>SMMW01000546.1:1272500-1888750 GCA_004794655.1 Marisa cornuarietis | reverse complement strand
CTGAGGGTGGTTTGGTACAGAAGGAGACGAGCTACATCGTACGAACAGATGGACTAACAAATGCAGAAGACTAAGAAACGACAGCAAGTAGTAACAAATGAGGCAAAGTAATGGCGGTTAGTGTTACCGAAGAAAAGCCTGCCTACGACGAAATTCGAACCTAAGCTAGAGAATCCTGAATGTGACAGGCGCTAACCACTGTCCCACCGGACCGTTCACACCGCTGCAAGGGCAGGCGTACTTAAGTCAGCTTTAGTATCGCATCCGGTGCCAACGATTGACATCAACGGTCTGTTTGCTTCCGCGAGAACACTTCCCCTCTGACGTTCGAGTAAAATGACACTACCACCTCCACCACCACCACCGCCACCACCATCACCCCAAAACACGCGATTGAGAGGGAGCGGAGACTGACACGGGTTACACTGGATGTTCATTTTTCAATGAGACATGGTGTAATGTGGTGTAAGCCGTTGTTTTATCCTGGGAGGGGGGGGGGTAGGAGGGTAAGGCTGTAGCATGATTGTGTTTTGAAATGGGCAATAATGCATTGCACTGGCATCCACGTACAGGAAATAATAATGAATTTTTTTAAAGCTGAAATACATCAACCGACGATCCCCTCAGTTCTGAAAGGGAACTGGCTGAACAATCGCCAGCACGAGGGGCATAGCGCAGGGTTCAAGTGTACCGGAAATGACAAACGTTCTTTCAAGTGCTCAAGATGCGAGGAGTCGATTACACGCACTCCACCTCTCACCCCCTTCCCCGCCTCCCTCCCCCTCTCTCTCTCTCTCTCTCGCACAAACGACGCGTCACGTGACATATAACAATACTTCATGACTGACAAAGAATTTTGAGTCCTCCCGTCATGATGCTACAATGCGGACATCCCAACATGTACAGAAGATGGGGGAAGAACAGTGACGAATGCGTGGTTTTGGGCAAAAGCCACGTGACCAGCAGAACAGTCTTTCCTGCAAGGAAGACAAAAAGTACCAACGGCCAGTTTAACGACCTTGGAGCTGGGTGCTCTCTTCTTCTCTGTCGACCAGTAGTTGGAGGGGTTGGGGGAACATAATGAGACGCAGCTATGGTGAAGGCGCGGCAAGGGGGCCTATCCTGCGCCCCTTTCAGTGGGTCCCCCCTCTGGTGGCCAGCAGTCCACTCCTTAGTGTTAGTCAAGCACCATTCTTCTGCTTACATCGTTGACGTCCTCCTTCCACGCATCCCTGGAGGACTGTCTTGGGTAACGTGTCGTGCCGAGGGACATGCCGGACCCAAACCATTTCTGGCCACTTGACGGTGGCGAGCAGAGGGGGCAGGTGGTATCAGTGAACGTAGTCAACTGACTCAACTCCTATATATAGTTTGGTTTGTTTTTCTCTGTTGGGTTATTATTTTCATCGGCTTTTAGAGACCTGACAACAACTGCAAAAGCAGGGAATGCTGAGATTTTATAAAACTCCTGGGAAAATCTGAGATCTTGTAATTAAGCTTGTTTGATAGCCAGTCTGCAGATAACTACTCTCGTATAAGGCTTAAAATACGATCTCCCAATAGAAATGCCACAAATGGGAATCTCTGACCTTAAAACCCAATAGATACAGATACCTGATAGGCCTTGCGCCAGGTTTGAAAACCCTCTTTGTCATACTTCACAAAATGATTCCAATGCCATCAGCTTGAAGACTTGAGACGTGGATTCCTGTCATTGCAATCTTTATCTCGCCAATCTCACGTTACCTTCTCAGCCTTGTTCAATGATACAGCGCACCTTACTTGAGTAGCCAGCCTGATAGCTTACTATACGTCGTAAAAGTAATTTATGTCAGTAACTTAATAAAGACAAATGTTTTCTTACCATTCATTTGCTACTGATACAATTGCTTATGCGAACTTGATTGATATTTATGTACCAACTGTAACACTTCATCTTTAAAATTGTGTGAGTTGTGTTAAATTCCCTCATTGTTGAGGTCACATGGCCTAAAGATATGTTCGAGAGAGAGAGGGTAGACAAATACTGCAGGCACAAATCAGGGGAGCTAAAGGAAAAAGATGACGAGACACCACGTGACGCAAACGAATTCCTCGCTAAAAACGAAGCAGCACTTAAAGATAAGAACCGAGACATCTTTCCCCTTCTCTTGGCTGACCCTCGCTGCAGACAAACGTGTTGGGATGCACTTGTTTCCTAATCTTGCGGCGAGAAAAGACCGGAACAGGCCCCAGGCGCACTAAAAAACACACACACAGGCGGGGGGGCGATACACTGCTCAGGCGTGATGACCCACGCCAAAGAAAGACCAAGTTACCCGTCGCTTGCCTCTTATCACTGTCATCGACAAATTGATTTAACATCCACCGTAAAGCTATTTCCGCGAAGTTTATCGTTGGGGAAACCGACGTATGTCCATCAACTCGCAAAACAGGTACAACGTCTACCTCACCTTTTTTCTTTCTTTCTTTGTGAGGTAGGGGTTGGGGTGGGATGGGTACAATGCCAGCCCGTCTGTGCAAGCTGTCAGTGAAAGGTTAAAGAGTTTACCCCCACAATAAGTCCCTTGAATGAATGTACCACGTGCATGGTGGATACAAGAAAAGCTTGCCATTCACGAGAAATACTCTTGGCCTCACCCCCCACCCACCCCGGAGCGTGCACGTGTTTGTGTTTGACTCGGAGGGATGTTCCGAGTAAGTGCTTGGAACCCAGTCGTTTGCAACAGGTGGAAAGTAGTTGGAGCATGAGGAAGGTGAGAGTAAGATGGCTTTGACAAAACCATCTAATGGTGTGATTCTGTAAGAGTTTTTCATGGGGTGTGAGAGTAGTTGTGAACCAGAGGTCCACCGGAACAGCAGCGGGGTCATCATGACAATGCTTTATAACTCCGGTGTAGACGCTTGCCCGTGATGTTCCCATGTTGACCCGGAAAAAACGACTTACCCTCGCTTCATAACTATAGGGCCAGAAGGCGTCACGGTAACAAACTGCAGATTTGTTGAAGGGACTCGCACCATGCCTCTCCATGAGAACGGTTAAGTATTGAAAAATTAAACTTAGACAACGTTTCCTCTTGACTGATATAAAATTGTATGGGAGGAGGAACGCCAGGGCAATGGATGGAAACAATCTTCCGGTAAGCCTTAGTGGAAACAAGAAAAAAATGTTCAGTCTTGCGCAGAGGGATGGCACTTGCATAAAGATCTACTCCCCGCCCCTCCTTGCCCACACATTCTTCCCAATCAAATCTCCCCGCCGTCATGGACACGTGGACATGCTGTAGCAGTCTGGCCGGTCCTATCCAGACAGACGGGTTGCCACCAGCGGCCCGCAGTGGGCTGTGGGCCAAGAAGCAGCTCCACGAGTGATCGTAGGCAAAATTCGCAATCTTCGGAGCTGAAATCTCTGGCCGCTGTTCTTTAAATAAAGTACAACACTCCTTTCCTACCCTTCCCTCAAAGATTATTTTTTTGCACACAATGGCCAAGGGCGCCCAAAAGTCTAGGATGTAAGGGAGAGCACCGACCTGAAAGCTGTGGTTGATGTTCTTGGTGCTGCACTCGGCGACGCTCAGGTTGGCGAGATCGATTTCGTCGTACAAAGCCGACTGCAACCAAATAAATAAGAAATAAAAAAGAAAGGAAAGAGGTTCATTTTTCACTTCATTTAATAAAATTTAAAAGCATATCAAGCAACGCGATTTAAACCGTTTCGCTGAGATGAAGTCTGTTACGAGGTAAGTTATTACTTTGCAAAACAATATTTGTTGCAGAATGTAGAACATAAGAATGACCAAGCAAGAATCTATATAAACAGTTAAATTTGATTCAAAAAGTTACTATAAATGCGTATCCTATATCCACATCTGCAAAATGCCCATTTCTATATGCGCGCGCACACACACACACATGGTCAAACACACAGGAATGGATAGAAGAGAACCGATACATCATAAGTAGTTAACATAAATGGATAAAGTTACTATTAATGTATAATCCACATCTGCAAATTCCCATTCCCTGATGCATATTCCCAATGTGCATATAGATGGTCAGATACAAACACACACAATGTCAAGTATACACGTGCCATTGCCCAGTCTCTCCCTACATTCGCAAACTTATTGCGCTTATTGCGCAAGGAACGGTCGAAGAAAATATCGAAAGAACTACAAAGAAAGAAAAATCATTAAAATAACATTTTTTTGTTTTATACTTTAAAACGCAAAAAGAAAGAACTATTGCTATGATACCGTCTTCTTTCTTTTGCTGGTTCCAATGTTGTCCTCACCTCTTACCTTCCCTCTTATTCTTTATGCTTGTCATCTCATTTTTTGTCACGTCTTCTTTACTAATTTTAATAAATAAAAACTTTTGGAAGACTCGAAGAAACACTTCTGAACGTGAGTGTACACGCGTGTGGGGATGGTGGGGGGAAGCTAGTTGGTGCGCTCATCACTAGGCTAGTGACAAAGTGGAAAATCGAAGAAAGATCGTTCTGGATTTTGCCCAACAAATCCCAAAAAATTAATACTTTTGCAACATTTCAAAATTTCTCTCCCCCCCCCACTACCACCACCAAAAAAAGTGTTTGAAGTAGTTGGCTTCTGATGAGGCCCATGTTACGGCAACATTTAAACAAAGCTTAGTTTATGGCAAAGATTATTTATAGCTTGGAGACCCAGCCCATGACATCGATCTCCTCAAAGACATAAATTTATCTGCATCGAAGGAAGAGCCACAAAGAAATTTTTTTCACGTAAAAGGTCAATGAAAGCGAGCACAATCTGGGGAGTTAGGCAGGAAAGAAAAGTCTGCCAGTCTGCCTGTGGAACAATAAAAAAAACATTGATAATACAACACTTTTTCAGTTTTTTGGCAGCGATCACTGCATGTACTAAGTACGTGTAATGGGTACAAGGACGCGGTAGGCGGTGGGAAAACGTTAGTGTGTGTGAGAGAGAGAAAGACAGAGAGAGTGTGTGTGTCTCTGAGAGAGACTGACGAACGAGACAGACATCATACAGGTAGACCAGGCAGTCTTCTATTTCCTGCTCAATCATTCCTTTCACGACATCAGAAGCGAGTACAACTCCTCTCGCAGCTCACTGACGGCTGACACTCGTACGAAGACCAAGAGTTTTCAATAACAAATTCGTTTAAATGCCATCATTCAAAAGAGTGTACCAATCAACCTTTATGCGACACTTTCAAAGTGTATGGGTTCCCCTCTTCCCCACCACCACACACACTACACTTTTACTTCAGAAATAACATCTTCCACTAAGACACACACTTTTATTTTCGACATGAATGTCTTTCCTTCCTGAACAGGTTTGTTATCTCCACGCTCGCCATGTCAGCAAGATAATGATGGTTAAGTTGTTTTTACACTTGTCAGAAGAGGAGAGGAAAGTGTTATAAGAACTTGAGTGTTTTTCTTCCAGATTTATTTGTATCACATTTGTTCTCCATCAAGTCTGCAGCATCTCGAATAAACGTGTTATCTGTAAAGTATACATTAGTACAGACTGCCGTTATTTGCGAATATAAACATCCCCCCTCCACAAACTCACCGATTCCGAAAGTTAAGCAACATGACGTCGTGAAAAGTTTTTTACAGGTTCAGCCAATCCCAAGGGGGATTTTTCCACATGCCAAAATATGCATCGAGGCAACCCCCCGCCCGCCAAAAAACCACCCCCACAACCATAAAAAAGACAAGGAAAAAAACTAGGATTAAAAAAGATCGCCTAGGAGTTCAAGAAGTGAGAAGGGGTGGTGGATGGGTAGAAGAATATCAGACCCCCTCCCCCAACTAGCACCTACAACGGTTAGCGAGCCGTGCTTGCATTGACTCGACCATACTACCACTACAACTACTGCAACTGCGGATGTGACCACTGTTGAGTTCACGCTCAAATGAAGAGGAATAATAATACAATTATGACCCCGAAGTCAATCTGTTTCGGAGGGAACCACAAACCAGTAGCAGAAACATAACTTCCGGGGATAAACAGGTTGTAACATCGAACTTTCGCGAATATCGAGGACTGCCTGCCTGTTAGGGGTTAACATCCAGCTAACTCCAATACGATGGTGGCTCCAGGACGAGACAGAGCTGAGCCAACAAGATGGAAGAGGAGAAGGGGGTGGGTGTCGTGGCCACGGTCTGTTAGGCACAAGAACAACAGACTAGCCAACTCTAACGCGGTGGATGTCCCCCTCCCTCGCCCATTGCACCCTAGTTTAGTCACGCGCACGTGGGAGCGTAAGCGAGCTTACCTTGGTGTCTTTTGCATAGTAAAGTCGGCGACTTTTCAACTTGAAGTATCGTCTTTTCCATCTCTACAATCAAAATAGAACAAAAATATATTTTTAGTACAGTTGGCTTAAACATTAAAAAATGGTCACTTAAAATATTGGAGCAAAAAATAATAACAAATAATTAAATTATTAAATATGAACATAAATGTAGCCCAGACTTAAAACCAAATCGAACCCAACTTTCCTGAGGGGCTTAATGACCAAGCAGAGTGTAACTCTGTCTTTAAAAGATAGAACTTATTTCATAAAAAGAGACTCGGTTCACGAATATGATAATGCCCGTAACAATCTATGTACACATCACACATATTTGTCAAAGCGCGATTTTAGAACTTCTATGGAATAGCATTCATTATTTTTCATCACTTTCATCATCGTCGTCGTCGTTGTCACCGTCATCATCATATCACGAGAACCTGTTGTGTCAAAAATATCCGTTAATGCGCGACTCACAAGTCCCGTATACGACTTCCATATCTACAAGAATTTTAGAATTCTAAAAATTTTCAACTCCTTCATTTGAAAGTGTGCATGATCATGCCTCTTTTGTTTTTGTTTTGTAAAGTCTTGATCGCAAATCTACAGGTACGTGCTAACGTCAACAACTGTGTGCAAAATAAACGCACTAGGAGCCGTGGAGCATAAGGGGAGAGCATCGCGACAACCACACGAATCAAGACAAGTCTCAATTCCTTCCCTTGCGCTTATTCCTTCCATATCCTTGGTTAGCGCGTCCATTGGCGTTTTACTTGTGTGTGCATGTCTATACAATAAGCTTATTCTTGCACACGGGCGTTAGTGGAAAAGAGGGAGCGAGAGAGGGGAGGAGAGGGGAGCGCAAGGGCTACAGCACCTAAATATATTCCCTTTTTTTATCTGGGGGCAGGAGGATGAAAAAGAGGACTAAGTCCGCTGCGGACATGACGGTGATTATACGAGATTTTCCAAGTCGTTGGATATGCAAAGGCGGGAGGAGAGAGAGAGAGCAGTCGGCCGGTAGGGGTGGGGGGAGTGGACAAAGGGATAGAGCAAAAGGCACCCCCGCTGGGTTTATCCCGCTAAGCGGAGTCTAGACCTTGGTCTAGACCTAAACATGGAGAGAAACTCCCGCCGCCGTCTGTCTCAGGATAAAAGATGGTGCAAAGGATGCAGCTCTTGGTTCCGTGACAAGGAGGAATACGCAAAGACAGATGAGGGGGGAACAGAGGGAGATGGGTGAGCGAGGGGGGTGTGGAAACGTGCAGGCAGGCAAACAGGATCGGGCACAAAAGTAAAGGCTGGCTTGGTAACGGCACCGAGGTTCGACTGGCGTGAATCCCATGGAATAAAGGATTTATTCTGTGCTCGTCCGGCGCTGTGCTTTGCTTTACTGACTAATTTTCCTTGCACTGCACTAACCCTAATCCTAATTTCGCCTACTGCGCTAATCTGACGTGTTAACCCAACACACTAATCTTGCACAGACTTCTGATAGGATACCGATTATCCACTAATCTGTCAAAAACTTCTGACTGGAGACCTAGCACACTAATCTGGCACAGGCGTTTAACACCGGAGCAAACACGCTAATTTCAAGCAATGTCATACGACCTAACGTACGCAAATCTCAATCACCGAGCTCTCTGGCAGATGACTTGTTTCTCACAACGTGTCTGGTGTCTCAGTGTATTACTACGCGGAAGGCTGGCAGCGATCAATCAACTGAAAGACACCCGACTAACCTCCGGACTTCAAGACTATGAGAGCCGTACCTTGTGCTCCTGCGCCTCACCACACATCCCACATATCACAAACACGCATGGACCAATAGTGTCTTTGATTTGGGGGGTAAGTGTGGGGAGGGGAAGGCGAGGCAGCAATACAAGTAGAGGGAGGAAAGAACTAGGTAAGCGTCCGCGGTCTCTTGTGACGTGAGCAAGCATCGCTATCGTAGTACGGCGAACAGCACCCACGGGTATCGACGGTTCACAAAGACGTCCACCCGCAACCCACCTGGAACGAACTGGTCTGCTTCATTAAGTAGCCCTCCTTAAGACACGCCTGGAACACAGAAGAAAAGAAAGAGCAAGGGTCATTAGGATTTCCTGTACTATGGAACCACAGCGCTGAAAAACTAGAAGTAAGCAGAATTATGTCACTATAGAAACACAGGTGTCTACACGGCCCTTAACTGTAACACATGCTGCTTTGCTTTAATGTTGCGTTTGTTTTGTTTTCTCTTTGTTTGTTTTTTTTGTTCTTTCGGGTGTTTTTTTTGTTTTTTGTTTGTTTGTTTTTTTGTTTGTTTTTTTGTGCCGTCGTTTAGCCTGCTTGATGACGGATTCAGTCACGTGACCTAAGATCCTAAGATGACCATTTGGTTTTTGTAACTTATTTCAAAATAATGGAAGTTGGAGTTAGAAGCTAAAACAGAAAAATATCTTCTGCCCTTTCTCTCTCTCTCTCATCCTTCCTTTCTCTAAACATCCACTTTGGCTTGTTCAACCAAAAGCCAATCAGTTTGCGGAAGAATACGGTTTATGTGTTTCTCTGTTTGCTGTACTTTTATTTTTATAATTTGATTTTTTCATAAGAACTTCAATAAGAGAAGTAGTCACTACCTGCTGCACTGTCCAGCAGTAACATTTGATACCCAGTCCTCAGGTTTCGAAACTCAAGCACAAGCGAAGACCCATTTGTCAAGTCCCCCGTAGTTGAAGACGTCAGGTGGAACTAAACAGATTGCGTGGCTTTCTGTACAAGTGTTTTGGATAAGAAGGCATCGACCACGAACCCAAGTGCGCGTGGTTGGCAGTCAGCTACATGCCTAGCACATTATAGGCGAAGTCGAGTCACACAAAAATGAAGCTCAAAGTTGCCAGCAAGTGAATAAAACGTACACCGATTATTAATTTATTACATACACGCGTAGACCATGTTTAAAGAAAAAGCATACGCCAATCTACCTCAACTCGCATTCTGGCATTATTCAAGGTCGGAGCCATGCGACATCTTCGAGCATTTGCTAATTACGAGTTGCCCAAATCAGCACCAAGCTGACATTTGTGACATCAAGGGAAACAAGCTCTGTATTCTTTTCTAACAGCCCTATTAAAATATTTAATATTCACTGTTCAGAGGTCTCGCTATAGGAATATATATTTCCGCTCAGATTTGGGAAACTACTACCTTTAAATAAGCTCAACATATTCATTTTGCACTCGTGTTAGCCTTTAATAAGTGTTAGCTGCCTGTGTGAGTATGCTACAGACGGTGTGATGGCAGTCATTTCAAACTGTAGTATCTTGTCATTTATCTGTGAGGCGGGTGTCGTCCGAGCGCTCGCTCTGTGATAATATCACAGTCGGGACGGAAGAAATTATTAACACGCCTGAGATCCCTCAAGCCCTGCTCACTCACCTGTTATCACTTGCACATTATCCTTTTTATATTATCACTCGCGTATTATCTCTCACGCATCGTCACTCCTATTACTTCTCGCGTATCACCATGAACGACAGCATGCGATAACCTTTACTGATCAAAGCTTTAGGAAAACAATCGCAGGTGCGCAAAAGTCAAAAAACGTTACAACAAAGAAGACAATAGACAAAAATCAAACATGTTTACCACTAGGATGTCCAACCTGTAATACTTGCCAACAAAGTAAGTAATCTGAGGCGAAATAACTTGCAATCTTGATTCAGTGATTTTAATCAAAGACCAAACAAACGTAACACATGGCCTTAGCCGTAATTTATACAGTTCTGATGAATTCCCGTAATGATCACGGGAAACCCGTACTAATTAACAAACAGGTCTGCACATATGCGAACGCAATCAAGGTCCTCTGTATTAAAGAAAGAATCGAATCAAACCAACAAGGGGATGGCGGGTATGGTACAGGTGTAAAGAGCAAACAGGAACTGCGGGATATTCCTGCGTCCGAGGAACGGATTATCGATTACACCACCCATCCCGCACTGTCGGGGGTCCGTCTGACCCGCTTCGACCCTGGTCTGGACGCCGCGATCGACAGCCGTGACGTAGCAGTGGTGTTGTGACGACAGCAACGTCTGTGCCGTCATCAGCTGCCTTCAGACGACGCTTTCTGCGAGCTGACGCAAGACGTGATCGATGACTAAGAGCTATTTATAGAAATACTTTCAAGCCGTGCGATGCTGAGTAAGAGAACGTGGGGAGGCGGGGGTGGACGGGACAGACAAGAAGCGCCGCCTTCGCCTTATAACTCGCCGCCTACGCTGGTGACGTCAGACCGATCGTTCCGCCGTCGAATCAATATGTATTAAGAGACTAAAGGAGAATCCAACGCGTAATAGCTTCCACATCCATATCCACAAACACCCTTCTTCAAAGTCTGAGTATGTTCAGTTCAAAACCCCTGGTAAGATGGGGAGAGCTTAGCTCCCAATAAACGACGCTGAAGGAGGAGGAAGAACTGGTGTTCTACGCAAGCCAGCAACATGCACAGAAAGAACAGCGTGGCCGAGACGATATCTGAACCCAGGGCAGCCAATCTTCGAAGACGGAGGAAGATCGAGCAGCCCAGCAAGCATATCAATGGTATTCGAGTCAGTAGTGTATTTATAAGGAAACAATGAAACAGAGGTGCATTAGTGAATAGGTTTGTAACAGGAAGCTAATAACGAGTAGGTGGTTTTTTTTAACTTTTGAGGGTAGGGCGATGATATATATATATATATATTATGAATGCCAATGTGTTTCGTTTTGAAATCTGCCTATGCTGCGATTTCAGTAGATGAATGAACAGCCTACAGCTAGACGTCCTTACTGACATTGTTCCGCGGATATACAAAAGCTGCCCATCCGCCTGAAGGCCAGAATAAACCTAGGCTGGTTTGCACGTGAGGTCTTGGAAATAAGTCTTAGGAACCGTTTCAAGTGCATGTCCACTTTGCTAAATTTACTCTTACTGGTCGACTTGCTACTTACGACCGGCGACTTCACCCAAAATGTCGGGAAATATTGCACCGATCTTTACCCATGTGATCTTTAATGGGACTTTAACAGTTCCCTTTACCTTTACATTATGATTTCCGGATAACCTATGAGCCTTCTGCGCTTTTTTCTGAATAAACTACCCATTCCTCTTCCCACCTTTACAGTACCCACCCATACCTTTAAAAAAGACAAGATAACAAAGAAAATTGAATGTAAAACTTTAAAAGACAAAAAGAACTGTGGCTATTTATCTCGCAGTGTGAGCAGACCTCTAAATATTTTCATTGTTTCACAGGTTTAGTAAGGTTACTTTAATGCGTCGTGACTGCATGTTTAGAGCTACGCCACTTCCGGTTTCTATTTGCGAATGTTTACTGCAGCACTGCTCCCAAAAGATCCAAGAGGGCGCGTCTGGGAATAGATACAAGCTGGCGATGTTGTTGTTAAGAGAGCTGATCATTTATAGACCACCCACGGAAATTCATGAGTAGTACCTTCTTGTAAATATTTGTTTCCTTCACGTTTCACGAAAAATGTCGGCACGGAGGAGAGAAAGAGAGAGAGAGTGTGTGTGTGTGTGTGTGCATCCTAGGTTCTATTTAGAGATGGATACTGCAAAATGCGTGTTAGCCATTCAGCGCGCAAGCGAGAGATTTCTCTGCAATAAATTGCATTTACGGTGACAATGACAGGGAAAGAAAAGCGAGTCTTACGTTTGAAAAAAAGCCCACGTTTGCATAACGCATAAAAAAATAAATAGAGAAAATGTTCTTCTTCCACCACAACCAAAATAACCCCTATAAACATAAAATGCATTCTGTCATTGTTTATGACCGCAGCTGAACTTGTACTGGCATCGGATCGTGCACGATATCCCCACCCAACCCTGCCACACACACATTTTCTTTCGTTGGTTCGCTCTCGTGCATAAATTTGACTCTTCATTCTCTCCTGTCCGCATTTTTAACGATGATACACGGACAAACGATTTGCTGTGTTGTTCTGTGCTGTGGAAACCTTCTATGTGATTTCTTCTTAACCCTTCTAAACCAGACAAATATGGACAAACCTTTGACCAAGTTTGGAAAAGTTTTGTTTATGAACTTCTCTCTAACGCTTTTGCAAACCGTGGTCAGAAGAAAGTTTTCTAGATTTTTCTAGTTAAAAACTGAAAAGTTAAAAAGCTGTGCAGGTGCGTGAAAGCTCTGGGCCGGGGAGGGGAGGGGATTACGAAGCGCTTTTAATGAAAAACGACCGTTGCGAGCTCAAAAACTCACGGGATGTGGGAATCTCTTCCGAACAAGCGCCAGCTATATTAACGGTATTAACTGGAGACGTCGTGGTTCGGGGCCTTGCTCTATCCACTGGATAACATAGAACACCTTCGGGTCTTCTTAGTAAGTCTATCGGTTCCAAAGAAACGGCTGCGCGCATTGTAAAGAGCGGAAGCCGGCATTTCACAACCGACCACCTATAACTAAATCGACCGGTCAAGCAATAAAATCGATTGATCGAGCTGTTAATCAGGCCAGGTGAGATAGTCCTGTTATACTAGAAGCTTTCACACATCAAATTAGTCTCCTTAACTATTTTAAACCTCGCACTATGCTTCCGTCACCAACACCCTGTGTGGTGTTTGCCAAACAGAACTTAATAAAGTCCAAAGCAACTTATTTGGATAGCAATATAATGTTTCTCTTAATTAGTTTTAATTCCTCCGCCGCTAACACCCAAGACTATAGAACCCACCTGTTGGCTGACAGCCAAGTCATAAACTGAAGCACCGGCCTGGCTTTCGTTTTTACGGTCGTTGTGTTTCGGAGAAGAACTGACGTAATGCGCTTTTGTGTACCCGCTGCTTTCTCCCTGCTCCCCACCCCCAGGTTTACTTCCGTGTCTGTAAGATCTCCCTACAAGCATGTGCGTCTCTAGTTACCTCAAAGAATAAGTCATTACAACCAGAGTGGAACGGCTAGTGCGGGTGCACTGAAGAGCCAGTGAAGGTGATTGGCGCTAATCTGTTCCTTTGTGCTCTTGAGACTTTTGTAATTCTCTTTTGGCTGGCATTCCCAGGTATACTCGCCACAGACTTAAAATGACCCAGAATAATGTTGCTCGCCTCATTTCCAGACCATATAGATGGGAACATGTATCACCCATCATTCGCTCTCTTCACTGACTGCCAATCGCGCACCGTATGGTCTTCAAACTTTTCACTTTGACTTACTCTGCCGTTTCTGGCACTGGTCCCTGGTACCTCTCTGAACTCACTCCCAGCTATACCCGCACACGACTTCTTAGCTCATCTTCTGACACCAAACTTCTTCGGGTACCACTGTCTAAGACAAAGACGTATGGACAGATGTCTTTCTCCTACCAAATCCCATCCCTTTTGAGCGAATTACCCGTCAGGCTTCGTCTCTCTTATTCTCTTACTACCTTTAAGTCTAACAATTTTTCAGAACAGGATCTTCACTGTGTTCCTGTCCTGACCATGAGCGTGCCTAACGTGTATCTGTAATTTACTTTTTGTATGAACGGCTGTCTGCTGTACAACTGAACAAATTGTCGGAAAAGCGCTAAATATTTATTATTATTATGATTTGCCTGCGTGAGACCCGTTCTCTGTCACTAATAATACCTTGGGAATAAGCAAATATATATATATATATATATCTCAATCGACCGACCGACCGAAATTGCCACTTCCAGTCCATGATGGGTTTCTTTTGGGCCCCGGTCATTACTATTTGTCTTTGTTATTAGAGAAGTGATAACACGTGTACTGTGTACCGGCATATTACGTAAGTGTCCCACCCCCTAATTCTCTTGCTCTCAACTACACACACGAGGGCGCGGCGTGTCAGTGATGTGTCAGAATGACGGGTTGACAAGAAGTGTCTCAGTCTTACCGGCATGCCCTGCGCGTGGGTGCGTGACGGGACGTGTTGCTGTCGCACGCCACCCTGTGTCGCCGTGTCGCCGCCTGCCCTGTCGCCGTTAAGTGCGACGCGTCCTGCCGCATGTGGCCTCTCCAAGTTGCTAGCTCTCTCACAGACAGCTGCACCCAACACTTCGCCTCCTCCTCCTCTCTCATCTAGAGTCCGGCTGCAGCACTCCCCCCAACACATGCAAGCTGTCCGGCAATGCAGACGACCGTCGTACGGGTGACGAGTGTGATAACAGACTGGGGTCAAGGAGCGCCGGGAACACCCACCCACCCCTACGTGCGCACAACACTCCAAGAAACGCGCGCCCGTAAGGCGCTCCCCGCGTCAACCAATCAGATCGCGCGTGGATTCCCTTCCGGCCAGCCTCGTTTATCTAGTCAGGTGGGGAAGGGTGCTGTTGAGTATAGAGGTGGTCTCTGCAAACAGGAAAAAGCCTTTGTATGCCCTGAAAGACGCAAATATCCTTTTTCTTTTTCTCTCCACCACGTAGTTCGACCTGTGGCCTGTAACGCACAGCTGATAAAACGGGTACGGCAACGCGGTCAAACATTACTTTGTCTTCTTTGCGCGAAGTGTTCGAAAGTCGAGAAACATTGCGTCACACTTAGAGAGAGAGAGAGACGGTCAAGTTGGTCAAGAAACTAAAATAAAAAAATGGTTTAATCTACTACTCAAAGCAGACTAAAATTGAAGGCAATCTCCAGACCGCATTTGTGGGTGGGGCGTTCTAAGGCATGCACGGAGAAAATAACTGTTGCGAGCAAATGATTAGATTACAGTTTTGTCCGCAAGATAAAAGGGTAAGCGGATGTTCCAGCACCTAGTTTAGTGGAAAAGGTAGAACAAAAATCCTTCGGGGTTAAATCTGAGGGTCAGGGGCCAGTTGCACAACATGTTTCTAAATCTTAAAACTGTTCTAAAGAAGCAAAATCTCTTCTTAGCCATTTTGATGCATTGCACAAAAACATACAAAAAATTGTACTGACAGGACGGAAAGTCAGACTTAAACAACATTATCTTACTTAAAGCAGTTTTAGTTTTTAAAATTCTACAATTGTGGTGTGCACTTTAAACTAATTATCTAAAAAGATTTAAGGCCTAAAAGTGTTTAAAATTAGAAATGTGTTATGCAACTGGCCCCAGGACGAGACAATATAAAGCGCAGGGAACTTGCTGCTTATAAGTTTCAGAGTTCTCAATTTCCTGAGACCCACTAGAGCAGACGGAGGTCCATCTCGAAAGGACGCTCAGCTTTCATTCCTAGCTGCTATCAGGTACTTCTAGCTATTTGTTTGCTGGTATTTCTGGGGACTTCGGCTTTACAACATTCTATTTTACTAGAGAACAGTCGGGGAACGGTGTCTGTGAAGATGTATTTGTAAACTAGACTGTAAACAAGTATATTCCTGTACACAATGTGAATTGAGAACAGTCTGTGAACTAGATATTTACTGTTTGTGAGCTCTCAGCGAAGGTGACAGCTGCGAAGTCACAGGAAGTTATGCAAGACAAGTTAGCGGTGTAGTTTTTGTGCATAATGAGTTAAACTGGTGTTTATATGTTATTATCACCTTTTGTTCCACTTAATGACACCTTATATTTCTTGACAAGGGTTTCGTGATCGTGTGTATGCAAATCATTGCGTGTTGTAACGTCTGTACAACATTCATTGCACAGAAGGGGTCCGTTACTACAAAAGGCACGCCAACATCAAACAAACAAAAACAAACAAAACCAGATAGACATCATGATATCAGCAAACACATTAACGCACACAAACTCTCAAAAACCAAGAGTACAACGGAAAGCAGAGTAATGGAAGAAGAGAAATTAAAACGATTAAAAAATATTGTGTATATATATACAGAGAGAAAAGTTTCACTGCATTGCCAGTTACATATGTAGCCTCCGCCAACTGCACCTCTCCGCCCTTCCCTCTTCCTGACTTGAAAGATCCTGAGGACTCAAACCCAGAAGCTGCTGGAGAACAGTGCAGTGCTGACAAGCACTCGTCACCCTGCTCGTTAGTCACAGGTGACGTGCACGTGCGACGTGCAACTAAAAAGTCGACGACCCGACAGTTTTACACGCCCCGTAAATAAGACACGCACTACCCGGTTCGCACTCCATCCCCTACCCCTGTTCGCAGGGATTATCTAAGACGGGAGGGGCAGGAGGAGCTGTAAACGCGGTCCCCTGGTCGGTTGGAGAGGACGCCTCTAAAAATAGAATCTTGTTTTTACGTCGGCCCTTTTAATCTAACGTCGTTGCCAAAACATCGTATACAACCACACTTACCTTGGTCCTGTGGGGATCAGTATGTATACAGCTGAGCATTTAGAAGGAAGTCACGTGGATTGAAACTGGAAATAACTTCACGCACAGCATTGTCGTTTCTGTGCAAGTTTGCCGCTTCTGTTATTTGTTGTGAATGCTAACTGTTGCTTCGTTGGTGGTCTTTTGTACACAATTTATTATCCCTATTTAGTATTATCATTATTGACGATACAGAAACCGTGTACCTTCTTCCCAGTAATAATAATAATAAAAACCTTATATACCCCGGTTCCCCAACAAAAGTCAGGCTTACAGCGCTTTACAAAACTCAACAAACAAAATACATATCAAGCACCACCCCTCTCCCTCTGCTACGGACACGTGCCTACTGTCTAAGAAAGGAAGCACCACAGACAAGCCCTGATAAGAAGCAATAAGCACACATGTACACAGTGGAAATGAGTTGTCGTTTACATGGTCTGATAAAAAAAGAACGAGGAGAAAGAAAAAGGAGAGGCTTTGTTCAAAAGAGGCAGGGGGGGGTAAAATGCAACCAGATTCGTCGATCGCAGTTTTCGCGACGTGTACCGATGCCCACTGCATCCCTTTCACAGCTGTGGGATGGGTAGGGTACTCCAGGCAACAGAAGGTGGGGCTGTCACAGAGACAGGAACGACAACAGTGACCCCCCCCAAAAAAAAAAGTAGTTTGTGGTCTGAGTGGACAGGCCAAAATTGCATAAATCCCAGAGAGTGTAGTACAACACCCAAGCAAGGAATAGGCCGCTACAGTCCGCAGGTGAAGGACTGGTTCGTCAGCAGATTAAAGGAACAGACCGCCGATGAGCGCGCAGTGCAGGTCCACTGCACCCAGTTCCAGCGGAGTCACATGGTGATGATGATATCGACGATATCATTAACCAAGTGATCACAATAGTCCAGAAGGACACCGATGGCATAAAATGGTAGATGACACGAAGCTGATAACAAAATGAGATCCGAAAAGCAGTAAATAGATGCACGTAGACAAACTCATGATGTAGAGAGTTGTGTTAGGTTACATCACTCTGATAAGAAATGTACTACTGTACAATAGGTTTACTATTCAACAGGCAGCTTTGTATCATTCCTAAAACAGGATATAGGACTAGTATTATTAACAGACAGCCTAAATAAGACAATAAAACATCAGAAACAAGAACTACAACCAACCTGACAGCCCATTTCAGTGGGAGAAGATGACACCGACACTGGGTTTATTTTACAAGAGAGTGCACATTAAAAACCGTTTGCCTTTCTCCCGCAACACTGTGCATTCACGACAACAAACTGACAAGAATCAAATTTCCGGAACATGTTCTAGTCCCATTTTAGAATGCATTTTTTTCATTTTCCATAACATTCCCATGTTAGAATACGAATGCTTCAGCCTCTAAAAGTAATGTTATTGAAGAATTGTTCAGTCAATCGAAAGATTGACACATTGTGTGATGGACGAACACGTGGAAACTCAACGGCCGTTAGCTGTCGCACGTTAGGCAGTCGATAAACGGGTTCAGCAAATGGGGTATTCAGCAAACTGGGTATTTGGGGTGCTCAAAAACTGGCACCAGGAGGACTAACATCTAACGAAAGTCACTTCATAAAACCGGTTTATTTGACCGAATTTCCAGTACGAAAAAAACTGTCTGAGGAACAAATGAAACATGAAAATTAAAAATGCGTGCAGCTTGACTTCCTGCTGTGTCACACCAAAGCTAGTCCGATGGCCGCAACAAGTTTCTGAATCACATCGTCCTAGCGTGAAGATAATCTTTGTTTCCTTCCTACATCATTCAAACTGGCCGCCAGATACAACCCATTTCGGTCCTATCAAGTGACCCTTATCTGCCAGACGAGACGGTCTCCAATTTTACGCAGACCCAGCAGATCTTTTTTTCTTCCTCGCTTGTCATGAAACCAAAAGAGGAAAACGCCGTTTGGGAGCAGAGTGCAATGACCGGCGCGCAAATGTAAAACAATTTACACAAATAGTGAAGTCACCAACTTACTTCATATTGCTACGTTTTCATTAAAAAAGGTAATGTAAATAAAAGAATGAAAGTACGAAAGAGGCAAAAGAAAAGAAGGAAACGAGAAACCAAGCAAAGAAGAACGGGAAAAGAAAGAAAGATCAAAGGGTACAGGTTTTTGTGTCTATGACTCATTCACTCTATCAAACGTACTCACCACGTTTGTCTGATAAGCTAAGCTCTTGTTTCCACCCCCACCTTTCTCACCTAGCACCCTTCCTACCTCGCTCGCTCGCTCCCTATCCTCACCCACCACTGCCCCCCTCCCCACCCATCCTTGCAGCAGCACGTGCGGCCGCCCAGACCAACGATTCGGCGTATCGGCAACACGTCAGCGAGTTAGGGGTCACGACGCGAAGAGGTCAGGTGTGATTACAGGGGCTGATAACTCGCGGGACGCCCCCCTCTCGCCTGCCTTAACCTCTCGAGGCGCGCTGAAGACGGTAAATCTGACAACGTGCACATATTGCGGCGAAGTCTGAGCCGGATCTTTGCTTCTTTTTTTTTCTTTCTTTCTTTTTCTTCGAAATAAGGAGGAAGGGGTGAGTCCGTCACGCCAAGAAAACGGTAGGTGACCCGAGGAAAGAACAATCAAACGACGCTTGACAAATGAAAAGATCTTCGGCGAAGTATAATTGTAGCGATTTGTATTACTTGACATGTTTGTACCCAAGTAAGTGGGGAGGGTAAGGGGGATCGAAAAAGTGAGACAGGAACAGAGAACAAAGGACGAGTTGAAGAAAAGGGAATTTGGGAGAAGGAGACATGAAGAAGAAAAGAAACCGTATGTGACTGCCCTACCTTTTCTTCCCTACACATGGGGAGAAATCACAAAAAGTTTCAAGGACCGTACGAGTAAACTGTTCTGAGGTGAGACACAAACACACGACCTTTGCCCACAATGTACATCTACAATTTTCGTTGATGACTTTACAAATAAAAAACAAACTGTCAAATAAATGCAACAAGAACCCTTACCTAACCACTAATCTTAACCTTTCACACACACACACACACACACACACACACACACACACACACACACACACACACACACACACACACACATACACACACAGAGTAATATGTGCATACATATTTATCATGTCGTCGGGAATGTTTTTCACCGAGGTGATCAGGTTTATGACAGTACATCTGTACGAGCCCGACACCGTTGCTTAGAAGGCGGTGCTAGCACACCTAATAACATGTTTGTGACTGGGGCCTTCTACTGTTCTACCACCCTCATGGCTATCTTACGCAAACAATAGCGTGGTTCTGTGCACCGTGTACTCCACTGTTGATAAAACGCAGTATGCCCCTAGATTGAAATATAATAGACAAAAGGTTTTTCTGGGTCACGCAACATATGGCTTTGAAGGAGCAAAACATTTTCGGCTTACATGGCAAACGTGAGCAAAAGCATGGCAACCTAACAATCTCTCTCTCTCTCTCACACAAACACAAACACAAGTATGTTTTTACCCCCTTTCCCAAGCAAGTTCAATTTATAAATCTGAAAGTCAATAGGGAGCCCCGATAACCGTTGAAGAAAGAAAGAGAGAAATAGATAAGAGGTGTAAAGGTTCCATGGATGACGACGGTTCCGCTGTCATTCTGTGTTGGGAGAGGGTGGTGAGGAAGGAGTAGGTGTCTCTCCATAGTTAAGTACCTGGAGCTAGCGAGACAACAGATTTGCAAGCAATCTTAGATGGGGTTTGTCTGCTTCCAACTCGTTTCCAAACATTAAATAAAATAATTTAAAAAAATGATTCTACAAACTGTCGTTAAGCTTCACTGTTTTTAAATGCTAACGAGAAAAAAAATTATCATAATACTGCTGTAAAAAGTTCCTTTCACAGCTGTCAGAGCAGGGTATGAAAAACAAATTAAACAAATGGTTCTGCAAACCGTCTTCGAGCTTCACTCTGTCAATTCTAGATGATGATGCTGTTACAATTTCCTTTTGCGGCAAAACAGATAGTAGGGTCTGAAAAGCATTAGAAATAATACTCCGGACAGTCAACAACAGAAAAATCAGTCAAAAATCATAATAGTAAGAAATGCAACGGGCGGCTTCATGTTCTCCGTGAGTTGACCCGCTCCCAACCCCCACGCTTTGCCTCGAGTTCAGTTATCTCCGGTCCATAGACACAGGCTTCTACTGCCAGGCATCACATCGGGACATTTGTCCGCCCCCGCTGTCAGCACGAGCATGCCAGACCTCTAAGCACAGAGCATCCTTTGCTGCAACAGCACGTGCGCGTGTCTTCCTTCCCTCGCTCCCACCCAGGCAGCTCTCGTGTTCCTCTCCACTTATTTCTCAATCCCTTTCGACTCGTTCGTTCTCTCTGGAGGATCGTATTCGATGTCCGCGCCCGTGTCTATTGATCCCAATGGCGTTCAATGCAAGGTCACCACTCGCCGGCAAAGTCAAAGGTCAAGTTCTAGCTATGTCTTGCGAAAATAATGGGGTGGGGGACTAAGACAGAAGGGCAGAGGAGGGGGGGGGGTAGAGAAACCCATTGATCGTAGAAATGAAAGCGATAGATATTGATTTTCTTGCGTAAGTCGGGCAATTCTGGAAGGCGTATTTGAATCCTCACCAGCAGGAGGTGGGAGTGGTTATGGCGCTGCCTGAAACAAAGGGTCGAATCTCGACACGTCTGTCTTTACAGTTTAGCACCGGTCGTGTAAGCTATCGCCATCTTATTTGTATTGTTAATGGTGCTGAAAATGTCAAATGTCCACACACGAATGCGCGCGCGCGCGCACACACACACACACACACATGCTAAAGGTCGGAAATAAAGACAGTAAATTCAAGAATATTTTATTGTTTTCCAAGCATATCGCACATTACACAAGTTTTTGGTGCAATCAGGTAAATAACAAACAAAAGAATCACATACAAAAAATTGTATAACTTGTACACATATACAAAAAGTAAAATTGAAAGAGAGGCACGAGAACCACCATAGTCTGTACTCTGTTTTGTTTGTTTGCTTGCTTGCTTGCTTTTTGTTTTGATTTTTTTGGAGGAGGGTATTTATATATTTTTGTTGTCTATTGCTATCGGGCAAAGTAGCCAGAACGTGGGGTGGGTGTGGGGGAGAAGGAAACGCACAACGCAAAGACACGAATAAAATACATTAATGGCGAAACTGTTCAATGCTGAAACAGCAACACCCCTTTTTTTAAAACATATCTGCATTTTTCCATGTGTGAGCGTAACGACACGTTGTCGCGCAACGGATGATGCCTAACTTTAGCATTCAGCGCACTTCATTACAACACACACAGGCGCATCCGCGCAATCAATAGACATAGACATGCAAAACAAAACAAAATTAAGAAAAAATAACATATGTAAAAGGAATTATATATATACAACAATTATTTGCAACTAGGTCCGAAGCTTGTACGTTGCACTTAACTCTGATAATGGACGACTGCCTCCGCAAGTCTTTTTCTTTCCTCTCATTTGGTCTCTGTCAATATTTCACCACAACATAACTATAGTCCACAGTCCACACACTGAATCCACCATTCACATATACAGTATAATCCACCGTCCACATATAGAATCCACACAAGTGTGTCCCGCGCAACTGAATGTCTCCTCGTAAAATTTCTTTTAAACAAAGGATAAGTTGCCTCTCCCTGCGTGCAGGGTGTCCCTCATCACTCTTTGATGTCGGATTGATTCCTCGGAAAATGGAAAATTTCTCTTATTCTGAGGCTTCCTGAGTTTTGGGTGTCCATGGTCACCATTTGATGTTGGATTGATTTCTCGGAATATGGTTTAAACAACTTAAACTAAAAGCAGAAAATACGTTTTCTACACCGAGCGACTTGGGGGTTGTGTGTGGGGGTGGGTGGTGGGGGGGTGGGGGGTGGAGGTAATGTTGAAGTAGCCGGTGAATATTGTAGTACGACCTAAGTTTTCTTCGCAGCAACCGATTTCTTCACTCGACCTTAGCAGTGTTTAAAATATAAATCCATTTAAGTTTGACTAAGTTTTATGATGTAGTTCCATTATGCTCAATAAATGCAGTTGCGACTGATTCAAGATTTTAGCGGTCCGCTTTGGATATGTGTGTGTGTGTGTGAGTGAGAGAGAGAGAGAGGTGGAACGGAGAGGAAGTGAAGAGGTACACGATGACAACATGTAGGAATCGACACCAACATGCTGGCTCCAAGGAAAACACGTCCATATGCACGCGCGCACACACACACACACACACACACACATGTGCGTGCGCGCTTGCGCATGACAATACACATTTTACAACAGTTGCTGTAACACTGATGCCATGAAAACCGATTTAGCTCTCAATCTCAAGAGAGGAAATGGGAAGCTCAAGGACGTACGGAATATATACTATGTGATCGGAAATCCGCATTATCTATCGCACAGGCAGACAGACATTTTGTCAAATAGAATCTGTCTGTAGAAACGTCTGGCCCTTCTCATCAACCGTCCACCTCCATGCGCGAAATAGAATAATAAATGCATTGGATGGTGGAACTGGAGCAGGCAATTGTTCAGTGCAACATTGCGCCCTCACGGCTTGCTACCCATCGGACAGGATTGGAGACTGCGAAAGGAATCAAATGTTGCAATAATCAGATACTCGCGACGGACAACCTTCCCCTTCTCCACATTCACCTCCTCCCCCTCAATAAAAACAACCGGAGTGTGGCATCAACGTCATGGTAAGCTGTTAAGTGTGGGTTTATGTAGCCATGAAAATTGCAGGTGATAGGTCTGTCTCTGCGATCACTAAGCTTAGGTAAATGTGAGACTGGTGCCATGTTTTACGTGAAAATCACCTCGAAAAGCAGGTGTATGTTGTACACATACGACGAGTGCTTTCTGCTTCATTACATTTCTTACTGCTCACAGCAAAATCATCTATAATTATACGGTTTCTTGTCTGCAAATAAGGTAGGAAAAAGTGTAGTCGTGGGAATTGACAAGTTAGAGACCGCACTTTTTTCGGGTCCAAATTTGTATTTTTTATTTTATTTTATGATCTATTATTTATTTATTTTATTTTATAATCTGCTTTCCCTCGCTCACTCTCTTCCCCTACCCTGTACAGGATTAGATACTGATTCAAAAGCTAGGTCAACAGGAGAAGTACGCTGCGTCACACGGGAATCGAACCGGTAGTGAGCAGCAGCATGATCTAACTACTCGGCTATCCCACGGACGTGTATATCTCTGGGCTGCTACCTGTTTGCCGAGACCAACTCTTAGCCTCTCGCGAAGTTGTAGGCTCAGATCTCCGGTACCACCATAAAATTGTTTGTTTGTTTGTTTTTGCTTACGCGTTCGCGTGCTAATAGGTGAACTGACTCTCCACCATGTGACCCAATCACATCTACTCTTAACCCTAGTAGGCTGGTGCTCATCTTGTGCCTGGAGTAGTGTACAAACCCCAAAGACTGCGAGACGAAACAGGAGCAAAGCACACTCAACAGGACATGTGTCAGCTGTTATCAGTGCAGTGCCTGCAGATCGGCCAGAATTTCCCCTTGCCGACCTGAATGTGCAAAAGGGTTAATAATCATATGAAAATGTCGTGAATCCGTCCTTCGGGCAACTGCCGTTTCTTTACAACCCCGGCACCAATCCCCCGTCCCACCTCACCTACCCAAAAATTTGTATCTATCATTGTTTGGGGTCAGGGATCACAGACACTCACAGAAATGAACCGGATATTCTGCAAAAGAACCAAGCAGAACATTACACATTCCCTAACGTAACAACCAACAGTAACATCTTCTATAGACCTTCAACCAAATTATCCTCAAAAGTCACTCAAATACAGTTTAAAAAGTGCCGTAAATAATCAAATAAAACATAAGTGTATGCAAGTAACTGTAATTATCTGCCTATGGTTTCTGTGCCCTTTTCGCGAAAAACTATGTCAGCGCTTATTTGAAGCTTGCGGCCATTACTGTCACACATTCAGCAGTTTGAGAGTTCGCGTCTGATTGAATCACTCCAGGTGTCACGGGTCATCAGCATGGTATCGATAGCTAAGTTAACGGCTGACACGAAGTGTAACAATCTGTCATGGTGTGCTTTATCCAGCGTTCACTTGCTGTAATAGCCACAGACGAAATAATTTCGACTGTTATAGGCAACAGAAGTCAGTGGTCATAGCATAGTAGTACACTGATGGTCAATCTTCACCGAAGGAGACCTCATCTCCGTCGTCTATTTTTCGATTGTTGTCTTTCAATCCTTCAAAAATCTAAATCCTACGTCCGGGAAGTGGGGAGGGGGAGAGATGGGGGAGACAGAGAAGGAATTTCCGTCTGTTGTGTTTTTTTTTAAAAGAAAACTTAATTACAAAAATACAGATTTCAGCCTGTAGAGTTGTGCCCATGCAGAATTCTTCATTTAAACACATCCGCGTCCACCCACCCACCGACAGCAAACATCCTCCTTTCTGTTCATAACAGGACTCGTGACATTTTAATTACGTCGTATTTCCCACCTGTAAATACTTCTGGACCACATTCTCCAATATTCTGCCATATACGAAATGCATTTTCGTCTACAAGGGTGTACTGCACAATGCTATTAGTGTACCTAGGACTGTACATGTACATGCATGTCCAGTGCAAAAAGTGCATCTCTACAGGTGCGCTTCACGTCGCTGAATTGACATTTCTGGTCAAATTTTGGATGCGCCACTACAGCACGGACGAGTATAGGGGTGGATTGCTGTCTACCGAGACCAACGCTTAGCCTCTTGCGAAGTTCTCATCTTTTAGTCTCGGCGAGCCTTAACAATGAATGTGAATAAACCGGAAGCTATATCGTCCAAAGCCTCGTTCTAGTAGTTAAGCTGAAACGTGACTAAACCGGAAGCTATTTCGTAACCAGCCTCGTTCTATGACTTCACTGGGAAAAAAACCCCGTCTGCATTCAGTCCAGTAATACAAGTCCGTGATTACAGGGGGGAGATCAGATAGCAAGGTTTTTCTTACAACGTTATTTAGTTGTACACGCACATGGATGTATTTGCCTAAACGCGTGCTGACAGCAGGTTTCAAAGGATCCATAGCCTACCGAATAGAGGAACAATGAGACGTAAATGGTTCAGTGTATAGGCGTCCACCTTTTTCTTCTGACGCCTTTTATGAGCCCTGTGCTGATTGAGACCGTCTCTACACTGGCTGTAAAGACCTTTTAGCATGAGCCGATGTATGTCTGCCTTTGTACTGTGCACAGAGCTTCCAACGGGAATCTTTCAGGTCGTCGTGAACGAACGTTGTTAAGATTAAACGAGATCTTTCGTTTGTTTTCTTTGATAACATGGTCTGCTTGCAACAGCACAGTTATCCAAGACAATGAGGGTTTTTTTAAAGTGGCAAAATAAGCAGGGAACCTTTTAACAAATACCTCTCTTTTTTGAACTCTATATACCTATATACCATTGTCTGGCTGATTTTTGTTAAAATGTATGTGGTGTGTTTTAACTGGTTCTTTAGCGGTATGCAGCTTCCTGTTCAGCGTGTGTTGCTGGAAGCGGTACATGCATTATTAGGATAGGATTATGATAGTTGACTATGCCGTTATCCCGTATCCGCACTATTCCTGATCATGTGTTGGCATGTGTTCTCACTCTTGCGGTCTGGCCACTGATACCCGATGGCTGTAAGCAAAACGAATCGTCACCACAACTCATGTATTCCACGTGCCATACACTTGATTAATTCTACTAGCCCTTATGTTGTGTTAGCCTGTGACCTAATACAGTGCACTAACTATATCTACTGTTGCTCTCTGTGTGTATATATATATATATAGAGAGAGAGAATATAGTATGCACTCATCTGTGTGTTGCTAATGCATGAGTACCTATAAATCTTACCTGTAATTGGCCTTGTGGATTGATAAAGAAGTATTGTATTGTTACTATAATGTTATTTTCCACCTTGTAAAGACAAAACTTTCTCATATTATAATTGTTATATATCATTATAAGTTATTATGTATCATATTGAGTCTTCTTGTTCCTCATAACAAACAAACAAACATTATTGTTTGTACATCTTGCTCTTTGCTGTTTAATACATCAGGACAGTGTTATGAGTCAAGATGAATACACAAGTCAAATGACAAGCAGACACTGCCACATTTATTGGCTCCACAGCTGTTACACAATCCATCAGAGCCCCATGGTGGTTTACATGTTATCTTTTCCGGGATCTAAAAAGTGTTTACAGGTTAATCAGACCATGTAGGTGTAACTTGAACACTTGCTGTCACCCCTGCCTAATCCCTATCCTTTACTTCTATGTGTAAATGTTCAGCCTTGTGTGCTTGTTTTTAAGGTAGTGTGTGTGGAAGTGGATGAGGGGGAGAGGAAGGGGAAACTGAGGGGAGGAGCAATCTGGGCAGTAAAATGCCAAGGGTTGACTTGCTTCTCAGACTGAGGAAGAATATTTTTACTGGCTACGCCATCACCCCAGTTTGGATTTTTTTCCTCCCTAGTACCACAGCATTTTTTCTCTATGTAAGAAATTTGTTTTTCAAAAGCAGGAATAAGCACTGGGCTGAAATGTGTATTTAATTGCTGTCTGGGACCCAGATGAGTTGCCTGACTGCCATTACAAACATTGACATTTCTAGTCTGTATCCATCAGTTCCTCTGCAGCATAATAGACAGATGAATCTATAGCTGCTGGCCAAACTGTGCAACCCTACTCCCCTACTTCTAATACAGTTTTAACTAGCACAGACATTTTTATCACTTTCAGTTTAAGAGCTATAGACTTTGCTGGTTATTGCAGACATTTAAACCTGCATTCCTAATGCTGGTTTTTACCAGTCCCTACAGTAAGTTTGGTAGGTTAAAGGTTTTGTCTTTTTTTTTTTGGTTCACTTTCTGAAATAGCTACATAATTTTATCACAGTAACTGTCAACTCCTTCTATACTTTTGAACTATACTGGCAGCTCTCTTGTAACAGAATAGCTTTCCTGATTTGAGAGTATTGCCAAAATTTTAGCAGTGATTCTGTTTCTCTAAGTAGATCTCTCACAATCCAAGATACCACAGCTAAAGGCATTATCAAAGGTGTAAGCAAACTGGCTCCAGCAATCAGCTATAATTGGCATGCAGCTATCGTCACTTTCTCTTAATGCCGTACCAATCAGAATTATGTAGTATATATGCCAGGTGTATTGTGTTAACAAGAATGTTGTAAAAAAAGTATGCAGAAAATGCTTGGAAAAATGCACAGACATTAACAAGCATTCTTCCTAACAGCGATTGCTTGCATCCTATTTCTGTTGTCTTTTTGAGCAGTTGTACACTAAAAAACTATTATAATCTACAAAATGCTGG
Source organism: Marisa cornuarietis (assembly GCA_004794655.1). Taxonomy (NCBI): domain Eukaryota; kingdom Metazoa; phylum Mollusca; class Gastropoda; order Architaenioglossa; family Ampullariidae; genus Marisa; species Marisa cornuarietis. Next base: position 1,860,784 of record SMMW01000546.1, on the reverse strand, counting down.
TACCAGGCATCTTTTACCAGTGAAGAAGTAATGAACAATTATTCTACCATCAACATAATGGTTCACATTTTAGCAGTTGCATTTCCCTAAATAATGTATTCCCATTATTTCCATTTTAATATGTTTTTTTTCTCTTTAGCTAAATCCAATTCTAAGCAAAAAAATTTAAATCATTATAATAAACAACAAACTGCAAGTCTTAGAGTGGTCAAATGTTTCAGTCAACTGTATTACTGTATGTTTGCAAAATCATGCAGTTGCATAATGTCACACTTCTCAGAATATATCTCTTTGTTAAGCAATGCATGACTATATTATTTCTCAGAACCAGGTAAACTACATTGTATTTTTTTAATATTGTGAATAAATATCCCACTGACAAGTGTCTTCCCCTGACAGTACTAAAACTGCCATAAGTTTAGAGCAGGTTAAAACTAAAAAAATGTTATTTTTCTCATAAAGCCTAACCTTAAAATGCAATGTATAGTACACGTAATCAACACACTACCTCAACGAAATGTATAAGCAAGGAGAATAATCAGGATTTACATCTGACCAAGCTCTTTCTTAGTAGCATATTTGATTTTAAATAACCTTTAATTCCAACATCAAAACAACTTCCAGCAAAATAAATCGTTAAACAGATACTTCACTTTCATGTTTTGTTAGTTTCTTTTTTATGTTCATGCATCAAAACTAGATATGTCACTCTAAAGTAAAGTAGCATCCAGCATTTCCAATTAATGCATGAATTTTTTTTCTTATTGCTGTTAACATAATAAATTAAAAGGCAGATGTTTCTTTACAGAATTTTGCTGTGGCAAGTTCCAAGAAAGCAAAAGAAAATTTATCCTTCATAAGGAAAACAATATTAGGGGCTCAAATTCTTTTTAGTCTGTATGTAGACTACACAGACTAACAATCAGCTAAAAGCAAGTACTAATTGCTTTACCGATGTAAAAAATCATGTTTTTTGATGTAAGAAATGAAATAAACTCTTTAAAAATAATGCTTGCAAATAATGTACAAGCAACTTTATTATGTAACAGAGTGCTATGCTGTTTACAAGTGTAAAGACTTTATCTTATAATGAACTGATATCAGTTGACCTATTCCTTGTGAGACGTGCTACAACTACCAATATGCAAAAAGATGCACTTTAATAAAGTTTTACTAGTTTATCATAGCTGCTGTAAAATCTCAAAGCATTTAACACTTAGTTGAATTTCAGATAAGTTTAATGAGCTTGATAACCTTGGACTGTTGGATTTTCTTTAAGTTTCAAAGGACTAAATAGTAAACTTTCTGCTTCTCAAAATAGTTCCTCTACACCTATGCTGCTAACTGTTAAAAAAAACATGGCATCATAAGGGTGTGTGTGTGTGTGTGCATGCATGTATGCATCCATGTGCATGAGAAATTGAGCAAGAGAAGGGAGAGAGGTTTTGGAACTTTTGTACACATTCAGAGCCAGTGTTTTCCATAGCATATAAGTATTCCAAATCACATAGGAAGTCTGAAAATGTAAACAATCTGACATTGAAGGCATAAAACTGTGAAAGAGTTTAGGTGTGAGATTTCACTGAAAAAACAACTATATCATAAACCAGACATAAAAGGTGTTATTTCACCATTACTTGTTATCATACTCTTACATACATAGAAACATGACTTCAGGAATAAATGTCACAATAATATTAACAAACATAATTGCTGTACATTTTAAAAAATTTTGTTGTGACATGTCCAGTAGATAAGGCTTAAGGTAAAACCCCCAACAACTTCAACTGGAGTCTGAAAGTTGAAAACCCCACGTTTTATGGATGAGAAACTGTGCAAAGCATGTGATTATTGCATAATATTTCAGCGGACACTAATATAACCATTAGCAGCGCTCGAGCATCGACTGTACAATTGACTCCCTCTATATCTTTGACTGGCTCCATCTGATCTCGAATGTAATCAATGAATCATCGTCAGATCGTTAACAGCCATTTTCTGATTAACACATTCAGCCTTCATGAAATGTTTTTAATCAAGATAATGATTCTCTAGCCTTTTTAGTATTTTCGTCTCCTCGCCTCGTCTTTGTTGCAAAAATTAATCTAGTCCGTTAACTTTACATCGTTAGAGGGTGCGAGAGTGGGTGGGGTGCTGAGAAAGAGAGACAATGCAACAACCACGGCGTGGCAAAAACAGCAGGGTTCCTTATACTGCAATAAAATTCAACACAAGTCTGGAATATAAAAAAAAAATCACTCGTATTTTCACAGCCCGATCACTTCATTAAAATGCCATCCAGATCGTATCACCTTTCTGCACAGCCACCTAATCGCAAAATCAGATGGCCCCCCCCCCCGCCCCCACCAAAAAAAAGTTACGATCGGTGATGCAAGCTAGGTGCGCTATTTTCGTAAGCGTTAAACTATTATAAAGCGTACTCACCAAAGTTTTTATCTCTCTGTTAGTTGATATCCTTCTATGAAAGTTTTTAGCAGGTTCCGTTTCCCCATCACTGTCCGATGAGTCATCTACACCGCTGAAATCCGACATTTTGTGTCCAGAAGCGATACTCCGTGCACTGTTGGCGGCCGCCATATTGAGTCAGCGTAATTGTTGAGTGCCATGTGAAGAAACGAAGGTGAGAGGTTACACGAACCAATTCATTGCTGGGTCCAGTAGGCGCTAATACCAACCAGAACTGGTTAGTATCAAGCAATCAGTAAAGTACCCCGCAACTCCAAAGACACACACTCTGTGAAACATTCAAACATCATGCCACAATCATTACGTTTTCAGCAGCACTGAGTACACAGAGCATTTCGGTTAACAAGCAGACGACACACAAAAAAAGTCACTCGGAAGCAAGCTGCCTCTCGCACGGTGTCAGTGCGATGATATGTCGATGATAACCAGCAAGCAGGTCTGAAAGCAGGCATCAGCAAGCGGTAACCGATACGTTGATGTATCTAATAAACGATGATTGGCAAGATGACGTAGGTAACGGGTGCTCACAGAAACAAGGGGAGGCAAGTAGGTCAGGCGGCCTGCATGGCGTTAGCAGACGACTGCCGATGTAGCGGGTGCCTGTGGTCTGTGTTGGTGTCAGATTCCACCATCAGTCGATAGCGCCATGTAGTGGCTGCCTGCCAGGGCCTGCAGTGTGCAACTGTTTGTTGATAGCATTCGGTTGTCGGAACTTCTCGTTACAAGGCTGTCCAAATCGAAATCCAAACAGCGTGTTGACTTGTGCTCAGCTTGGAGACTGAAAACGATTGAAGAGGACAGGCAAATATTTGTTCTAAAAGAGAGTTTGAGGGGGGTATGTGTGTAGAAGTTTCTACGTGGAGGTACCAAGGCTAGCCCCCTTTTATTTCACAGCCGTATGAGAGGGAGGACATGAGAGACGAATTAAATAGCTGACCATAGTGCTCTGCCCTTGATTGCTAGAGGCAGCAGGGTTAGAGGTACTGTGTAGATGAGGGCCACTCTTTAATAATTTCAGAACATCTTTTGCGTTGACTGGGCATTTTCTTCCCCTTAAAGCGTGTCTTGCTGGATAGCCTTGGCAAGACTGATGAGGCGTGTCGCATGGCAAAACCAGGGCAGCTTTCTCTTCTTCACTTTAGTGGCACCTGGTGACCTGGAATCGCAGAGATCTCTAGTATGTCGTGGACAGACATGACTGAGTCTTGTCCTCAGTCTGAGAAATGGTTGGAAGTCTCCGTCAGCACTAAATCTTTAGTCTAAGTCAGCTCTCAGCCCCAGCTTTCATAGCCTTTTTTTATGAAAGGATAAACAAAAGACCAACTTACAAAGTTTTAGATTGCATGGCTACAAAATCTGTGTTGCTGGTTCCACATATTTTGTTGGCTTAGGTCGTTGCCGCTAGTGTTTGGACAAGTCTGGGCCCGACCTCTGTTGTTGATCCAAGGTATTTGAAATCCTCAGCTTTTTCCACTTTACATCCATTCATGGTGAGGTTGGCAGGAGTATCAGTTGTGTTAACCGTGACCGAACTTGCCTCTGTTCCCCATGCACATCCGCGTGCGGTGCGTCTGTCAGTTAATTGTGGGAATTCTTTGTTGCTGCCATTAAATAGATCGTTGTCAGCAGCCAAGTGCTGCATGGCTGTTGATGGTTTTGCCTCTGACTGTGATGGAATGAATATTGTACAATATGTCTCAAGGAAAAGGCAAATGAGCGGGCAACTCCTCCGTACCCCTACCCATCCTTCTCGTACCTATAATTCTGGTCGATTTTGAAGTTTTTGTTGCTGTTGTGTGTAGGGGTTTTTTTGGGGGGTGGGGGGAATAATATTCTTTTTAGTATAATTTGCCGGTAATGCCATTAAATTGCATCAGTGGTTGTAGGTTACAGAATAAACATGAAATAGTCTAGTAAAGACACGTAATTGAATTCGTTTTTGTTTCGAAGCTGTCACAGAGAGACTTTCTTACTGTGTTTGTGTGTGCGTGTTGAGGGGTGGGTGGTGTTTATGGCCTTCATTCGTGTACACCAGCTATCATTTTATCTCAGATAACGCAGTTTGTCGACTTTTTTATTTTGGTCCCAGACAACCGTCAGTGTTGACTTTTTCCTCCAGACACCCTGAACTTTCTAAGCTAGTGCGCACTTCCAGTCGCGTAAACTGTCATGCCTGGTCATGGCCGGAAGGTATACTGTATGCTGTAATAATAAAAAACAATAACGTGCTTTTATACAGCCCTGTCCATATCCCTTTTCACAACGAAGCCCAACTGTTTAATGCGTTTTTCATTATTTTATAGCGCTTTTTGACAGCTTGTAAAATAATCCAATGCGTCAAATAAGTTGTAAAGCTGTACGATAATGCTTGGTCGGTTTGATGGAAGAAAATGGTGGATGTTTAGGTCACATCCCTCTTAGAACCGCAATACTCTTCACGGAAAGATCATACTGCGTTCTTTTGAGTCATTTTGTCACAAGAAGTGCTCACCACCCCTAACGGGCGTTTAGCCAAATAGGATTTTTTTAAGAACGTTCTCTTGAATAAATATTATTGCTGCAATCGTAGCACTTCGAGCTTTTATATTTCTGTTTTTCTTTGGTTCTCCTACGATGAATTGACTCACTACCCATTTGTTTTCGACCGTTCCTTTCGGAGTCTCTGCATTGCTAAAGGGGGAACTAATCTTGTAAAAGCAAAGATAATTTTTAAAGCCTATTTCTCTCCCCTGCACAATTCAACAATCGTTGTTAACACCAGAGAGAGCTTTACTATAACTTTTTCCTCAAAGGCAATTGATAGTTTGGCACGAGGAACGGTGGCATGTGATGCGGACGTTCAACATGAAAGAGGACCTCGCTCAAACCATCCAAGCGCTACACAAAAGCATAAGAAGCGCAGGCAGTACTACTCATCAACAAGGTGGGAGACATCTTTCACACAACAGCGGGTGTTCTCCAGGGATTTCCCTTCTCGTCTGTGCTGTACGGCTGTAAAACCTGGACTCTGCTTACCGATACTGAAAGACGAATTTAATCATTGGAAACTTAGTGCTTGAAAAAGATTTCTCCGAATCTCCCACAAGACAAGACCACCGATTTTGTACGGAGCGCGGTCGCCATCCTGGTGGGAGGTCAAGAAAAAAAACAAACAAACAAAAAGGCTCAAGCTGGTCTGGTTCGGCCATGTCGCCCAGCACAACATCCTGTATAAAGCGTTCTTCAGGGCTTCATGGAAGAACTGGATGGCCAACGTAAAGAAGTGGACTGGTCGTTCTAGCACCGTCGACTACTGCCCAACACGGCGCACCAGGATAGACAGTCTTACACTGGCGAGGAAATCGTGAACAAACATGCAGTTTTCTGTCATTTATCGGCTGACAACAGTTTTTGATACTAGCATGACGCAAAGATTTGATATGCAATGCATATTTGCGACAGGAAGGCGTATAGTATATAAAGGGAGACAATGTTTAGAGAAGACTTGGATCCTGTAGTGTAAAGTAAGTTACATCCCTTGGAACAGGCACATGCTTCCCCTCGTCGTCGCTCTCGGGTTTTCCATACTGTTCACACAGAGAATAATAGAAACGTTGATCAAAGTGGAACAACAACACAGTCAAATACCAGTGTAGATATGAAGATAGGAGAACGAAAGTGATCGCAGGGAGATGGATGATGTTTCTGTCATGCAGTGGCGTAGGAACAGGGGAGGGCAAAAGATCCTGGGAAGGCAAGAATGTGAACGTTATTCATTGTCAGCATGGAGCTTGCCCCCCCCCCCCCAAAGCCGAGCATCTTCCTACGCCACTGTCATGTATTTTACATGATTAATGTATACCCTCTTCCGTTGAACACACAACCATCAACCTCATTTGGTTGGCTTTTTATGTAATATACACTTGGAGGAGGTCTGATGGTCAATGCATCGTCAGTGTAAGTGTATGTTTGCATTTTGTGTGTGTGTGTGTGTGTGTGTGTTCGAATACGTTTGTAAATGACTGAGTGTAATTATTTCAATAAATATATTTATCTTATTCCTGTTAAGTACTATATATAGCTGTTAATTTCGATTGTTGATGATCATCTATTTGATACAAGTGTATTTCATCCTAATTTGAAAGGGTCATTGACCCATCAGATAAAGGATATTCAATTCTCTCTCTCTCCTGCGTCATCAGCACTCTGTATTTTAAGTACCGTACCCAGTGTTGACCCGGGCGTGACAAATAAGTTGAAGGGTAGGTGTGTGTGCTCCTCACCTACCTCCCTCAGGTCGAATCATTTTTTTACAGCCATAATTAAAGTTCGGCCTTCAAGTCCCCTGAACTTATTTATGACACACGGGGCAAGCTGACCAATCGGCGTCTTTCGCATCATCAGTTCTCATACTGAAGAAGAGAATAGCGATCAGTGGAAAATCAACAATCGTATTAAATATTTTGAAATTATATGAGGTATTCTACAAGTACAAAACTTGAGAATAATCAAATAGTAAAGAATAGAAAGCATTTGTATCAAAAGTCTAAAATAAAAAGCAAGCAAACCAAAAACCAGGGCAGCGATTTTTGAGGCGTGCCTCCCTTGCCGCAAATGGACTAGCCGCCAAAATCTTTGCATACCCCCCATCCCTCTGGTACGCCGCTGGATGTTGTGACTAGAATAATGTGTGCTCGTTGTGCGATAGCGATGTGTATGAGAAATGAAGTACTACGATACCTAACGGAGAAAAATCCAAATTGGAAATGGCCAGATAACCTGCTGAAAACAAAACGGGCGGCTAAAGAATGACAGCGTGGCTCTGGAATGAGAATGACGCCAACCACAGAAGTAGAATCGTAAAATTTATTTCCTCAAAAACCTCGACTCTTTACTAGATAACAACCAGAAAATACGTCTGAGCTGCTGAAAATGATGCTGACAGTGCGAGGTTTCGTCCCTGAGAAACCATTAACATCGTTGAAAATCTGTGATTTTCTGCCGATTTGACACCATACCTGGTGATCGCTAAACTGTACTCTTGTTCCGTCATTCAGATACAGACATTTTACAGGGCATCTTGTCACAGGCTTTGCTTAGTGTTTGAACGAGGTCGATGGCATCTCACTGACAAACCGTGCCCTGTGATCTTGTTTCACTCCCTCCGTCAGTGCTCACTTGCCATCAATCAAGCGACACTAGGGCCTTTCCCCCCCCCTTCCCGCCCTATTTGACCTTCGGTTCACTTTCCTAACGCTCCTCCTCGCACTGTCTCGCTGATTGCACACCTTCCTCCCCCCCCCTCCCGTCGCCTCCAAGGTGACACGAAATGTCACACCTCCCTGTTCTGCTCGACTCTCTCTCTCGACGGAGCTACATACGTGTACCTCCGCGCTCATTCTTTCTCAGGTGCTTTGTTCTCTTCACAGCATTTGTGCCACTCACCTCTCTTCCCCCTCCCCTCTGTATGTGTGACTCTCTCTTTCTCACCTTTCAGTGTCTGCTGCGTTACAATTAACTTGACTTATCTTGATACATAGAGTACATGCAATGTACTTGCTTCTTAACTCTAGGCTTCGTGCAGTCGTGTAACAGTGTGTAAAATGCTTCATACATCGTACAGTCTCAAGCCTCCCTTTATTAATGTGACAGCACGTCTAGGGAGACGACAGTGAGAGGGCATGCTGCGGGGCATCCTCCGACCACATCTAGTGTCAAGGTCATGTCAAGGACCCGCCGCAGGACTAACCACTTTTCTCTCTCGGTGGAAAGTTTTTTTTTTGTGGAAGTGGATGGGGGAGGGGGGAAGAGTGCCGATGACTGCTTCACTAAGGAGGAACTGAATTATGTTTCACACGGGAGGACTATTACATACCCAGTTTGCGGCGGTCGCTGGCGGTTTTGTGGAAAGCTAGATCGCGCATGCTCCATGCTGGAGCTTTCCACGACTACGTCATCAGGAGGACCTACACTGTGGTGGTGGCCAATCAGAATAAACGCTTACAGTCTGATGACAACGTCGCTGCATTCCAAACATGTGCCTAGCACGGAAATACGAGATAATTTTCTCAGTGAATGCCCCCCACCCCCCATCCTTCCTTCCTGTTGTGTCCCAAGACACGCGCCTTAAACATCAGTCCGCACAGAAAGGGGGCAAAACTATGACGTAGGGATAGCGCCCCGTCCTTCTAATTATTACGTGGTCCGAGCTGTTACACTGGCTGTAGCCTTTACCATACCTTGTTTTTTTAGTAATCTATACCATAATAGCTTACCGGCTTTCGTGACCTCAGGGGAGTTGACCTCTTACTGTACTTGGTGATGTTTGTAGGTTTCTTTTTATCTCGAGAACGGAGGGAGAGAAGATGGGCACCACCCTCACAAAACATGGCTGTGAGAAAGTGAGGGCTCTAACCAATCACTCAAGACAGATTACCTTTACCTTACGTGTGTCAGTGAGGGGAGAAATAATATCTAATAATATTTTGGGAAATACTTAACGTGTACTCGAGTCAGTTGAAATAACAAAGTTTGCTCACTTGTCTGCACACCGTGTAAACACATCATATAAACCACGTTGAGAACTGCACAGCTTGGAGAAATGTTTGAGCGAACAAATTAAAGCAAATGAATGACTGTATCGGGGTCTGAGGAAACGGTTCTTACGTGACATCACTTTTGACATGTTATGCTACATTTGCTCAATCATCTCACCAATAGATTATTTACTTCGTAGATAATTTTTGGCGAATTATGTTAAAATTTGTAGTACTTTTTCTGTCTCCTGACTTTCGTAATAGATGTATGACACCTGACTATGTGTATCCCATTGTATGATAACCTTTGACACACTTGCAAGCTTTGTCGGTTTTTATTCATTGTAATCATGTGTGCTGTGATGTTTGGAAACGTGCGCCAATTTTTATCACAGTATTTTGTGATAATAAATTTTTGTTGTGCATGGTTCAAAATGTGGTGTCTGTTAGCGTATGTAAATATGCATTAATGAATTATATTACGTACAAAGGTCTGTCCGTTAGCTCACCAACAGCTGTCGACCGACCGTCTTTTAGAGTGACAGTGTGAATGAGCAAGCGTTGGGCCATTATTAGAACGTTCCCATGCAGTCGCCGAAATTCCTAACACGACTACATGGACACATATACTTGCACCACCGCTACCACATCCCACCACCATTGTCCTCTTTTTCGTGACAGATCCAACCTTCTCTTCACCTGTGTGGCCTCTACCCGCTGTGGAGAGAGAATAAATCTTGTCACTTATCTTCCCTACTTCAGTGTGTTTCAGTACATCACACGGATCTCGTCGACCCTTAAAATACTCACGTTGTTCTCCGCTCAAAGACAAAAAATCTGTGCCACTGCTGCGACTTTCAGTCAGAAAGTGCAAGGACAGATTGTTACTGAGGAAATTCGTTCCCCCCCCCCCCCAAAAAAAAAATGGCAAGAATTCAGGAGAAAAGATGTAGTTAGCGTGCACGTTGGAAGCAAGTCCTGCACGGACTCTTTGACCATGCAGGTCCTTCTCGGGCAGCAAGGGTCGACGCGACAAGAGTTGCATAGGAGAAGATACGGGTTGCTATGTACGAGTTAATCCATTTTAGACACGTACGTTTGAGTAGATCCGTTTTAGTGTCGTGTATAAGTTAACCGTTTTAGGGTCATTTGTAAGTGGCTCAGACTACAGCGATAAATACACGAAAGCGCCTGAGAACACACACGCAGAGCGAGAGAGAGAGAGAGAGTAGAAATATGCAATCACATAGACTACACGGTGTATATATATATACACACACAAGATTAATTCAGAGCCTGTAATGACCTCCCGTAACTGTCAAGAATGTCTATGTTACAAGCCTCTTGTAGAGATACATGCGGAAGAGGTCTTCCTGGGCTTGGTCGGTCTGTCAAATAGAATATTTCACCTGTCACCTCATTTCCTCCTTTGTGGTCTGCGCCAACGAAATAAAAAGCTGCATAAAGGGGATATTTTTTAACTTTCCCCGTTATGCAGCTACAAATAAACTACATCCCGTTCACATTCATTCGTCGCCATTGTGTGAGATACTTTTCGTTTATTTGACAGTACCACAAAGAACATTTATTCTACGTCTTTCTTTTCTTTGTCTTTCTTATTTTAATCTTCCGAGTGAAAGGCATACGTCAGCAAAAGGAGACGGTATTAAAGACCTAGCTACTGATTGACATACTGATTTAAACATCCACATATAATATAGACCAAAACTCTTCTCTTTGTCTTAGTTCGCAAACTTCAGGTCAATGTCCTTCGCGGTTTTTTTTCATCGTGTCGTTCAAGGAGCGGGACCCTGGGGGTAGAGTAGGTCTTACAAGACGCTGAAAAGAAGTGAACATAGTTGAAATAACAACAACAACAAAATCCGTTTTATCTTTCCAGTCTGTCAGCCTGTACCGGACGAGGTTTACCCAGCAGCTGAAAGGACCACCTAGCGCTGACGTTTTTCCTCTCGTCCCCTCTGTTTACGAGCCCTGCGTCAACTGACTTTTCTCCTCTCGTCCCCTCTGTTTACGAGCCCTGCGTCAACATGCTGTGTCACAGATGATCGAACTGGCATGCCGACCTTGACCTTTTGTTTCGCACGACCACTCAAGCGCGGGGTTGTAAGGAAACGCACCGGAATGATGGACAGCAGTGGTCGCTGACCCCGTAGAATGATTTAATTTTGCTTCAAATTATTATTATTTTTTTTATCCTCATCAGAAGATACTAGTTCTAAGCTGTTAGAGCCTTAAATCATGGACAGAAAGATGTCCCTCCGTGAGGCCCAGTAAGTTTACAGGCCTATAGTTACCAGACGCCCCACTTGCTGGTAGTCTTGATGATGTAACTGTCTCCATTTAACATGGTGTTAACCTTTTTACCTTTGTGGGTACCCATGTTTGAAGGCTGGTAAGCTGGACGCCGTTATTTTTCATATTTTAAAAATAGTTTATTATAAACTAAGGCCTTTTTTAAATAAAAAGCAAGTTTACTTTGGCCATCACACACACACACCACATACACACACACACAAGTCCTTTGTTAAACCAACAACACAACACTACACGTACCGTCATTTAATGTATTTCCTTTTACTATTTCTAAACTACAGAATCGTCTGAATTGATGAACTATAAACACGTTTTAATTTTACCGCTATTATTCAGGTAGCGCAAACCCGCCAACATGTATAAATAAATCTCCCAGCATACTGGCACACAGACAAACAACAGCAACCTCACCAAACCTGCTATTAGTAAGCAAAGGTCCACTGGGTACGAGGGTATTTGAAAGGGGGGACTCGGAAGGAGAAAGGAGGGGCGGGTCGTGAGGGGAGGGCGAGGTGAGCAGATGGGGCCGGGGTTACTGTGACAGAAACGCGAAGCAGGCAAGTGTGACACCGGACAGCCTGCTCCCATTGTCAGCGACTGTTTCTTGACGTCACAGCCGGTACGCGCACCAGAGAACTGGAACGGATGTCACGCTTTGAAAGGGGCACCCACAGGAGTCTTTCAGCGCCATCGACATGACACGGCGTCTCGGTTTCCAGCCGGCGCCCTTTGACCTCGTTAGTACTCACTGAGTTGACCTGCTTTAGCCGGACTACCCTCCTTCCCACTAAAGCAGAATTGGAGGTGGGGGGAAGAAGAGGGAAGAGAATAATAGAATATCCGGAGAAAACCGCCGACGGCCAGCTGCGTGAACAGAGAAAAGTACCGGTTCCTCGAGATGAGATCCGAACACTTTTTTTTTTTAAACGAACGTCCACTGCCCTACCGCGAAACGCCCCATCCACACCCTCTAGAATCTAGATGCTGACGCTAAGTTTGATGGCGTCAGGACTCTCGTATCCCACTGTCGGCGAGTTCAAACCACTGACTAGTATCAAACATGGTCTTAGCGTCCGTGCGACTTACGAAATAATGACCAGTAGGCAAACGACACTGTAGGTTTTATGCCATGTCACTTCTAAACGTGTTCACCCGTACAAACGGCTTCTCAACTGCGAGAGCAGGTTACCCTCCCATGTCCGCTTCGCCGACGGCTAAATTATGCAAGTGCTCGTAAGTCACCTTCTCCCCCGTCCTGTCATGACATGACAGTACAGGTTTTCGGTCTCCTCTCAGACGGCTTGTCAGTAAAACCTATGAATCTCGTAAGGTCTTGCGTTGGTGTCTCAATGTCCTTTTCACGCAGTAAAGAACATTTATTGCCCGAGTCTTTCCTACCTTGCTTGATAAGCTGCTCGCCCGGCCATATGTTATCCGTCTCCCGAGAACATGTGTCCCAGGACGAGGGTGTCTCTGCAACCAAGTGTGTGCCAGGTTTGCAGTCAGTGAAGACTAAACAATCTGGAATGACTTACGGTACAGTTGTCGACCACGACCTTACAGTCCGCTGATCTACTCCCTTTGGCGCACCTTCGAACCAGCTGATAGCAAAATGTCCTTTTCTCCTTGTCAATAATTTTTCGTTTCAGTCTCCCAATGTGATCCTTGCTGTGGCGTTGTGCGTCCACAAATGTGTGCCTAACGAACATCACTTACAACAAACAACAATTTATTATTGCATAAAATTGTCACTTAAAGTCTTTGGTGTTCCACCTGCCATCACGCACTGAGGCCAGTTTTTGCTGATTCAGCTTGTCCTCACAACGTCTTCTTGAGGGACTTCACGTTAGCCCATTTTTGACGCCGATTATCATGTCCCTGTATATGCAGAAGTTTCAGATATAACTAATAATGAAATAGCAAATAACCAGTCACTTAGCTCTTAGTTGCTGAAGAAGGCATGTGGATACATAATATTATAGAAAGATCCCGCGAGTGTTACTTTTTTCCTTGAGTGTAAAGGTTTAGCTTTCCTTCTGCAACCTGGCCTTTGTCCAAGCCAGGTTTGAGTGTAAAGGCCAACGGCAGACAATATAATTTTCATTGCCTAAAGAAAATAGAGGTGAACACCATTTAACAGAAATTAAATTTTGGGCATTTCGGTGTCGAAAGATGCCTCATCAGGGTACACAAGAATTTTAGATAAGGGGTCAATGGCAAACCAAATGCTTTCTGTACCTGCGGTGAGCGAAGCAAACAAACTAAGCCTTTGGTAAGTAGTTGAAGTACTTGCTCATTTTGCAGAAAACAAATCAAAGGGGAACTTTTAATAAACAGTGGTTGTTGATTTAAATGTTAACACTAAGGAATGAACGAGAAATTAAATATTTAAAAATTATTTGTATAAACATACTTTTTACACAAAAGCAGGGAGAAAAAAGCAGTTTTTTACGTGACCCCCTTCCTTGCGGTGCCCAAGGGTGAAAATCACTTACTGCTCGAATACACTGGTGTACTATTGCCGGTGTGACGTGCAAAGGTTAATCCAGAGAAAGGGCCAGGTGGGCGATATTCAATTTTGATTTAATGATAGTCAACATCTAGATGTAATTACATCCGGGTACTACGCGTTGCTAGCGTCACACCCGTTTAGAATTAATTAGCCCTTGTGGTAATTATTTTTAATAGCGGTATGCATGCCCCGACTCCCGTTACCTTCTTGTGGCGAGGGTTTGGCGACAGGAGGAAGCTACTCCTTGCCAACCCTGTTTAACCCCGTGACCTTTCTAACAGACAGTGTGAATTAATGCAGAACAAAGACATCATGGAAAGCTTCCCCCACCCTACATCTCTTTCCGTTTTCCTTTCTTTCAGGACAGATGACTTGATGCGGAAAGGGGTAAAATGTCGAGACGCACTAAGCTTGGTTTGTGACGCCACTGCTCATTTAGACGAGTGAACTCGAGTGAAAAAGCCAAGGTGCGGAGAGAAAAGGAGGGGAGGGAGTGGCACTCAACTTTGATTTCATTACAGGTCGCATGTATCTGGAATTGCATTAGGAGTACGACTTCTTGAACGATTCATAGCCGTTTGAAATAAATGAGCCCTTGTAGTTGTTAATTCTGACTGCAGAAATGGTTCACATCTCAGCTAGCCTCCGTGACAAATTTCCCTCAGCTCTGTACCACGTGTACAGGATGTCACGATGAGGACGGACACTTCTTTCAAAGCCCGTACACAACAGTGACACCATCTGTGTGTCACCCCCTTACGTCACGTGATGATAGCAGCAGAAAGTATCACCCGGTCACATGTCTGGCAAACGCACACACACACACACACACGCGAATCTCTTAACTGGAAACCCCCTGGATCCACTCTTCCATGCCATCAACCGCTTGTCATTTTCCCTCTCGTCCGCTCCATCTACAAATCACCTCAACATCTTTACTATCCAGCTTTCTATATTAAAACAATAAAAGTCAATATGTGCCAAAATTATTTTCAAGAAAAACTTTCTTTATGGCTGGTCGCAACTAGTCTTCTCTAACCAATGCTATAACCGTTTCTTTGTAGTCACCGCGATAGACCTTATATCAGCGCAAAACAGCCTCGCGTTTTTAACATTTTAATGCAAGTTTTCTCGGCCCCATGATCACTTGGATAGCCGCAGTCTCCTGACAACTTATGTTCCGGCTTTTTTTTTTTACTGATAGTCAAATGACTGTCGATCTGAACTGTGACTCATCATCTTGGTCTTATAAACAGGATATCATCCTGCAAGACAAACCTGACATCTTCACAGAAAGAGTCACACTGGATTTGTATGTCTGGGGCTAGTTGCACAAGTTTCTACACCTTAAAACTGTTTTAAAGAAGGAAATCTAGAAAGTCTTTATTCTTCAAACATCGCTCATATGCCATTTAGACGCGCTGCACAAAAAAATGTGGTGACGGAAACGAAAATCTGGTTTAAAAGGCATTTTCTTATTTTTTTTTAAAAGTTCTGAAAATGTGTTGTACTTTCTAAAGAGTTAAAGCCTAAAAGTGTTTAAAATTATGTGTCATGCAACTGGCCCCCGTACCATATCTTTGGTGGGTACTACGCTTTAAAAGCTCGTACTAATTAATAATTAAACCGTGGCTAACCCATATTGTCTCAGGATAAAATTATGCTGAAAGAGCTCATCTCGCAACCGGGAATATTTCCCCATTTCTATTATGATAGCTTTCGAAGACTTCACTGTCTCAGGGATTGCTGTTAGATTGTGAGTGAGTGAGTGAGGAATGGGGTTCAGAGTATTTTAATATCACGACGCAAGAATCTGTCACTTTTTTGGACATGAATTTTTAGACTTGTCTAGTCAATCTTTAATGCCTGTATAGGCCACAAGTTCAGAACAGAAATGTAACTTACAGAAAAACCCTTAATACCTTGATTATACACGTTAACACACACATGCAACCCCACACCCCTACAAACACACACACATAATATTGCTAAGAACACAACGCAACCCTTTAAGCCTGTTATTGAGTGGCGATGATTGCTGGACCTCTGGGATGCATTTCCTCGTCATTGTGTACAATTTCACAACACACGACACGCACACAAACACACTGTCGTCAAACTATTGCTGGCATGAAGTCATTACTTAAGTTGTTGACGATATGAGAACACATTCCACTGCCTCACCGAAAGTTGTTTAAAAATAATCTCATCCGTGAGAAACACAGCAACGAACACTACTACTGTTGTCAACATGGTATAGTAGGTTCTTCTACTGTGACGTCATAACCACAAGATTAACAGTGCTGCCGCTCACCCAGGCGAGGGGTAGTAACGCAGGGTTTAGACTTTAGAGTTTAGAGGGTGGTTGAGAGCTTGGGAACCCCGACTTTGACTCGACGAGGTTTGGTTTCCCCCCACTCCCTGACCGCGGTAGTGTGCTCCTTAGGTCTCGGGTGTATGTATCACTTATTCTCATCACACCGTCCCCGCGTGAACAAGGCGGCGAGTGGTAGGGGTCACCTCCAAACGTCGCTTGCCCTTCATAACTGTCACCCCCTCTTCCCCCCCCCCCCGCACAACGCCCTCGCTCTTCCTCGGCACCGCGCTTTGAGAACAGCGCAATGTCCTTCGCCATCACCTCTACTGCCGAGCTAAACTCATTTGCTGACCGTGTTGCACTTTGATTTTATAGCCCGGCGAGAGGGAATGACACTTCAGAGGACAGAAATTTATTGCGACGTCCTGTTGAAAATGCAAGTTGTGCATAGCAAACAAGTCTTGGCGTCTCCCGGGTGCTAACTGGGGTATAACGACCCTTCTTGCGTACCCTGTAGGCACACGTCAAAAGGACCGAACCATCCCCGTTTACTCGCAAATTTTTGCTTC
Source organism: Marisa cornuarietis (assembly GCA_004794655.1). Classification (NCBI taxonomy): domain Eukaryota; kingdom Metazoa; phylum Mollusca; class Gastropoda; order Architaenioglossa; family Ampullariidae; genus Marisa; species Marisa cornuarietis. The sequence goes on along the minus strand of SMMW01000546.1, from coordinate 1,844,050 downwards.
AGCGGTCCAACATTCACTAGTTCTGAATTGAAGTCACAATTTAAGAATAGCACTATGAACTGTTTAGCGCGTTTAAAGCTATTAACATTCAAAATAAGTGTAAACCCTCGGAATCCCAACTCTTTAGCTGCAATTACCTAGAAGCGATTTTTAAAACACTGTTGCATAATCCTTTCACAGCATGAACCTAGTTCCCACATGACCTAGATGGTGAAATGATTCAACTTCAAAACATGTCACACAACAAGAGATTCTGGGTACATTACTTTATTTACTCACATTTAACACTTAAAAATCAAAATTTTGAAGGTGTCACATGGTGCATTCTTTATATAAAAAAAGTCGCTAAAAATGACAATGCTTTTAACTGCAGCCACTCATCTTTTATCCACTTGTACAATTCAAAGCAGACAATATTCTGCTTTAATGCCTCTCGATAATCTTATGGGAAACACCAGTAGAAGTAATTTCCCCAAATCTCACACATCCCAGGTTATGCACATTTAAAACATCCTCAGCTTCAGAAAACGGGCTGTTTTGGGAACAGGAGTAACTGATAAATTGTTCATCCAATCCGATGAGAAGATCTGTACATCGTCAATGCGTGTGCATAGATTTCAATTAATAACTCACAGTGATCACTTCAAAGTCATATTAACTCAAGCAATAAATTGGCAAACGGACTAAGTTAAAAATTATATCAACAGGAAACTCCCTTTGCTAGCTTTAGATAAAAAAAAATTATTGCATCAGTTACAAAAAAATCCTGGGATAAAAAAAATCACTATCAGTAGGTAGGCTGTCTAAAAACGATGAGAATCTAAAAGCAGATAGAAGTAACCCTCTGAACAAAAAATTGCAACTACAAATTGTAAAGCCTAAGAAATGCATCACTGGGGAATGTTGCTGGACAATACGTCTAGCTATACATGTATATACATTGACAATTAACGCATCATTCGCAACAGTCTATACAGACTTATCCATCCATCTCTATCAAACTGACAATCTGCGTACGTGGTAAGAGATGGGGAACCACACTTCAAAATACTCTGGATCATACAGCTATGATTTTATAGGTTACTAATGTCCATTGGACTAGTTATGTCCATTTCAGTCTTTAAAATCTGAAATTGCCTTGCAAACCATCATAAAAACAAGACATCCAACACGTGAATAAGGTGAGCTAACAAGCTTAATTAACACAAGTATACGACTCATAAAATCTAATGTCTTAAGAGAAAGTCATCATAGCACGTACACAATTTAAAAGGTAGGATGAAAGGACTTTTAGCATCTGCTGAAAATGCAAACTTTAAAAAAAAAAGAGGTAGCAAAGCATGGTCATTAAGTCATGAAGGTCAATGAAAATCTAAAATCTAGTCTAGTAGTATAACCAGCAGGCTTGAAATCACAGAGCTCATCACTTTTAAGAACACCTGCATACACAATACATGTGATTACAGGTAATAAGTTTCTGACTACCAAGCAGAATGCGTAAAGGGAAATTAAATAGCTAACACTCACAAAGGTGTAGGAGGAGGTTCTAAAAGCTATTTTAATCAGACTTGGCATTTTCTTTGCAAATAAGCTCTGTGGAGATGGCCTTGAGATTCAATATTAAAAACATAGCATTTAAAATCAAAAGCTATAAAATTAGCGAATGCCCCTTGCCAAATGGGTGCAGAAAGAGTTAAGGACCTTGCCAAACCTTGCCTAAATGCTTAAACCCATTTTATCAAAAGGTGGCAACTGCTGACTAGTTCAAAAAAAAGCCAGCCCATTCAAGTTATCAGATACAAACAATGTATTTAAAACTGTGGCAGGTTAAGCAGTCACAGGAACAATTTAGGCAAAGACCTCTTTATAAAGTTTAAGCGCTGAAAAGTTCAGTCTAGAAGATGCAACAACTTTTAGAAAAAAAATTAAACCACTCAATATACACAACCGTTTGCTTAAGTGTACAGAAGAGAAGCATAGGGAAACTAGTACATCCATGTTTGCTTGTGTGTTTTTGCACACAGAAAATGCATACACACATACAGAAAACTGAGCATAAAAAAAAAAAATCCAGAAAAGTCCTTTCATGCATTCATCACAGTCAAGCAAGTTCCTGCCCTGCTCTACTGCTAGGAAATCTGTCAAGGGTCAAGGAGCAGTTCAAAGTGGACTCCACCCTCTTTTTCGGTGCGGTCGTACCTTATGTTTTTGGCCCAAGCTCGGCACTCCACCATGACAGCTACATTGCGCTCCACAGAGTTGAACTTGACAAACATCAATGGAGAAAGGTATCCTTTCTGGTTGAGGTAAGGGTAATAGTAACTGGCAAAACTCTGCTCAGGAAAGTACTCTACGTCTGCACCCAAGTTGTCAATGTCTGCAGGGTTCTGAAATAATTGAAGAAATTTCTGTATTAAAACTGCTTTTCTTAAAAATTTATAGAAGTACAATTTGTACAGAGCAATTTTTCACGTGTAGGTAAGCTTAGCGGGCCAGGCATGAAAGACTACAAATGAATTTTCAAACATTATCAAACATCGGATTTCATCCTTCCCACTAGATAACTGTAAAAGGCAGACATGACTTACCTCACCAACACATTCAATCCAAACATTATTCGGCTTCTGTCGAACTTTCTGCTTCAAGTCATCAGACATATCTGTGGCATTCACATCTTCCTCAGTAAATGGTTCTGGTATCCAGTCAAAGATCTGTAAAGAAAGATGCACAATCCTTAGGCAATTGATATATCCAAACACACATATGCCAACCAGTGGTTCCAACACTGCAGCCCACTTATCTTTCCATGGTTACAGATAGATGCAGAACTGTTTTAGTAACCAACATACACAAGAATGTTCTAGACATTTAAACAGCCAACACATAATTGCATTAAACTAGCAGATCATAGTTTAAAATATAAAAATGCATGCTTTTGAGCATATGTGAATAACATTTCCCAGTGAGCAAACAGGTGATATAACTGCAATATTTTAAGACTTGTATCGTGCAAATAGAAATTTTTTTTACTAATGGAATTATCTTCTAAAACGTAATACTTTTAGCACTCTGGTTCCCATTTCATGCTTTAATACTTAGTTTATATCAAGCATTACTTTTTATATGCATGGCATAATTAACATTTCCTAACAATTTTCTGGCAAAAAAGAATGCACGCCAACCTTGTTCAACCTCAGCAAGACACAAGGCTTCCCTTCTGTGCCATATCCAAACATATTTCCCGCATTACACTGCTCAGTAAGTTTCTTATAGTCTATGGAACAGGCTTGCTCCTCAGTCTTTTCTCCATTGTTTTCAGAACAGTTCACACCAATTCCTTCAGCTGAGGCATTGGCATAGGCTGCATGTTAAAAAAACGTGATTACTTAGCACATTTTAGACACAAAATACTGCTAACATTGCAAAGAAATGTGGATAAGGCATGGCCTCAAACTCAAAAAAATAAAAAAATCAATTTTAAACCAATAATCTAGACAACCTATAACCTAGACAAGTTTTCTGCAGCATCAGAAGAACCACAAAAAAGGACAGGATTTTAAAAAGGTGAACTCACTTAACATGCCAGAACAAATTATTAGTTATATATATATATATAGATATAATCAGATTGTAAGAACCATATTAATAGTCTTCTGGAAAATATTTCCTTGAGGGGAGGAATGGCAAGGCACTATATCTGACCAACAGTGCAAGCTTTAACATATGAGCTTATGTTTGAATCTTGCGTCTCGCATTCAAGGTTATACTCATTTCTGCTATCCATTGTCAAGAAATCAATGCAGCTTATATGTGCCAAGAGAGGTCTCACAAGGCAGTAGTTATGCTTAGTTTCAACTACTCTTAATGCCAATTTGCTTTTTGCATGTTCTACAGCATACACCAAGCTCTTGCAGAACCGAAAGATGCCTCAGAGCTAGATGTTGCAGTAGACAACAAAACAAAACCAGCTAGCTTAAAGCACTGAGTGGATGCAAAAGCAAAGTTTCCTGTGTTTATTTTCCTATGCACAGCTGCTTGTACAAGCACCTGCACATTGAGACTTCCTTAAATCCAAAATCAGGTCGTAACAGAGGGGTCATAGTAGAGAAACTGACCAGTCTGCTTTCACTCCAGATATGAATACAAACACCTATAAATTTATTTATTAAATTCTGACTATAAAGCGCTTTAAAGCCATATAATGCTTTTGTTTTCTCTCAATCATCCTCACAATTACCGCACTTGAAGATTTTAAGTGGAGTGAACGATCCGGCTAAGAGCAATCGATATATGTCTACTGCTGTAGACAAATCTTAAAATACACAATTTTTTAAATGTGATTTCGGCAGCAAGTCAAAACATAGCACAAAAAGCCGCGTAGTCACTGCATTTTGATTTTGTCACTTCTGAAAATATCACCGCTCACCAGTGATTTATTTTTTTCATAAACCAGATGATATTTATCCAGTTTAACTCTTGGTTTGAAAGGCCACGATTGTGGCTTTGCCAGGTAGCACGGGAAAGGCGATTTTCATTACTTTTTATTGCAAAGTTCAACTTTTCTCTTTTCCAAAAATGTATAGGTTTCATGGTCTAATGTTCATATCAGAGCAGCAATAAAAAAACAAACTTCACCACTGTCGTCTTCGCAGTCTTCAGTTATAAGTCAGTCATTGTAATGTTATATTTTTATCTTGAACCAAGAGGGTTAAGTTATCCCTTGCTACTCCTCGAGTATCAGGACGCAACAGATATTTATCAAACTGTTTATCAATCACAATCCACAAAACAAATATTAACCAAACCATGTGGTAAATCAACAGCCACAATCAATCAACAAAAAGTGACTTGGGAATTACTGGAACTATATTATTGGAACAATAACCTGGTGGACCTTTTGCCAACATTGTGTGTGTAACAAGTTTTAAATTAGACTTTCATAGGGCTTTGGAAGAAAACTGGGATCAAAGAATACATAAACGTAATGTATTACAAATCAAAGTATCTAAATCTGATCTCAAATTCGACCAGGTCATCCCAAAACTGCTATTCGCTCCTCACTTTAATTACCCATGTAACTAGTAGTTGTATGCGACAGAATACTTACGTTTTAAAACCGTCATGATCTCTTCCACAAGAGGAACAATCGACTCATTCTGGAAGCTATAGCGTAGTAGGGTGCTTTCAATGTCTGGCATAGGTTTGAACCCCATTCCTTTCAAAAAAAAGGTTCAGCACAAATTCAACACAATTTCCTGCATACGATATGCCACAATATGCAATATACTACAAAATTCTTAGCAGATCTGCAAATCAGCCATTATCAAGTGTTAATTTGCATTGTTTCTATGGTTCTGGGTTTTAGGAACCGAAGTGCAAATTATTTTAAAACTGGAAATTATAAAATCCTTACACCCAAAGGCAGAAGCCACTTTCTAGTCTCTCTTTAAACATTATGGGGTTTCTAATCAATTAGAAGCGAGTTTCTACCTGGATTTCCCTTTAACAAGCTTGACTCTCCTGTTAGTCTGGGTCGATCACCATCTATTGTTTGGTAGAAGACAGCAAGCATTCCAACGAAGAATCCTAACAGTATGGTGTAAAATACCAGGTAAAAACCACCAATTTCAGCTGAAAAGAGAAATATATTCTTCATATCTCCTACAGGTTAAGAAAAATATTCCTGGTCTGAAAGAAATTTTTATTTTCATGAAAAATTCAAAGCAGATGAAACGTCTACACGTCTGGTTTAATTGCAAAATATGTCCAACCATAGACTTATGAAAGATGGACAAAAACAATTACGGAGACAATATAGTAAATCTTCCTTTTATTCCTATTGGAAGATAAAATAGACAATTAAAAAATATCTTGCTTTCCTGTTTCACCACAGGAAAGGATGTCAAAGGCATTTTGATATTTTACACTTTGGCATGTCACTGCATGCGAGTCAGAGCTGCAGTTTATAAAATTTTAGACAGCTAATTCCTAGAGGCTATTCTGTAAAGGCGGTAAAAAATGTTTGGGGTAGCCTTGCAGCCTTTCTGGTGTGCAACAGTTATTGGTACCTAACCCTCCTGCACAGATGCATTAAAAAGATGGTTAAATTTAGGTGCATGCCTGGCTAGAGAGCAAAAACTCTCAAGCAATCTCATTCTCATGGATGCAAGTACAGCACATACTAGAATTCGCAAGCTCCCTTCCACAAATCAGCAGGCACGTTTGAAAAGCTGAACCAGTTAAGGACTTCTTCCCCCCCCCCCCCAGAAAAAAAGCGATTTACTTCTTTTTTAAAAGTGTCTACAGCAGACTAACAACTTACATAATAACGATGTAAGTACGAATACAAATTTTAAATACTGGAAAATATTTCCACCCCCTTTACAATCAAAGGGCTGTTCACACATTTTGTGGGGTTAAACATAATCAACTATCAAACATATCTGGCCTTTTACCTCGAGTTTTATTTGGGAAAAAAAGCTGATAAATATCTTAGTTGTTCGCAACGCTCCCGCTTTATGACAGTTCAATTCCCCAACGCTCGATGACGAATGAAATAAATACGGTGATGTTAGGTTAGATCCGCGGTTCTCAACCTGGGGGGCGCGCCCCCTAAGGGGGGCGCAAGCTGCTGAAAAGGGGGCCGCAAAGGCGGTCATTTTCTCATATCTCATATAGGTATTAGTGGCTAAGGGGGGCGCGCGGACGTACCTTTATTCGTCTGGGGGGGGGGGGCGTCACAAGTAAAAGGTTGAGAAACGCTGGGTTAGATGAAGTGGCAAGGTTGCATTTGCTTTTATCGATGACCAGTGGATACAAATGCAGCAAGTACAATACTACTTTTTAAACTTACAGGCCTACATGACCAATCGAAATGACCTAATAATGTCGGGCCAGGGTGAACCCGACGCGAAATATACCGGTCATAAATAATTTTCTCGAACGATAACGTATTTCGTTGAAAAACACAATATTCTAACTATAACCATCTAAAAATAAGAAACGCTGCGCAATTCATCCTTAACTCGCCTTCCACTGAGGTACAGGCTTGCATGCCTTGTTATTTATAACAGGCTAGTAATAGTAGAAAATGAGGTCGGGCCATACACCCTTTAGAAGCAGACGACACCGTATTATAACGTGTAAGGCAACGCACAATCACATCCTAGCTACAACTACACTCACCCCAACTCTTTCCTCCTCTTCCAAGGAATTTCTTCTCTTCTCCGTCCCATACGAAAGTTAGAAATCCGTTCACTCGGTCACGCAAAGACGGGCTCGACATTTTGCAGATTTACAAGGAGACTCTAACCTTGTCAAATGCCCGGATCAGTGTGCGCGACTATCATTATATGCGTACGTCACAGACCACGTGACTTCCCTTGCGCAATGGGAAAATTCCTACAGGCAGAGCTGTGAGTACGAAATCACTAATCTGTTCTCGAATTACCTCATACGACACGACTTTGTCGCACATTTCAAATCATTATTTTAAAAAATCTCACGGTATTAGAAAATTAAAACACAACCTTGGTAAAAAAAAACCAACAAAAAACAAAGAAACTAAACCACTACCAAGACTGCACCGGGAAGGAGGCACCAAACAGAAAACAATTATTTACGCAGCGGCACCTGGGCACTCGAATTGCTCCGTGCTCGAAAATTTCGGACCCTAAGCAATACTTTCGCTTCACTGTTCGACCACTTGCTTGGCACTCAACCATCGTTTTATATATGAAACGCCACGCTTTTTATCCGTGACTCTTCGGGGTGAAACAAATTGGGGAAAGTGTCACTTCGCACGACAATTTCAAGCAGGGACGATGGACGTACCACGGATGGACGTACTGTCTTGCTAGTGTATTTACAATTTATTAGGTTTATATATGCATATATAAACATATACCATACAGTCATCATGGCACCCAAGAAACTTTCTAGTGCAAAAAGTGAATGAGAAAAGAAAACAGTAAGAACAATTGAATTAAAAAGAACTTATTGCCTAGTAAGACAGTGTGTCTGAATTAGCCATTCAGTATGGGAGTCTCGAGGGTTTTCGCTTTTTTCTTCACACAGCTTGCGTATACATAGACATGCCTATATATTGTCTTTTGTTCTTTATTTTCTCTGATTCTCAAAGGACACGCTTACCAACAGTGTAGGGAAAAAGTAGGAATAATCGTGTCACTTTATACTGCCTTCCAGTATTTAATGACCCTTGACGTAGAAGTGAAATAAGATCCAATTATCTGCAGCAGTTACTGTAGGTGTGACTGCCCCTAATCCCCTTTCATGAGTGAAATAATTATACACCATTTTATACTTGTAAATTGCATTTCGGTGGCTTTGCAGCTGCGCATTCACTAATGTACAGTGGATAACAACGAATTAATACACCAGAAAACTTGGCTTACACGCATAGCATGAAAAACCTGGAGCATGGCATTATGTGCCAGCGGGGGTCGCGCGCACGCGTGCGTGTATACAGGTGGTCATCCTTACACATGCGTGATGCTTGAGCATATGCTAGTGTGTATCGTGACATGCATGCAGTAAGTACGCGTACCGTAACCGGTATTTATTATGTCTTAACTTTCAATAATGAAACAATAAGTAAGTACGGTTCCCCCCTCCACTTTTACATTATTTTTTTCCTCCCCAGTTTTTTTTTTTTTTTTTTGCGAAAGTGCTTGACTCATTTTTCATCCTAAGTTTGTCCTTATGTGACGTGGGTGTTCATTGCTGGGGCCCTGCGACACTTCCCCACACCCCATCCCTAGATTGATCCTAAAAATGTAAGTTGTTAATTTTACCAAGCACATCGGGCTAAATGAGACAACTGCAGTAGTTTAACAGTAATAGCTGTGTCATGTCGATGTTGTAAGGTGTGTTGTGTAGAAGAATTTCCCCTCAAACTTCATCTTTTGACAGAAAAAATAGATTTGCGTGGTTTCACTGTGCAGTTGCTCCCATTTTGCGCAACAAGTATAGCTTCTGGGATATATAAATTCTTACGGCTTTTTGTTGATGATATCGCTTTTCCCCCAACACCTAGAAGATGTAGTGACTTGAGGTTCAGACGTCACTTTGAAAGAGAGACAGTAATTAAATCTGCGCAGGAGAACAGCAGACGAGACAGGCTTCTGCAAATATATTTCAAAGATATTTGATCCGTCCGTGTTTTGGGGACACGGAGAGTCAATCAATGAGCAAGAGCTCTTTCTTTCTTCCGTTCTTTTAAATTATAATTTGTTTTATTTGCTCACTTATCGATTCTTCATCTTCATTCGTGCATTTTGGGCCTGTTTGCCATGGTGTTATCAGTTTGGTGACACTTGTATATTATAACTGACTGTCGGGTCCTTAGTATAGTCTTTCGTGCACAGCACCATGATCTTACCTTCACACGGGGAAACGCACTCTACAAATTTTCTTATAATTATTTTAAGACTGCTTGAACACGTCCAGTAGCAATGTCCCCTATTAAAGGAAGAGATGGCCAAGAGAAGTGATAGATAATATGAGATCAAACTAGTTCAACGAGCAGAAACACGACAGACAATAATCTACAAGTAGGTAAAGGTGTTTATAGGTCAAGATAGCTGCAAGTTTTTTTTTCAAGGGAAGGGAATGTACTCTAGTCTTGTCGATTGCAGCAGACAACCTGGGATTATGTCCCTTCTTCTGGATATGCGATTTGTTGAACTATGTAAGCGGGAGAGAGCTGGGGAGGTGCTGGAGAGGGGAAGGGCTGAAAGACGTGTAACAGTATAACTAAAGAATTTGCTTGTTTCGTACAGTAAAAATTATTAAGTTTCTCTTAATGGTTCGAACATGTATCATGTTTAAATTAATGTAGTGCTGTCCTGAATATTAAGACACATTATTACGGGATGATTTGGGCTGAAGTTATATAAATGGTTTTGCCGCAAAGTAACGGCATACCAAGAGATTTAACATATGCATGCTTTCAGCTTTAAGCCCAGCTCACTGAATGTGTGAGCCTGTGAGATAATAATAGTAACAGCAAGACCCCAGCTGTGCACATAGCTGTCGTTTCCTGCAAAAACACGTTGTTTACGTCGGTTCACACCAAATTATTTAAATTGTCACCTATATATATGTGACTGGTGCGTATACCTCAAGTATCATATCGAAAGTCACATCTGCACACTATAATAGAGGGGGAAATCTGCTATAATAAGTACTTAACCGAGGATTTAAATTAGTTGAGAAAGGTATATATAATTAAAACATGTGACCGTCATGTCGAACGACAGGTAAAATATATACAGTCACCGAATAACAATTTTCTAACAATTTAACAGTTGGGTAGGTCATTAATTTTTTTCGTATGTCCTTCCTTTCTTTACACTTGCAGGCTTTTTCTTGTCAGAAGCTCGATCAGCAGCTGCGCAGACCCACTCACACAGTTTTGTATGTAAACTCATCTGCAGACAGGTTCTGCTCACATAAGATGCAAAATGCTTTACCCAGGTAGCCCGCTTGACGCCATGATAAAGTGCTTTTAACAAAGGTGTTGAGTGCGATCCCATTGAATAGACACGAGTAGGGCGTGTACCATTAATGAACTAACTGTAATGAACCGGGTGGTAGGGATAAAATTAGCTCTGGTAAGTAAGGCTGATGATCGATCCACCAGACCAACTCGGTCATTTGTTCCTCATAAAATGCTAATCAGTTTCTGAATGCAATCACTAAAGTCTAGTATATGCTTTCTGGCAGAAATATGCATGCATGTGACCTGCACCCCAAGAATCAGACTGATCTCTTCCGATTTTTATACTGGCTCATCTTTTTTTTTTTTTTGGTTAAAGCAGTCAATTTTTCCTGTCATTTTTTTTATTGACACAGACATAACAAATCACACATGTTGCAATAGAAAAATCAATTCTTGCCCAAACTTAACTAGTATACAACCTGGACTGCTTATAACACATTGAAAATACTTGTTAGGTAATGTCTTTTACATCAAGTTGATTTGTGCTTTATATGCATCATTTTACCTCTACATCTGAAACCAATTTCTGTCACAAAGGGATTAATAAAATATAATACTGGTTATCTTTAGCATAACAATTTCTACATGGAGCATCGTTCCTTAAGCAACAAGAGAAATGATGGTTACAGGTAAAGTATAATCTGTACCCTTAGTTAACAAAATAATGAGATACAGAGAATTAAAACCATTTGGATGCATCAATGTAAAAGGACAACAATGGTGGAGATATTTCTGACTGTAAATGGCCTCACCATTACTGATGCAAAAATGTTCAGGACTTTGCATTTTCAATTACATATATCAGTTCCACACCTAGTTTGAAAGGCTACATTCTACATTTTGTACTCATGATACTCAAAGTGCTTTATACAGAGGCATGCTGGCACTTTTTTAGGCTGGCATCATACATACTGTCATGCATAGAATTATTTCAAGAATTAAGCCACCCACATATACACACAACCACATACTAGACCTACCAGACATAAGTAAACTAGCAGAATGACAATCCGTCTAATATGATGCAGGCAATTACAGATAGTGTCGTCGTTTAGAGTCACATGGCTAAATGGGAGCCACCGTCTCCAAAAGGATATTTGTGTGTTATTAATAAATGCTACACATTGCTCTACAATATATCGTGACTTTAAAAAAGGCCTAAACTTATCCACTGTTTCTATTGTCATTGCCTTCAGGGATCTGCATTTATGTCATTTTTGTAATTTATTTCACAGTTAGATCTATTGTCTTACAAATGTTCACTTCACAACGAATCCCACCTCCACCAGCGAGAAACCTAACTGCAGTCTTCGATATCACCAAGACCTAAAGGAGGTGTTCAGCCCAAAACTCTATCCCCCACCATCCAGACATTATTTGGCCTGGTGTCTCCCTCAGCAACTGTTACTGACTGTAAGGGTCTACTTGGACTTGTAGTTTGTATATTAAGAGAATTAGAATAAAGTACCTTGTTTTATGCATGAGAAATATTTAATCACATTAAAGTAATGCTTAAATATATAAGCATTGAGAAACCCTTGGATTGACACAAATCCTGCACCAGAAGGTGGACTGCTTGAAAACTTGACTATAGTGTGAAATGTGGCTACCAGCCAAAAGACTCCCTTTATGATGACTTTATTTTTCTGTGGAAGGAATGTGCTCAGCTGGAAGATGTGAACATTGCTCTAGCAGAGGAAGGCACAAGGCAGAGTAATCACAACAATATTAAGAGAGATTGTCAATAAGTACAAGTTCAAAAGGTAAGGAAGAGTGGTCAGGAATGTAAAATGTCTTGTCAGTCACTTCCCTTTAAGCCTTGTCTTCGAATAGTACTAATTTCTTTTACACTTTGGTTTGCTTGAGAACATTCGTACAAGAAACCAATTTGAACCCAGGGTTGGACTAAAAGTCGTTGATGAAAACAGTCTATTACAAAGGGAGGGAGAGAACCAAGTGCATGCCTTGTAAACGATGAAATCTGTTGCAAACGATGGAATGGTCAGTAGTGTTTTGAGACGGTGAAAATCTTCCTGAGAGTTTGAAGAAGAAAGAATGGAAACTAGACAATCATTTCTATGCTGGGGTCAACATCATGTTGGTTTCATAAACTGGAAGAGCCTCAAAAGACACTCCTTCACACACCAAACTATGAAAAGGTCCATACATAGCAAGTTTGTTGTTTGTTAGTGTGCTGGATAACTCCAATAAGATTTGTATTTTTTTTAATGTTCCATCTATGTTTGACAGAATTGTTCCCCTTAGTACATACCATGTTTATCATTGTTATTGTACGGATTAAATGCTGTACTTCAGAAAATGGAATCTAGCCCCGTCTTTGATGTGTTGTCAGTGATGCTATTAAAACTATATCATTTTCCAATGGAAGTGTGATTTTATCACTACAGACAGATTTGTTTCCTAAGAGCTCTAATGTGTATGACAGAGTTCAAAAGAAGTGTCTCACTTTGTTGAATGAGTTCATATACACAGATACCTACAGGCAATAGTGAGGGAGAATGGGGGTTATGGTGTGACAGATGTATAACTTCTTGATCAGTTCACTTAACAGGACACATTCAATGCTCCTTGCCGTCAACAGCACAACCCATAGCTAGCAGGCTTTAGAAGTCCACAAATGTCAGTTTTCAGATTTACACTTTTACTAGCTTGTAAGCTGGTTTGTTTATTGGTAGTATCAATACTTGTATAAATTCTTGGTCAGAACATTAAGCTAAAATAGATCTATGTAAGCACACATTAAACACTAAGACATGAAAATTTCCTGTATAAAAGTTTTATTTCTTATGTACATTGTAATGTATACATTGTAGAAAATAGAGCAATCTATTTTGTATAACATCATCCTGTTGGTCCTGTACAAGATTATCTGAGAGCCCACTGTCAAGAATGTTTTGTCTGAAATATCAATCCAATGAACACTAAAAAAGAGTATGAAACAAAAAGTTACAGAAAAGAAACTGTTAATTATAACACACAATGCAGCACAAGTATCATATGAATGAACAATATTATGAGCTAGAATATTTTTCTAGATTTATGTTTCTCTTTAGTAATACTAGTCTTGGACAGACCAGATTTAATCTTTGACAACAGAACTAGGTAGATGATGTATACACAGAGTCAGTGTTCTGCAGTCCATACCAAGCACATCCATTCATTTATCTACTTTTATCAAAGATGCGATATGCATTCATATATATAATCCTTGTTAATAGTGTCGAGTAAATGATGTGTACAAAGAATAACACACAAACATACTTTAAACTTGGTTCTTATGCAGCAGCTTGATGAAATCTTTTGGGGTGCACGTGTACACATGAGAGCGAGTCAGAGAGAGTGTGCACATGTTGTAGCCAGGTTTGATTAAAAATATTCATTTCTATACTCGTGCTTCCTTCATCCGCTCTGTTACTACTCCAGTTAAAAAGAAATTATTAACATATGTTAGAGCTTAATGGAAAACTGACATTTTAAAATGTATAGAGATTGAAACTGTTAAAGCAACATTCTTTGAAGGAGCACAGATACAAAGATAAGCATCTTCATGAATTGACAAGAGCTGCTGAAGATCTTACCTTCCTTTTTTAACCTTATAATCTTCATCAACTTTCAATTCTGCACTATTCATCTTTAAAAACACCTTTCACTGTAATGGAATGTTTGCAGTAAAGTCCTGATTGGCTTCATGCCAAATAATTGCTAGCCAGTATGTCCGCTGGAGACAGAATAATAATCATGTACAAATCTTTTTAAGAACCCAGACATAAGTGCACTAATATTAAAGTCTCAGTTGTATGAAAGTCTGCTCCAGAAACAAGCGGACAAAGTCAACAAGTGTTAGGGCATCACCACTCAGTCAACCAACAGCTCAAAGTGAAGTACGCCTGTCTGCTCGTGAAAGTCGTGAGCTATGTTGTATGCCCAGACCTTGCACTGTATCATCAGAAGAATGCCTGGATGGGGTCCTTTGAAGCGAACAAAAACGAGCGGTGACCTGTAGCCTTGCTGGTTGCGGAACGGAAAGTACTTGAAATGGAAACCATTGGACGGGAAGTAAATAATCTCCCCTGCATTTTCTTTGTCTGTTGCCGTCTGAAAGACAAACAGTTCTTAGATTAGTGGAGTAAGAACTACGAGTGTACAGGCTTATAAATCCCAATTACATACCAGCATTAATTAAGAAGAATTAAATGCCGTCTCTTCTTACAAAACCCAATCACTAAAAACGAATTTAAAGTACAGTCAGTTACAACCACGAACTTGTATTACTGGACTGCTTGCAGACGATTTTTTTTCTCCAGTTAAGTCATAGAAAGAGGCTGGTGTGTACAAAGCTTATGGTTTAGTCACGTTCATGGTTTAAGCTCGCCGAGACTAACAGTGGAGGACTTCTACCTTCAATGACCTATGCAATTCCCCACTCTGCATGTTATAGACAACAAATTAAAGACAAGTGAGAGCAACATGAAATGGCACCCCATTGCTACAAGAAGAAAATACATCACAATGGAAACAAGTGGCTGAAAATTCTGTCCATAAAGGAAGAGGGACTGACACTGTGCAGACACTGTTTTTTTACTGTCACAAGTCTCTGGATTACTAATGCGTATGCAAAAATGACGTGAGAATACATATAATAATAATAATAATAATAGTGAAGATTTGTATAGCGCATATTCACACTCATAGAGAGCATGCTCTTAGCGCTTAAAACGAGGAAGAGACGTGGACTAAGTAGACACAGAACAAAGGGGACGAAAGAAAACGACAGTACTGACGAAACAGAAAACAAAAGGCATCAAGTAACAGAAACAGAAAAATATAGTGATTCTGCGAGAAAGATGGGTAAAGTAGCAAGAGGGAAGGGGGCGGGGTTAAGAAGGACGAGCATTGTGCGGACTGTGTTAGGAGAAATGCTCAAGGAAGAGGTGCGTTTTCAGTGCAGATTTGAAACATATAGCATATACTCAGTGACAGCAGGTAAAAATTACAATACTAAATAAGTTGCACAGTACTAAATAAGCTGCACAATGAGGACTGTTCAGTATGTGCACCAATAAGCTCTCAAGGTCACTTACAAAAGAAAATAAAAAAAAACTTAATGTGAAAACATTTTAACAAATTAATCAAGGCAGCCACAATGAGAATTTGGGGCCAGTCTGCCTCAATTTTCCTTGACACACTCCTTCACACTTTATCTTCACTGTTTGATCACAGCTCACTCTCAAGATAGCATTTCCTCAGTTTGGATTAATTTGTAGATGTAACAAAAAAATTCATGGGACCTTCCTTCTGTTTCCCCACCCAACATGGGGTCCAACAAGGGAATGCAGCTGATAAGGTACCACAAAGGGTATTTCAGCAGGGCAGCACCACAGATACAAAAAGAATATACTGCCTACACAGAGAGAGAGAGAGAGAGACCAAACGGACCCAACCAGAACCTTCTAGAAGGACTTGGGCATTGCATGACCAGCCAATTGATTGTTGTGGGCTACACCAATCTTCCTTCTAGGAGCAGTCCACACCAAAGAGATGTGTTGGAATGATGGGTCACGACCCATCTAGGATCGCTTCCTCCTCCAGCATGGGCTGCCCTGCACAGCAAATGCAGGAGGGGCCTAACGGAAGCCACAGTGAAGACAGACCAAAGGTATGATGGGGAAAGGAAGATGGGAAAACAGCTGGAATAGAAGATATGAAAAATAAAACACCAGGACTGGAGTGGGAGGGATTGTTGAAAAATAATAAAGACAAAAGTGCTGGTAAGAGAGAAAAAAGAAAAGCAAAAGAGGGGTAGGGGTAAAAGAGGGAGACCAGCTCAGTCGCCCTACCAAAATGAGGCTGGCTGTTCAACCCTGGCACGAAGAGTTGGGCACATGAAGGCCCTTATCTGAAAAAAATGAAGAATAAGGCAAAACTCCTCAGCTACCATGTCAGCCGGACAATCTGTGTATGAAAGACCACAATGCACATTATCAGCCAGTTCCTGCAGTAGTACCTGGCAGTTGAAAGCATCATGGTCAAAGCAAGTAAACTTCTGTAACTTCAAGAAAACACAAGACCATACACCTAACAAGGGTAACTGAGGATGCTTTTCAAAATGAAAAGGTTACCCTGGTAGTCTTCAGTGATATGCAAAAGGCTTTTGACAAAGTGCAGAAAGATGGACTGCTTGTGAAACACCAATGCAGTAAGATCAAAGGCAACATGTACCAGTGGACCACATCTTCCCGGCACAACAGATGATCTTGAGTGCTGGTGGATAAAGGCAATAGCTGGAAGATAATTGCTGTGTTGAGGAATTCTACTAGGACTTCTCTCACCAACACTATTCTTTATAAATGACCTTGTGACAGAGCTAGCTTAAATGGTTATCCATCTGTTCTCGCATTCAGTACAAACTGCGCTGTGTTTTAATTATTTTGCAGGCTTCTGCCCTATTTTGCCAAACTTCTCTTCCCCTACATCCCAGCCAGACTACTCTGCTCTTCGTCTGATGACTGCACACTCACTATCCTTGTTACCAGAGCAACCACATACATTCACTGCATTTTTAGTTACTGTGATGCCAAACAGTGGAACTCTCTTCCCTTCCATAGCTACCACCTACTAGCTATCAATTTCTTTAAACGTGCATTACTCCTTACACTAATCGACATAGTTGTCAATAGCGGTGAATATACTCTATTAATTAGTCTGCCTACTTGTCTTCCTCTGCAGATTTATGACACACTCCCTCCCCACTGTTTGTTCCCTGATTCATCTTTGCATCTTTATGCTTGTCATTTGTTACTTGTCTGCACGGTTCTTTCTTTTTCCGCACTTCATTATGCTGTCCGTGTCTCCTTACGCTCTGAGAGCATTCTCCTTAGTAAGCCTAATGTGCTATAAAAATCACATGTTTATTTCTTATTATTACTAGTAACCCCCTTTCTTAGCGAAAAAAGAGAATGAAAGGTGCTACCACTAGGTATCAAGTACAAGCACAGAACAGAAACATCTAATGCAGGGTGGGAAACATCCAGCCGGTGAAATAATTTGATCCAGCCTGCTAAGGCAACCACCGATTTCAGTAAATCTATAAGCTCTTTTCATGCAATATAAATTTATATTAAGTGTGTCATATCTGCTGTCAAAGACAATGTGTCAAAAGTGACTTAAGAAAAAGATCACAAACCTCTCCTTCACAAGTTAAAGTTATCCACCATTGAGACCACAAACCCTGAATAGACTCTGGTACTGTTTCATTTGTGTATTCCTCTGGCATCCACCCAAATACCTGGAAAAGCCACAATGTGGACATTTTTCAGACAAAGCTAAACAAGATTCAAAATGTTAAAATAGCAGAACTTTCAGAAGCAAAAATATGGCATCAAATTGAAAACTTCTGTGTAAGTAATTTCAATGTTCTCTAAATATCTTTCCAAACGACGGGAAACTGAAACAGGCTTTGCTTAGTGGAAACACGCTTCCAATGACTGTGATAGAAGAACATTTGCAGACCTTAAAGGGGGTAGGATTCTACTTAAAAAATAAAGATTACACTAAAAGTAATGTAGGTAGTGGAGTGGTTTCATCCAAGGGATGCAAACAGATTTCCCTGGTTATGGAAATAAGCCCTTAAAATTCACACTATTTTTTAATGAGGCTAGCATTTCCATTACCTTGTTAATCTTAACCAAAACGCATGGCATGCCATCATCAAACCCAAAGTTCTGTTGTTTGACGCAGTCAGGGCCCAGGTCAATAATATCATAACGGCAGACTTTGTTGAAGTCCTTTGTTCTTCTACCTCGTATCTCACTGCAGTCAATGTAGTTTTCGCCCTGCTGTTTCTCGTTTTCATAATCTGTGTGTGAAATGGATTAGATAATTTATAAATACACATATGCTATAGATGTACACAAAACACATGCAGAGTTGTTTTTTTTTTGGATGCATATCCACTTAGCACTCCAGAAATAGCTTTTCATTCTTTCGCTATAATAAAATCTATATTGTTGAATTCATCATCCATCTTTATAGTTATAAAAAAAAATAAGGCTACTAGCTAACTGCATCTGCAATATACATGCAGCAATCTGACGCACATCTCAAGTATGCCTCAATGTGATCAAGGTGGTGGACATAGGTGGCGCCGTCTCCCTTTAACAAATAGACCAGTGTGCTGCCAATGTTGGGCTGAGGCCTAAAGCTTAACCCTGGAGTTTGCAGAATGGAGTTTGGAAGCTGAACTCGTGGGTAGTTCCAGTCAATTATCCAGTAGAACACAGCCATAAATGCAACTCCCATAACAATAAGAGAAGCGTAGAATACTGTGTATCCAATGATGAGAAATACTGGATGAAAAAACAAAAAAGACATGAGCATAAAAGCTAGCAACCAGTAAATATTTAATAATAATCAGGGAACCTATATAGCAATGTTCCCTAACCATAACTAGGCTCAACATTTTACAAAACCTACATCCTCCTCCCCCAAAACATACATAAACACCACAGACATACAGACAGTTAAACTTGATCATTATTAGAATGAATGTTGACTTCTTACAGTATGCATGGTGTTTAAAGCATCTTTGTAAATTGTTCTCGAAAAAGGGGATGACTGAGTCATCTCCAAATGCCTTATACGGTCAATAAATATATATCATTCAAAATATGTTCCAATGTGCAACATGTTCAGTGATCAACTGTAATAAATACTGTGAAGTTTTAACAGGGAGGGAGAAGGAACAAGTGGCCTGAAATAATACATCACAATGGGAGAAGTTTTACTTGACCCGTTTTGTAAAGTCTCTAATGTTATTGCAATATATTTGTTGTTGATCTAGCAAAAAATAATGCAGACATGTTAACACAGCATAAGGTTCATGATTCAAGATTTAATTTCAAGATTAGACATCTCTGCTTTGTACACTATATGGGCCTACATGCGGATTCAGAATATCAAGATAGAAATTTTTTTAATACATTATCCACATTGAATTGTGTGTCAAGGAATTCTTTCAATTGATTACAGTGATCTAATTCTGCAAATGCGACCACAGAATAATACTATCTACCATATTGATGACTGCTTGAAAACAACTTTTGCTGTTTTGATATACCAACACGGAAGTGAACCGGAAGTGGTATTTAGAAGTTAACAAATATCAATGATAATCCCGGTGCTTGTTAGTCGCTAGTCCCTGTCGTCCTAACTCCCACTATCAATCAAGATTTATGTGTAAGGCGCCCTTAGAGACATTTTACAAATTCCTGCATACGATCTGCCAAGTTTACAAGCGTCAGTAAGAACACTTACTCCAGTCACGCACTGCGCGACCCATAATAAAAAACCGTCCATCGTAGTCCGATCCCGCCAGCCACTGTCGCCATTGCTTGATCCTGTCCTCGAAAGTTTCTTTGTGGATGTGGGAACCTTCTCCAATGGTACTCTGGTAAAAGGAACTTGTCGCCGAGTATGCAGAAATCTGCGTTACACTCGACGCCATTTTGAAAGTTTTCTACCCCGGTAGAGGATCAAAGAGTTGAGACACGGGGGACATCAAGCACCACCTGGCGGACAGGTGTGACAATGCCAGGTGAGAAATGGGAGCGCAGCAAGGAACCCGTGATCTAAGGGAGGCAAAAACGAAAATGCATTAGTGCGAAAGAATTAGCTCCCCTTAAACTGGCATTATTGGCTTAACATGACGATTTCATTATTTTGTGGTATTGTTGGTAGACGGGTCTTGGCAGTGTAACATAGAATATAACATCGATAAATCTCCTGTATAATGCGCAAGCCTGCAAGAATCCACGATCCTCTTGCGCCTGGCGCATATACGCTCCTCAAATATTTCAAGTAAGAATTTGTAAATGGTCGAGTTGACCACCCATCCCACTCGCCCTGAATATGTTTTAATGACGTTACGTGTAACGGCTCTAAAATAGATTGCTCACGTTTCACAACAGTATGGGTTGACCTGATAAGCCATTCAGTGTCGGTGTTGAAAGCAGCTTTATGACAATGATTCCCTTTTGCTCTAACATTTTTACTTGAGGTCACACTGATAACACAATGGGGGCATTTACGTCGCAGATTTCTTAACATTTAGACAACCGTTTGTAACTTTTCTAACCGCAGAACAATGGTTGCCAGTCGGTTCGGCTTTGCCATCCTGGGCTTGGGAAATATGGGTAAGAGTCGTGGCACAGTTTAGTAGCAAAATCGAAGCTGAACTCTCAAGGCAAGTGTCTGAGCAGCCACAAAGTTCTGTAAACTATATATTTTATATTTGACATCACTGATAAACTGTCAACAGAATTAGGCATACTCTGTTTATATGCAGTCCAGAGCGTTCTCAAAGCTATGACTATGTCTCCAATGGAACTTTGATTGAAATGGCACTAAAGCTGTTGAAAACAACACACATGACTGCACAGTATCAAAGTTGCCATATCACAGTAATTAGCATAATATATAGCATAATATGGCATATAATGATGATGTGGAGAAAATAATAATGATGGACATTTTTATAGTTTTTTTTACAATAATTTTCTCCAAAGACTGTACAGAAGTGATACACAGATTACTCTTGCTGGAGGTTTCAACATCAGCTAGGTATTGGAACCCATACAGTAAAATGAATTTAGTACTGCCTCTGGCAAATGTCAATGAGACACACAATTTGATGGATTTTAACTGATCTGCCCTGTTTCTCAGAGGAAAGAAAATAATATTAAAATTACATTATATATACCCTTATATATATAGCCTTGGTTTTTTAATACTTGCTGTAGATAAAACAATTGTCTATGGTGTCAATTTTGAAAACTACTGTAGATTACAAAATCCTGATTGGTTTTATCTTCTTGCATTCTTCATTTTCCAGTTCACTTCTAGTGTGTTTTCAAACCAAATATTATTATTGCAGGTGGCGTTCATTTGAAGAATTTGCTAACTTCACCAAGAGCCAGAGTGCAATGGCTGTTGCGGTCTCAGGTGAAGGAGGCAAAGCAGTTTGTGGAATCAGTTGGACTTAACGCGCGTTGTGGTTCTCCAGCAGACCTCGACTTTGTTCTGGATGATTCAAGGTTATAAATACATTTTGTGAAACATGTAAAGCACTTTAAAAAAAAAACATACAGAATTTTGTATATCTTTAACTTTTGTACTTTGGCCTGCTTTGCAGTTTTAATACTTGTGTCATCTTTGATCACTCTTTTGTCAGATCAGAACAAAAACTGTCTGCTAGGCAGACTTGCATTGATCAGAAATGTATAGGATTTTCTTTTAATGAAACCCTTAACAAAAATAATTTTTTGATGGTTTGGAGGAGAAAAAGAAATCCTGGCAATTACTGAACTGTTATTAGTTATATGTAAAAAAAAAAAGGTCACTATAGGGTGCTCATTGTACCAAAAACTGAATCAGCCTCATTTCTCAACAGTGTAGATGCTGTTGTAATTTGCTCTCCCACGACTGCACACGAAGATCAAATTCAAAAATGCCTGAAGGCAGGTGAGTGTCATCAGATTGTTGACTACAGTACATTTGATCATTTAATGACTGAATAAGTTTATAAGAAAAGTGTTTTAGACACAATTGTGATTGTTTTATATTCCATTAACATTGCATCAATTTGCTATGGGTTTAAATAGGTCTGTTCACAGATTATGATGCTACAATCTCCCTGCTATATTTAACAAGTTTACTGACTGCTATTACCTATTTACAGCAGTCTTACAAAATGCTGGTGACTGACCAGTACAGACTCTCGTAGCCTACTGCCATATAGGGAAAGAACTGTAAGTGGTGTACTGGTTCTAGGATACAGGATGTGTAAGCTGGAACCCAACCCTCTCCTTTTATGGCCTTTTACCTTCCCTGATTAATCTGGTGCATGTCTGCTGGGTGAGCAGGCCGAGTTTTCTGGTCATCACAACAAGCATCAAAAAGTCAACCTTCTGCTCCAAAGTCACCAGGCTAAAGACCTTCCTTGCAATTTGCAGCTCAAATGCATCCATAGGACATTCCACTAAGCGTGCATTACCCAAACCCCTCCTATAAATTAAAAGTTGATGATGAAGATTTGTTTGGTTAAAGTACCATCTTTAATGAACTAATATTGCACTTTGTAGGTCAGTTTAGGATCAGTGTTTCTCTGGTATATATAAAATGCAGCTGCCAGAGATTTGAGATGACATTTTTATTGTTTAACAGCTAGATTTGAGTCTTCTTAGCAGTATTGTTGTTTAATCATGGATAACATTTCGTATACTCGGCTTATGTAGATGGGAGTCCTTATTTATTCATAACAGATGCCATCTCTTTTGGAAGTGCACAATAGTTTTTAATTTTTAAGATTAGATATGGAAAATATTACAAAGCAGAAAATATCTAATCTAGCATATGAATGAAATAGGTTTCATGACTGTATAGCCACAAAATACAGTGAATTCTAGCAGCACAAAAACAGGTGAAAAAAACTGTCCTTTTCTGTAGTTCGGAATTCTAGATGGTGTTGACAGATTACAGGACTTGTAGAACTAGTCTGTCAGTAATGGGGATCAGTGACTTTTACCCGACAGACAATCTATAGCAGTCTGACAAGATAAAGGGCCACCAGCATGAATCTGCTTAACTATCACCCTGACAGGACAGAATATCTACAGTTTTGTCAGAACTATTGTACACGTCAGCAAACCATTCTGTGTCAGCTGCAGAAGTCAGGTTGGCGATCACAAAGAGCACAGACATAAAAAGTCAGTAAGTACTTCCAAGAAAATGTTAATCTCATTATAATGTTATCATGTATTTTATAGTTTGCCAGAATGACATTGCTTTCTGATCAGGCAAAGCAGTCTTCTCAGAGAAACCAGTAACACCCAAGCTGTCCACAACCACAGAATGTTATAGTTTGGCAGAGATAAAGAACAAACCACTGTTTTGTGCATTTCACAGGTAAAAGGAATGCTGATTATTTGGTATTTGCTCTGAAGCAAAGTTTTAGGTAGTCTATCAATGGAACAAGAAACATTGAGGCTTAATAATAAGGGTGATTTGAATACAGAGGGAAACAATATACCTATAGTAATAATAATAAATTTCACTTGTATAGCACCTTATCCCTGCCCTAGGGGCAAGCTCAAGGCACTTCACACAAAAAATGGAAACCGATTATTATATATCTATAAATTAAGTTTCTTATGGAATGTATCATAAGATAATGCACCACATCCTTGAGAAAAGCAAATCTTTCTTTTTGCCTTCTTGCTTTTTGAATCAGTTTGTCTCCAAGACATGCTGCCATTAAAATTACCTCAAACTTGACTTCACATTCTAATAATAATAATAATAGGGTTTAAACAGCACATTTCTACATATAGAGGTGAGGTCAATGCACTTAACAAGATAATATATATTATCAACTATAAATTGTTACTTTTTTTTTAATTGCAGACTCAGATTAGTCAGTTTTTGCTCTGTGTCTAGCTTCCATGGGCACAGTTGGAATGTTGTACTTGACTTTTAACACTAGGCAGTAGTAGTGATACTCTGTTGCAGTACCCTTAGCTACCTTATT
Organism: Marisa cornuarietis; assembly: GCA_004794655.1. Taxonomy (NCBI): domain Eukaryota; kingdom Metazoa; phylum Mollusca; class Gastropoda; order Architaenioglossa; family Ampullariidae; genus Marisa; species Marisa cornuarietis. The sequence continues at coordinate 1,819,925 of SMMW01000546.1, read as the reverse complement.
ATTATTGTTGGCTACCTATTTGTATGACCACAGTGACAAAGTTTTGATAATTGTGCTAGTACTATTATCTCTTAAGAACCCCAATCAATATATGCGAGGCAAAATTTTTCTCATTTCTAATTAATATTGCTGACAATGTCTATATTTTAATTTCAGGCGCTTTGATCCAAGCATAAGACAAGTTTATGCTGATGTTCAAAGCAGAAAACTGGGAGAAGTGAAAATGATCCAGATCTCAAGCCATGATCCTCAGTACCCTCCAGTGAGCTACATCAAAACATCAGGCAAGGCTTTACGGATATATTGCCTTGTTTATCCACACAGGAAATCCTGTCTCTGGCTAACGTTAGTGAAAAGAGCTTAGCTGGAAAAATGAGGTTGTCAATGTTTCTTAGGCATCCAGGCATGTAATATACACATTCACTGATGAGCCATCTGCATGCTAGGAACAAAAGTTGTCTTTACATTCCAGGGGTTTCTGAAATTAAGCTTGAAGTCTCAATACCACAGACCTGACAACCGTCCATGAACAGTGGTTAGGATTTTGGGCAGATTGATTCTTGACCTCAGCAATGGGGAACAACTTGATTACCTGCCCTTGACGGAACAAAATTATTCATGATTTATTGTTTCGGCAGAATATGGGTTCATATTGATTGTTACCTGATAATTTTTTGTCAAAAGTTATTGAAACTGAACTATATTTGGAATACCAAACAAAATTTTTCTCTTGAAGGGGGTATAGCAAAAGATTCCACTATCCATGACTTGGACCTGAGTCTCTGGATAACAGGATCATTGCCAAAGAGAGTTTTCTGTCAGGGGTGTGCATTTCACCCAGAAGTTCGTGCATGTGGAGATCACGACTTGGTAATTGTGACTGTGGAGTTTCAGAATGGGACTGTTTGTGTCATTGATAATGGCCGTCAGTCAGCACAAGGCTATGATCAAAGGCTGCAGGTTTGCTAATTTTCATTTTTTTTCAATTTCTTTGTTCCTGGCATTGTAACATGCCATGGTTATCAGACTTTATTTCCTTATCTACTGCATTTAATTTTTTGCCTGTGTCCAAAGAAAACAATACCTTCACTTCTCCATGAACACTGTAATGAAAGAAGAATTATTGTGTCATTATGTACTCTTGCTTAATGATCAGTTCCTTGTTCTTTAGCCCGATTCTTTTGGGGGGAAAACCATCTGCTATAGCTGTACTTGTGCAGGATCTGTTGGAATTTGTAGAATAACTCTTAAAAAAGCTCTGATGTATGAGCACATCTTGGAAATGTTGTCTTTTAGTTCACTTGAAATACATGCTAGTCTTGATAAGAGTTCCAGCTTGGGTAATATAATCAGAACATAAGCAGTATGTTTACAGTGCAGCAGTACATAGGCAGTACCCATAAAATTTAGATGATGAATGTGCCCTAAGGGCATTTTCAATGGAACGAAAGCAATTCAACTCTGGTTCAGGAAAAGGATCTATTACTAAATATGTGCTTATCTGCTCTCCATAACAGATCAGTTGCTTTTACAGGTATTATGTCAGAATGGAGGTTATACAGTATCGAACCGTTTGACATTATTAACATCAACCCAGGAACATAAAGGATCATCACTTCCCCCATGTGAATCTCATTTTGTGATACGGTATGCAGATGCATATCGCTTGGAGATGGAACACTTCCTCAATGTTCTTGAAGGTATTGCAGCATTAAAAAACTGCAGTTGCTTAATTCCTTCATGTCTGTTATGAATCATGTTGGGTGGATAGAGATACCATAGACAGAGATGCATTTACAAAAAATTAAAAAAATTATTAGAAGGTGCAGAGGTCAGATTAATTAATGCACTGTGCTCACAAGACTACTAACAAACCGACAGTTTGAAATATAATGAAGCACATAATTGAAGCCTTAAGCAATTGCATACTGGCTACACTGTGTTGAGCGATTCTGAATATGGATGAAGATGGGGAAAAAGAGTTAGCTTTAGTTACACAAGGTATTTCTTGACCAGGTGGTTTGTGAAGCTGTACTTGAAGGCTTTGAAACAAAAGGGGCAGAGAATTTCAAATACAGAGGCCAGAGAAGAGAAGGAACATCAGATAAATTTCTACAAGAATAGTTGCAAAGATATTTTTTACAAGTACAAATAAAAATATTTTTAAACCAAACACCAAAAAGTAAATTTACTTTTAGAGGCTGGTATGGTGTGTGCTAGCTGTATCTCTCATGTTGTGCATTAAAATTCATTTTTTTTTTTTCATGGCGAAGGTAAAGAGGAAATGGCAGTAAAGCGGGAAGACACTTTGGCTGCAATGGCACTTGCTGAAGCGGTTGCCAAGTCTGCCACCACAGGCCAGCCAGTTGACATGTAGACCAGTATACATGGTGCATATACTCAGTTTTCCAACTAGTACTAAATACCGTACCATGTAAACATTGTTTTCTGACTAGGTATAAACTGTGTGGTTAGTGTAAGGCATGTTAATACTTAGAGTAATGATTAGAGTAAGTCATGTTAGTACTGAATGTAATGAAGAAAATTAAATCTTTTGTTTTCCCATTTGAGCCAGTATTCAACATAAACACACACACACACACACACACATTCAACGAAAACATACATCCACAAAATGTAAAAACAAACACAAAACAAAACATATACATACAGTAGTAGTGAAAATAATGTTTACGAGAGGTGGTAAACAATTAAAATTGCATGTGCTAAAAGTAGTATTAATGTATTTTATGAAAGAAAGGGTGAAGGTCTGATAGCCAGCTGACCATAGGGGCGCTAGACCTAAGTGGTTCACCGTGGAAGGCACAATTACACATTTCTGCTGGACAGCTGCTGGGTGGGTAGGGGGAAGTTCTGAACAGTGGCCTTCTCCACAGTTGAAGACATTAACTAACCACTATGAGCCTAATCCAAGTTCCACCCCCCATGTATCCCTTAGCTCCCTACCCCTGTGCACGTACACTCGCACATACATATGCATACACATGCACATGACTATTCATGCATGCACACACACACACGCACACATTATATGAAGGTTGGCATGTTTTGATAGCTTTCATGCTACCTGCTGCAAGAATCATGACACGGTGAACTACAAAAATAAAACGAAAAAAGAATGCTGGGTGCAGAGTTAAGCCAGGAATAATCGGTGCTTTCGGAGTGCTGTAACAATGGAGGGCGGACCCGTAGAGTTGTAATTCTCACCAACTTAGTGAAGGTCGTGCGTTGAAGATTCAGGCTGCATGCAGAGTTTTTTCTCTAAACGTGGCATCCACTTACAAAGCTAGACTAGCTCAACGCCATGATAGAGCCTCGAGGCGTAAACCCAACAATCTTAAAAAAAAAAAAAAGACTGGATGATCACCATATGTGTTTTATACCCTCCACCGCCCATCACACACGGAGTTTGCAATGTTAGCATTTTGGGCACCATTGCCTCTAGTCCTGAACAAACACCTCGACTGCTCTTTATATTTGTATTCACATTCTTGAATTTTCAATGGACATGGATTCTATTCATGATTATCATTGAGCGCCTCCTACGAAAGCTGTTTACCTCGACGCCGGTTGAAGGCAAGCAACCAGAATGCAGCTTTCAAATGATCTATCTCACCAAGACGAGAATTCGCAACATCAAAACGTTGCGAAAAAAAGTACGTGCACTCTAAAAAAAAAACAAAAAAAAAAACAAACAAACCCACAGTAAATAAATCAAAACATTATCTTCCCAACCACCTTTCCCACACAACAAAAAATTTTGCTAACGATTAACGAAGCCTATGTTGTCAATCTGTGGCTTACAGAAAGGCTTTTTTCCCGCAAACTTTCGCACCTGATTGAACCGCGTGGCGTTGAAAAGATGTTTGACAGCACCTGCGGGTCATTGCAGGCCAAGGTCGACATGCACTGCGGCATATTTGCTACTTAGTGCACATGGTCTCTGTGTCATTTTTTTTTTTTTTGAAAGCGCATTGAGTCGACTCGGGTTGAAAATTGCGCTATATAAATCTACTTTAATAATAATAATAATAATATCCCGCTGTAAAATGGAACATAACCACGCATGTATTTTGGGTGGGTGTTTGGGGTGGAGGGGAGGATGTCTTTATATATACCCTCGCTACTTACTCCGCTCTCTCTACTACGGGCTTAGAGGACAGTTCTTGATACCAGATCCCTGGAAAATACATCGTTAGCAGCTTGACTTCACAGGCGGCAATATACAGTTTCCCCGTCTGTACGCCACTGGATCCTCCTCTCAGTGCTGCTGATTCTGTGGTGTCGCTCTCTTCCCATCCCGACATTACAGTAATGGTTACAGTAATTACTGTTGCGCCTAACGTTCAGATTTCAGTTTATTTTACCCACTGAAACAATAGATCACAGTTCGTAAAGGCAAAAAGCTTCTCCGAAAGTGAGGTTGGGAGTGACGAGATGGACAACGACAAATGATCGAGGAGTGCTGAGGGGAGGGGAGATCGTGTTCACACGTGCTAGTCAGTTGAGGAATATTATCCCTTCTCATCTTTAAAACTTATCCTAAGGTCACAGGCATCATAAAACTCCTTGGCCATGCCCACCCATCAAATCCCCTGTGGGTGCGTTTTGAGCCAGAACAGAAAGCCAATTAGGTGGAGCATGTGAACAGGATGTAGACGCAAGACACGCTTACAAGTGAAGCGAGAACCAACCAGGCATGACGGTGTAAACCTTCTGCATTTTTGTGCATCTAAAATGGAAGATCGACTTTAATACTCCGATTGTTGTGTGCGTGGGGAGACCGAGCGACACAACAGCGACCGCCAAGGGGACATTTCAAAGTTTGCGCTGGTACCTTGTCACAAAATAGGTCAGGACTGTGCATCGACTACCAAACACTAAAATGGCGTCCAGCGTGACGCAGATTTCTGCACAAGGTTCAGCACCAAGCGTGGCTTTTTCACAGACCACCATCGGAGAAGGGTCGCATATCTACAAGGAGACTTTTGAGGACAGGATCAGACAATGGCGACAATGGCTGGTTGGAACAGATCTCGAAGGCCGTCATGTCATCATGGGCCGCGCTGCGCGGAACTGGCGTGAGTTTTTTTTTCTTCGAAAACCCTTTTTTGAAATGTGCAATGTTTTTACTTAAATCTTGATAAAAGTACTCATATAAGAATGATGCTTAAAGCGCCAAAAAAAGAAGCAGAAAATCCTTAGTCCTGATTGGCCCTGATGACCTCGGAAGCTGTCTCAGTTCTCCGTCCTTTCCCCGGGTGACCGAATGTAGGTGCTGTGCCAAGTTCTTTTGTCTTTTGTCTGGCTCATCTTTTACCTCTCTGTAATGCTTCCTGCAGGATTTCTTTAATCTGATGCCATTTGCCCGCTCTTGGAACTATGTTTTAGCAGCATAGGTGTAACTCTGATACATTTTTCTGCAATTACATCATGAATTGTTCCGACTCTTGATGCGACTGTTATGTCGGTTATCATTAATTGTGAGGGTCGGAATAGGCAGCTAGTGTGTACTATGACTGCTCCGTATTTTCTGCCGGGTTCCATGCGCTACCTCACATCAGAGATCACAACAGATCTCTTCTCAAATTCATTTTTATTTCCCCCGCCCGCAGTCTACCGGTCCTTTCCTATACCGAGCCACTGGCATGCTTAGTGAGCAGATTTTTCCTTCTCTTATGTCTGTTGATGTGTTTCTAGCCGGTTGCTTACTGGTTTGTTATGGTATGTGTCAGTATGTGTGCTATATACAATCACAGCATATGCTGCTTTCGGTGTTAAACGACAAAGCAACTCTTAACAAGAAACAAAACTCATTGAAAAATGACTAACCTGGTTATCGCAATCACAAGAAATTATGTAATATTAAGAATAAGATAAACTTTATAATCATATTAATCACCTTCATGGTTTTCAAGTCAGTGTGCAAAAAAAAAAAAAAACAAAAAAAAACAGGCGTCTTCTTTGATTGCTTTTGTTTTGTCGTAAAGTAGTGATTCTTTTCCCTTTCTATAGATCGAGGGCTAGATGTAAAAAATTTATAACTTTTGCTTATTCTGTTTACCTCGTAAATAAAGATTTGTCATTTGTCGCTCTCTCTCCTCACTCGGGTCTTAATTATAGCTTCTTTGTAATTTGCGAAGAATCACATCTCAAGCAGTGGGCCGAGGGGGCGGGGCAAAATATTGTGACCACCTCAGTATCTACCCTAACGTGTAACTTGTTTCCCAAACTTTACCTGTCATTTTGTTGTCACTATATAGTTCTTGCAGATGACCTGAGTCATGCATGGGCTTATTGGAACGAATTTGTATTATCGAACTTTTCGAGGTTGATAGCTGATTTTGGATAACGAAAGGGGGGCTGGGGTTTGGGGCTGGGGGAGAGGGAGCGAGGTGTAGGGAGAAAATGAGGTGCGGCGTTTCGAGCTGGGAGGTGATGGAGAGGCGAAAAGCTGCCCGCTGGTTGTGAAAGTGGAAATGAAAATTGTGCTTTCTTTCTCTTCCTCTTTCTCATCGCTACCGTTTCAAATTAAGACTTTATGAAAATGTGCAAAACGCAGTGGTATATGTTGAAATTTCTTCTGCGTAGTAATTTTTGTTTGTTTGGAGCCACCGGTAACAGAAGGAGAAACTAAACACGAAAACCAAACACACTATACATTTCAGTTGCCTCTTTGTGTCTTTTGCAAGCCGTAAAATATCCTGGGCATAATGAACTACACGTGCAAAAGGAAGCCCCAAGCTCTACTTAAAAATCAAAGGCAATAAAGGAGACTACATCAAACTTTAGTTGTTTCATGGTTGAATTGTCGCATGGATGATATGGCCTCGCCTCGTGCGGTGATCGAATCTTCTACCCCGTTTTTTATGATAAGCTCTCTACAAAGGTGACATCAACACATTTAATTATACACTGAGTTTAAAAAGTTGAAATAGAATTAGAATATCTATAATGTATCATCTCTAACTTTTATCGAATAGTTTTGTTACTAAAGTTAGTGAATCACTCCACGTTTTATATGAAATAAATAAACAGTTTGGCTACTATGGGATTTCGAAGTAGTCCTGTGCGCAGTTTATCCACTACCCATGTGAGATAGTTTTGATTTAATGGAGGTTGAGGAAAACATGACTGATTATTTGTTTAAATATTTGATATTATGGTGTGAATATTGTTTAAAAGTAAAAGTGTGCATCTATCATCCGTTTGTGCGTGTTTCTTTCAAATGAAATAAAACTAGAAAGAGGACACAATATTCAAGTCACGGAGAATATTTTGACAGTAAAGGATTGTGAGCCTTTTATACAGCATTGTGAATACATTTTTGTAGACTGGAGAAAAAAATCAAACGGTTTAATTGTTCACACTATTGTAAACCATTTACTTAAACATCATTTCGTGCTTCCTCACTAACAGTATTTAAGTTTGTTTTTACATCCTTTTTTTGCCAGTGTTCCTCATCATTGGATATACAGTACTCTATGCTTCTTTGGTCACTATGGGTGTTACATGTATGGCTGTATTCTACTGGGTGATTGACTGGAACTACCCAATGCTTCAGCCTCCAGACTCCATTCTCCAGACACCTGGAATGAACTTCCGACCTCAGCCAAACATTTACACGTCACTAGTCTACTCGATCAAGGGAGCGTCCACCTCGTACTATCATCACCTGGACCACCTCGACAGTTATTTGAGATGTGGGTATAAGACTATAACATCAAGTACACTGGGCTATTTGAGATGCGAATACAAACGTTAAATGTAAACTTGAGATATAGGTATAAAATAATGACGTACACTGGGTAATTTGAGACTTGGGTATGATAGTTACATGGGGAATAATTTAAGATGTGGATGTAATAGTTACATCCACAAATGGTCGACATACGCTTCTTCTTCTTCTTCTGTCGCCTTCCTACGTGTCTCTGGAAGACTGTCTTCCGTACGGCGTCGTGTCTGGCGACGTGGCCGAACCACGTGATGGCAGTTGTCGCTGTTTGACAGTCACGAGCAGCATTTCCTGGGGGACCCACCAGGGTGACGACAGCGCTGTCCACGAAATCGTTAGTTTTGTATTACTTGTAAGTTGTGAGAGCTATGCTACACATTACGAGGACATGAATACATGGAATACAATTGATAGGGGATGGGTGTAAAATAATAGTACTTTCCAACCGAAAACATATTCGCGCTCGCGCGCGCACACACACACATACGAGGTATGAAAAGTGACAGGACTGGTGTCACAAGCAATTTCAATTCCAAAAAAAAAAAAAACAAAAAAACAAACAACTATATAGTTTTCCCTTCAAAGTAATCCTCCTCAGTTCTCCTCGAGTCTTGTGCACTACTCCGCCCTTATCTACCATGCTTCTGTGCACTGCTGGAAGATTCTTCTGGGATGCCCTCTCAGCTCTGTCGGTATGGCCCTCTTGATGGCCTCCACGCATTCAAAACGAATCCCAGACACTTAATCCCCGACACTTAATGCCCTAGACATTTAATCCCCAGACACTTAATCCCCAGACAATCCTCAAAATGAAATTTCAACTAAATAATTATGAAGTGAATGAAAAATTTAATTCAAATTCAAATAATTATTTTCATGTAAACATCAAAATAAGTTTGAAAATTAAAATAATACTTAACTTCAACATCTATAACATTAGTTAAAGTTCATGTGAACTATTAAAGTCAATGTTCTTCAACAATATGATATGAAAAGTGTTGTTAATCAATATGACAGGTAAGCCTAGAGGGTAGATCGCTTATTGTAAACCCAATTTTACCAGAGTTACCCAGAGTTACCACGCGACACATTTCTCTTACGGTTATAATATTTCAAGTTCACAAAATATAAGTTTTGAGTGTTGTGTCGCGATTTAGGGGCATTTTTGAGGATTAAGTATCTGGGGATTAAGTGTCTGGGGATTAAATGTCTAGGGGATTAAGTGTCGGGGATTAAATGTCTGGGGATTAAGTGTCCGGTCACCTTCAAAACCTTGATGATTCCTTGAGCTTTGAGGGAAAAAAGTCACATGGGGCAAGATCAGGTGAATATGTTCTTCTCGGCCAAGAACTGCCGGATGTTCTGGGCGTTGTGACCAGGTGCATTGTCGTGGTGAACCAGAGGGCCGTAGAGACGGAGCTGAGGGGCATCCCAGAAGAATTGCACTCTGTCATCATTTACATGCTGACGACACGCATGTTTCACATTGCCGACTTCGCTTCACTCTGTCATCGTGTATCTCACTTTGTCATCAGAACTATAGAAGTGACTCCAAAGACTGGATGCTACGAAACAAGCTGAAGCTAAGCGACGACAAAACGGAGGTTTCGTTGAGTTCAAGAAGAACAAAAACCGACCATCGCATATCGGAATACCCAACACCACCTTTGCGTTGTCAAACATCTTGGCTTCATTGTCACTTCTGACATGGCACTCGACAAACGAACGTTGACTATTCTTCTTCTTGGATCCTCTTATCTCCTAGTGGAGCATAGGGCCTCTACAGTCGTCTTCCACTTTCCGCGGTCTTTGGCGGTCTGCTTTGCTGCCTCCCAGGTCAGGTCTGCTAGTTTGAGTTCTTGCATTAGGCTGCGTCTCCATGTCTGTCTTGGTCGCCCTTGTTTCCTCTTCCCTTGGGGATTCCAGTCCATCGCTCGTCTGGTTATGTTAGAAAAGTCTTTTCGTAAAGTATGTCCGACCCATCGCCACTTTCTTTTCTAACTATTTAACTAATCCTGTCACCAAAATAACAATTTATATTGTCACCGGCTTTTCGACTACTGTGTCGCAAAATACGATACTCTCCCTCCATCTCTTCCATCTCCGCCACTCACCCGCTTAACGTGCATTTAAAACATGTCTTTTACGAGGAATACTCCTAAAAACAGCCCACACAATGCCAGTCTATTTATCAACCCGTTTTTCTCACTTCTTTGCTGATAAATTGTGTGTCGGGCAGGTACCCGCAGAGTATCTAACTGCCATGCTGTTGCCCCTCTTTGTCTTCACTCTTTTGTCTAGCGCACTCTGCCATCCTCCGTGCCTTCTTATTTTGCCCATGCCATGTGTTTCTCTCAAGCGCTGAGGGCCCTCTCCTGTGTGAGGGGGATTTCGCAATATGAAACTCGCACATTATTACTACTCTAGCTAATGGTCCCCTCCACATTGCCTAGAAGGTTAATTATGACCCGGAGATATGTTAGATAATGTGATTCAATAAGATTTTATCAGCACAAAGTGCATTTGTTTCTCTGTGTAGGTGTTTTGTGTGTGTCTCTCTGTGCACACACGCATGCTTAGTTATGCCTGCACGTCCCTTTGAGAAAAGAGCATGAGATAGATTCTGCATGTTAAAACACATTTATGCCACATTCCACCTGGCCATGAACATATTACTACATAATTAGACACGGAGATCTCATTTAACAATAGCACTTCTAGATACAGCGCTGGAGTCTATAATAATAATAATAATAAATAAATAAATCGTGATTTGTAAGGAGCGTGTTCTAAGCGCTTGAGACAAGAACGAGACATGGTCAGCATACGGAGGAACTGAAGGATGAACAACAGTACTGATGACTAATAAAAGAGAAATATAGAAAACGCAACGAGGAATCAGATAACAAGAACTAAGAGTGTCGTGATGCAGCAGAGGACGACGAGCAGGGAAGTAGCAATCAACGGAAAATTGGAAGGAGGGGGAGTTTGAAAAAGGCATAGCATTGTGTGGACTGTGTTAGGAGTAATGCTCAAGAAAGAGGTGTGTTTTCAGCGCACATTTAAAAGATTCAATGGTGGATAGGTGACGGATATCGAAAGGAAGAGAGTTCCATTGTTTTGCTGCACAGTAGCCAAAAGTCCTGTGACCATATGTTGTTGTTCTGGTGACAGGAACAGTTAGGATACGGTCATCAGAGGAAGAGCGGAGTTGTCTGGCAGGGACGTAGGGGATAAGAAGTTCAGAGAAATAGTCAGGACAGGAGCCTGCAAAGAAATTAAAACACAGCACAGACAGTTTGTACTGAATGCCAGAACAGACGGGTAGCCAGTGTAGAAAACGAAGGAGAGGAGTGACATGGACCCGTTTCGTGGCTCTAAGCACCAGATGTGCAGCAGAGTTCTGTACTCTCTGGAGTCTCTGAATGAGGTAGTCAGGGCAGCCTGCCAGCAAGGAGTTGCAGTAGTCAAGTCGAGAAAGAACAAACACACAGACAAGAGTGTTGGTAGCGCGTGTAGAGAGAAAATGACGGATGGCACTGATCTTACGGAGCTCATAATAGGCAGACCGACAGACAGCTGTAACATGTTTATCATAACAGACAGACCGACAGACAGCTGTAACATGTTTATCATAACAGACAGACTGACAGACAGCTGTAACTTGTCTGTTATAACATACAGATAGCTGTAACCTGTTTTATCCCCGTTGACTTTAAGTTTGTTACCATCCAGTCCTTGACATCGCTAATACAAGCTTCTAGAAAGCTAATAGCAGAGTGATACACAGCCGGTGGAGTGGAGTGGTGTAGTTGTCGTCAGCATATGATTGATGAGAAATCTGGTGAGACTGAATGCATAATGACAGTGGCTTCGTTTACAAAATGAACAGGATGGGCCCGAGTACTGAGCCTTGGGTGACCCTACAAGAAAGTGGAGCAGGGAGAGATGTTTGACCCAACGAACAGTCTGGATCCTATCAGTGATATAGGAGATGAACCATGCTAGATAGGGTCCAGAAATTCCGTAGAGGGTGTGGAGTCTATGAAGGAGCAGAGATCGAGTGGTCTATAGTGTCGAATACAGCAGACAGGACCAGTAGAGTTAAGGCAGAAACATCACCACTGTCGAAGGCAGATAATATGTCTGTGATTACTTTGATTAGTTTCGGTGCTGTGAAAAGGCAATACAGGCAGCGGGGTCAAGCAAACCTGTATTATTTATAGTTTGGGGGTCAGGGACTAGCCTGACTTAAAAGGATGAGAAAAATACTGTTATCCAAGAAATACAGTTTGTTCAGAGTTAAATAGATCCATTTTTTGGGCAGATTATTAATGTTTCTCATGCAGTTTCTTGCTATGTTGAGAAAGTGTGGATACAAATTTTTGGTACAAAATTAGATTAGTTCTTCATTGCAGTAGGTGTGATTAGTTCTGAATCACCCATTTCCTTCAGCTGGTTGTGCATTTGCCAGCAGAGCAGGAATATCTGGCATTGACAAGATTGTACTGTTTACCTAGCACACCTGCAAGTATGCTACCACAGGATGTAATGATGTCTTTGGCAGGCAGCATGTACAGTATGCTTTGCAATGAAGGGCAAATTTATAGCATTTAGTAGACCATCAGTTTATAAGCTTCCTGATGTAACGAAGTATAAAAGTATATGGCTAAGGTTTGCTTATTCCTTTTAACATTTTCTGTATTGCATAATTTTCCAACTTTTGTCTACAGATTATGAAAATGAAAAACAGCAAGGTGAAAACTACATCGACTGCACTGAGATCAGAGCAAGACGAACAAAAGACTTTAACAAAGTTTGCCGCTTTGACCTTATTGAGTTGGGTCCAATGTGTGTGAAACAGTTAAACTATGGGTATGATGATGGCATGCCCTGTGTGCTGCTGAAGATAAACAAGGTAATGGGGGACATATTTCACATCTGTACAAGCAGAGTTGTCAGCAAATTAGCTTTGTATTTTTTTTCTGCAGCTGATTGAGAAGAAAATTATCAAAGATGTAACACAACATGCACTGCCAATCTCTGAGCTGTGGCATGTAAGGCAACCCTGGAATTGACCTTTTTTGTGATACTAAAATTCATGGTCCTGAGACAGAGTGCAGGGCTTTGTACTTCAGTGGCAGGAGAATGTAGTAGTATTTATGAAGCCAGATAACTTCTGAGGTGGAGAATAATCTACTTTGCAGAAGGACTTCATTTAAGACCCCTTTTATAGTAATGCTTAGCATTACAAAATTTCTCAACCTTTTCCTGATCTGCAATGGCAATATGAATTTGTAACAGAGACATTTAAAGTCAATAAACAATAAACAGGGCGGGAAACAGTTAATAGTGATTTGTCCTTTTTTCAACGTCAAACTTGATGAGTCACTTTCAGCTCTGTACTTAATTACCCTAGAATGACATGTACAATTTATTGTTGGTGCTTTATATCAAGTCGCTAGCTAAAGCTATATCATGTTGATGACACAGCCACCCTGTAAATAGGTGCATACCCAGATTGATTGATTGATGCTTCAAGAGCATAGTTCCAAAAAGGGTGTGGACATCTCTATAAGTAGCTACATGACATCTTAAAACTGCTTTGCATACAATCCACTAAAAACAATGTCAAGACCAGTTATCCTTAACTTCTATACACACACACGTACCAAGAAACTCATAAATATATATATATATACACTTTGAAACACAGCATTTGTGAACATACCTACTCACACAAGACCATACTCATACACCATTAGGCTAAAATTTAACACCATATATGAAGAATCATGACATCTTAAAACATCCTCAAAGCCACTGGCCATTAAAACAAAACTTAGTTTGTACCAATCTTAGTCCACATTTTATAATCTTACAATATCCTTACATTATCATTACAACATCTTTCAGTCTTATGCTATCCTTACAATATCTTAGAATGTCCTAACAATATCTTACATTACCCCTTCTCCAAATCACACACCTTCACCACAACACACCCACCACTCATACACCGTCTTGATTTACCAACTAAAACAACAACAAAGCAAGGATGATTTTTGTGTGCAGAAATGACAGAGTTAAAATTATCATGAGTTAGAAGTTTTTAGTTAGAGTTTACAGATGTTTTCGTGAGAGTTTACAGGAGTTTTTAGTGTTTTTAGCTTTAATTGAGCATGTCCCATTTTGCCACACAACCCCAAACCTGAAAAATACCCCATTGCAATCTTGCAGGTGTTTGGATGGATGCCAGAAGAATACACTAATGAAACAGTTCCAGAGGCTATTAAGGATCACTGGACACAGTGGTGGATGACCCTTACTTGTGAGGGGGAGGTTAGTTTGTTGTTGTAGTAGTGATATATAGCTCTTTTTAATATACCAGCCTGCCAGATAGCACTGGTACATGGTCAATTCCTCCAACTTGCCTTCGTTACATATGTACCTCACAGCATGATGGCAAACAAAGTTCAAAGTTAAGCAAAATAGTTTGTGAAAGAACACTTATTTCTTTGGACATGTTTATCTTTTCTAGACTTTGTTAAAATTGTCTCACTTGAAAAATAATAATTAGGCCAGAGTTTGTCTCCTGCACTACTACTTCCAACACAAGGAAAAAAAGCCACAACCTCAGAAGCAATATACACATGCTTCACTAACACGATTACTAATTATATTTATTGCAATGCATTGCTAATATGATCACTAAGTACAATCATTACATACATTACTAACATGATTACTAATTACAATCATTGCAATGCATTGCTAATATGATCACTAAGTACAATCATTATTACTAACATGATTACTAATTACAAGCATTGCACATGCATTATATATAAATGCTTACCAATTCTACTTTTTTTTTTTGGGTTCTTTGTTGTGTGCACATAATAAAGATTAATCCTTAAAGTTTAAAATTTGCCTTTCAGACGGCAACAGACAAAGAAAACGTGGGACCGATTTCCTACTTCCCAGCAAATGGCTTCCATTTCAAGTACTTTCCCTTCCGCAATCAGCAAGGTTATAGGCCACCACTGGTTATGGTGCAGTTTCCAGATGCCACCCCAGGCATCCTTCTGATGATAACGTGTAAAGTGTGGGCACGTAATATCATCCATGACTTTAATGAACAGACAGGCCTAGTTCACTTTGAGCTGTTACTTGACTGAATGATATTACATTAATTGTTGGTACAGCATTGTGAAGGTTTTTTTTTAATGGTTTGCTTTTTGAGAAGTGCTACCTTTGAATCTCATGTACATACTGTCTTCTTTTGCTTCCATTTCTGTACACTTCTTTGTGTGCCTCATTTGTGCACATTTGCAGATTTCTTTGAAAAGAGCAGCACATGTAAAAAAAAGGTGAAAACTGAGAAGCTGAGGAGTACTGTGGTGCACACATTTAGACTACATCTGTACAAGTTTACTTTGTCATCGATTTTATTATTCCTTAGATATCGATCTAAAAACATCCAGCTTGCTCAATAATCTTTATTCTATGAGAGGTGTGCTAGAAAACATGTTTATACAGGAAGATTCTTGTTTTTAAGAGCTTCAAACCATACCCAGCTCTTGAAAAAAAAGTGACAGCAACGTATTTTCAAACATTAGATTTGAAAGCAACATACTAGTTTGTAGAATAGTAAACAAAGTTTCAACCCAGCATGACTTATGAGAAGATTGTCACAAATAAAGCATTGTGTAGTTCTGTGAGTGAGCCTCGAAATGATGCCCCAGACATAATTTTATTTAAAGATATTCACAGTATACAGAAACAGGATAGCCAATCATTATCTGAAGTATCATGGCAACTGAGATTAAAAGTATAATGTTTTCAGATGTGAGACTTACGAACATTGAGCATGCTGATGGATGCACATGTAGAACATCTGCATAATCATCACTACAAAATTTACTTTTTTTAGTTTACGTAATAATGATTTCAGGAAGTAGGGGCATACTTATCAAAAGAAAAATGTTTCAGAGGATCAAGTGCATACCGTCATCTTGTTAATATTAAAAAAAAAATTAAAAGTTGATTTATTTGGGCTCTTTTTTTCAGATCAGTATTAATAAAACAGTATTTGAAGTGTTGAGAATTTTTTTTTCACTCCTCCCAATATAGGGCAAAACACAACTTGACCCTTCACCGTGTGCCTTAGTAAATCAGTTGATTTGCTGGATGGGGTACAACACATTTAGTGAAACGGTTGCATACATTATTTATCTGTTATGCTGGAGTGATTAATCTGCAAACTGTGCTGAGCTTGTCCAGTCATGCAGATGGGTAGGTACTTATTGTATTGCGCAATATTCTGAGACAAGGAAAATGGAGAGAAGAAAGATTTGTCAGAAACACAAAATCTACCATGCTATTAAAACAAAAAGGAAATTTTATACATATTTAAACATTATTGGATATTCCTTTGTTACTGTTTCCTTTTCACAGAAGGATTTATGGCAAATTTATTTGTGGTTGTGCATGTGTCCTTTTTTAAAAGGGATTTGTAGTATTGCAGAAATAAATGTCTTCTGTTATCACTTTTTATGTAATAAAAAGCTGAATTTTGTTTTCAACCATGACTGAAATGTCAAAGAAAGTATCAGTTTAATTTAATTACATTTTCAGTCTCTTCACTGAGAACTATATTATGATATGATCACATGCTTGAGTTTCTTCAGGGAGGACTTGATGTGGACCTAATCAAACATTTTAGTCTCACTATTGAGAACTTAATGAGAATTTTATCAAATATTTCTTGTCACATATATCCATTGGCATAAAATTCCCTGTCCTACTAATTTCTCAAACAGTTTATACTTATAGCTACAGTAACTGAGATGTGCTCAAATGTGAGATAATAAAGAAAAATATCAAGATTATTTAAAGCTGTGGAGAATAGTGGGTATTTGTTTTTCCTGCTAATTTATTCTGGATAAAAGAAAAGCCAGTATCATGAACAACATCAATTAAATTTAAATTGGTAATACATTTGAAAAATGACGTTAGTGAAAAGTAGATACACATTATAAAAATTATAACAAGTTATGGTATATTCACATACATTGTCTTGATTCTGGGTAAACAGGACCAAATCATGCATTGGGTATGGCCTAAAATGTTATTTTGTTCATATATTTAATTTTCAGCATGTTTAGAGCATTACATCCCTAACACGGAAAAAGGTGTTACAGTACTAATTCTTGCTATCTTATCTCCTTCGTGTCACTTTTTGTTTGTGATAAAAAATAGGAAAAATAACTGTGATTTGCAAACACAAACTTTAGCTGACACCACACAAACTTTGATTTAGAATATCTCTTGTGCAATTATAAGATTAGCTATTTGGAAATACTGATCATTATTGTTATACATGTATATACATTTTTTGTGAAGCTCATTGTTTATGTCAGAGCACATTGAGCTTGCTCCCTCCAGGGAAATGCAATATAGAATTGCTTATTATTATTATTATTATTATTCTTATTATTATGTTTTTTCCATTAAAATGTTATATTGCTATAAAAAAAGGATCAATAACATTTTCAAATGATTCAACTTGTCACAATCGTAAGGCTATTTTACAACTGCAGCCAGATAGATTAAAAGATCCTATCTTTTTATTTTAATCAAAAAACCTGTAAATAAATGTTTACTGAAACAAGGAAAAATTCCAGGGTAAATAAAATACAGAACTTCTTGTCTTGTGTACATTTCTTCTGCTTTTGTTTTCATTGGTTTTTTTTACTGGGTTTGGAACACAAATTACAAATGCAAGGAAAAAAATAGCATGAAAGAAAATGTTTATAATTTTAGTTCTTCTATGTCACTTAAATCATAATACTCTGCATAAAACCTTCAAGCATAAATGAGTGAATCTTCTTTATTTAAAAATATGCATTTTTCTTTTATTATTCGTTATCCATGTAGCCAGAAATTGATTCACAAATAAACAAGATTTTAGAGAGTAGAACATATCATTTTTTTGGCATCACAAAATATTTTATGAAAATAGAATATTTCTTGTCCGCAGTGATGTTTATAAACATGGCACCTTCCATACTATTTTCATTTACAGAGGATTGTTTGACACGAGCATCTTGCACTTTTTGCTTCATTTACACTTGAAATTCCTTTTTTCTTTATTTTACCACTAGAATTTTGCTCTGTAATATGGATGTTGTGACCAACCAATCAAAAGCACATTCTTACTCATATTTTAATATTAAATGGGTATTTGTACATTAGTTTATGCAGAATTAAATTGCTTTTACAAATTAGTTCTAGTTTATTTGCACGTGTGATTGTATCTCATCATTTTTAAAAGGCTTTTGGGGTTTAAACCATAGCAAATGCAACCAAAGGCATTTTTAAAGAAAGTAGATATATCCCCACCTCCTAGCAGCATCTTTAATTTTACTATTCTACCCTCCCATGTTCTCTCAAGTTCTATGACTTTCTTGACTCCATTTAACTTTCAATTATAACAAACCAAATGACATATGTATGTGGTTTATTGCACTGGTATTTACAGGGTATGAAGGCTAGTTGATCAGTGTCGAGAAGTAGTCTTCACATTAAGAAGAGAGGCTTTTATGTTGACCAGATAGTAAGTAGATAACTTCTTTGAAATGGCTGTAGTGCAAAGTTTGTGAAATATCCAGAAAGATGCAATGGGATAGAAAAGTCTCTGTCTGCCAGCGCAAGCATGTTCACACTGCACTACCATGTGTATCCCTTCCTTTTTTAGGTATATATGGATACACAGATGCAAACATATGTATGTACACAACACAAAACATGTAATTTGCATGAGATTCTTTCAAAGAACTTACCGATTAGCTTACTGTACTGCTGGTAGCAGCATTTTGATTAATAGTGAGAAACTGCAGCAGCATACTTAGAAGTACCAGCCAGAGAAAGAAGCCATTCTTTTGATTAGCTCCCCATCTCCTCCCACAAAATAGCAAAAATATACCAATTCAAACAGTGAGATAAAAATGTCAACTCATCACTAGTAGAGAGAAAACTGATGAAGCATCAATGATGTACCTCTCTTGTTACTCTGAAAGGATGAAGAATAGCATTTAAAACACTAGTCTATAAATAAAGAACAAAGAAGTGAATAGTTTGTCATCATCCTCAAGGATCAGAGTGGGATGTCTAATGGTAAAACTCGTGTCACAGTTATGAAGTAAGGGGAGAGAAGAAAGGCCGTGAAGAGCTATTTTACCTACTGTTTTGCTAGTATGTTCTGGAAATTGCGTGTTTATATATATAATGCATATGATTATGCAGTCATTGTATTGCATGTTCTTGAAATTGTCATATATATATATATATATATATACCATGCACATACTTATTTCAACATGCCTGAACCCATACTTTTCACAGCCCACTGAAAGGACTGAATGCTAAAGATGTCAGTGATAAAGTGGTCATCAGCTCTTTATACTTTCATAAATTATTTACAGGCAATAAATTATGTTTACTGTGTTCGAGGAAGAAACACACAACTGTAAAGAGCTAAATAAATATAGGAACAAGTTTTTCATGCAATTATTATATTACAGATATTGTCTTTTGTTATCACATCAGGATTAATT
Source organism: Marisa cornuarietis (assembly GCA_004794655.1). NCBI lineage: Eukaryota > Metazoa > Mollusca > Gastropoda > Architaenioglossa > Ampullariidae > Marisa > Marisa cornuarietis. The sequence goes on along the minus strand of SMMW01000546.1, from coordinate 1,800,548 downwards.
GTATTTACTCTTGTCCATGCATTTTACACCACAACAGAAGTTATCTAGCCTGCTACACAGAAGTATATTTTGGAACCAACTGTCATGAAGCAACGTTTCACTTAAGAATATAAAACAAAAACAAAAAATAACAAATGCAAACACCCAACATATTCATGTTTTATTCATCTTTCATTGTAAAATTTATACAACTTTCCATATTGAGATAAATATAATAAGCTTTAACCTAAACATTAAGCTACCTGTGGTTTGATTTATATTATAAAGGAAACAATCATGAATGATTTCTTAATGGATTGCTGTTCCTGAGGAAGCAAACCGAAAAGAAAATTTATTCCAAAAGTAAAGCACAAACTGCTAGTAATTTAACAAGGGCAATATATTGCTAGAATGATAGAAACTTTTTTTTTATAGAGCTCAGCAGGGTAATCATAGTCATGGTTTTATATTAAATTTGCCAAGTTTTGCAGTGCAGCCATACCAGAAACATTGGTTGATAGTGTATAACCATCTGTCTTCAACTATGGGTGTAAAATTAATTCAGTAAATTTTAAAAGATCACCCCAAAAATCTACATAAAAATGCTTTAAAAAAAGAAATCAAGCACACATGCACACACACTCAAAGTGAAAGTGTGTATGTGTTATATTTCTTTTGCCTTATTTTGTTCCAAGAAATAATACTTTATTATTCTGAATTTCTTACTTTTGTCTTTACCCAAGAATAAACCTCGTTGTACACACATGCAGATGTTTCAAGTTCTGTAGTTTTAATCTCTCTTTGGGCAGGTGACATTCCAGTAGATTATCATTTGCAGAGCAATGATGCCATTAAAGATGGAAGAGACGATGTAAGTGAAAACAACCAGCTTATCCCCCGTCTCCTGAATGGATGTGAAGATCCTAGCTATAGCGCCCAGAAATATAAGAAAAACTGTGATCGCTGAGAGTTGCCCCGTACTTCTGTTGCGGTAATTAGCATAAGCCTGGATTGCCTGGATAAAACACATTAATAATACAATTAGTAAAAAAAACTCTACCCATATCTTTTAGAAGAACTCGAAAAGAAACAAGTTTGTGTGTGTAGGTGTATGTGTGCACAGTTGGTAAAACTAAAACACACTCGCTCATCCCTTTAGATCTACAGTACATGCTTTGTCTGATGCACTTTTTCCTCACAAGCTTAATGAGGAGGAGGACATTTCTGGAGCATCAGGTAGTAAAATTTCCTTCTAACAGTGTCACATTATAAGAACTTTAAATGCTGCACAGGACAAAGTATTATTCTGTGCATAAAACACAGGATATGAAGGAGCAGGAAGCAGGTGAAGATTGCCTCAAACACTCCAGAGTACTCAATACAGTACAGAACCTGTATAACTACGTAAAAGATGGCTTACTGTACTCAGTACAAAACATAACCTGTTTAACTGTTTCAAGAATGGCTAAATGTACTTAAGAGCTCTTTGGGGTCAGCATTTTTGTGGGAGCCGTGCTCATCTTGCTTCTTCAACTTCCAGCTTTTCCCAACCCTCCCTGGGGTCAGGTACCCATTCTAACAGCTGGGTAAACTGACTAAAGTTTGCTGTGCCACATGGGCATTGAACCAGCCTGCCTCCAGGTTTAGATGCCAGTTCTCTAATCATTCAGCTATTTGCTTTCAACACAAAGAATGACTGGAAAAAAAGGGATAAACAAACTTATAAATAAAAATAATGGTGGGAATGGGGAGAGAGGAAGGTGGCTAAAATGAAGAAAGTAAGAAAAACAAATAGTGGGGAAGAAATTTTACATTCTAAATATGAATTATATAACAGGAAGAAACATGCCTACCTTGCTAATCATGATGACGAAGACATTGGAGGCTTGTAAAGCAGACAGAAGTTGATGAGGAGCTGCAGGTGACAACAGAAAAGACATGGCGGCTACGTAACTACCCAAGTATCCCAAAGCTGCTGCTCTCTTGCCACCAAAGTGCAGCACCAAGAATGCTATAAGTACAGTCTGTATCGCCATGAAGACAGCTTCTCCATATGAACTGTAATTGGATAATTTTGTTAATGAAACTGACAGGTCAGTATTAGTTCTGATGGGGTTTCTCCTTTGAGTTTTAAGTATTTGTGAAGCATAAATAAATCAAAAAAGGAAATATTTAAATATATCCATTACTTTCAAATTTTGTTGTTGTTGGAGAATTTTAATTATAGTGGAACCTTGATTATCCAGTCTTCAATTAACTGTGCATTCAGTTATCTGGGATCGCCTTGAAAAAAAAAAAAAACTGCTAGACATCTGAAGGCTGCCAAAGATTTCGCCAAGAATTCCAACTACAGGAATGTACACTACATGTGTAACAGCATAAGTTTTCTTTCTTGAGCAGGAAGCGGATTCAAATTTTAGAAACATCCTAACACTTCACAAACTCCAATAAAATAAAATTGAAGATCTGCAAGAACACAAAGCAGTGTCTCCTGTTTAATTTTTTTTCAAGAAAACTTCATAAACAACACAAGAAAGATAAAAATTCGCTGTACAGCACCTATTCTAGCATTTGCAAATTTTTAAAATTATTTTTATCTGTAATTTTTAATTATCCGGATGACGGGCACGGGTCATTAAGCTAGATGATTGAGGTTCCACTGTGTTATGAAGGGAATAGTATTAGCCTACACAGCTGCTGTTGTTACAGATACAGCAGAAATAATGAAGGAACGGCTAATCAAATGTGTTTATGTCAAAGATACATCTCAGTTCAATACAGTTAAACTTCATGATATCAAATCCACATTGCTATACTCAACCACATGGTCAGTTTCTGATGTCACTACAATGATAATTAGAATGCACACCTCTCATTTCAAGTTTCATCTTTTGACACATGGAGCAGAATATCAGTTTAATAAATAATGACAGAAAAACCAAGTGCCATTTAACAAGGACAGCTAATAACTTTTATGAAACAAATACAGCAGTGATGCATTTGAAAAACCTGAAAGAAAACTTTCAGGCAAAGCGGCAGGACCAGCTAATAACATTTATGAAACAAATACAGCAACAATGCATTTGACAAACCTGAAAGGAAACTTTCTGGCAAAGCCATAGGACCAGCTGGCAGAGATGGCCAACAGTTCACATGACACACTGGCCATGCTGATTCCCTCTCCACTTTGTGAACGCAGGAGCTTCACAATCTGAGGCACTTTAACTGTCAACAAAGGAAAGTTAGGATGTTGACACTTAAGATTCACTTTTTTTGTCACTAAAATGCTAAACTATAAAAAAAAGAAAACTTTGTCTAAATAAGCCTAAAGTTCTTCTGAAAAGCTGCTAAATTGACAAAAGGGTTGATACCATATATAACAAATAGTTGGTCTCTTGATACACAAAATACAATAGAAAAATGGCTTTTGGAACACAAATATTTTATAATACCTGACTCAGTTATATGCACTAACATTTCATGAAAATATCGTAGTGATGAACGCAGCTTTAAGTCATACACATTTTTGACTGCCTTACCTATAAGTGATCCTAGAATGATGCCATAACCAAGAGCTTTGCTGATAAGCACTTTGAGACATGGCACTGAAAGAAAAGTAATTGAGAACAATGCAAAAATAGGAAATAATAACAATAAAGCAGATTTTTATAGTGCATTTACTTACTTAAAGTGCAATATGCTTTACAAAAACAAAAAAGCACAAATATACCAATTTAGACTACACAGAAAATGAATATAGTAATAGTATACATAGCCCAAAATATATTAACAAAAATAAACATACAATAACTCCATGCATCAGAATACAGCCAGAAGATCTGACAGTAAAGGCATTCGAATGAAACTTTTTATTTCTTTCATTTAAATATTTTCCCTTATTACATATCATTTTCACAATATAAGAAGTTTTTTTAAGTCAGTAAAAATCACAAAAGAAAAATAGAAGCATCTAAAAACAGTTGGTTTGTTTGCATAGACTAGAATATATGTTTAAGATGACTATGGGTGAATTCATTGTGTAGCCAAGTTGTTCTTTTGGATCTTCCGTTATTCCATTATATATATATATTTTCTGCTGGTTAACTTTCCAATTTTTGTCACCTATTTGAAAGGCAAAGCAAGCCACAACGTAGCAAGAATAAATAATAGCACAAATAAAAATCATTTGCTGGAATTTATCGGAAAATGAAACATTGAAATCAAACAATTTTCCCTTAATGGCTTAATGAAAACTGTAAAAAGCTATTTTTTCTGGTCTTTGTGTATGTGAATAATCTTCTGTTAATATTCTGCTGCTTTGCCATTTTTCATGCTTTTGATAGCTTTGATAATTTATGTCTTAGTGGGAGGGTTGGTGTTGACGTGAAGTTGTGCAGTTGCTGGTGGTATGTCAGGTAAGGATGGTGGATGAGGTCTATAGGTTTAGTTTATTAGGTATATTTGGGCAGATGAGTGGAGCGAGCAGACGACAAATGCTGTGAGCCATTTCTGTTATGGCCGTCACCTCCTCCCCTATATCAAAGCTATACCTTTATTATTTAATCTTGTTTTAATGGATGTATTGACACATGCTCTTGTGTTAACGGAGATGCAGCATGTCTTCACAATGGCTAACTTTATGTTAGGGGCTTGGTAAGACTGGTACTTTGAGCAGCTACGCTTGAATTTACTATCTCCATTCATGGGCTCTGAATTCACGTGACGTCAACATATAACAGGTATCATTGAATGCCTTAATGATCTGCATAGTGTATCCAAATCCAAATAAAATTTATAGTTTTTTATCATCGGAGCATGTTGTTTTGCGCTGTATCCTTTCCTGCATTCTACAAAAAATGAATCATTAAGTGGTGCAATGATCTGCCTAAGGTTGTTGGAGGTAGAATAATAATAATAATAAAACAACAACAAAAAAACAAAAACAAATCAACCGAACACAGTGACAATGTTTTTAACCGGATGGTTTTAAGGAAACGAAGAAGAAAAAGAAGTGGCGATCACTTACCATGTAGTAAGTCGAACTCAACGAAAAACGTGTCGAAGCAAGGCTGGGGAACAAGCAGTTGTATCCACGATGCCAAAAAAGCTGGAAATGGCCCGGCAGATGTACCCGTGTCGCCCATGATGAATACTTTCGCTTCCGCCTATCTGTTGAGAGTGATTTCCCTTGAAATGCTACGTGGTCTCGGTAGACACAACGAACTTGTGGTAGACGTGTGTCTGTGGTCGAAGTAGACATGTGTCCACAGACTTACAGATCGTACTGTGTCTGTGTTTGTGCATATGTCTGTGGTCTTTGGATGTAAATATTGCCTTCTTGCATTTCCGCTAGTACGAGAGCTTTCTAGCGTCGTCTGCTTTTCCGCTTTCTGCTGACCTTCTGCAGCATTTCTGCCGATGTAGTGGACGGACTTGTTCCTGCTACACTCTCTTCGTGCATGTGTGTGTGTGTGTGTGAGAGAGAGAGAGAGTGAAGGAAAGAGCTCGAAAGCTGAATGGGATGTTTGTGGACCCCAGTAAACCTCGATCCCCAACAGAACAGAGAAGTCCACTGATTGTTGCAGACAAACAGTACGGCTGTGTTGACTTATCCTGGTCAATGCTGTCGCATGTACTGGTGTAAGTGGTGTTTCATATGAAGCACTCATGTTTTCTCTGTAGTTCTCACCTCACTGAAAGTACAGCTAAATAATAAAAGCGTGTGTTCTTACTGCATCTTTTTTAATGGATAAGTTAAAAAAAAATTGCAGTATGAAGATGAAAGAGAAAGGTGTTCTATTTCTGTACATTTCAAAAAGTAACTTCATAGGATTAACCTTATATATAATATATATGTAACTGGTGTGGCAGTTTCTACTAAACCTGGTCCTTTTCTTTATTTATATTTGCCAATAAAAAAACGTGCAGAATTTGTCGAGAATAAATTAACCCAGGAGAATTAATTTTAGGCACAACATGCATGTTGTTGTAACTGAAAATGCTTGATAATGAAACTCTTAGTACCCTGTTTCACCCATTCCTTTTCCAAATGGCTCATGGTCAAAGAATAGACAAGCTCGATCGACTTTTCAAAAGAAGTTTCCTTTCCTTGTCTATCTGCATGTGTGTGTGTGTTTGTTTGTTTGTGCGTGCGTGCGCACTGGTCTGAGATTGCAAAGAGCGGAGGCTCACACGCGCATGCAATCAGTGCCGACCTCAAGGTACAGCATCAACGTGAACCAGAACGCAACCCCTGATTGACATACTGTGGAAATCTCATTAAATCTGAGGCGAAGTGTTTGCTTCGTGACAAGGGAACCAGTCTTCTAGGCCTGTCTTTAGCGTGTGTATTTTCAGCTCTTGAAATGGACATCCTTAGAACACTTAACCTATTACACTAAGTAGAATAAATTATTCGACAAACAGCGATGACCCTTTTACATGGAGAAAATTAATCAGTTTCACAGTCATGGCAGTGCACGAGTGATTCCACAGGGTAGGCTTTATCTGTGGCGATTAGTTTGAACGACATTGTGGTGATGGTGTGTTTATCAGCAGACATGGAAGGTGTGGGAGAAGTGCATGGTTGGTTGTTGGGGAGTGAGATGTCTGTTTCGGAGCTTTTCAATAAATTGTCAGATGCGTTTGGGTGTTTGCAATTTAAAGTCACCAGATGGAAGTGCGTGCTTGAATAACTGTGTGAGCGGTGAACACTTCTAGTGATGTGAATTCGTGAGCATACAGACGACCGAGTTCTGTGTTTGTCCTGTCCTTCTCTGGTACTGATATGAGATGTTTGAGTACATAGACTATTTGTCAGGACCTTAGCTCTTAAGGGTCTGTAATTATTTGAATATGTCATTGATTTCGTTACTGACCTATCAGCGGGTCAAGTTTTTTTTGTTTTTGTTTTGTTATTTCCCCTCTTCTTATCTCCCCTTTCTCAACTTACCTCCCCTTTCATACTTCTCTTCCTTTTTCTTGTTTCTACTTCCTTCCCACTTTTCCCCCCTTACTACCGCAATGGGACAGGTACAAAGGACGCAGACAACATTAACATAATTTCCGTTCGCTGCAATCTTAGCTAAGTAGATACTGTTAATGAACAATCAACCGGGCTGTAATTATTTAAAGATCATAAGTGGAAGCCAGATCCCTCTGTGAATGTCATTTGTTCTTTAATGGACGTTGCAAAAGTCTGTTTTAAAGGCGAAGTCATTTATCACCCAGACATCATCGTCAAAGTATCGTTAACATTTCACGGGCTTCATCACGCACAGAACATAAAAAGGTCATAGGTCAGCGAAATTGGCGAACGGGGATTTGATGGTGTCATCGACGTTTCCGCAGAGTGTTGAGGTCGTTGCGGGAAGATCGATGATCGTTAATGAAAATAATCATTATGTTGAGGTCGAGGGTGAGTGCAATGAGTGGTATGACTTGAATGATGAATCTTTCCGATGAAATTCCTCTCGAACATTCCAGAAATTAAGTGAACAAGTTGCTCTGGCAGAGATCACCTTGCTTTGCTAAGACAGACAGACAGACAGACAGACAGACAGACAGACAGACAGACAGACAGACAGACAGACAGACAGACAGACAGACAGACAGACAAATGTTTCACGCTTCTTCTCCCAGGAAACAAATAGCACACCACAGACACTTATCTACAATCTAAGGACAAAAAAAGATCAGATGTTCCAGACTACAGTACCTTAGCTCTTAGCTCGTAATTATTTGAAGCTGTGTAAGGGCCGAGGTGAGATAATAGCCACGAGTATGTATAAGGTAGGCGACCACTTGAACAGTGATGAAGTGCACAGGCAAAGTAGTTAGCTTTACGAGTCACAGAAAATATTCAGCAATAAGCTGCGTCGTCCACCATCCCCACTCCAAGAACATCCTAGCAGAACTGGCTGATGTTACAGGGAAACCACTTTCTGGTCGATATCGGGTATCGATTGTAGGATCTTTTGACGTTGGACAGCACTGCAGATAGGGTAGTCATCGTTTATGGTGTGTTATTTCGATGTGTGTGTGTGTGTGTGTGTGTGTGTGTGTGTGTGTGTGTGTGTGTGTGTGTGTGTGTGTGTGTGTGTGTGATTACTTACTATGCCTGCCTCCCACGACCGTCGGCATAACAAAGCCTGTCCCAACTCTGAAGAACACTCCATTGTCCTCCGCAGATCCGTCTCACCCAGCACAATGGGTCAGGAAGTATTTCACCTAGGGATCATACAAGCCGACGCAAGATTAATTAAAATCCTGTTTCTCACTTTTGCTTTCATCTGAAAATACGACCACATATTACTCACGTCGCAAACTGTTTTTTTCTTTCGCACTGAAGCAAGGCGACAAAAGCGTTTGTTTTCTTAATACAATGAATCGAGGCTGTGTTAAAATTATTCCCTTAAACGATAGTCCGCTCTTGTCCCAGGATATAGTGTTACAGTTTGCATGATCTGTGACTGGAGATGTGTTTTGATTTGCCTTTAACACACCTGAGTGAAGAAACTTATCACAACAGGATGTAGGTTTTGACCAGGAGGAAGGCTACTTGTAAATAATTAGGCTGAGCTCCGCACAGTTTTTCCTCAAATATTCTTATTTCCCCTTCCCTTCACGAGACACAGACTGTCAACATCACCTTGTACAGAGTTCCTAAACACTGATTTAGTTCGCCAGCTTATGCCTGTTTGCGATCCTGCACGTACCTGATTAAAAAGATTCAAAAAGATGTACTTCTCTGAACTTGAAATGAAATTATGGGAAAAACAAGAATTTATTTTTTGTTGCTGCAGTTAAAAACCAGCTTGCTAAAATGTTTTGGAGATCTTGACACAGGTTTATCACGCTTTGTCGTTTTTTTTCTGAAGCTGAAGAGTCTTGAATAATATAGTGGTAATTATGCAAACTTTGCATCGAAAAATTAAAGAACCCATTTTGGAGAGATGTTATAAATCAGCATAAAATTTTCGTTCAAACTGGTTCCACACTGCAGCCATTGGAAACATATGTAGATTAGGTTAATCCCCTCACGATCGTGACCTCTTTCTATGAATTTTGGGAAACAGATTCTAATACTGAGGTCAATCAAATAATTTAAGAGTAAAAAAAAATGTTTCCCATGCTTGCTGACCTTTAACAGGTGGGGCTCAAAGAGGCCCTCCTTGCCAAGTCACACGGGCTAAAGGGAGTCACATGTTGGGCTCTCAATATAACCTTTGGATGTCCCGAGATGCTGAATGTAAGCCCTGTATTTCCGTTGGAAGGATGCTTTAGTCAAAGAAGCCTTTCTTCGCAGGGAAGACGATTTTGACCTTCAGAACTAGTATCAGAGATGTGCGCAGAAGGCATCAAATGTGAGAGCGGAGGACAGGTTAGAAAGGGTAAACAAAATCTTTGGAAGTTACAGGGTGTAGTGTGATTGCAACTATGGAATCGAACGCAGATAGCGTTGTTTCTCTTTACCCGATTGCTGCAGACTTATCCTGCTCTTTATCTCACACTTATCTTCTCGTTGACTGTCTGTAGCTCGGTGTCTTATCGATATTTATTTTTTCTGTCTGCTAATCTAATTATTTTACTCTTTAAAGGAGGTTCTCTTTTTGTTTTTGTTCATTATAATTGTATTGAAAGTCAGCGCGTAGAACGATCACTTTTATCGTGAGTTGAATTTTTTTTAAAGATTATTATTGCTACTGTTATCACTGCTAAAAAAATTCTGCCCAGAAAAGGACCTGGTGTCCGCTGTGTGAACTTTGCTCTTGTCGCGATGCTGCTATAGCGTCAGCCACAATTTGGGGAAAGCTGATCTTAACAGTTTAATATCATAACCGCATCATATTCAGCGAGAAAGGAAGAGGCGAGTTCCGTTTCACTTACGTCTGACGGTTAGGCAGAAGCTGACGAGCGCTGTCCCCACCCAGAGCGAGCGAGCGACACAAAGAGAGGAGAAGGGGAGGGGATGAGAAGAGAGAATTGTGTGTGAGTGAGAGAGAGAGACGTGGCTATGCATAGCAGACCTCCATAAATACGGCGCAGGCAAGGAAGTTCGCAAGTTTAGCGACAAGGTATGCACATAGCTGGGCAGCACATCACAAGGCAGCTAAAGGTATGCACATTTGATAGATAAAGCTCTTCTCTTTTTCTCTCTATCTCAGTCTCAATCTCAATCTCGGCAAGTAGTTAGTGGGGGGAAAATGAAGATGAATATTGCCATCCCGGCCACTGGCTCTTAAAAGTTGCTTGAAAATGATATTGAAAAGAAACTTTTTCCAGTCCTTGAGAAAAGGACATTTACAGAAGTTGCCGCATATTCACTAGTTGTTTTTTTTTAAGCGTAATGGTTACATATTCCATACCACTGGGAGAAATGACAAAGCAAGGTTTCCCCGATTAATTAGTGAGTACCATGTTCGACTTCTTCTGAGCAAAGAACACAGTTGTTCTCGTCCTCGTCTCACCTCTGAACAACGGGAAGGAAGTGTTGGTAGATGCATTTTTGACAACACTCTGTCAGTGCTGTCTCTTGTTATAGTAAGACAGAGGAAGGCGATATAGGTAACTTCCCTGAAACCACGATGAAGGCGATATAGGTAGCTTCCCTGACACCACCACCGTGTCTCGTTGTCTGGACCATAAGCGGAATACAGTAACTGGTGACACCTTACTGTCCTGCAGCGTAAATGGGCCAAACTTGCTCTTAAGTGCAAGAGTTTTTTTTTTTTAAAGTGCGAGGAGGCTTCCGAGTATGTAACACTGTTGGCTGAGAGTCTTATGGAAACAAACAGAGTAGAGGTTCAAGAGGTTCCTTAGGAAGAGCGGCGCCATCAGAGACTCCACCTCCCTGTCTGCCTCTCTCTCTCTGTCTTTCAAGACTTTCCAAGAAGTTCCATCTAGTTTCTAGAGTTTATTTGTAATATTCTCAAACTACATCATTTAAAACATACACACAGCCGAACTGAGCAGATGTTGAGCCATAGCGGGGGTCTTTGTGTGTGTAGGTATGCATGCGCATCTGCGCGTGAGTTCTTTATCTGTGCGTCTTGAATTTCTATAGCAAGAGTGGGCGCTTTGTAAAGATCTTAATTCTTCTTCTTCTCCTCATCACACCCTTGCTGTAGCCAACTTGCTTGAAGCAATAAAATAATTCATGCCGTGTTATGTCTCTCTCTCTCTCTCTTTCTCTCTCTCTTTTTCTGTCGTTCATTGTTTAGGTCCCGTGACATAAAACAAAACAAAAACAAGCGAATAGTTAGTTCGTTTAATCGTTCTTTTCTATGTTATTCTTATTTCTTCCTCATGCTTGCTCCACTCCTGCCCTTTGTTTTCCCACCTTCTTCTTTCAGACACTGTACACCAGGGACTCAGTCTTTCAATAGACTATCAACATCCGTATCACTCTTCATGTCAAGTTTTTAAAGCGCACGGAGGTTCTGACATGAAGAATTTTACTACAACCTCCCGCTGCGCTGAAGAGACGGGTTGAAAAAAAACATGTTTTGCCATAAACTAAATGACATTACATTTGTTGACTGGTCCTTATCTCTTTTGTTCATCAAGAAATACTTTAAGAATATTTTTGAAGACGAACAGGATTATTAAATATATTTTTTTAAAATTAAATACAGGAATGCAGCTCGACAGTCATAAAAAAACGCCAGGCACACGTAAACTTTCTTTTTCATAGCGTTTTGCGTGTACTAAAAACAACACACTGAGTCATCAAACACCCCATAACTGTTCATGACCTGTAACCCAGGTATGGTTATACGTTGTCCGCAAGAAGTTTGTGTAAGGTTCTCGATGCGACAAGGACGAAAATAAGCCTACTTTTCGTCCAGGAAGTTTTACTATAAATAGCAAAGAAACAACAACAACAACAACAACAAATCCCCCGCTCTATTAATTTCTAGTGAAGAATAGTTGCTGTGACACGTGACATAAAAAAGGCAGCGGGGAGTACATGATGCTCGCATGTCTGTCTGTCTAATGATGTGGATGTGGTAACGTGCTGCTGGAATATCTCTTATGACATGAATACGCGAGTACGTGACGGTGGCATGTCTGTTTGTCTGTTTGTTGATAGCATGAAAAAAAAAACTACTGAGATGCAATTTTTTTCCCTAAGACTGTCTCTCTTCTGTTCTCATGCAAATATCCCCAGGCTCAGGTAAAGGTTAAAAAATAAACACAGAAGTCAAGATTGTTCGTGGAGACGTTTACGTTGTAAAAGCCTCATCTGGGAGAAATGGAACTAAAGTTATCTGTATCTTTGTACAAACGTGACGTCACGATTTTGACCTCTTTTTGTTCGTGGTGATGTTTGTTGGCATGTGTCTATGTGACGAGACTGCGGAGAGAAGGGATGGACTAAACAGTCCGAGGGGAAAGGGGACACTTCTGTTGGCTCCCTTCACTCCCGACTTTCACCCTTTCACGCCCTCTCACCCGATTTCCGCATGTCCACACGCGCACGGACAGATAACTATCTCCACTCACGTGTGCAACAACACCGACAACACAGTTGTACAGCAAAATTAAATTATTATTAACACAAACGAAAAATTAGGTTGAACACCTATATACTAATAAGGTTGGGTGACAGAGCTAGCAATGGCATACATTTATATATGCATACGACCGGATGCGCGGTCCGTTCCTGGGTCAATGATCGCAGTTCTCGGGTTTTCCAGATACGCCCCTGAAATACCTAAAACCTAACCCCCAGACCCTAGACCTCGATCGATCACATCAATCGGCGCGGTCTGGGACTGGTGGCGCCAACCGGTCTAACTCCCCATTCACTAATGGTGTCCAGTTAATTGCAGTAACAACGAACGCTCTTGTCCGGGGCCAGGTATAGCGGTCTTACAATTAATGGGTGGTTCCTGGCCTCCGGTCACTGCCGGTCTTTCCTTGTCTAGGACAACATTTCTCCACATTTTACTTGTGACACCCCCCAGACAAAAAAAGGTACGTCCGTGCGCCCCACTTAGCAAGCTAATTTCACTAATACCGATATGAGATATGAGAAACTTTTTTTTTTAAAGTGACCGCCTTCGCACCCCCCCACCCCCACACACACACTTGTCAGGACGTCGCGCTCTCCAAAGGGGGGCGCGCCCCACAGGTTGAGAACCGCGGGTCTAGGATATCCCTTGTTAGCGATAACGGCCGTCCCCCTTCCGACCTAACCCCTGATGTAAGTGACCCGATTCCCAGGCGCAACTAATACCAGGGGCAACAAATGGCGATGAGACACTCTTGGCCCTTTTTATCACACGACAGCATGGTATTGCTAAAGGGCCATCGCGATCCCACTATAATTACATTACGGACTCGACCCTTTTGTTTTGGCCTTGAACCAGGCTGGTCCATGGCAGTCTCGAAAACGGAAGAAGCGTACTCACCCAGATTTGGATAAATACAGTAGAATCCTGTACTGAGCTTTACTCATTTATTAGAAAATAATTTGCATCCACTAGGTCTTTAATAGTTTAAGCATTTCAGACAGAGATCGGTTCAGGAGGGTGTGTGCACACAGCCTCATCAGGAACCCACACAATTCCCCGATACCCCCATTAATTCATCCACCTTTCAATACAAGGGAAGCGAATAGTCGATTGGTAAGAACATTGGCTTGCACTAGCCGGTTCGATACCCGTTTGACGCAGCGCATTTCTCTCCTAGTTGTTAAATTTGGTGCCTGACCCCTTGGAAAGGGTTGGGAGCAGCATGGCAACAAGGGAGAGAAGTGGGGCACCGCTTTCACTCAAAAGAGATAAGGTCACGTGACAAGCTTTCCATTTTACGTCTTCGACAAAAACCTTAGATAAGTCGTTGTTCCAGGTGAAATCACGGGCAAGTATTTTGTCTTATAGAGCAATGTCCATATCTCGCGGATGCTGCTTTACTCTCAGGGTTGTCAAAGATTTTATGAGAATAAAGCAAAAAAAAAAAAAAAAAAGAAATTAAGCGATATTTTGTGGGATCCTCTGTGCTACACTGTTCTCTGGGATTAAGTAACATAAAGTAATATTCGTGGGACCTGGAGACCGCTTAATAAATATGGAGTCCGGATGCTTGCCTTTGATTTTATGATTTTATCCTTTCTTCATAACTACGAGATTTCGACCAGCCAACCGAAGAGCCAGCTAACCAGATTTTATTTACTTTTCAGGGCCAACAAATGGCCGCAAGAAGCTTGCTCATTCTCGTTGCTTGCATCATGGTGCGCGAGGCAGTGTGTCAGCAGCCCAACATCATCGTCTTCCTGGGGGACGACGTAGGCTGGGCGGACCTGCAGCGCCACGACCCGCAGATGCGCACACCCAACATCGAGCGACTGGCCAGGGGTGGCATGTTCCTCAACCAGTCTTACGTCTTGCCCACCTGTGCACCCACACGCTCTGCATTTCTCACCAGCAGGTGTGTAGAAGCTGCTGCTGATGGTGCTCATGGTGGACATTCTGTTTTCCATGAAAATTTTCGTGACATGACGATAAATAGAACATTGGGGGTTAATGTGATAAAAAGCATTGAAAACGAGAGATAGATAGATAGATAAAGGGAGAGGACAAGTTGAAGTTATCTATTCACCCGATATAATTTAAGACAGAAAGTTTGGCAACTGCTAGATTACTAAAATAATAAAGTTAGGAGTGAACGACATAAAGTAAGAGAAATTGATTTGAAGGGAAGAGGAGCAACGAAATATGATATTAACTAAAGTATAGATACAAGTACTGCCTTCAAATATAGTTAGCTACCCTAGCAGCACAGAATGCCAAAAATAGATGGGTCCCAGGGTGTAGAACATGGGTCCCACCTACTTTTTATTTGACCCATGTGTGTGCTGCTAGGGTACGTACATGTACATATCCACACCTACATGGACATCCACTACTGACTCTTCAATTTTATTGCCTTTTACTGTTGAAATGCACAAGAAAGTTACAGCGCCAGATTCTTTACAAAAGTTTCGCTGGATAAAGATAATAACAAACTAATTTTAAAAGTGTTTGGGTTAATATACAATTTTCTTTGCATTAATCTTAACCTCAGATGATGCATCACACACACACACACACACACACGCGCGCACGCACGCACGCACGCACACACGCATGGGGGAGGGGTGAGAGAGAATATTGTTTTACTACATACGATGCCAGGAATAAAAGTTAATGGTGCTTGCACAAGAGCATAAAACGTGGATTTTATGTAATTATGCGAATTTTGAATCGAGGGTGTGTTTAGTTCTTTCATAAGACTGTATTCTTTAAAGGATGTGTAATCACGATCTTTTGCTTTGCAAATTCGTTTATGGTTTTCATAGAGTTTTAGCAACTTTCCTTGTATAAGATTATTTTATAACATCACGGTAGCTGGCTGCCGAAGAAAGAAAGAAGCAAGAAATGAATGATCAAGACGCAAACAGGTTCCCTATCCAGACAGAAACAACTTTTTCTTTTTTTTTCCCTTGGATAATCAGATATACAGTTACGCTAATTTTAAAGTTAAAGAATGAATGAACACAACGCCCGTGAAAAAAAGTCATTTTGTATAATGTGGGTATAGAAATTGTGTAATGAGTTAAACGTAGTCGTATTAAAGCAAATTTACATTTGGGAAAGTCTACAACATTTCACATGTAATCGTCACACTGTTCTCTGCATCCGAACGAAGAAGAAAAGGAAGAGACGAGCGTGGAAGGAGGGTGCGTGCAAGAACTACATCGCCGATGATGTGTAGTCTATTGAAGTTGACTTGTAGAGCACTTCGACGCTGATTTGAGTAGCTTACACTGTATTGACGTTAACGTGTATAGCTTATTGACGTTAACGTGTATATATAGATTATTGACGTTAGCATGTATATATAGCTTATTGACATTAACGTGTACAGCTTATTGACATTAACGTGTACAGCTTACTGACGCTGGCATGTATATATAGCTTATTGACATTAACGTGTATAGCTTATTGACGTTAGCATGTATATATAGATTATTGACGTTAGCATGTATATATAGCTTATTGACATTAACGGGTACAGCTTATTGACATTAACGTGTACAGCTTACTGACGTTGGCATGTATATATAGCTTATTGACATTAACGTGTACAGCTTACTGACGCTGGCATGTATATATAGCTTATTGACATTAACGTGTACAGCTTATTGACGTTAGCATGTATATATAGCTTATTGACATTAACGTGTACAGCTTATTGACGTTAGCATGTATATATAGCTTATTGACATTAACGTGTATAGCTTATTGACATTAACGTGTACAGCTTATTGACGTTAGCATGTATATATAGCTTATTGACATTAACGTGTACAGCTTATTGACATTAACGTGTACAGCTTATTGACGTTGGCATGTATATATAGCTTATTGACATTAACGTGTATAGCTTATTGACATTAACGTGTACAGCTTACTGACGTTGGCATGTATATATAGCTTATTGACATTAACGTGTACAGCTTATTGACGTTAGCATGTATATATAGCTTATTGACATTAACGTGTATAGCTTATTGACATTAACGTGTACAGCTTATTGACGTTAGCATGTATATATAGCTTATTGACATTAACGTGTACAGCTTATTGACATTAACGTGTACAGCTTATTGACGTTGGCATGTATATATAGCTTATTGACATTAACGTGTACAGCTTACTGACGTTGGCATGTATATATAGCTTATTGACATTAACGTGTATAGCTTACTAACGTTGGCATGTATATATAGCTTATTGACATTAACGTGTATAGCTTACTGACGTTGGCATGTATATATAGCTTATTGACATTAACGTGTACAGCTTACTGACGTTGGCATGTATATATAGCTTATTGACATTAACGTGAATAGCTTAGCTTATTGACATTAACGTGTACAGCTTATTGACATTAACGTGAATAGCTTAGCTTATTGACATTAACGTGTACAGCTTATTGACGTTAGCATGTATATATAGCTTATTGACATTAACGTGTACAGCTTATTGACAGTACAGCTTATTGACGTTGGCATGTATATATAGCTTATTGACATTAACGTGTACAGCTTACTGACGTTGGCATGTATATATAGCTCATTGACATTAACGTGTACAGCTTACTGACGTTGGCATTTTTATATAGCTTATTGACATTAACGTGTACAGCTTATTGACGTTAGCATGTATATATAGCTTATTGACATTAACGTGTATAGCATATTGACATTAACGTGTACAGCTTATTGACGTTAGCATGTATATATAGCTTATTGACATTAACGTGTACAGCTTATTGACGTTAGCATGTATATATAGCTTATTGACATTAACGTGTACAGCTTATTGACAGTACAGCTTATTGACGTTGGCATGTATATATAGCTTATTGACATTAACGTGTACAGCTTACTGACGTTGGCATGTATATATAGCTCATTGACATTAACGTGTACAGCTTACTGACGTTGGCATTTTTATATAGCTTATTGACATTAACGTGTACAGCTTATTGACGTTAGCATGTATATATAGCTTATTGACATTAACGTGTATAGCATATTGACATTAACGTGTACAGCTTATTGACGTTAGCATGTATATATAGCTTATTGACATTAACGTGTACAGCTTATTGACGTTGGCATGTATATATAGCTTATTGACATTAACGTGTACAGCTTACTGACGTTGGCATGTATATATAGCTTATTGACATTAACGTGTACAGCTTATTGACATTAACGTGTACAGCTTACTGACGTTGGCATGTATATATAGCTTATTGACATTAACGTGTACAGCTTACTGACGTTGGCATGTATATATAGCTTATTGACATTAACGTGTATAGCTTACTGACGTTGGCATGTATATATAGCTTATTGACATTAACGTGTATAGCTTACTGACGTTGGCATGTATATATAGCTTATTGACATTAACGTGTACAGCTTATTGACATTAACGTGTACAGCTTACTGACGTTGGCATGTATATATAGCTTATTGACATTAACGTGTATAGCTTACTGACGTTGGCATGTATATATAGCTTATTGACATTAACGTGTATAGCTTACTGACGTTGGCATGTATATATAGCTTATTGACGTTAACGTGTACAGCTTACTGACGTTGGCATGTATATAGCTTATTGATATTAACGTGAATAGCTTAGCTTATTGACATTAACGTGTACAGCTTATTGACATTAACGTGAATAGCTTAGCTTATTGACGTTAACGTGAACAGCTTATTGACGTTAACGTGTACAGCTTACTGACGTTAACGTGAACAGCTTACTGACGTTAGCTTGTATATATAGCTTAAGGACGTTCATGTGCTCAGCTTATTGACGTTAACGTGTACAGCTTATTGACGTTAGCATGTATATATATATATATATTGCTTAAGGACGTTAACGTGTATAACTTATTGACGTTAACGTGTACAGACTTTTAACGGTGACTTGTGCAATCTTTTGACACTGATGTATGTATCATTTGAAGTTACTTGTATAGCCATTTGACGTTGACGTATTTATTCTCTTAACGTTTATATAGCCTTTAGACGTCGATGTTTACATTTTCTTTATGCGTTGATGTGCTTAGCATTTTGACGTTAACGTGCATAGCCTTTTGACGTTGCCGTATCCTATCTAAGGCATTGATGTATAAATCGTTTTGATGTTAACGTTTATAGACTGTTGACGTCAATGTATAACCTTTTGACATTGTTATGACGTTGCTGTAACCTGACATTGATGTGTATAAGGTTGGCGTTGACTTCTTTAATATTTAGATTAGATACTATGTTGTATAAAGTGTTATTAAACTTTGTAAATTATGATGATTATTATAAAGATGATAACAACGACGACTACGCTAATACTGCTGCTGATATTATTTACAGATGGCCTTACACAATCGGAATGCAGGTGAACCAAATAAAGGGAACAAACCTCGCGTGGCTGGACGAGACCTTGACGCTGCTGCCGCAGACCCTGAAGGAGGCAAACTATTCTACCCACATGATCGGCAAGTGGCATCTGGGCCACTGCAACTGGTCTCTGACGCCCACCCGCCGGGGCTTTGACACCTTCTACGGCTTCTACACCAACTCCATGGGCTACTTTAACCACTCGGGCGAAAGCGAGAGCCGCTACGACTTCCGCGACAACGACGAGGTGGTGTGGTCCGCCAGGGGGCAGTACGCTCCCGAGCTGCATACGGCACGTGCCCAGCGCATCGTCCGGGAGCAGCGGCAGCGCGGGAAGCCCTTCTTCCTGTACTACGCCATGCAGACCGCGCACGCGCCGTACGAAGCCAAACAGAAATACATCAACAGGTGCAGTCACGTGACTGACCGGATGCGCAGGATCCACTGTGGGATGGTAGCGGCCATGGACGAAAGCATCGGTAACATCACGGACACTTTGGAAGCCGAGGTGAGCCTCTTTTGGCCCATCTAAACTCTTTCCGAGGCCTCTATGTCCCCATTTCTTTCTGTCCCTGAAAGGCCTCAAGTACACTCTAACAATGTTGGAAATTAATATGGACATAAAATGTTGATGTATGGAAGGAAGACAGCAAACAACAGCAGGATCTGTTCTAGGTGGCACAACGGGCAATCTTAAGAGAGATAAAAAGGTTTGCTCACCATACATTTGCTCGCTCAAACCAGTGAAGTATAGGTCCAGTTCAAGTAGGTTTTTCAGAAAGGGGATGGTGTTCCTTAATCCCTTATTGTTCACCTGATCAAAATTTAGAAGTAAGGGAGGAGAGAGTGTTCCCTGCGTAACCGTTTTAGATCCTGCGGTTGTTTTTGACAGGGTTGCCTTGACAACACAATTATGCTCTTCTTATCTGACAACGGTGGGCCCTTAGAGGGCGGTTCATCTAACTGGCCGCTGAGGGGACAGAAGTCGACGCTGTGGGAAGGAGGGACACGGTCTTTCACCGTCCTCTCGAGCCCCTTGCTGAATCAGCGAGGTGTGACCTACCCGGGTCTCGTGCACGCCGTGGACTGGTACCCCACTTTCGTTCAGGCTGCCGGTGGCACAATCCCAACAGGTTGTTTTTTTATTATATTGTGCGTTCAAGACCTCTCTGTCTCTCAACCTCATATCTGTGTGTGTGTGTGTGTGTGTGTGTGTGTGTGTGTGTGTGTGTGTGTGTGTGTGTGTGTGTGTGTGTTGACTAAAACAAATGAGTGTTTCTCTTGTTACTTTTTCGAGATCAGTGTGCACGTACGTTCACAGCTTTATTGCCGAAACTTGTTATATGACCAAACATATCACAAATTCCAGGATCATTAGTCTATTGTTAAGAAGCTGTCCCCACTAACCCCAAGACTTACTGGTTTATTGTCAGATACAGACAGCGTAAAGAACCGTCCACCCCTCCTCTGCAGCTAGACGCTGACGGTATAGGAATCCCCGCTCCCTCTCCACGCACGCACGCACGCACACACGCACACACGCATGCCGTTTTGTCGTATGATACAGGCGGTGCATTATTATGTTCACGTGCGCAGGCTTGGACGGGATCCCGATGTGGAACACCTTGCGGACAGCATCGCCAAGTCCGAGAACTGAGATGGTCTACAACTTTGACGACGAGAGTAACCGTTACGCCGTGCGTCAAGGAGACTGGAAGCTTTGCAAAGGACGACCTGGAAGGAGGTTCCTGGGGTGGTACCCTCCTGCCTCCATGCCAGGACTAGCGTGGGAAGAGGTCAAGAGACAAGACGTGCCTGAGTATGACAATTAAATTGTGTCATAAGGGTTCAACACCACCCAAAAGCTGACATTTACCGAGGAGTTTTAGTAATTAGACTAGCAATTATGATGAATGGACTTAATGATTTCCATTTTTGTTCCTAGAAGGTATCATGCAAACAGAATCTAACTGCTGTTTAAAAAACTCACATTACTAACTAACAGAACTACAAACTTGTTTATCGTAGAATAATTATTTAATGTAAAGTAAGAAACGGCTTACTATATGAACTGTCACATTGCCTTCTGTACGACGACATGCTAACAGGTTAATAACCACTTACTGTGTCTTACCACTTCGTTACGGAAATCTGCCTTTTGAAACCACTGACATTTAACTATTGGCGGTCTTACTGTAAACGTCTTACGAGAATTAACAAGATTTTTACTGAAAGTGAAGGCGCAGACATTTTACTTTTCTCTGCATTCTTGACATCAGGGTCGGTCAACAACTGGCTTCCTGACAAGTGCCCCTTATAATAACAAGTAACAGTAAACAGCAACGTTTTCTCTCACCAAAGAAACTTTCACCTTTTCTTTTGCGAAATAATCTTCACGTTCAAAGGTTGGAAAAGGATGATAATCTTACATAGGGGGAAGTGCTACCTCAGTAATTCCAAACGAAGACCTCAGTCTTGTGTATTAAATGTTATGTCCATTACTTCTAACCGGTTGTAGCTTCTCGGCAATCATACTCATTATACTTATTTTGTACTCATTATACGTTTCCCAAGTTCGGCCATTGCTGCAGTTCTCCATGTCACTTGTATATAGCTATCCCATTCTTTATCTTCTCCATATATCGACATGAACTACCCTTTTCTCTGTGTACCTGACATGAACTACCGCTTTCTGTATCTTCTCCATATACCAAATACCAACTACTAAATTATTCATCTTGTTCATGTACTTGACAGTGAATACCTGGTTTTGTATCTTCTCCGTATACCAACGTTCGGCACTTTCTCCATGTCCAGTCCACTACATGAACCACCCCTTTTCACTTACATCACAATGCGTCCCTTCTGGGTCTTCTCCATCTCCCCGAGCTCCTTCGGCATCCATTCCATGACTTGACAGCATTTTCCCTATTCTGCCTCCAGGTGGCAGCTGTTCAACATCGCTAGTGACCCCGAGGAGCGGCACAACGTGTACAACGCCCCGGAGAACCAGGAGGTTGTGCGGCGACTGACACGACTGATGGAGAACTACAAACGCCGCCTGAGGCCCTTCAGGAGAGCGAGAAAAGAACCCAGGGGAAATGCCAGAAATTTCGGTGGGGTGGAGTCTCCTGGGTGGTGCCAGCTGGGTACTTCAAGGCCTACGACCCGTTCGTAAACTTCAGGTGACAGTCAGGGTCTTGCTCGTGACCCAGATGTTTAGTTAACCTGACTCGACTGCATCACTCGTTCAACTTTTCTGTTAGTAGTGCGAGGGTCACCTTGCTCCCTTTAGTGAAGATGGAAGATTAGAACAGCATGCCTATTCACTATCCTGTCCTTATAACCCTTCATCTTAAGCTATATGTCTCTAAACACAGGAACCAAGCAATTCAGTGTGAAGCGAAGTAGGTAGGAAACATTTTACAAACGTCGAGTGTCAGAATGTATAAATATTTCCCTTACTATGAAAGAGAATACCGCACACAAAGATTTGTAATGAATACTTCTTCATTTTGTTAACCAATAATTTACCACAGGATAGTTGCATGTTCAGGAGCACCAGACGTCAGAGCATAATACTAAGTGTTCATAATGATAATTAAGGGAGATCACCAATATTTGTGTATTTTCCGCTCGCGACTTACCTCCCTCTTCTTGATTGACTTAAAACTGCCCCCTGAGACATACAGTTGTATTAAGTGAATGCTCATAACATCCCAGTTCAAGCAATAAAATATTACTCTGTAACAACTCTCGGATTCTATTTTTTTCTGGTCTCGTACCGATTGTTGTTTTGTAGAATGTTTTAATGTTTGCAAAATCAGTCGCCATATTGATTGGCGATCATCGTTAGTATCGCAATTTACATTAATTTTTCTTCGATGCTAGCATAGTAAACACATGAAGATCATGAATACAACTTTAACTTACAAATAAAACAAAGTATGGAGATATTTTTGTGCGCGCGCGTGCCTGTGTGTACGTGCATGTATATATATATGTGTGTGTGTGTGACTAAAACCTATGCTCACCCACACTGTCAGAGTCGGATATAATGTAAAAAGATATCAAATTACTCCGCCAAATGCCCCAATCTGTAAATGTCAAAATATCAGGCCGCTAGTAT
This sequence comes from Marisa cornuarietis, assembly GCA_004794655.1. Taxonomy (NCBI): domain Eukaryota; kingdom Metazoa; phylum Mollusca; class Gastropoda; order Architaenioglossa; family Ampullariidae; genus Marisa; species Marisa cornuarietis. Next base: position 1,777,470 of record SMMW01000546.1, on the reverse strand, counting down.
GCTCGTTAGCTGTTTGAGTCGCAAGAGAAAGAAAACATTTAATTTGTGTCATTATATTCGCGTGAATTACAAGTAAGATTACATATTCCCATGATCATGAAAAACTGTGTGTGTCATCGTCAAAAGACTATACATAATTCAACGACAAAATGCTACACACATCATCTTGTGCGATGTGGCTCTTGCACGTACCATATTTTTCCTCTCGTCCGCAACACCTTCCCTTCGTTCCGGAAACAGAGAACAATGTAACAGTTGATTTCAAAATGTTAAAGACTACCCCGAATGTAAATTTCCTTTAATATGACTGGATTTAGTTCATTACACCAATTTAATACCGCAAATTTGAACGAATGACTTTTTTTCGTGAGCTTTTTGTTCGTTCATCTGTAAACTTTAAAATGGGGCATTGCTTAATATTTGTTTTTCCAAAATTAAAAAAAAAAAAAAAAACCGGAACCATTTTTGGCAACCGTCTGAGGACGTATTCGATACGTAATTACGACGACAATATAAGAGAGTAAACATCCCAACGGTCTTAATGTGTCTGGAAAATTGCGCTTTTAGCAAAGGGGTGTGGGGTGTCGGTAAATAGTTTACAGATTGGGAGTCAGCGCAACGTGCTTGACGGCTATGATGCAAACTACTAACTTGCATTTTTAAAATGGCATCACAGCAGTGTTCTTTTTAACCCATCTCTTTACGTACGAATGTCTCAGCCAAGGCAACTGAATGGCTAACAGACTTTCATCCCCACACCCCCATACCCTCCGATCTAAGCACAGGCGACGCGTACTGCGCATGCGCTAAATAATTGACGAACTACCCTCACTGCACTTTTATGAAGGGAGTGATGAAAAGATGAACCACTTACAGTTCATTGAGACTCTATGGTCGTGAAACCTTCCCCTCTTTGTATTGTCTAGATCAGGGTGCGACCGATGCAGTCTTCATCAGACTGGCGCTAGCAGTATTATAATGGTTGCCTGGTAGTGCTGGCCTCGTATGGACTAAACAACTTAATCAGACCCTCTTAGACTGATTGCATGCTTTATAGGTTAGCTGGTCGACACGCTGGCCAATAACAACAGCCACATACTGGCTATGTTCAGTAAGATTGTAGCTGATGTGGCCATTAGCCGGGGAACACTTAATCTCCTACACTTAACACTTGCCGTGAAAAATACCCTCACCGGTTCAATACAACAGTTTGTTTTCCCAACTCTGGGTGAATTCTCCCTTCTTGTGATACACACCTACAGACATCACCACACAGGAAGACTCGTGATAAAATGTTTGTTCACGGATACGATTCATTAGCATATAGTCTCAGCTCTTCCATTACCCGTGCTTTGACAGTGTAAACGTAGCCATGTACAACCATGACGTGTGTATTTTTTTTTTTTTACCAAGTCAGTAAAAAATAAAATGCACTTCGCAAAACCTTAAATGGACTGAATGGACTATTTAGTATTTTATTGGTGTTCTATAGCAATATCATTATCAACAAATCAAAACCGCGGGAAAGCAACACTAAAGAAACTGATCGCAAACAAAAGGAAGGAGGAATTCCACATCGACTATGGCAAATGCATTTCACACACAGCTGATATGGGAGGGATAGTGACGGAAAGATTCACTCATTCATTCATTCTGCTGTGGAGGTCCGTTACGTGTCGTGTGCTTCCTCATGCACCTATCAATCAACACTCTTTCTCCTCTTTTACACTACAGCAGGGAGTCCTACACTGCACCGATCACGTGATCAGTCAAGGTGCAGGAACGGGGTACAGGGTGGACTGAACCAGAGACACTGACTGAACAAAACTCTGCTGACCCTCGACACTGTTCTACTCACGGCACGTCCTTGTTTTTAACAAATATTTCTGATGCCATTTAGTCAGTGATTACGAATTCAAAGGATAAGATCACAGATTTAATTAAAGATGGGGAGGGAAAGTAACGAAACGATTCCCTCATTCTGCTCTCTGACAAACATGCCCCCCCTTCCTCTTCCTTTGCATCTTTTCCTCCCTAATACGTCTAGCCTATAAATAAATACCGAGATCACAGGCTCCAATACCTTTCCTCTTGAAATTTAGATACTGGCGATGTCTGTCATGGACCAAAAGTAACATAGATTAAGAAGAAGAAACTACGAAAAGCCTGCATGCAAACTTGCCGGAATTAAACCAACATCCAGCTTTGTGTTGTCCATGATTATCATACGGACCGAGTGGGTCGGACTTCACATACAGTAATCAGCTAAGGAAAAGGAATCAAAACGAGCTTAGGAAAGTCACTCAAGAGTGAAACTCTAATTTCTATTATTACTTCTAGAAAGAGATAAATGTTTTAAACTTACAGGACATTCATTTATGTACCTATCATTTTTTTACAGCATGCAACGCTTGTCATGGAGACCAGTTGTTACAACACTGCAACTATGTACACGCGCACCAAAACTATTTATCGTACTGTGGTACACAGGAGCAAACGAAGGCTGCTTCATGCAAGAGTTAGGTAGCCTTATAGAACCAATCAGAACACACTACACATTCCTTGATGAGGCCATGTAAAAACAGATAATGTATAAACAAAGACTTTGAATCCGCCGGTGCTGTTCTGAGTAGATTTTATTTTTATTTTGTAAAAAATACAATAAAACGTATTTAAGTCCAATGTCGAAATATTTACTAAAAACACACATGACAAAATACATATAAAAGATTTATGATTTAAAAAATTAATATTTGACATTTTGCCGATGCCGTAAGTAATGTTCGCTATTATCTGTGTATGTGTGAGTGTGCGCGTGTGTGTAAAAGATATCCGAAAATAAAAATAAGCCTCTTATTCAAAAAAAATCCACTTTACAGATTACAGTCTGCTGTACACAAAACCTTTTTTTTAAAGTAGTCTCGGTCTGGGAAAACTCAAATAAGCAACCTAGCAACTTTGTCTTTGAACACGTGGACACTTTTAATTGTCGGCGACTTGCGTGTCCAAATATAAGCTACCCCTGTCTGCTGGATCAAGAACAGTGTGGATAAGGGTAACAAGCAAGCGCCTAATATTTAATTAGAAATAACTGGGGTGGCTGGTGGCGCAGTGGCTAAAGCATTGTCCGCACGAAATGAACGTAAATCTCTTAGTTTAAAATTGAAAAAAAACCCATTACTGATTTAATTTTAAAAATTGGAGTGAAAAACGAGAATTTTCACACGAACATCGATTATCACTGCAAATAAAACAAGGAAAATAATTGGAAAATATTGGTAACTGACAAAAAATCATCAGCTTGAAAACATCTATACAGAAAGGTTCTTTTGCTGTTTATAGCTGATATTTCAGATCCATTTCTTACATTGTATACATACACACACATACATATACATACACAAGGTGCTGAGCTAGATTATAACCTACTCAGTCTGGTTGCTGACGTTGTTAATTGTGAATAAACGCCGAAAAAAACCTGCTCATGAAATGATGACATCACAAAACACCTGCTCATGAAATAAGACGTAAAAAAAACACCTCCTCATGAAATGATGACATCACAAACACCTGCTCATGAAATGAGACGTCACAAAACACCTGCTCATGAAATGATGACATCACAAAACACCTGCTGATAAAATGATGACATCACAAAAACACCTGCTCGTGAAATGATGACATCACAGAACACCTGCTCATGAAATGATGACATCACAAAACACCTGCTCATGAAATGAGACGTCACAAAACACCTGCTCATGAAATGATGACATCACAAAACACCTGCTCATGAAATGAGACGTCACAAAACACCTGCTCATGAAATGATGACATCACAAAACACCTGCTCATGAAATGAGACGTCACAAAACACCTGCTCATGAAATGATGACATCACAAAACACCTGCTGATAAAATGATGACATCACAAAAACACCTGCTCATGAAATGATGACATCACAGAACACCTGCTCATGAAAGGATGATGGGAGCCTCTTCTCCCGTGGACAGCACGAAGTTCCTGAAGTAGACGTAGCTGTCACGGGTGGCTGCCCAGTAGGGATCATGGCCGCCGAAGAAAACGGCGAAGAAAATGCCGCTGACGTTAACGGTGTAGTCGTTGCGGAAGGACATGTTGGACACCTTGAAGACTTCCGCACCGTTCTGAAATACCTGCAACATGAGATCGCGTGAATATGAATCTCTACAAACTGCTGCTTAGTGAAGATGTAGGGCCAGTTGCACAACACATTTCTAATTTTAAACACTTTTAGGCCTTAACTCTGTTTAGATAATTAGTTTAAAATGCACACCACAATTTTAGAATTTTTAAAACTAAAACTGCTTTAAGTCAGATAAAGTTGTTTAAGTCTGACTTTCCACCCTGTCAGTACAATTTTTTTGTAGGTTTTTCTGCAATGCATCAAAATGGCTAAGAAGAGATTTTGCTTCTTCAGAACAGTTTTAAGGCTTAGAAACGTGTTGTGCAACTGGCCCCAGCTATTTTTTAAGTGAAAATTATGTTTACGTCAAATGCCTTCTACCATCTGTCCATACAGCGATAAGTGTGATGAAGTCGTGTTTTGCACCAACACTAGCCACATGAGCAATGTCGCACAATAATGTACTTATTATCTTCGTGTCTCATCTACGATGATTTATTTGATAACCGTCATTACGTTGCCTGTCAAGTGACAATACGTTGAGATAACCGTGATTAGGTCAGGTGTGAACTGACTCAGTACCTTGACGTAGCCGTCCCTGGAGCCTGGAGTGTTGAGGTGGACGTACTGAGCGATGTTTTGCCACTGTCCTCTCTGGAAATACCACTTGCCACGGCCCAGCGACATCGCCGACTTTTCAGGTACATAGGCGTACACCTCTCCTGCTCCGGCCCTCCGCCACATGAAGCGGGTGGAGAAACATCCTACGGCAGGCCGGAGTCCACTACAAGTGTTCGTGCGTCCACCCCACAGACCTTTATGTTAAAAAGATTGGATTTCCATGATACACACAAGCACATCAGTTATCATTATTTTAGATGTTCATTTTTCTGCAATTTTAATTCCGTAAAGAATATGAAGTAAAAACCATTTTCTGTAGAATTATCTTACCAGTATTTTTGTTTTCTCTCGTCACATGCATTCTAAGCTTTAAAAGAGAATTTACGAGAAGATATTCAAACTACAGTCCAGAATGATTTGCTGCTCGACCTTTGCCCTGAGAGACAATGCTAAAATTTCCACAGTGTGAGCTCTTACCAGGCAGCTTGCCTCCATTGACAAAGTCGAAGTCGCTGCTGAAGTAGACGTCGTAGCTGAGCATCATGGCCGACTGAGCGACCGTTGGCGTGGCGTAAAACTGCACCACTCCCACCGTGGAGGCATGAGAGTAACTACCGTTAGGGAAAAACACTTGCAGTACTTGGTCTGCAAAGTTAGCATATACACAGCAATATTTACAATATTTATAAAAGACTAGTAATGAAGACATTTTATGATACAAGGTATGAGGATGAGTCTTAAAAGATTTAAACAAAGAGAAGCAGGTTACTAGGGACGAGGACAAGGCAATGAAGGCAGCATAGAAAGAACTTAAGAGGCCAGGAAGGGAAGGAGAAATAGAAACAGAAGACAGATGAGAATTTTCTAAAGAATAATATGAAGAAAGTCTGGTAGGGAATATAATTGATGAGTGGGCACCGGGGCAGGCAGGGAAGTAATTCTGATCAGAGCTCAGAGAACACGGAGCATGTTGATAAACTGAATGCATTTTTTGTCGTTTCGACTGATAGAATTTTACCGAAGAAAGAACAAGCTGCGTGATAAGAATAATAAAGCGAACTTATACAGTGCCATATCGTGGTCCTATGGGCAAGCTCACGGTGTTTTACAAAAATCACACGCACACACACACAGACAAACATACTCGGGAGCACGCAACATAACATGCAAAATAGTTTCTATAGAATGCTATATGGGAAGAAGGTTCTGTAGCCAGAAGCTGCTCCCAGCCTGCACAATTTATTGAAAAGCAGTAATCCAGGCTGGCTGCAAATGCTTTTTTCCCCATCACAGTTCCAGTCATAAAGTAAAGGCCGTCACTTAGCCTTTTCAGGTATTAGTGACCTCCCTCCCCAACGTGATCTCACTTTTCTCGGGGGTCAGCTCCCTCTCTGCCTTACCTTTCCCAAACCCTCTTTGAAGTCAGGTACCCATTCCCGCCACCTGGGTCGACTGGAGAAGTTTGTTGCGCTACTTCGGTATCGAACCAGCGCGCCTCTCAGTTCGAACCCCAGCTGTCCGCTTCCCCGTACAGTCAGAACATCAGCTAAGAAGATGAAGACTTTTTTTTTCGCTGATCACAGGGTTGACTGCATAATGCCTCTTTGAAAAACCACAATGAGTTCACATGGAAGCAGAGCAAATCCACAGATATAATATTACTTTCAATACGTTTAGCTGTTCGTGAACCTTCATGAGTCGCAAATACAAACGCTTGCATAGTTCTATGTGTGGTCGAAACACTGCTATAATATTCTGCAGAAAATGATATCACCAAAGACAGATTCTACAGCATTGATGCAATAGCACCAAAACATAATCAAAATTAATGCAGACACAGTGATGCTGACAGCTCATATAGCCACAGTGCTGGGATACGGCGCTGTTGAAGTGACTAGTTTTGCTCTTAATTACAGGGTGGCCTTCACGTCCTTTTCTTTCTGTTGTATGTCTCCATTTTGAAAGAGAAGGGCTAGGAAAATTCCCAGGGTGAGAGGGATCTCGCACTCAGGAGTATAGCGGGCTGGGTCGCTATCATGCTTAATTAGTAAACCGCGCGGACACGAGCCTTTTAGACCGTGCAAGCTTCTGGGAGTTTCACAAAACTTCTGGAGAGTTTTGCATACATATATTATTATACCCGGAGAAAGACAGAGAGCGGGAAGGAACCTTTGAGTGCTGCTGGAGAAGTCACGTCAGTCTGTGAGAGTACTGGGGGGAGGGGTGGTCTGCCGAGCGCTATAGAATACCGGGGTGTCTAAGGTACTGCCAGGACCGCCGAGAGCCAGCACGGGCACCGGAGCAGACAACCTCTCCGAGCCCCATGTAATTGCAATCGTAAACTATTAATATAATATGCGTACAATTCGATTGTCAATATCTATATTTCATTCAGTAACGTAAATAAGACATTAAGACAAGTGTAGTAGTTAGTTAGTTAGTTAGTTGTTGTTTTATGCCAAGTCAGCAACTATGGCTATCTCATGGCAAAAACAATGTACATGACTATTCAAAGGTTGATATAAAGTAATTGTACAAGTCTATACATTTCTCTTTTCTTAGTTTTACAAAATAACAGTTTTTTAAACATATAAGTTCTATCATATCAGGTGAAAAATCTGAATGGACTTTACATATGCCAGGATTGATTTGGAAGAGTGTTTGGCAAAAAGGTCATCAAGAGTCTGTGCTGTAAAATAGTTTTGACGAATTGTAGCGAGTTTTGAACAGGAGATGAGCAAATGTTCTATGGTTAGGGGGTCTTTACACCAAGGACAAAGTGGGGGTTTTTCTCCTGCAAGCAAAAATCTGTGAGTGATATATGAGTGACCAGCTTTTAGTCTATTTATAACCACTTTTTCTCGTCGGTTTAGAAATTCTTGTGTGATACAGTCTGCTAGTTTTGGAAAAATAGCGTGAAGTTTGTTGTGCTTCATGGAGTCCCAGTGAAGCTGCCAAAGTTGTGAGAGATACAGTTTAACAGAAACGTTCCAATCTGAGGCAAATGTTGTATGGACCACAAGTGGTTGCTGAAGGGCCTTTTTTGCTGCCTCATCAGCTTTAGTGTTTCCTGGAATATTTGCATGGCCAGGAACCCAAATAAAGATAATGTCAAAATTGTAGTAGGATTTACATCACTACTTAAGCATAGAGTTATTTCACGTGAGCGGTTGGTAAATGAGGAAAAATAGCGTTAAAGGATCAAACTTCTAGTACCCCGCTCCTTAGGGTGGCGGTGGGGTGGGGGATGAATTCCTAGATAAAGCGGTGACAAGACGATCAGACACTGTCACGTGACGTGTTATCGACTGACCTGGTCCTCCAGCAGGGTCTGGCACGACAGAGAAGGCATGCCGTCCTATGATTCTGCCTGTATTGAAGCCAGAAAACATGTCTGGTCCCTGGGTGAAGTTCGTCTTTCGCCAGAGTTCTTGAACTTCTGATGACGTCCGTGACACGTGACAGGCAAAAACAAACAGACAGATAATCAACACTTAACTGACTTTATGACCAGAAGATAGGCACAGATTACAGCCGTATGCAATGTCTTCGCATAATTGTTTGTTAATAGGTTTTTTTCTTTGTTTGAACGTGGTTTTTGTGTCGATCTGTGTTTTTTCAGTTTTGTAAAGCGCACTGAGTCGACTCTGCGGTTCAAAATGGCGCGATATAAATCTGCTTAAAAAAATACAGATAAGTGCACAAGAACATAGCTGACCTCGTTTCACCACGTGGGCATCATCTTCACGTGCATGTGCCAGAATGATGACGGCGATGACAAATGACAGCATTCTTGACCGCATTTTGCAGCTCATGTGACGATCTCAAATTTGGGAATCAAAACCTGTGTGAGAGAGTGGTTGGTAGTAAGAAAAACAGAATGTTTTCAATCACCGATGAAATGTTTGTTAAATTCACTTGATCAGGGAGAGCACTTGATGCTGAGTGGCCACAATATCTTTTAAAGTACTTGAATACTAAATTTAATATTTCTCAAAAGGAGACACTATATTGTTTAGTGTCAGTGTCTGATAAGAGTTCATCAGACTTATTATGGTATGAACTCGACTGCAGCCTCACCCGGACTACAGCATGAATAAAACTTATAGATGAACCAGACTATAGTGTGAACTATGTTGCAGTATAAACCGGACTAAAGAATGGGCAAGAATTCAGCATGAAAAAGACGAAATTTAAACAAATCGATCAAGTGGAAAATAATAAGATGAACCCAATCTAGGAGGTCTGTGTCGACCGCTTAATAAATGAGTTTCTGTTAGTCGTGCATCTTGCACAATAATTGAACAAGAGCAGTTTAAAAGGCACACATCATATATTTACAGTTCTGTCTCTTATAGAAATGTACAGTTATATTTACAGTTCTGTCTCTTATAGAAATCTACAGTTATATTTACAGTTCGTTTACAGATATGTACAGTTATATTTCGACAGTTGTATTATAGATATTTAAAGTTATATACTAATACACTCACACCACTTTCTTTACACTTTCTGTTCAATTGCTGCGCCCTTGGTCATCTGGTCTTACTCCCTAGGTGGTAATTCCTTACCCTAATCCCGGTGGTAATCTCTTTGTTAGCCGCTATTAAGCACAGCATTAGCTCTAAAAGTTTGCGTTTATGTATCTTCTTTTCCTCGTCTATAATTATCTTCTGCTTATCTTTTAACGTCATAATTTTATCTTACTGCGTAACCTCACCTAGGGATCATACAAGCCGATGCAAGATTAATTAAAATCCTGTTTCTCACTTTTGCTTTCATCTGAAAATACGACCACATATTACTCAGGTCGCAAACTGTTTTTTTTCTTTCGCACTGAAGCAAGGCGACAAAAGCGTTTGGTTTCTTAATACAATGAATCGAGGCTGTGTTAAAATTATTCACTTAAACGATAGTCCGCTCTTGTCCCAGGATATAGTGTTACAGTTTGCATGAGCTGTGACTGGAGATGTGTTTTGATTCGCCTTTAATACACCTGAGTGAAGAAACTTATCACAACAGGATGTAGGTTTTGACCAGGAGGAAGGCTACTTGTAAATAATTAGGCTGAGCTCCGTACAGTGGTTCCTCAAATATTCTTATTTCCCCTTCCCTCACGAGACACAGGCTGTCAACATCACCTTGTACAGAGTTCCTAAACACTGATTTAGTTCGCCAGCTTATGCCTGTTTGCGATCCTGCACGTACCTGATTAAAAAGATTCAAAAAGATGTACATCTCTTAACTTGAAATGAAATTCTGCGAAAATCAAGAATTTATTTTTTGTTGCTGCAGTTAAAAACCAGCTTACTCAAATGTTTTGGAGATCCTGACACAGGTTTATCAAGCTTTGACCTCTTTCTATGAATTTTGGGAAACAGATTCTAATACTGAGGTCAATCAAATAATTTAAGAGTTAAAAAAAATATTTCGCATGCTTGCGACCTTTAACAGGTGGGGCTCAAGGAGGCCCTCCTTGCCAAGTCACACGTGCTAAAGGGAGTCACATGTTGGGCTCTCAATATAACATTTGGATGTCCCGAGATGCAGAATGTAAGCCCTGTATTTCCGTTGGAAACAGTGTTCCCTGCGTAACCGTTTTAGCTCCTGCGGTTGTTTTTGACAGGGTTGCCTTGACAACACAATTATGCTCTTCTTATCTGACAACGGTGGGCCCTTAGAGGGTGGTTCATCTAACTGGCCGCTGAGGGGACAGAAGTCGACGCTGTGGGAAGGAGGGACACGGTCTTTCACCGTCCTCTCGAGCCCCTTGCTGAATCAGCGAGGTGTGACCTACCCGGGTCTCGTGCACGCCGTGGACTGGTACCCCACTTTCGTTCAGGCTGCCGGTGGCACAATCCCAACAGGTTGTTCTTTTATTATATTGTGCGTTCAAGACTTCTCTGTCTCTCAACCTAATATGTGTGTGTGTGTATGTGTGTGTGTGTGTGTGTGTGTGTGTGTGTGTGTGTACGTTCACAGCTTTATTGCCGAAACTTGTTACATGACCAAACAAATCACAAATTCCAGGATCATTAGTCTATTGTTAAGAAGCTGTCCCCACTAACCCCAAGACTTACTGGTTTATTGTCAGATACAGACAGCGTAAAGAACCGTCCATCCCTCCTCTGCAGCTAGATGCTGACGGTATAGGAATCCCCGCTCCCTCTCCACGCACGCACGCACACACGCACACGCATGCACGCATGCCGTTTTGTCGTATGATACAGGCGGTGCATTATTATGTTCACGTGCGCAGGCTTGGACGGGATCCCGATGTGGAACACCTTGCGGACAGCATCGCCAAGTCCGAGAACTGAGATGGTCTACAACTTTGACGACGAGAGTAACCGTTGCGCCGTGCGTCAAGGAGACTGGAAGCTTTGCAAAGGACGACCTGGAAGGAGGTTCCTGGGGTGGTACCCTCCTGCCTCCATGCCAGGACTAGCGTGGGAAGAGGTCAAGAGACAAGACGTGCCTGAGTATGACAATTAAATTGTGTCATAAGGGTTCAACACCACCCAAAAGCTGACATTTACCGAGGAGTTTTAGTAATTAGACTAGCAATTATGATGAATGGACTTAATGATTTCCATTTTTGTTCCTAGAAGGTATCATGCAAACAGAATCTAACTGCTGTTTAAAAAACTCACATTACTAACTAACAGAACTACAAACTTGTTTATCGTAGAATAATTATTTAATGTAAAGTAAGAAACGGCTTACTATATGAACTGTCACATTGCCTTCTGTACGACGACATGCTAACAGGTTAATAACCACTTACTGTGTCTTACCACTTCGTTACGGAAATCTGCCTTTTGAAACCACTGACATTTAACTATTGGCGGTCTTACTGTAAACGTCTTACGAGAATTAACAAGATTTTTACTGAAAGTGAAGGCGCAGACATTTTACTTTTCTCTGCATTCTTGACATCAGGGTCGGTCAACAACTGGCTTCCTGTCAAATGCCCCTTATAATAACAAGTAACAGTAAACAGCAACGTTTTCTCTCACCAAAGAAACTTTCACCTTTGCTTTTGCGAAATAATCTTCACGTTCAAAGGTTGGAAAAGGATGATAATCTTACATAAGGGGAAGTGCTACCTCAGTAATTCCAAACGAAGACCTCAGTCTTGTGTATTAAATGTTATGTCCATTACTTCTAACCGGTTGTAGCTTCTCGGCAATCATACTCATTATACTTATTTTGTACTCATTATACGTTTCGCAAGTTCGGCCATTGCTGCAGTTCTCCATGTCACTTGTATATAGCTATCCCATTCTTTATCTTCTCCATATATCGACATGAACTACCCTTTTCTCTGTGTACCTGACATGAACTACCGCTTTCTGTATCTTCTCCATATACCAAATACCAACTACTAAATTATTCATCTTGTTCATGTACTTGACAGTGAATACCTGGTTTTGTATCTTCTCTGTATACCAACGTTCGGCACTTTCTCCATGTCCAGTCCACTACATGAACCACCCCTTTTCACTTACATCACAATGCGTCCCTTCTGGGTCTTCTCCATCTCCCCGAGCTCCTTCGGCATCCATTCCATGACTTGACAGCATTTTCCCTATTCTGCCTCCAGGTGGCAGCTGTTCAACATCGCTAGTGACCCCGAGGAGCGGCACAACGTGTACAACGCCCCGGAGAACCAGGAGGTTGTGCGGCGACTGACACGACTGATGGAGAACTACAAACGCCGCCTGAGGCCCTTCAGGAGAGCGAGAAAAGAACCCAGGGGAAATGCCAGAAATTTCGGTGGGGTGGAGTCTCCTGGGTGGTGCCAGCTGGGTACTTCAAGGCCTACGACCCGTTCGTAAACTTCAGGTGACAGTCAGGGTCTTGCTCGTGACCCAGATGTTTAGTTAACCTGACTCGACTGCATCACTCGTTCAACTTTTCTGTTAGTAGTGCGAGGGTCACCTTGCTCCCTTTAGTGAAGATGGAAGATTAGAACAGCATGCCTATTCACTATCCTGTCCTTATAACCCTTCATCTTAAACTATATGTCTCTAAACACAGGAACCAAGCAATTCAGTGTGAAGCGAAGTAGGTAGGAAACATTTTACAAACGTCGAGTGTCAGAATGTATAAATATTTCCCTTACTATGAAAGAGAATACCGCACACAAAGATTTGTAATGAATACTTCTTCATTTTGTTAACCAATAATTTACCACAGGATAGTTGCATGTTCAGGAGCACCAGACGTCAGAGCATAATACTAAGTGTTCATAATGATAATTAAGGGAGATCACCAATATTTGTGTATTTTCCGCTCGCGACTTACCTCCCTCTTCTTGATTGACTGAAAACTGCCCCCTGAGACATACAGTTGTATTAAGTGAATGCTCATAACATCCCAGTTCAAGCAATAAAATATTACTCTGTAACAACTGTTGGATTCTATTCTTTTCTGGTCTCGTACCGATTGTTGTTTTGTAGAATGTTTTAATGTTTGCAAAATCAGTCGCCATATTGATTGGCGATCATCGTTAGTATCGCAATGTACATTTTCTTCGATGCTAGCATAGTAAACACATAAAGATCATGAACACAACTTTAACTTACAAATAAAACAAAGTATGGAGATATTTTTGTGCGCGCGCGTGCCTGTGTGTACGTGCATGTATATATATATATATGTGTGTGTGTGAGTAAAACCTATGCTCACCCACACTGTCAGAGTCGGATATAATGTAAAAAGATATCAAATTACTCCGCCAAATGCCCTAATGTGTAAATGTCAAGATATCAGGCCGCTAGTATGCTCGTTAGCTGTTTGAGTCGCAAGAGAAAGAAAACATTTAATTTGTGTCATTATATTCGCGTGAATTACAAGTAAGATTACATATTCCCATGATCATGAAAAACTGTGTGTGTCATCGTCAAAAGACTATACATAATTCAACGACAAAATGCTACACACATCATCTTGTGCGATGTGGCTCTTGCACGTACCATATTTTTCCTCTCGTCCGCAACACCTTCCCTTCGTTCCGGAAACAGAGAACAATGTAACAGTTGATTTCAAAATGTTAAAGACTACCCCGAATGTAAATTTCCTTTAATATGACTGGATTTAGTTCATTACACCATTTTTAAACCGCAAATTTGACCGAATAACTTTTTTCGTGAGCTTTTTGTTCGTTCATCTGTAAACTTTAAAATGGGGCATTGCTTAATATTTGTTTTTCCAAAATTGAAAAAAAAGCCGGAACCATTTTTGGCAACCGTCTGAGGACGTATTCGTTACGTAATTACGACGACAATATAAGAGAGAAACATCCCAACGGTCTTAATGCGTCTGGAAAATTGCGCTTTTAGCAAAGGGGTGTGGGGTGTCGGTAAATAGTTTACAGATTGGGAGTCAGCGCAACGTGCTTGACGGCTATGATGCAAACTACTAACTTGCATTTTTAAAATGACATCACAGCAGTGTTCTTTTTAACCCATCTCTTTACGTACGAATGTCTCAGCCAAGGCAACTGAATGGCTAACAGACTTTCATCCCCACACCCCCATACCCTCCGATCTAAGCACAGGCGACGCGTACTGCGCATGCGCTAAATAATTGACGAACTACCCTCACTGCACTTTTATGAAGGGAGTGATGAAAAGATGAACCACTTACAGTTCATTGAGACTCTATGGTCGTGAAACCTTCCCCTCTTTGTATTGTCTAGATCAGGGTGCGACTGATGCAGTCTTCATCAGACTGGCGCTAGCAGTATTATAATGGTTGCCTGGTAGTGCTGGCCTCGTATGGGCTAAACAACTTAATCAGACCCTCTTAGACTGATTGCATGCTTTATAGGTTAGCTGGTCGACACGCTGGCCAATAACAACAGCCACAGACTGGCTATGTTCAGTAAGATTGTAGCTGATGTGGCCATTAGCCGGGGAATACTTAATCTCCTACACTTAACACTTGCCGTGAAAAATACCCTCACCGGTTCAATACAACAGTTTGTTTTCCCGACTCTGGGTGAATTCTCCCTTCTTGTGATACACACCTACAGACGTCACCACACAGGAAGACTCGTGATAAAATGTTTGTTCACGGATACGCTTCATTAGCATATAGTCCCAGGTCTTCCATTACCCGTGCTTTGACAGTGTAAACGTAGCCATGTACAACCATGACGTGTGTATTTTTTTTTTTTACCAAGTCAGTAAAAAATAAAATGCACTTCGCAAAACCTTAAATGGACTGAATGGACTATTTAGTATTTTATTGGTGTTCTATAGCAACATCATTATCAACAAATCAAAACCGCGGGAAAGCAACACTAAAGAAACTGATCGCAAACAAAAGGAAGGAGGAATTCCACATCGACTATGGCAAATGCATTTCACACACAGCTGATATGGGAGGGATAGTGACGGAAAGATTCACTCATTCATTCATTCTGCTGTGGAGGTCCCTTACGTGTCGTGTGCTCCCTCATGCACCTATCAATCAACACTCTTTCTCCTCTTTTACACTACAGCAGGGAGTCCTACACTGCACCGATCACGTGATCAGTCAAGGTGCAGGAACGGGGTACAGGGTGGACTGAACCAGAGACACTGACTGAACAAAACTCTGCTGACCCTCGACACTGTTCTACTCACGGCACGTCCTTGTTTTTAACAAATATTTCTGATGCCATTTAGTCAGTGATTACGAATTCAAAGGATAAGATCACAGATTTAATTAAAGATGGGGAGGGAAAGTAACGAAACGATTCCCTCATTCTGCTCTCTGACAAACATGCCCCCCCTTCCTCTTCCTTTGCATCTTTTCCTCCCTAATACGTTTAGCCTATAAATAAATACCGAGATCACAGGCTCCAATACCTTTCCTCTTGAAATTTAGATACTGGCGATGTCTGTCATGGACCAAAAGTAACATAGATTAAGAAGAAGAAACTACGAAAAGCCTGTATGCAAACTTGCCGGAATTAAACCAACATCCAGCTTTGTGTTGTCCATGATTATCATACGGACCGAGTGGGTCGGACTTCACATACAGTAATCAGCTAAGGAAAAGGAATCAAAACGAGCTTAGGAAAGTCACTCAAGAGTAAAACTCTAATTTCTATTATTACTTCTAGAAAGAGATAAATGTTTTAAACTTACAGGACATTCATTTATGTACCTATCATTTTTTTACAGCATGCAACGCTTGTCATGGAGACCAGTTGTTACAACACTGCAACTATGTACACGCGCACCAAAACTATTTATCGTACTGTGGTACACAGGAGCAAACGAAGGCTGCTTCATGCAAGAGTTAGGTAGCCTTATAGAACCAATCAGAACACACTACACATTCCTTGATGAGGCCATGTAAAAACAGATAATGTATAAACAAAGACTTTGAATCCGCCGGTGCTGTTCTGAGTAGATTTTATTTTTATTTTGTAAAAAATACAATAAAACGTATTTAAGTCCAATGTCGAAATTTTTACTAAAAACACACATGACAAAATACATATAAAAGATTTATGATTTAAAAAATTAATATTTGACATTTTGCCGATGCCGTAAGTAATGTTCGCTATTATCTGTGTATGTGTGAGTGTGCGCGTGTGTGTAAAAGATATCCGAAAATAAAAATAAGCCTCTTATTCAAAAAAATCCACTTTACAGATTACAGTCTGCTGTACACAAAACCTTTTTTTTAAAGTAGTCTCGGTCTGGGAAAACTCAAATAAGCAACCTAGCAACTTTGTCTTTGAACACGTGGACACTTTTAATTGTCGGCGAATTGCGTGTCCAAATATAAGCTACCTCTGTCTGCTGGGCGAAGTGATCTTTATTCTTTATTATTGTTGTTATTTAACATGGGATCAACAACAGTGTGGATAAGGGTAACAAGCAAGCGCCTAATATTTAATTAGAAATAACTGGGGTGGCTGGTGGCTAAAGCATTGTCCGCACGAAATGAACGTAAATCTCTTAGTTTAAAATTGAAAAAAAACCATTACTGATTTAATTTTAAAAATTGAGTGAAAAACGAGAATTTTCACACGAACATCGATTATCACTGCAAATAAAACAAGGAAAATAATTGGAAAATATTGGTAACTGACAAAAAATCATTAGCTTGAAAACATCTATACAGAAAGGTTCTTTTGCTGTTTATAGCTGATATTTCAGATCCATTTCTTACATTGTATACATACACACACATACATATACATACACAAGGTGCTGAGCTAGATTATAACCTACTCAGTCTGGTTGCTGACGATGTTAATTGTGAATAAACGCCGAAAAAAACCTGCTCATGAAATGATGACATCACAAAACACCTGCTCATGAAATAAGACGTAAAAAAAACACCTCCTCACGAAATGATGACATCACAAAACACCTGCTCATGAAATGATGACATCACAAAACACCTGTTCATGAAATGAGACGTCACAAAACACCTGCTCATGAAAGGATGATGGGAGCCTCTTCTCCCGTGGACAGCACGAAGTTCCTGAAGTAGACGTAGCTGTCACGGGTGGCTGCCCAGTAGGGATCATGGCCGCCGAAGAAAACGGCGAAGAAAATGCCGCTGACGTTAACGGTGTAGTCGTTGCGGAAGGACATGTTGGACACCTTGAAGACTTCCGCACCGTTCTGAAATACCTGCAACATGAGATCGCGTGAATATGAATCTCTACAAACTGCTGCTTAGTGAAGATGTAGGGCCAGTTGCACAACACATTTCTAATTTTAAACACTTTTAGGCCTTAACTCTGTTTAGATAATTAGTTTAAAGTGCACATCACAATTTTAGAATTTTTAAAACTAAAACTGCTTTAAGTCAGATAAAGTTGTTTAAGTCTGACTTTCCACCCTGTCAGTACAATTTTTTTGTAGGTTTTTCTGCAATGCATCAAAATGGCTAAGAAGAGATTTTGCTTCTTCAGAACAGTTTTAAGGCTTAGAAACGTGTTGTGCAACTGGCCCCAGCTATTTTTTAAGTGAAAATGATGTTTACGTCAAATGCCTTCTACCATCTGTCCATACAGCGATAAGTGTGATGAAGTCGTGTTTTGCACCAACACTAACCACATGAGCAATGTCGCACAATAATGTACTTATTATCTTCGTGTCTCATCTACGTTGATTTATTTGATTACCGTCATTACGTTGCCTGTTAAGTGACAATACGTTGAGATAACCGTGATTAGGTCAGGTGTGAAATGACTCAGTACCTTGACGTAGCCGTCCCTGGAGCCTGGAGTGTTGAGGTGGACGTACTGAGCGATGTTTTGCCACTGTCCTCTCTGGAAATACCACTTGCCACGGCCCAGCGACATCGCCGACTTTTCAGGTACATAGGCGTACACCTCTCCTGCTCCGGCCCTCCGCCACATGAAGCGGGTGGAGAAACATCCTACGGCAGGCCGGAGTCCACTACAAGTGTTCGTGCGTCCACCCCACAGACCTTTATATTAAAAAGATTGGATTTCCATGATACACACAAGCACATCAGTTATCATTATTTTAGATGTTCATTTTTCTGCAATTTTAATTCCGTAAAGAATATGAAGTAAAAACCATTTTCTGTAGAATTATCTTACCAGTATTTTTGTTTTCTCTCGTCACATGCATTCTAAGCTTTAAAAGAGAATTTACGAGAAGATATTCAAACTACAGTCCAGAATGATTTGCTGCTCGACCTTTGCCCTGAGAGACAATGCTAAAATTTCCACAGTGTGAGCTCTTACCAGGCAGCTTGCCTCCATTGACAAAGTCGAAGTCGCTGCTGAAGTAGACGTCGTAGCTGAGCATCATGGCCGACTGAGCGACCGTTGGCGTGGCGTAAAACTGCACCACTCCCACCGTGGGGGCACGAGTGTAACTACCGTTAGGGAAAAACACTTGCAGTACTTGGTCTGCAAAGTTAGCATATACACAGCAATATTTACAATATTTATAAAAGACTAGTAATGAAGACATTTTATGATACAAGGTATGAGGATGAGTCTTAAAAGATTTAAACAAAGAGAAGCAGGTTACTAGGGACGAGGACAAGGCAATGAAGGCAGCATAGAAAGAACTTAAGAGGCCAGGAAGGGAAGGAGAAATAGAAACAGAAGACAGATGAGAATTTTCTAAAGAATAATATGAAGAAAGTCTGGTAGGGAATATAATTGATGAGTGGGCACCGGGGCAGGCAGGGAAGTAATTCTGATCAGAGCTCAGAGAACACGGAGCATGTTGATAAACTGAATGCATTTTTTGTCGTTTCGACTGATAGAATTTTACCGAAGAAAGAACAAGCTGCGTGATAAGAATAATAAAGCGAACTTATACAGTGCCATATCGTGGTCCTATGGGCAAGCTCACGGTGTTTTACAAAAATCACACACACGCACACACACACACACACACACACACAGACAAACATACTCGGGAGCACGCAACATAACATGCAAAATAGTTTCCATAGAATGCTATATGGGAAGAAGGTTCTGTAGCCAGAAGCTGCTCCCAGCCTGCACAATTTATTGAAAAGCAGTAATCCAGGCTGGCTGCAAATGCTTTTTTCCCCATCACAGTTCCAGTCATAAAGTAAAGGTCGTCACTTAGCCTTTTCAGGTATTAGTGACCTCCCTCCCCAACGTGATCTCACTTTTCTCGGGGGTCAGCTCCCTCTCTGCCTTACCTTTCCCAACCCTCTTTGAAGTCAGGTACCCATTCCCGCCACCTGGGTCGACTGGGGAAGTTTGTTGCGCTACTCCGGTATCGAACCACTGCGCCTCTCAGTTCGAACCCCAGCTGTCCGCTTCCCCGTACAGTCAGAACATCAGCTAAGAAGATGAAGACTTTTTTTTTTCGCTGGTCATATGGTTGACTGCATAATGCCTCTTTGAAAAACCACAATGAGTTCGCAGGAAGTGAAGCAGAGCAAATCCACAGATATAATATTACTTTCAATATGTTTAGCTGTTCGTGAGCCTTCATGAGTCGCAAATACAAACGCTTGCATAGTTCTATGTGTGGTCGAAACACTGCTATAATATTCTGCAGAAAATGATATCACCAAAGACAGATTCTACAGCATTGATGCAATAGCACCAAAACATAATCAAAATTAATGCAGACACAGTGATGCTGACAGCTCATATAGCCACAGTGCTGGGATACAGCGCTGTTGAAGTGACTAGTTTTGCTCTTAATTACAGGGTGGCCTCCACGTCCTTTTCTTTCTGTTGTATGTCTCCCTTTTGAAAGAGTAGGGCTAGGAAAATTCCCAGGGTGAGAGGATCTCGCATTCAGGAGTATAGCGGGCTGGGTCGCTATCATGCTTAATTAGTAAACCCCGCGGACACGAGCCTTTTAGACCGTGCAAGCTTCTGGGAGTTTCACAAAACTTCTGGAGAGTTTTGCATACATATATTATTATACCCGGAGAAAGACAGAGAGCGGGAAGGAATCTTTGAGTGCTGCTGGAGAAGTCACGTCAGTCTGTGAGAGTACTGGGGGGGGGGACCTGCCGAGCGCTATAGAATACCGGGGTGTCTAAGATATTGCCAGGACCGCCGAGAGCCAGCACGGGCACCGGAGCAGACAACCTCTCCGAGCCCCATGTAATTGCAATCGTAAATTATTAATATAATACGCGTACAATTCGATTGTCAATATCTACATTTCATTCAGTAACGTAAATAAGACATTAAGACAAGTGTAGTAGGATTTACATCACCACTTAAGCATATAGTTATTTCACGTGAGCGGTTGGTAAATGAGGAAAAATAGCGTTAAAGGATCAAACTTCTAGTACCCCGCTCCTTAGGGTGGCGGTGGGGTGGGGGATGAATTCCTAGATAAAGCGGTGACAAGACGATCAGACACTGTCACGTGACGTGTTATCGACTGACCTGGTCCTCCAGCAGGGTCTGGCACGACAGAGAAGGCATGCCGTCCTATGATTCCGCCTGTATTGAAGCCAGAAAACATGTCTGGTCCCTGGGTGAAGTTCGTCTTTCGCCAGAGTTCTTGAACTTCTGATGACGTCCGTCACACGTGACAGGCAAAAACAAACAGACAGATAATCAACACTTAACTGACTTTATGACCAGAAGATAGGCACAGATTACAGCCGTATGCAATGTCTTCGCATAATTGTTTGTTAATAGTTTTTTTTTTGTTTGAACGTGGTTTTTGTGTCGATCTGTGTTTTTCGTTTTGTAAAGCGCACTGAGTCGACTCTGCGGTTCAAAATGGCGCGATATAAATCTGCTTAAAAAAATGCAGATAAGTGCACAAGAACATAGCTGACCTCGTTTCACCACGTGGGCATCATCTTCACGTGCATGTGCCAGAATGATGACGGCGATGACAAATGACAGTATTCTTGACCGCATTTTGCAGCTCACGTGACGATCTCAAATTTGGGAATCAAAACCTGTGTGAGAGAGTGGTTGGTAGTACGAAAAATAGAATGTTTTCAATCACCGTTGAAATGTTTGTTAAATTCACTTGATCAGGGAGAGCACTTGATGCTGAGTGGCCACAATATCTTTTAAAGTACTTGAATACTAAATTTAATATTTCTCAAAAGGAGACACTATATTGTTTAGTGTCAGTGTCTGATAAGAGTTCATCAGACTTATTATGGTATGAACTCGACTGCAGCCTCACCCGGACTACAGCATGAATAAAACTTATAGATGAACCAGACTATAGTGTGAACTATGTTGCAGCATAAACCGGACTAAAGAATGGGCAAGAATTCAGCATGAAAAAGACGAAATTTAAACAAATCGATCAAGCGGAAATTAATAAGATGAACCCAATCTAGGAGGTCTGTGTCAACCGCTTAATAAATGAGTTTCTGTTAGTCGTGCATCTTGCACAATAATTGAACAAGAGCAGTTTAAAAGGCACACATCATATATTTACAGTTCTGTCTATTATAGAAATGTACAGTTATATTTACAGTTCGTTTACAGATATGTACAGTTATATTTCGACAGTTGTATTATAGATATTTAAAGTTATATACAAATACACTCACACCACTTTCTTTACACTTTCTGTTCAATTGCTGCGCCCTTGGTCATCTCGTCTTACTCCCTAGGTGGTAATTCCTTACCCTAATCCCGGTGGTAATCTCTTTGTTAGCCGCTATTAAGCACAGCATTAGCTCTAAAAGTTTGCGTTTATGTATCGACTTTTTCCTCGTCTATAATTATCTTCTGCTTATCTTTTAACGTCATAATTTAATCTTACTGCTTAAATAATCACAACTTTATCTTTGCACTACCAAATCTATTCAATAGTATAAGAGAATTAAAAAAAAACTATTTCAAAAAAGATCACACATCCTATACTCACTAGGCAATACTGTGCGTGGCAGCACCTGTCTTCCACAGACTGAACGCCGGGTGGAGTGTGAAGACTAAGCAACGTACCAAGGCTTATATGGACGGTTTCTTCCAATCAGAGCCCGGAGTACAATGCCCCCCTCTCAACCCTTCAGTATCCCCCACCCTACCCTTACAGTGCCCACGCGCGCCCGCTACGGCGGCCTTGCCCTTAACCCTCGTTAACCCCAAGCCGTCCTAACTGTTGGTTGGTCCGAACAAAAGAAAGACACAAACCGTAAATATTATTGTATTGAGTGACAAGAACATTGAAATGCTATGTAGCAATCTTGCTATGAAACAGAACTTCTCTGTAGTTATTTAACACAGTCGTACCAAGATGGTGCGTTGTTCATTCTCTTTGAAGAAATCTTTGATGGTCTATACGCGTGGAACTTAGTTACAGCTTTGGTTTGTTGTGATGAGAAATGTCACGTTAGTTACATCTGTTTGGTTTGTTGTGATGAGAAACGTCACGTTAGTTACATCTGTTTGGTTTGTTGTGATTAGAAACGTCACGTTAGTTACATCTGTTTGGTTTGTTGTGATGAGAAATGTCACGTTAGTTACATCTGTTTGGTTTGTTGTGATTAGAAACGTCACGTTAGTTACATCTGTTTGGTTTGTTGTGATGAGAAACGTCACGTTAGTTACATCTGTTTGGTTTGTTGTGATGAGAAATGTCACGTTTGTTACATCTGTTTGGTTTGTTGTGATGAGAAACGTCACGTTAGTTACATCTGTTTGGTTTGTTGTGATGAGAAATGTCACGTTAGTTACATCTGTTTGGTTTGTTGTGATGAGAAATGTCACGTTTGTTACATCTGTTTGGTTTGTTGTGATGAGAAACGTCACGTTAGTTACATCTGTTTGGTTTGTTGTGATGAGAAATGTCACGTTAGTTACATCTGTTTGGTTTGTTGTGATGAGAAACGTCACGTTAGTTACATCTGTTTGGTTTGTTGTGATGAGAAATGTCACGTTTGTTACATCTGTTTGGTTTGTTGTGATTAGAAACGTCACGTTAGTTACATCTGTTTGGTTTGTTGTGATGAGAAACGTCACGTTAGTTACATCTGTTTGGTTTGTTGTGATTAGAAACGTCACGTTAGTTACATCTGTTTGGTTTGTTGTGATTAGAAACGTCACGTTAGTTACTGTCGCCTGTCTGCGATTATTTTTTTCAGTTTTCTTGTGTCCTTCTCGGACTCTCTGGCCTGTCGTGGGGGTACACGGACGGACGGGAGGGGGGGGGAGAATGCGTCGCATCAGGCGGCAGGTCACCTTCTGCAACCCTATTCGCCCCGCGAGCCCCAGCCAGCATCTTTATGTTTTGAAGTGATCGACCGATCGACTTTTCAGGAGCCGTTTGGGTGAGTGTTCGGTTTTTGGTTCCTCATCACCTAGTTCGTAGGGGTCCAGGGCTGGGGATGAAAGTTTGCGTGAGAGCAGGCAGAATGTTTTGTTTGCGGAATGATGCTGCATGTCACTGATGTCAGTCAGTTTGAGTATGTTCCCTGTGTGCGAGGGATGGATGGTCATTTATTGTTCCGTTGATTTCTGGGTAGCGGCGCATGTGGCGCGCACCTGTTTCAGTTGTAAATGCACTAGCGTGTGAGTCTTTAGCTGAGAGCGGGACTGGGAGGGGGGAGCTTTGTTTTAATCTTTTGTTGACGGGAATTCTTTTTGTGTTTTCCTCTGTGTCTTCGTCTTCACTTTCTGTGTGTTCATCTGTGCTCTCGTCTTCCCCTGCCTCTTCACCTCCCGCGTCTTGAAAACGTCCCCTGTCATACCCCTTCACTACTCTCCTAGCACCGTCTCAAGACATTCGTCTGATCATCGCCTCCGTCAGCCTGTCGTCGACGCGCAGGCACGTGACCTGGCTGCATCCCCGGGGAAGACCAAGCTTGCCCCAGGAGCTGCGGGTGGATGAACATGTGCACAAGCGCCTACGTGACCATCTGGGCCGCCTACGTGACCAACTGGGGTGCCTACGTGAGCAACTGGGGCGCCTACGTGAGCAACTGGGCTGCTCAGGTTTCGCAGAAGGGGAGCTGCAAAGGTGTGCCGGTCAGACGGGAGGAAGAATGGGGTTAGCGCCGGAGCGCCACACAGAACAGGGCAGGGCAAGGCAAGGGTGAGACTGTAAACACTCGACGGACAGTCTGCTGCCTCAGTGCTACACCGCAGTGTGTGCGAGTGTTGTGTCCCTGAACACTCGATGGACGTATCACCCCCCCCCTCCCTGAGCTAGGCTGCAGTGTGCGCGGGCGTTGTCCCCTGCTTCACCCCCCCTTTAATGTTTTTCGCTCTCTCCCTCTTTTTTGTGTGTATGTGCCCCTCCCCCTGGGCGGGTCTCTTTTTTCTGGGCGTGGGCACGCACAGGGTTACGAAAAGTTCTATTTATTCCTTTCTATTTGTTTTTTTTTTCCTTACTGTGTGTAATAAATTTGTTGTTTGAACCGTTCCTCTGTCTTTGTTTTGGTCTGCGCTCATGAGTGGTTCGATAGGCACGTCCTGTTCCACCCCTGGCCGAGTGGCTGTGTGATCGTGGCGATTGGGTGAGTTTGAGCATTCCGGCGACGCCGGGGGCGTGACCGCGACATGTGGCGGAGATGCGCGGTAAACAACCCCTTGAGGCCTTGACCCTCGAACTCTTGAGCGTAGACTCGTCCTGTTTTGTGTTGTTTGTATACAGGGTGTAAGAGTGTGCAGGTGTGTAACTGCAGGTGTGTAGCGCATATTCACACTCATAGCGCTTAAAACGGGCAAGAGACATGGACTAAATGGATAGAACACGAGGGATGGAAGAATAAACGACAGTACTGACGACAAACAGAAAACAAAGATAGAAAACACAAAAAGGCAGCAAGTAACAGGAACAGAAAATATAGTTATTCGCTAGGCATAAACGCACGTTCTAATATATTAATAATAAAAAATAAGAATTTCAAGGTGTAAATTGAGAATGCTATTCATTCAGCATCTCCTGTGATGTCCTCCCGGGATGCTCTATGACCAAGTTTCTACCAGTCTCTGAGGCTGATGTGAAAGCGGTTATTCTAAAAGCTAAACCAACAACTTGCGAATTAGATCCAATTCCCACAAGCCTTCTTCTCGAGTGTCTAGATATTTTACTTCCTTCCATCACAAATATTGTAAATGTCAGCTTGTCGTCAGGTGTTTTCCCGTCTTTGTTCAAAAATGCGGTGGTGAGGCCACTTCTAAAGAAATCCACGCTTGATGTCAATGTGCTGAACAACTACCGCCCAGTCTCCAACTTGTCTTTTCTCTCGAAGATCATAGAGAAAATAGTTTTGATACAGCTGTGGGCCTACTTACAAGAGCACCATCTTCTCCTACAAGCTCAGTCGGCATATGGACCCTTTCACAGCACTGAGACCACTCTTATTAAAGTATTAAAGTGACGTATTTTCTGCCCTTGACAGCGGTGGTGTATGTTTCTCCCTTAACTCTACTGGACCTGTCTGCTGCATTTGACACTATAGACCACTCACTGCTCCTTCATAGACTTCACACCCTCTACGGAATTTCTGGACCTGCCCTTTCATGGTTCAACTCCTATCTCACTGATAGGACCCAGACTGTGGTAGTTGATGGTCAAACATCTCACCCTGCTTCACTTTTCTGTGGTGTTCCCCAAGGCTCAGTACTTGGCCCAGTTCTGTTCATCCTGTACACTAAACTACTTTCATCGTGCATCCAGTCTCACGAGGTTTCTCATCAATCCTATGCTGATGACACGCAGCCTTACTGTTCCACTCCACCGGCTGAGTCTCACTCTGCTATTAGCTCTCTAGAAGCTTGTATTAGCGGATGGATGGTAAAAAAACAAGCTTAAACTCAACGGGGATAAAACGCTCGTCAGTCTGCCTAATCACATCAAGGTGGACGAAACCAACATCACCTTTATGTCATCCGTTAGGAATCTGGGATTTATTGTCACTGCAGACATGACCCTTGATAAACAAGTTACAGCTGTCTGTCAGTCTGTCTGTTATGATAAACATGTTACAGCTGTCTGTCAGTCTGTCTGTTATTATAAACATGTTACAGCTGTCTGTCAGTCTGTCTACTTTGAGCTCCGTAAGATCAGTGCCATCCGTCATTTTCTCTCTACACGCGCTACCAACACTCTTGTCTGTGTGTTTGTTCTTTCTCGACTTGACTACTGCAACTTCTTGCTGGCAGGCTGCCCTGACTACCTCATTCAGAGACTCCAGAAAGTACAGAACTCCGCTGCACATCTGGTGCTTAGAGCCACGAAACGGGTCCATGTCACTCCTCTCCTTCGTTTTCTACACTGGCTACCCGTCTGTTCTCGCATTCAGTACAAACTGTCTGTGCTGTGTTTTAATTTCTTAGCAGGCTCCTGTCCTGACTATTTCTCTGAACTTCTCTTCCATTACATCCCGGCTAGACAACTCCGCTCTTCGTCTGAAGACCGTATCCTAACTGTTCCTATCACCATAACAACAAAATATGGTCACAGGACTTTTGGCTACTGTGCATCAAAACAATGGAACTCTCTGCCTTTCCATATCCCCCACCTTCCTACAATTGAATCCTTCAAATCTGCGCTGAAAACGCACCTCTTCCTTGAGCATTACTCCTAACACAGTCCACACAATTCTCGTCCTTCTTACTTTCCCCCCTTCAGCTCTTGCTACTTTTCTACCCATCTTTCTCTGCAGAATCACTATATTCTCTGTTCCTGTTACTTGCTGCCATTTTGTGTTTTCCATCTTTGTTTTCTGTTTGTCGTCAGTACTGTCGTTTATTCTTCCGTCCCTCGTGTTCTATCCATTTAGTCCATGTCTCTTCCCCGCTAAGAGCATCCTCTCTATGAGTGTGAATATGCGCTACAAAAATCTTCATTAATTATTATTATTATTGTTATTATTAAGTCATTTGAAGCATTACTCCAAGGATTAAATAGCTTTTTTGTACAACCATGCGCTAATAAACATAGATTTTCCAAATTATGCCGTTGACACCATCTTAGCTTTCAGCCGAGATAATTATTACGAACTTACACTGCGCAGGCACCGACAAGAACCTCCTAGTCGTCAATTTTCGTCATCTGCAGTTGATGACACGGAGAAAACTGATCTCGGATGAAGTGCGACATTGACAGTAAAAAAGCAAGAGAACCGAACTCGACGCATGCACTTATCATGGCGGCCTGTGGAGAGCTAGAGTCAAAGACTATTTGAGCTACACTGCAATGATAGATGACCTGGTGGTACAATTGGCAGTCTTTGTTGCAATATGATAATTAGTATCGCACTGAACAAGTAACAGCGCAGTTTTCTGCGGGGAAGCGATGTTTCTCACCTGGCCACAGTTGACCTGAACGGAGAAACTCAAGTACAGAACCAACAGAAGGGGCGTGTACCGAGAGGAAATAAAATATTCGTACAGTTTTCCATGGGCACTGAAAGATTCAACAGGCGATAAGCCTGAAATTACGGACACGTCTGTGGAGCATGCTACAAGGCGCGGGGTCAAGTGGACCATCGTGTCAGTCAGGAGACAAACACTTCGTGACGGCAGCCAGCAGAAAAGGTACAACAGTCTTTTTCCAACAATACAATACCACTTTATTTATCCCCGAGGGCAATTCCAAATAGTGCTCGTACTAGCAGTAATACATACATGATATAAATAATACATATACATGATATAAAAGAGATAATACAGACATATATACATGATATAACAAGAGATAATGTATACATGTTGAAATAATCTATTTCTCTCTCTCTCTCGCGCGCGCACACACACACACACTCACTCACACACACACTCCCAGTAACAGTAAATATAGTGGATATAGTGGTGACCTTAGGTTCAGTTTATCTAGTACGAGTTCAAGGCCAGTAGAACTGATCAGGTGAATTGCACGTGGAATGAATGAGCAGTGGCGTAGGAAGATGCTTGGGTTTGGGGGGGGGGGAGCTCCATGCTGACAATGAACGACGTACACATTCTTGCCTTCCCAGCATTTTATTATAGGAACCCCCCGGTTCCTACGCCACTGATGAATTGCGGTGGCGATTGGTTTTGCATGTCAACACATGGTCAGAAATAGAGAGGATACGGGAGGCCTTCCTAAGGATTTGCTGACGACAGAAAGCTGCCAAGTCCCTCTGCCTGACTCCGGTGATCTTGGAACAGATGTTAACAAGGGAGACAAGACTATTCCTGAGAGGTTGAGGAACCAGGAGAAAAAAGAAAAATGAGACTTTTAATGCAGGACTGATAGAACCGAGTGAGGATGACAGAGCTGACAGAGAAAGATTTGAGTTTCCGTAGGAGGTACAGGCGTTGTTGACTCTTACGGAGGATCATGTCAGTGTTGATGTTCCCTTTAAGTTTGTTGTCGCATTGCGCTCTACCGGCCCCGTTCCCGCCATAAGGCCTTGACCAGTCCGTTCTTAGGATGTTAAGACGCAGTAGGATTGATGTGTGAATGAATACACTTCAAGTTGACCCTAATAGAAATTTTCGATTTCACGGAAAAAGAAAATGGATCCCATACAATGGAACAGGGTAGAGAGATGCCCACTGCACACAGTAAAAACCATTCATCGCCAGCGGCTGATATTTTGGGTGTCATGTAGTACGAAAGTCGGATGACAACCATACAAAACTGGTTCATTGGGACAACTCTCAGAGGATGTTCTTTGGACAGCCTGTTCTACAATTTAATTTTTGACTGTTTTAAACATCAAACCTGTTTCCAGGCAAGGGCGGTTTGAATTGTAAGAAGGAGTTTACCAGGAACATGTTTGTTTTCAACGCTGAACGGTCTTTCACTATTTATGTACAGTGGTCTGAGACTTATAAACTGCCGCAAAAGAGTTTTCCTAGTCACACTCACAGTTATACACTTTCGCCATTAAGTTCATGGCATCGGCCGTGAGTCGTGCATTAAACTTGCCACCCTACGGACATCCGATGCTCCTGCCTTCCTCATGCCGGGTGCAAGGTCTAATAAACGATTTGAACAGGTAGGGAAACGGTAGGGTGATTTCAAGCCAAATTTTCCGCCGCGGGGACTAATCTCCAAACGTTGCTTGTAGACCTTCCATGGAGGTTGTTGAGATGATGTGTAGGTTTTCTTATCTTTTCTTAGTCCAATGATTGGAGGACATAACATTTACTTTATCTATGTGTGATTGGTTCTAAAGGGAATAACACCTCAATGCTTATTTTCCGCTTCTCTGCTTTTCTTAATGTTTGTATATTTGCTATAAGCACACGTGTATTCTGTTTAACAGCCAGGGTACATCATGTGCCCCGCTAACCACTTCACGCACGTTTTTCTCGCCTGTGACGTCGTCTCTAACTGCTGGAGCAAGACAGGTGGCGCCACGTACTCCTGTACGGCACCACTGACGTCACTTACGCCGCTCTTGGAGTGTGCTGACGTACAGCAAAGTGTGCCCTACACCTTAGTATGCGATCATCGAGCTGACTGCCTTGATGGCAGCGACGAAAACTTTTGCGACTTTCCACCTTGCGACCTGGACTCACCATTTCAATGCAGTGGAAGAAGGGTTTGTGAATGTTGTCATAATTTTGTATTTAGAACCTCAGTTCATACACAGGTGCTGAATGAAAGAGAGGACCAGTAGTTACGGACCGAGTCCTCAGACCACGTGATCTACTCTAATCAACAACAGACGAAACGCGATAGCGACTGCGAAGGTTAGTTCCCTGAGTGCAGCAGGCGCTTGGTGGCGCTACGGTTAGAAGAGAGGCAAGACGCATTTTTCACCGGCGCTTTTCAATAATTCTAAAACGCTTTATGCTAAAACATCGTCAAATAAAAAAAAATTACTTGTGACTTACAGGACTAGCCTAGTCCCCCGTTTCCACGGACAGCACGCCACTGATATATATATATATATATATAGAGCCTATAATGCTAGTATATTATACCTATTATGGGAGAAGAGTGAGGAAGAAAACTGGTTATTACTATTGTAAGTTAACATTTTGCTGTATGATAACAATTTACGCCTACGTGTTCAATTCTACTGGATTCGATACCTGCAACACTTGCAATTAATTTTGGAGGAATATTTTAATTGTTTGATCAGTTAGCTGGCACCAATCCTATCTTGGGAAAAATAAATTTCCGAAAAATTCTTTTTTGTTTGGAATTAAGAGTTTTGATAAGCCCGTGGATTCATATATTAAGGTTACAAAAATAGTATTATGAAAAATATTCGAGGAACAGCTTTCTTATAGGTGGTTTTGCAACGCCATAACAAAAATGGCTTACCTGTAGGCGGAGCTATGCAAATTAGTGACGTCACTATTACGTCACTCATCTTCTGCGCTCTCTCACTAAACTCCCCTGATATCGTCTCCTTCATCTTCTTCGAATCCTTCCTCTAATTATTCCGAGAAATAATATCCAGAAATGAACAAAATTTTTCCTGAAGTCGCCTTCTCCATCTTCTTCGAATCCTTCCTCCAATTATTCCGAGAAATAACATCCAGAAATGAACAAAATTTTTCCTGAAGTCGCCTTCCCCATCTTCTTCGAATCCTTCCTCCACTTTTTCCGAGAAATAATATCCAAAAATATACAGAATTTCTCCTCCCCCCAAAATTGCGTAAAACTACCAAATCACTTAAATTCTTCTGTCTCCTCGCCAGACTCTGCACCTCTCAACCTTTCCTTGAATTCCACAATTGCACCACAAATTTTCGCGAAATTTTCACGCACACTCGCCATCTTCAATCCTCTCGAATTTCTATCGTCTGCTCACATCAAATCAAAACTCCCCCCCCCCCCCCCCGCGCCAAAAAAATATCACATGACTAAAACCAGCCAATAATTTAACGACTAAAACAAGCCAATAATTTAACACAACTCCATGTCAATCACCATCACATCACTCGACCAGTCCTCAACATTTGTCCTCTACAATAAAACCTAACACTACCCCTAACCCACACCCATAACCCTAACCCAAACCCAAACCCCACTTCATAAATCCCACACAACACCAACCAATGCCCAACCTCACACCCCTCTCAAATATCGATCCTACCCGGTCTCCCCTACCACAAAATAGCACAGCCCACCGTGACCTAGTAAAACCACCTATATGAAAGTTCTGCCAATATTCGATATATCGACCATGTTCACACTGTATTGTAAACTTATATAGGTATTTATAATAATGATTGAGTTGAATTCGTCATATCGGAGATTTGACTGTAGGGGACTGTACTCTCCGACAAATACAGTTTAGTAAGAGTTACCGTTCATTAAAGTAAAGGCTATGGCACGAAGTTGTTGTGACACTGAAAGAAAGCACAACTAATTTCAGCCTGTTTTAGAATTCATTACCTTTGCTTCAGGTAAGATACACATATAAAGTGTTAGGCCTATTCGTTTTATGTAGTTCTTTAATAATTAAAAAGATTAAGCGATTACCTAAAATAAAACACATCAGGATAATATTCTTTGTTTTTTCCAGCACGTCAAACGATACAATTCTACCTGAGAATAGCGCTAGTATTGATATCAGTTCTTTAATAATGTGTCGTGGTAATGAGGAAAAAACATTTTATGAGCACACTAGGTAAATGTCAATACAATAACTACGCAGTTTTTATACTTAAAAAAAAATTAAATGTTATGGGAATTCTAGTTACTATAGGGCCTACCATATGACCATACTCCTTTGAGAAAAGAGTTTAGGAGTGATTCTATAATTCAGAAATTATTTTTTGATTTATTATGTTATAAGACTAGTTTCCATGCTAAAAATTTTGTGATAAAAAATTCATTTACAATTATTCATATTTATTGAAACACTGTAATTGTATCATTGTAAACATATTATATATTAAACTTGTTATTAGCAAGCACGATCCAAAGGAAACAACGAGCTTCTGCATCAATGCAGTTTGTTTATCAAAATAATGCCATTGGCTAAATTTTTGCATTAAGTTTATGCTGTAGTGTGTTTGATGTAAATGATCCAAGAAAAGTTTCAGTCAGATTTTTTTGGGGGGTCCTAAATATAAATGTGTTATTTTTGGCTTAGAATACTTTCACTAAAGAAGAGATCACAAAAGTAGTTAAGTTTACTATAAAATGTGCATGACATTTATTTAAAAAATGAGCATATATGTTTTCATGATGACATTAGTTTTTAAAAGCTCAGCACCAAGAGCATATTGCATCAATAAAAATCCTTTAAACACACATGTATTATTTAAATATTTCTTTCATATTTATAAAATACAAAAATATTTAGCAAATAGTAACAATGCTCTTTATGTTATTGGAAAAGGGGATTGTTCACCCTGCCAGACATGGACCCATCATTGAGAAAAGAGCGAGAAGCCTTTTTGAAAAAGGCAAAGTCACAGCCAACAGTTGAAAAAAGAAAACTCAAACCCAACAGTAATGAAAATACAAGCAAAAAGCCCAAGATCAGCAAGCCAGCAGCTCCCAAAGCATCAAGTAGGTATTGGACATTAGTAAGTGATTTACTTGATTAATGCTGAATCAAAACAGTATAGTATGAGATTAATGACATGTCTCAATATTTAGTAGATTAATGGCATGCATTTGTAATATCTTGATCTAAATATTACAGCATTTTATTTTAGTAGGTTGATGGAATCTGAGTACTGTGTTACTAGGTTTGTGATGTCTCATTTGGTAGTGTTAATAGGTTTGTAAAGTGTTGCCAAACAGCATGATCTCATTAAATTAGCATGCAGATAAACAGTATCAGGTAATTTTAGTGAACTTACTGTGCACAGAAATGTCTGTTTTATTGTAGGCTGTGTATTGTGTCATCTGAGGAATACTAAAGAAGTATACATTTTTTCATTTTAGTTTTATTGAGTTTTAAAATCGCATAGTATATACAGTGAAGAAATTTCTACGTGTTTGATAGTTGATTACAAGACTGCACAAGGCAGCTCTCAGTATCGCTTCAGTGTCCTGGCTCGGATTGTCAAACACATGAAGGTAAGTACAATTTTAGTTTGGGTCACACCAAGTGGAATTTGTTTCTAGAGTGTAGCTATGCTTTGAAGCATATGACTTACAATATATTTAATGTCTAGCATATAAAAATTAGTTTTATGATGGAATAGTCTATTTTATTAACTATTAATTATATTCAGCCAAACATTCAGATATTTTTCAGATTTTGTTAGATTTTATTTATGATTTCTCCAGTCATTAACATTGTTGGTTGCGAAAGTATAGGAGACAATTATCAAAGAACTGATTCTAAATGCCACTAACAATTGTCCTGACCCACTGCAATTTGCATACCAGACCAAAAGAAGTGTTAATGATGCCAAACTGTTTATCCTCCATACTCTGTACCAGCACCTGAAGAAACCACATGCCCACACAAGTCTGCTGTTTACTTAACAGGCTGTTAGATATCCATGGTGGAGCCTTGGATACACTTATTGCGTTGGACGATGAAATGTTTTTAGAATTTAATGTAAGATCAAAGAGATTGTTAGTAATTTTCATCAGAATTCTCCACCATAACTGTCATTCATGAGCTGTATCTAATTGCCCTCTGGGATAAATAAAGTCTTATCTTGCTACCATTGGCTGACTCCGAAATTAAAACTCAGCTTTCAATCATAGGACAGAGTTTCACATGATCCATAAGTTGTACACATAGAATCTTTTGCTTTTGAGTGTTAGTAATTCAAATATTTCCCATTCCATTTGGTAGACTCGACATCAAGATGGTGATACAGAACCCTTGCTGCTGGAAGAAATTCTTGATGAAACTAATCAACTGGATGTAACAAACTCCATTCGTCACTGGTTAGCCACTGAGGTCAGTAAAATCTACTAGTAATACATTCATTATTATCTTGACAAAGTAGGTCTCAAAGCAGTATAGATAGTGTGTTTGAAGTCAAGATCATCATTCCTTGCTACTCCTCGAGGAGCATAGGGCCGCAACAACACCTCGCCAGTGGACCCAGTTTTGAGCAGCCCCCCTCAGTTTCGCCCATGTGGTTCCGCCATCGTTTGCCTCACTCTCTACTGATCTTTTCCAAGTGTGTTTTGGCCTCCCAACTCTCCTCTTCCCCTGAAGGTTCCAGTCCCTTATTAACCATTATTCTCTGAAGTTGTTACTGTTAAATCTACAGTGATCACTCTTTACTGCCAAAACACAGCGAGTCTTCGCATTATTCTTCGTTCTACATCTTTGTGACCATTTCGTGATCTTCTTCAGTGCAACGAGCTTGCTTTTGGCTGAGATATTGCGCTGTATAAATTCTCACATTATTATTATTATTATAATGGAATCATCTGCGTTTGTCTTTTATTTACATTAGGTCTTTCTGTATTAAAGTGTAGAACTTTTTTACCTTGTGAACATTTTAGATGAGCACAGCATTTACACTACTTTTATTTGGGTGCTGCATGACACCAGATTTAATTAGCTCTTTTGGTGTATTTCAGGCTTTGCTTGATAATCCAAAGATTGAAGTGATAAACAACAGTGATGGGCAGAAATTTGCTTTCAAACCAAAGCTAGAGATTCGTGACCGCAAAGGACTTCTTCGGTTACTGAAGAACTTTGATTTGCAAGGAAAGGGAGGAATCATGATGGAGGATGTTGAGGAATCATTGCCTAATGCAGAGAAAGCTGTAAAGGTAAAATGGGCTACCCGACAGCAGATTTTGCTTAAAATTTTTAATTATTAATAATTTTGAAATCATTAAAGGATAATAAGAACGTGAATATTTGAAATCTGTTGGTGACTGGTTATTTCTTTAATGACCTGGTGATTTCTGTTTAGATAAACAGGTGTAATTGTGTAATTGTAATAAGAATATGTTTATGAAGATAAAATGCTTTGTAGCAGCAGTTCATTTTAAGTTTGTTATGAAAACTGTGAGCACCAATGGCATTTTACAGGAGAAAATACCAAACTGGAAGTGATAAAAAATACAAATACACGTATTGTAAGTACTACTCTGTATAGTCTGTGAGAAAATAGAAAGCTACTAATTATGCGATTACAAATGGGAAAAATGATTTATGACATCTTTACTAGAGACAATAATGACAATGTATTGTAAGAACTAACCATCATATAAGCAAACATCCATGATTGGGATGTACATTAATATATCAAAGAAAAATCAGTTACATCTCACAAACTGATATTAGTCGAGTTTGAATCTGGCTTTAAATTTTACATTTTCAGATAATTGAAACGAGACAGTTAATTTTCAAACTGTGTGCATAATAAAAAGTAAGTACTAAATAGGACTGAAGATCAGACAGAACAGCAACTTCATTGTTAGTACTGACAGGAATACTATATTTTATCATTATATTTTTTTAATCATGTTATACAAAATACTCTCGCTTCTTTTAGGTGCTAAGGTTTTTTTAAAAAAAAATTTGCCTGGCCTCCTATTTTGCAGTCCATGGGAGACTATGTCTTGACGGTAACACGGCCTACAGACAAGAAGAAAATTCTTTTCTTCAATGACAAGATTCTGAAGTGTGAAATAGATGAAGGTAAAGCTTGATGAAGACAGTTTGTCTTGTCATTTTTGTTTTTAATTTCACATTTTTTTAAGCAGCTGGGAAGGTTTTTCTTTGTTAGGCAGATTGTGTGAAACATCTTGCATATTGACCTGCTACAAAGATGAAATAAGTGAACATTGTGTTTGAATAGAAACAAATGAATAATTCTTTCACCACTTTCGAACATTCTTTGATTACCACTTATGTAATTTGATAAAGTAAGCTAGATATTAAATGTTTTTTTTTCTTGTTTTAAATACATTTTTTAAAAATAATTTTTTGTTTGTACAATAATCAGGACATCTTGTCTTCCTGACCTGTTAAGTTTAGACATTCTATCCTATCATTGCCGTGATATAGCTTTGGCTTGGTGTAAACAACAATTTCCTCCACCTTTATCCAATCACACTGTCAGATTCTAATAGCTTGCTCTTTTCTTTCGTTTTCTGTCCTAAAGCAAAATTATTTTTTTTTCCATTTAGTGATTTTTCTAGTACTGTTGATACAGACACTTTCACACATAAACATTGATAACATACATTCACATGCATTATTTTAAATAATAGCAAAAGTTCAGAAACTTCCAAAAGGAAACTTCCAGAAAGGAATTTTTATGCACCACTTTGATTCATTGTGTCAGAGTTTCAAAAGTACTGGCGGAGTGTTGCTGTGGAAGGATTAGACGAAGCAAAGATTGAAGAGTATCTCACACGCAATGGTATCACCTCCATGCAAGATGCAGGAGTTCGCAAAGTGGTGAGTATTTTATTATTAGGCTTCAGAGAGTTCCAAATCACGTAAGGAAGATTAATCAAGATGTGGGGAGGGGCTGGTATTCAAAAAGTGTGAAAGATTTGTCATTTTGAATGAAAAAAAATTGGAGCTCTTGTCATAAAAGACATGTTTTTAGAAAACATACACAAATATGTGTAGACGTGTCAGTGTTGGAAGACCAGTTATATCCTGAATAAAAAGTGTTACATCCCTGTTTTGTTGTTGTTGTTGCTGCAGATGGCTGTACCAAAGAGGAAGAAGGGTGGAGTTAAGAAAAATCGTCAGTTTAAGCGACACAATGAACATCTGAGCGATGTTCTCAAAGACTATTCAGAATTCTCCAACAAGACATAATGATGAACATCAGGATGCTGTGGATGTGTTTATTATTTAATGTCTTGCATGGAGCAGATTAATCTCTCCCTGTAATTTTCAATACTGACTATTTTCTGGTCAGAGTTCGTACAGTATTTGTGGACAGCTTTGAGTTTTGTCTTTTACTTCAGATCTATTGTTCAAAGACGAAAGGATGTAAATAATTGATTTGTTTTTAGGAATTTTATGTGCACATGAGTCCACATGCTTCGTCAAGTCTTAACGCTTATGAGTTCATTCATTCACCCTGTTTTATCGAAGCATGCCTCTCCAGGGAAACAACTCTGTTTCACCACTAAGATCTCCTAAAGAGATTGTTTCACGGTAAGAAACGCTCATTTGGTAAACTGTGTGTGTGTGTGTGTGGGGGTGTTCATGTGTGCATGTGTGTTTAACAATAAGTTCAGAATATTATTTTTTGTTGCAACGGCTTTTCTAAGGATGATTTGCATCTCTTTTTGAGAGAGCAACAATGGAGAGGAAACATATGCAAGTTGTCATTCTTCTTTGCCAAAGTCACTCATTCCACTTATAAACAGATTCTGACCGTGACATCTCTTCTCCCTACTCACTTAAAAAAATTTTTTTTTCTTTTTTTTAAGACTGCCTTTCTACATTTGATAGATTTACAAATTATATTACTTGGAAAGCATAAGAGGTTTGTGGTTAGTCTGCCAGTGGAAGTGGGTGCAACAGCCTTATCAGATTCATAGCTAATATTTGGAACGATCTTTCCTTAAGGGTTAATGGTTGGTTGCTTCTTCCTTAACGGCGGTTCCTTAACAGACATCTTTAGTGTGACAATGTGAACATAGATTCTTATTTTTGGCCACCAATAACGACTGAGTATTGGGGGTACCCAAAAGTCCAGAGTGCTGGTTCTTGTGACAGGACTGTAGGTCGGATATCCTGAGACACTTCTACTACTTTCTGCTTGGGTAGTCATTTGAGATAACGATAGAGGATACCATCTTCCACTTTGAAGCCAAGCAAGAAGCTTTTGTGTAGTAGGGGACTATGGTGTTATCCTCCCTATAGTTGGTTCCTTTTGGTAATGCCGGCTGCTGGCGAGATGGACCCCATTGCTGTGGAAAGTTGGATCGCAGCTTTGATTTGTATTGTTGACACTGGCCTATATTCTGCACTGTAGGTAACTTCCGGTACCTCCTGGAAGTTGCCTATAATGACATTAGTAACAGGCCGTTAAATGACGCAGCCTGTGACCCTGTAAAGGAAGGGGTGCTGACTTGTACCCGGACCAGAACAGACTTCTTGTGTCCACCGTAGGAGAAAGGCACTGAACACAGCCTATTTTAACACATGAAGAGTGTTAACACAAGCTTTCATTCCACGCAGACAGGCCCCGCGCGAGACAGATCAAGTGGAGATCATCATGTCCAGCTATTCGTGCGGGCCACTACCTACGCGTGCCTGTTGTCAATGCCTCTCCCTCCTGCTTTTTTTTTTTTTAACAGGGATGAAAGTGTTTCTGTCCAATCTGCCTTCTCCAACTGACTTTATCGTATGGCGCCCGGGGTTATAGCTTTTTCTCCGAACTATCACAGTAGTGGAGATGCAAGACACAAAAGTGAACTCATTAAGTCGATGTGCATCGTGTATTCATCACTACTTTGTTCACTATAAAATTTTGGATATAGTTTTTTTAAGATGTCTGTTATCACTTGTTTTTGTGTGTGCCATGTATTCTGAACTGGGCAGTCTCGAAAAAAGGAAAGAACGATGCGTGAAAATGTACCAAACCTTGCTTAATTTTGATTCATAATCTGATCGACTTTTATTTTCATATAAAATATGGTTTTTTGACAAAATTATGGAAAATGGAACACTGGGGGACGGATTCCCTCCGGAGAGGATATGCATGTCTGTATACAAATTGTAGACCTAATATATATATAAATCAGAATACTATACATAGTACATAAACCTGACAGCTGGTCGTTTTTACACGAAGAAATGCTTTTATCTTCGATTAGTGATAGACACTAAATTAGAACCAGACGATAAGAATTAGAATTTTGAAATCTCTTTTGACATCGTTGTGATGATTTCTGCTGCTTTACCTGCCTTGGAATCCAGAGCAGCATAGTTTACTCATTTTTTTCTGCAATGAACAAAAAAGTGAGCAAAAAGCTGCACCAGCGTGACACATACGTGCATATTTACCTGAGTGACTTTAGCTAAATACTTTTTAAAACATGGAAAGCCAAAATTTCAATATAACTTAGAAAATACATTCAAGTATTCACCAATACTTGGCATGTCTGTCTTTCTGATCACAATCTTGGAGAATCTTACTGAATGCGAAATGCTCAAAGTAAGCAAACAAATGAAAAGCTTCACATCAGGCAACATGCAATCCAGTCCATCATAATGAACTTAGACTTATTTTAATTGCATTTAGATGGGATTCTTCAGCATCTAGCAGTGCCTTTTGCACGATTCTTCGTTCAAAGTTTAAGTTAAATTTCTTTTCTAAGCTGGGATTTTAAATTTTCTAAACACATACAGGAGCAGAAAATGACAAGACTAGATACACGTGACAGGTATAACGCATGAAGTGTTTGAGAAGCAGCTTCAGATGAAACTGAACAGCTTACGAAAACAAATCTTATTGAAAAGCGACAAATTATGTTCTTGCCTGTTAAATCAAGGCTAAAGACTTCGCGTGTGATGAAAATTAGCTAAAAAATCTGAAAAGTGTGTCGTGAAAGATAAAACTTTCTTTTGCAATTCAAAAGTTGTGATCATCGCGCAAATGCCGAAGTAACAACCTGGCCCACAAAGGTAATTTTCTTACACAAAGGAAGAGCATCAAACCAAATAGCTTTGCCTTCACGTCGCAAGTCCCTAAAAAAAAAAAAAAAAAAACAGTTCAAAACGAATAAAAAATATCCTTCAGTGATTAAGACTACAACGCCGGTAAAAAGCCATCAAAGTACAACATACATCTCAAAATTAAAAAGACAACTGCTTCGTTTTCATAAAAAAAATTTATAACAAAATGACCCGTAGTTATGCTAGCAATTTTTAAAAATTTCTTTCAAAAAGCACTTAATTGCCAACTACACGCCCCTAAACATTGAACAATCATGTAGTTCTTAAAATATAATTCAAACAGAACTTGTTTCGATCTTAAACGTTTCTGTGAGCCTTCAGATGGTTTGATAAAATGAAAAATAGCTAGAAGAGGGTGGGTGCATTTAGATGGAAAAAAAGCCGATGAGCTGAAGAAGAAACACCCTTAAAACCATTCACTAACTGAACATTTTCTTTAATGTTGACAAGTTGCACTGCTTAAAGCTTTCAGATCTTAGAAAATTAGTGCAACAATTTCTTTTGTCAGCCGATAATCAGGGATAAAACTAGTGCGCGCGTTTGTGTCGCGTCTACCTACTTATAATTGTGCGTGCGTGCGTGTGTATATATAAGTGTGTTTGTGTGTGTGTGTGTGTGTGTGCACGTACTTGTGTGTGTGGGTGGGTGCGCGCGATCTGTCAATGTTCGCATTCCCTGCAGCAAAATCCAATACCAATTATCTTTTCCCATTATGCACTTATTTTGAAAACACGGGTATCACGTATATAAGTAGACACCTGCCAAAACTTTTGACTGGTTTCTCGTATGCGTTCTCCCGATAATATAATGTCTATTACAGCTGAACGACTGACAAGGCGGACTCATTTGAATAGCAACCAAATGAAGTAGTGTATGTTGAACGCAAAACACTCGGAAGGCAGGGCTTTGAGAAAAAAATGATGGAATGTTGTTAAAACCAATACTGCAATCTGAATACTAGCCTTTGAAAACAATCCAACGAGAAGGTACTTTTACAAGAAAAGGTGAAAATTTAACGCAAGAGAAGCCCAAAGTGTGTCTTCATTACAAATTAGAATGTTTAGGAGACACGCAGGAACAAGGATCCACGCTGATTTGGGACCGACAACAGTGATGGGCTTAAATTAGAAATCTATAAGTAGACAAAGTCTCATTTTCCTGCAATTACTTTGCTCAGAAAAGCATTGTTAAATCGTCTTGATCTTCTGCATATCGGTGTCGAGACGTTCGTGAAAGCTCAGCCACTATGAACCTAACATCACCGCTGGAAAGCACGACTACCTTTGACCTTTCAATGCCGTCTGCCGAGAAGAATCTCACAACAGTCGTCCTCTCTTCGCTGGCAGCCGTTGGCGCTGCTCAAGGTCTTGTCTCTGACGAGGTGGTCCTGAATTTCATGGCTGTGTACCGATGGCTGGGGATCGTGTTGTGTATCGTGCCCCTCGTCTTCTCTGTGCTCAATGCCAGCGTGTACTGGCAGCACAAGAGAGCCTCGCACGGTGTCCACCTGATGGGCATCTGCGCCGGCGATGGGTTATGTGTCCTGATGT
The DNA here is from genome assembly GCA_004794655.1 of Marisa cornuarietis. Taxonomy (NCBI): domain Eukaryota; kingdom Metazoa; phylum Mollusca; class Gastropoda; order Architaenioglossa; family Ampullariidae; genus Marisa; species Marisa cornuarietis. The sequence continues at coordinate 1,736,150 of SMMW01000546.1, read as the reverse complement.
CCTTGATAGCTTTTTTGACAGCCCTATGGCAGCCGCTCAGCTCGGAGGCTTACCAAATTGTCAGCTGGTACCTGGCCAGCTATACCGCCAACAGCTGTCGCCGAGCAGCCATCTGCTTGAACCTGCTCGTGTCCTTGGAACGCTTCCTCGCCGTCGCCTTCCCGCTAAAAGACTTCTCGAAGCGCGTGGCTGGCAAACCGAGACTCACAGTCTTGGTTGTCTTCGCTTTGTCCTTTGCTGCGCATGCGTACTTTCTGTTAGAGTTTCGTGTAGTAATGGATAGTGAGGGAAAGTGGAAGACATTACGCACAAGTCTAGCCATCGATAATCCGTTAATTTTTCTCGGCTGGTCCATCGTGGTGACCGTCTTTGTCGCTTGCCTCCCTCTCTTTCTGACCCTGGGGCTCAACGTTGCCTTGGTGATGGGGCTGCGTAAGCACAGAATTACCACGAAATCGCTTAGAGTTTCAGCGGGAGGGACCAAGCAGGCGCAGCCCGAACCCACGGTCCAACACCAGGGGCCCCTTGTCCCTCATAAGGACTCTCCGCCCATGTCCCTCGAAGTTTCTAACTTAACGTCTGCTGGTACACAAGGATCTGGTCCTGGCAAAGCATCGGTGTCACATAAGCGTGGCGGAGGCCACGGGGATCAGTCGGTGAACACCATGGTGCTGGTGTTCTCCTTCGTCTACGCCGTCATGGTGCTCCCCCGCATGCTGCACTTGACGGCACGCGCTCTCATTCCCGAGTACGGACCGAGCTCGAGCGAACGCAACCTGTATTCCATGATCGATATCTTCACCCAGATCTGGGCCCACCTGACAGAAGTGGAGCAGTTTTGCTTGTCTTTTATTTACAGTCGTCAGTTCCGCAAGGCGGCTGGTCGCTTGTTTATTGTCCGCATCTTCTGGAGCAGCTTTAGTAACAAGCAGTCCATGTCATCAAGTACAGCAACTTCTGAATCTTCATATATGTGAGCAGAGGAGCGGGACGCGAAAAGAATTAAGGATAATGATTAAAAATATCCACAAACGTTATTGCGATATTATTTGTGTGTATTGCAAATCATCATTGCCAAAGACAAAAGTAACGGGACACCAAAAGGAAATAAATGTCAAGTCTCGTCGGAAACAAAACTGAATAAAGAAGGTGAATTAATTTTTCTGATAACTGTGCTACAGTATTAAATCCACTTTAAACGACAGCAGACTCTCGCTTGTTCATAACAATAGCAATAATAAAATGTAACCCATTGAGCCCATTGTTAAATTTTCGTGATATCATAGCGGAATATTGTTCTTCGATAGAATTAGTTAAATAGGCATCTGTGTCGCCCTGTCGATCGTCATTGTTGAGACAACGACACTTGATGTTCTGATGCGGTTGTTGATATCAGAGCGAGAATTTGAGAGTCGAGAAGTTTTATTTCAAAAGATAAGCAAACTTTCACTGCAAAAAAAGGTTCCTCATATGACATTTTGAAATTAAAGGAAAACAATTTCGAAATGCTGCTTAAGCACAAATTTTTTTTACTCGGATCGGTCTGCATGTCCGGAAGTTATCAGCTTTTTGATAATAGTAAACTTTAAGTTTGATAATCCCTGACTGTGATATTTGTTTTTTTACTATAAGGACAAAAATATAAGGCGAACTAGTCTTTATCTATATTACAAAAGATAAACTTTCCTGCAGCAAACTATGAGTTAGAAACTTTGACATTGTATTACGCATTATGCTGGTAGCTGAAAATTAGAATCGCTTTTCTTAATTGCAATGAAAATCTGTTATATTATTCCTAAAGGAATATAGAAATATTTTTTTACAAAAACACAGAATAAATTTTGCCGGAAAATTGGATGCCGGTTAAGGTCGTGATAGAGTTTGTGAGGGATGGAACTTTCATTTATAAAAATCCATAGCGAAGATTCTGGAAAGCTTCCAGGATAAAAACGGGGGGGGGGGTTGTTTAGTTAAAAATCGCCCAAAGGAAGAAGCGTCAGTGAAGATGTGGCTCCTATAAATGTTTAACAGCTGTTGGCTACCTCGCATGTAGATTCCATGTCTAGAACAGAGAACAGCATTATGTTCAGCCAAACTGATGAAGTGAAGACAAAAAGGCTGATGATTGTTATTTCAAAGGTCAGTGAAAGCAGTAATTCAAAACAAAACTGAAGAAATTTAAGATGATCTTGTGTCATATTTTGTCTGGTAAAATTTCTGGGTGGGACTGCGTGCGAGATCTTGAAAATAAGTTTCAAGAGCAAATCGACTTAGCTAAGTTTGGTCTTGCCACTTGAGATCGGTGTTGTAAGACTCATTTTTAAGACCTCACATGCACACCAGGCAACGGCGAATTTTGGAAGTTAAACCGAAAAACTTGGGCTTAACGTCAAGTCCGACTTAAGACCCCAAATGAAACCTCAGCCCAGATAAACATTAGGTGACCATCACTTTATTTCATTCACTCACTCATATATACATGTACAAAAAAAACTCACACAGATCGTCTCTCTCTTTGTCTTTCTCTCTCACACACATGCAGGTGAATCACTCTCAGTTCACTTTCGCAGGGACCTAAGCACGCGCGCGCGCGCGCGCACACACACACACACACACACACACACACACACACATACACACATGAACGACTGAAATAATTTTTTGTATCCCTTTGCCTCTCTTTTCTCTATTGATAACACGCTTGGATGAGATCTAAAAATGGCATAACCACATTTAGTAAATTATGAAGAGATTTTGAATAAAGTGTAGTATATATCGTGCAATCAAAACAAAAGAAGTGAGAGTAAAAATATTTAATTTTTAATCAAGCAAGATCGGTGCGATGCAGTCAAAATAAATCGAGGTTCTAAATTTTTAGCAGACAAAACCAATAGGGCCACACCCTTTTAAGGGTGTTAAAATGAGTTTCAATAGGTAAGGTGTACTCACTAGTACCTCATGAGGGCACGGTCGCACGAGAGAACCGCGAGACTTCACAGAGGTCCTGCGGAGTTGATGGTGGGGATTGAAACTGGCTGGCGGCTCCTGTTCCTTTTTAAAGAGCGTGTTTAGTGACAGGTGGCCGCCTGAGTCCATTAGGTCTTCTGAGGCTCTGCATTCAAGTGGACAGGTGCGTGAATAGCCAAAGATAACGGTGGTGGTGGTGGTGGTGGTGGTGGTGTGATGATGACCTCCTGTCTATAGTTGGCATGTGGTTGACCATAGGCTAGCATGACAGATTAAAAGACTAGTGCCATCAGTGTAGCCACTGGGCTTTTATTTACAAAATACGTTTACCCAGCCTGGTTCTCTCCCCGGACTGGGTAAACCGGCTTCCTGGATGGCAGACATCGACATCAACAGTTTTAACAGCAGCTGATGTTTCTACTCGATGGTCGCCAGTCTCGCTGTCACTGACAGCCCATGAGTTGTCAGTCTTGCAAGAAAGGACGCACAAAGACAGTTGGAAGACAGTGTTTAAAGATGGTAGCTTATTGTATGACTGTTTAAAGATTGTATGACTTTTAGAAGATTGTATAACTACTTGAATATTCCATGAGTTTTGAAAACTGCGACTGCCTAAAGATGGTGGCGTCTTGTATGTCTGTTTGAATATTGTAGGTTGTTTGAAGAATCATTCATTCGTTCGTCCCTTGGCTGGCAGTGGTCGTTGTATGGATAGATAATGGCAAGGCTCCCCACATAAAGGATGGAGAGCAGTTCCTGCACAGGATGACCAGTCCACTCTTTCACATTATAAGTCAGCTCTTCCTTTGACTATCGCGGCGTCGACTGCCCTCCAAGATGTCTTGAAGGACAGTCTTCGAGAAAGCATCGTGCCGGGTCACATCAGACCAGATTACGCCGCTTGACTGTTGCAAGTAAGTGTTCCTAGCGTCCTACGAGTGTGGCGACTAAGCTTCGTAGAAAGTCACTGATTCAAAGTCTCTATACGAGATCCGGAGCAACCTCGATCCTCAGGCCCTTGTTCTCGAATGCCGGAGTTCTCTTCTCCATATCTGCAAGCAAGGTTTGAGTTTCACACCCGTAAAACCGGATCGGTACTACGAGGGACTTGTACAGGTTGTACCTTGTAGTAAACGTGATGTTAGGGCTGCACGAGACCCTGTATAGCTTAGTCATTGCCGTTGTTGCTATTGCGGTCCTAATGTGGACATCAGTCGTGGAACTGCCGTCTCTGGAGAGGATCACTCCTCCCAACGCAGAAAAGAACGCTTAAAGCATCTGTTTGAAGGTAGTAGAGTCTTATATGAATGTGTGTTCCTTGTATAGTTGTTTGAAGATGGCAGCGTTTTTCATTACTGTTTGAAGTCGGTCGCGTACTGTAAGACCAAACACCAGAAGGAGGCCGCCTACTATGTCACTGCGTCGCTGTGCAGATGTTCAACTTTGTCGCTGTTTCATGTAACATGCCACCGTGCCATTGTACCAATATTTCACAAGAAAATCGAACAATCTTACATCATTCCTTGGGATTTTGAAAGGACTTTTTACCTCTTTTGTTGTTGCCTGGGCTCGTTTAGTAATACGCCTTTGAAACACTGACAGAACAAACGTCCAATAATAAAATAACAGTAAAGCAGAACAATGCAAGAAAATATATTAAATAGAGAACTTGGCGTCCTCTGGCTCCATATAAATAAATGTATATTCCTCGCATGTTGATGTTATCTTTTTGTCCAGAAAGCTCATGGTCCTCGAAATTTAATTGAACAATTATATTACTTAGGACCATAGACAAACAAGCTGTACTTTTATGCGCTAACACAGGGAAACAAAATATGGAATACACTATAGCTAACAATGACACGCTATGAAGCAGAAAACACTTAGCAACTAAAACATGTAATAAACAATGACACACTATGAAGCAAGTAACACACAGCACTAAAACATTGTCAACAGGCTTAAAAGAAATACACAGGAAACCAAAAAGTACACTTGACTAATCAAAAATAATTAAGACTTTCCATTTGGCCAAAATCTCGCTTGACTTTAAAGATATAATAGGACTATTGGAGTACTCCAGGATATGAAAATATAATTATATAAGTATATATTTAGGTCCAAAACTGAATGACGAACAAGAAATCTACTTAATGACAACAACACCGAAGCCATCCTTATTGGCCCATCCCAAAACTTACACAGCTTTGCGATTTCTCTCTCCCCAGCTCGACAATATTATCATTGGTATTAGTGATTTTGTCAAGAATCTGGGTGTCATATGCAACAACACTCTGTGCATCCTTCACTTTGTCTGCAGTACTTTCCTACTGATGCCATCGCCAAACTTATTATTTCCCTCATCCTCGCTCGTATCGACTACTGCAACTCTCATCTCGCAGGTCTTTCTTACTCTACCATCCGTTCTTCAGGTTGTTGAAAACAGTGCCGACCACTTTCTTTTCATTTTTCGTTTTTCGTTGTTCAGAAAACCGATAACATCCTTCCTCTCCTTACCGTGCTTCGCTGGCGTCCAGTTTCTGAACATGATCAACGCAAAGTCCTCTGTTACAAGTGTTTTAACGGCTTTGCCCCCACCTACCACCCCTACCTAGCTCATTTCATATACACACACCCCTTTGTTCTCTCCGATCTTCTTCCGATTCCCTCAGGCATTGTATTTCTGGAATCAGTCTCCGTAGATTTGCTCCTTTTCTGTCTCCAGTACACTCACCTGGAACAGGCTGCCGCTCTAGTCGTTTGCAAAAACTCACACTTTTGACTTTAAAATCGCGCTTAAAATTTTACCTTTTCTCTTGTCATAACCATGACATTCTTTTTTTTAATAAGTGTGTAGGTGTGCATGCACATATGTGGCTGAGTGCTTAGATGCGTATACCATGATGTGCTGTAAAAAGAGCTGGCGTTTTAATAATGATAATAATTTCCATCAGACTTTAAAAAAAAATTATCTTCACATAATGATATATGATTACATTACGATAACTAAATAATACAAAGGTAATTGTGACAACTATGATAAGATTTGGTGCTGCTCTATTCAATAGGGACGGATTTAGGATATAAACGACTCTTCGAGGTATTTTGTCCTTCCAGAAAAAATTACAGTCTTAAGGGACAGATTCTGGTTGACATCTGGTATGATAAGTTGTTTCCCCACTCTTGTGAAACTTTGTTATACTTCCAGTAACTCGAGAGGCTGTAACGCACAGATGTCTTTTGTAATCATTTGGATGTGATCATCTTTGGTAACGAGTAAAGCAATAAGTTTGAAGATGAAAAAAACTATATGTTAGGAAAGCGTGCTCTGTGTTCATCTCTCGGTGTAAATAAAAGCTTGTGCAAAGCATTCCGCCATGTCTCGTTTACCTTTACATCTGTTCTTATCTTGTTGCTAAGAGCGCGGACAGCGAAAAGGTTGCTCTGAATGTTTGTGTCTCTGTGTGATTGGCTGCAACTGCTGCTCAATCCTGACGTAAGCAGCTGATGTAGGTGAGTACTCGGACGTCAACATGTGACGTACATGCGCTCCACGAGGTAGGTAATCACGTGACGTACATCAAGACGCATGAAGCGACTGCAGGCCGATGACAATAAAGAATGTAAAGATTCCACAGTAACGGTGGGAGCAGTGAACTTAAGGTGGTTCACCGTGACTAAGGCCTCGCATGTGAAAGACACGCTCATCCCTCACCTTCTGTTTGTCGTTAACCTTCCATGACAGATCAGGTGTCCAACATTGCTGTGTCGAAAACACTGACATTAATAAGACTCAAGAATACGAACTCTTCTACTCGGAAGCCGGACACACACACACACACACACACACACACACACACACACACACACACACACACACACACACACACACACACACACACACACACACACAGCGGAAGCTCTTGGTGTCGGCTGAACTGATTGCTAGGTTTGCTACCCCGTATACACTCTATAAGCCGCTCGTTGTTCCCATAGTCTTATGTCATTCATTGCCATTAGAAGTCCCCCCAAAATGCAGTCACTGAGAAGTTCGTCGCTGAGATGCTCATCAATACCATTGTTTCATATTTGATATTGGACAATTTCTTAAACAGGGCAGAACGATGTATGAACACCTACCAGAAATTACTTCTTTTTCATTCATAATCTGTTAGACTTTTATTTTCATATTAAATATGAATTTCGGACACAAAATACGGAAAACTGCACACTAGGATACGGATTCCTTTCGGATAGGGTGAGCATGTCTGCATATAAATTACATATATTTACATCGGAACACTATAAAAGAGGAATTAAACTGAGAAATGTTTCAACTTTGTGGTACAAAAAATATTTTTTAGAGTGAGTGCACGTGACCTCCAGTAGAGTTGAACATACATGCATATTTACACCTGTGATTATATTATCGAATACTTTTCAAAACAAGAAAAAGCGATCTTTTAATTAATATTAGTTAGAAAATACATTCAAGCATCAGTCAATAAATGCCCTGCCGTGTCTTTATGATAACAGTCTAGGAGACTTGAACGGAATGCGGATAATGAACCGAATAAGTAAACGAATGGAAAGCCTCATGTCAAATAACAGGCAGTCCAGTCCAGTCCAGTCTAGTCCATAATGATGATCTTACGATACTTAATTGCCTTTAGTTTGGAGTCTTCGGCATCTAGCGACGTCCTTTGCACGATTCTCTGTTGAAAATATAAGATGTAATTTTGTTCTAAGCCCGAATCGATGTTAACATTTCTAAACGCAAACAGAGGAAGAAAATTACAAGACTGTAGAGGCAAAAGTAGTAGGCGTAATATATAAACCGTTTGAGAAGCAATTTTAGTGATGAAATTGGACAGTTTACAACAACAAATCTTACAATAAAGCGGTAAATTATGTTGGTACCTGTGAAAATTAATTTAAAAAACTAAAAAATTTGTGAGAAAGGTGAAACTATCTTTTACAATTCAAACTTTGCGAACATCGCTCAACTGCCGAAATCATAACCTGGGCTTTGACATGATTCTCTTTCACAAAAGAAAAGCATCAAGCTTTTCCTTCTCGTCGATAATCGAGAGGAAAAAAATTAAAACCCCAGTTTTCTGCTTAATTGAAAAATTCCATAACAGGTAATATGAAGACGCACAGCTATGTTAGAAATTATAAAAATTATCTTTAGAGAAAACATTTTGCCAGCTACACTCCCTTAAACAATAAACAGACATGTAGTTCTTACATTTCTTAAACCATAGCTCAAACAGAACTTGTTTCGATCTTGAAAACCTCTGTGAGAATTAAGATGATTTGATAAAATGAAAAATAATTAAAAGAGGGTGGACACATTTAGATTTTAAAGAAATAGAAATTAGGTTAGCACCCTCAAAACTCTGTCTTTCGGCTTTACGTTTACTTTACCTATACTCTATATTTACTTTATTTGTTGACAAAGCTCTCTGCCTAAAGATAAGAAGCTCTCAGTGTTTAGAAGATTACTGCCACAAATTTTGTAAGACGATAGTCAGTGATAGACTAGTGCGTGCGTTTGTGTCTGTCTGCTTATAATTGTGTGTGTGTGTGTGTGTGTGTGTGTGTGTGTGTGTGTGTTTTTTTTCATTCATAGGAAAAATCCAACACCAATTATTTGTTCCGGTATCACAGATATATAAAAGAGCAGGTGTCAAAACCACTCCTTTACACTGGTTGCCGGTATGCTTTCTCCCAATAACATAATATTAATTGGAGCTGAACCGCTGACGAGGCTGACTCATTAAAATAGCAAACAAATCAAATGGTGTATGTTGTGTGCCAAACACTCAGAAGGCAGAAAGAGTACAAAGATGATGCATTGATAAAAACGAATGCAGCAGTTTAAACAGCAGCCTTTGCCAATAATCACACGAGACGAAACGTTTACAAGATAAGGTGAAAATTTAACTCAAGAAAATCTCTCAGGGTGTCTGTATTACAAATTAGAAAAGTTTAAGAGACGTGCAGTAAGAGACTTATCGTCCACGCTAATTTGAGACGGAGAAGACTGCAGTGCTGGACTTGAATTAGGTGGTCTATAGAAAAATTATATTTCATTTTCGTGGAATTACTCTACTGAAAAAAGGCAGCGTTAAAGCGTATTGATATTCTTCTACATATCGGTGTCAATACAGTCGTGAAAGCTCAGTCACTATGAACCTGACTTCATCGCAAGAAAGCACGGGTACCTTTGACTTACTATTGCCGTCGGTCGAGAGGAATCTCACAACAGTCGTCCTCTCGTCCCTGGCAGCCGTTGCTGATGCTCAAGGTCTTGTCTCTGACGAGGCGGTCCTGAATCTGCTGGCTGTGTACCGATGGCTGGGGATCGTGGTGTGCCTCGTACCCCTCGTCTTCTCTCTGCTCAATGCCAGCGTGTACTGGCAGCACAAGAGAGCCTCGCACGGTGTCCACCTGATGGGCATCTGCGCCGGCGATGGGTTATGTGTCCTGATGACTTTGATAGCTTTTTTGACAGCCCTATGGCAGCCACCCAGCTCGAAGGCTTACCAAATCGCCAACTGGTACCTGGCCAGCTATTCTGCCGGCAGCTTTCGCCGGGCAGCCATCTGCCTCAACCTGCTCGTGTCCTTGGAACGTTTCCTCGCGGTGGCTTTCCCACTAAAAGACTTCTCGAAGCGCGTGGCTGGCAAACCGAGGCTCAGAGTCTTGGCTGTCTTTGTTTTGTCTTTTGCAGCGCATGCATACTTAGTTCTAGAGTTTTGTGTACTAAGAGATGGTGAAGGAAAGTGGAAGTTATCACGCACAAATCTAGCCATCGATAATCCGTTAATTTTTGTCGTTTGGGACATCGTGGTAACCGTCTTTATCGCTTGCCTCCCTCTTTTTCTGTCCCTAGGGCTCAACGTTGCCTTGGTGATAGTGTTACGTCAGCACAAAATTACCACAAAGTCGCTTAGAGTTTCAGCGGGAGGGACCAAGCAGGCGCAGCCCCAATCCACAGTCTACACCCAAGACGTGGGACACGTTGTCCCTCTCAAGGACTGTCAGCCCATGTCTTTCGAAGTTTCTCACGTATCGTCTGCTTCTGCACAGCAAGGATCTTGTGCTGGTAAAGCATGGATGTCACCAAAGCGTGGCCGAGGCCACGGGGATCAGTCGGTGAACACCATGGTGCTGGTGTTCTCCTTCGTCTACGCCGTCATGGTGCTCCCCCGCATGCTGCACTTCACAGTGCGCCTCGTGATTCCCGAGTACGGACCGAGCTCTCGTGAGAGCAACCTGTATTCCATGATCGGTATCTTCACTCAGATCTGGTTCCACCTGACGGAGGTGAACCAGTTTTGCTTGTCTTTTATTTACAGTCGTCAGTTTCGCAAAGCAGTTTATCGCTTGTTTGTTGTCCGCATCTTTTGCGGCAGCTTTAGTGACAAGCAGTCCATGTCATCAAGTATTGCAACATCTCAGTCTTCATGCAAGTGATCAGATAACCAGGCCATAAAAATTATAATAATGATAAAAAAAATCCACGAAAATTATTAGAATATTTTCTATGTTCATCGCGAATTATTGTCACCAAAGACATCAGTATTTGGACAAAGAAGACGCAGAAAACAGAACTGTATAAGGGAAATTGAATTATACTCTGTTAACTGTATTGTGTTGATAAATAATAAACCAGTCAATTAATTTTAACCAATAGTGGAGACTTTTGCTGATCACAATACCCATAAACCATAACCCCTTGAAAGCTAAATTTTCGCGAAATCCCAATGGAAGATGCATTTACTTTTGTAGACTTAGTTAAAGAAGCGGCTTTGTCGTTCTACTAATCTTTAGTTAAGATAGCGATGCTTAGTGTCCTGTTGCTGCTGTTAATATCACAGAAAGCATTTCGAAGGTTTGGGAATTTATTTTTTTTAAAGATATTCTTTCACTGAAAGAAAAAAACGCGCGATTGGGATTTGTGGGCATTCCTCACATGACTTCCTAGTGAAGAGAGACAACTTCGAGAATACTACTAAAGCGCAAAAAAAGTTTTCTGGAGATCTATTTGCATCTCAAAAATTTTTAAAAAATGTTTTTGGTTGTTAGTAAACTTTAAGTTTCATCGTTTGTAACTGTGATATTTTACTATAGGGGTAATAACCCAAGGCAAATTAGTCTTTAACTGTGTAGCAGGCGATATTTTTTCATGCAACAAATTATGATTAAGAAAATTTGATATTGTATGATGCATTCTACGAGAAGCTGAAAATGGCAATTTATATTTTATTACAATTTAAATCTATTCGATATTCACAAAGAAATGTAGAAGGAATATTGCTTGATAAATTTAATAAATTTTACAGAAAGATTTCTACTTTAGATGCCGATGTCGATGTCGATACCAAGCAGTATGTTAATGTTTGTGAGGGATGGAAGTTTCGTTTAAAAAATCCCCAGTGAAAGTTCCGGAAAGCTTTGAGATTAACAAATGTTTATATAGAAGCCACACAAAGATGTAAAGATGTGACCAGCATAAATCTTTAACAGCTGTTAGCTACATTGCATGAAGAGAGTATGTATAGAACAGAGAACAAAGCAATAATAAGCCAAAGTGATGAGATAAACGAAAACCACGGACGATGATTATGACTTTTTAGGTAAGTAAAAACAGTAATTCGAAACAGAAATGAAGAAATTGAAAATGATCTTATGTCAGTCGTATTTCACAGTGTTCTTGATAAACTATTGGCACATACTTTGCTTAACTCTTTGTCGGTTTTTTCTCTGCTGATAAAAAAACTAACAAGAAGTTTACAAATGTCAAAACCCACTTCAGCAATTATAAAGGAGCTTTGAATAAAGTGTACATGTATCCCCTGGAATTAAAATAATTATAGGAAACGAGGGAAAACCGTTGAGCACATAATCTGGCACTGTTCATTAAGTCACGACTTTTGGAATGTGTTATAATAACTATAACCATTTAAAGGCAATTAGGTTATTAGGTTATGTAAAGAAGTTGTTTTATTTGGTATTACTTGAACTAAGAGTGCTGACAGCTTTGAACTAATTATTCTTTTAGCACAATTCTTCGTTTATAAATGCTGCTTCCTGAAGGTCATATCAACAGTAGATAAATTTATACCTTTTCTAAAGTCACGATATATTTAAGAACAGTATGTGACATCTATTAATAGCATACAAATATCCTTTCGGAAACAGTGGCTCCCATTTAGTCATGTCATTTCTTAAATAACGATAATATTGTAAAAAGGGACTTTTAAGGTAACTAAGGGCATCATAGAGATGACGGCCATACACAGTAAATGTTAAAACTGGTTTAATTTGTGTAAGTTTAGCCATTCTTTCTGTGGCACTTGCATCTTTAATGCACAGGGTAAAGGGAGATGGAACCTTTGCTTATAATGTAGCAGATGGATTGCCTTGTTTGTTGTTATTTCTATTATCTTATGTGTAAATTATGTTGTTTGTATATATGTATGTTGCTTAAATTCAGAATTATTCTATGTATAATTTTATGTTCTGCATGTATGGATTGTTGAATAAAAATGTAAAAAAAAGTTCGTGCTCGAATAGCGTCAACCACCCTCCAAAGTACCTTGAAGGATGATCTTTGACAAGCTGTGGTGCCGCGGTTGATGTGGATATCTGTCGTTGCCGTCGTTGGAGAGGGTGGCTCCCAAGTATTTACACCTGCTGACCTCTTCGAGCCGAACCCAAATTCATGCATATCTCTGCTTTTTTGTTGCCAGTGAACACAACTTTGCTCTTATCAGTGCTGGTCTCCATTTCATAAGCGTTCGAACTGTCTGTCAGTCTGCTGGTAAAATATTGCAGGTCTTTGATAATGCCTGCTAGGAGTAGGCTGTAAATCGGCTGTCCACCCTTGGAACTGGAGCGTTTCACACACGATGTTTTCCAAGGAGTCCTGGAACTAGGAGCTTTGGCATGTAATGCAAAAACTCATCATCGAAGAGGTTATCGTCCAAATCATCAAAGCGCCGTATAACAGTTCAGCGAGCGCACTATTGCCAGATAATCAAATAGTTTACATTCACACGAAATTTGGGGTACGTCAAGGATGCCCCTATCACCTGTGAGCTCAACATCTCCTGTGCTGTTCAACGATGATGATGATGATGATGATGATGATGATGATGATGATGATGATGATGATGATGATGATGATGATGATGATGATGATGAGGAGGAGGAGGAGGAGGAGGAGGAGTAAATCGGCTAACCAGAGACAGCGGCGCAAACTTGGTATTCATATACTGAGGGTAAGCCTATCCAAATCGCGTTACCAAGCAGTATTTTATCGGTGGTCGTTTCATCTGAATTAATGACTGAATTTTTCTAGACTATGGATAAATATAATAGTACAGAAGTGTTCTGTAAATACTGTTTTCATTGAATTCCTAGTCCGCTCATAGTAGGCATCACAATAAACAAAACTAAGCTGCTTTTCAGTCGTCATTATACCAAAGTTAGGGTATATTCACCCATGCGTAAAATACCGATGGTTATTAATATGAGCCCTGACGTCTATTCTTTGTGTCAATGCACCACTCGGCGTGTGGCGACATCGACAACAACCGCAATAAGATAACGTGTTTGTAGACGAAAGTGTATTGTATATTTGTTTGAAGCTGGTCGCCTATTGTAAAACTAAATATGTAAGGTGGCCGCCTACTTTATAACAAGGACGATATACAGTTGTACCACTTTGTTACTGTTTTACTGTAATAATGTAAAATGCCATCGTGCCATTGCACTGGTATTTAATTGGGGAATTGAACAATCTTACAGCATTCCTTGAGGTTGGTCTCTAAGTACTTTTCTTCCCTTTCTTTACTGTGTGGGTGTGTACAATAACACGCCTTTGAAACACTGACAAATCAAACGTCTCAAGCAAATAACAATAAAGCAGGACGATGCAGGTAACTATATTTAATCGGGAACTTGGCGTTCTCTGGCTGTATAAATAAATAAATAAATAAATAAATAAATGTTCTCCCCAAGCTGACATTATCTTGTGTCGAGACGACACACAGTCCGTGAAATTAATTTCTGAACATTCGTATTGCTCGGGATCATAGTGAAAACAGGATAAACTTCGTATGCTGACCAAGAAAAAAAAGAGGACATGAGAGGACAGGCAAATAAAATATAGCAATGACGGGCTATGCTGCACAAATTATTCTTAGCTACTAAATCGTAATCAACTATGACACACTATGATGCACATAACACACAGGCAGTCTAACATGTAATCAAAAAGCTAAAAATAAATACACAAGAAATAAAAACAGGGTAAGAAAATAAATTAATTAAAAATAAACTAATTTCCCTTTGCCCCAAATCTCGCGTGACTCTAGTGATATAGAAAGACTATTGCAGTACTAGAGGACTTGAAAACGCAATTGCAATATTAAATTTTAGTGTCAAAAACTGCATGACAAACAACAATATTCTATTTAAAAACAACAAAACTGAAGCCATTTGTATAAGCACGCGCAAATACTCATCTTCCGCGATGTCCCTCTCACCTATTCGACAACAGAATCATTCGATAATGATTCATATGATCTTCCCAAGAACTTGGGTATCATATTCGACAATATTATAACTGATATTTATGATTCGGCCAAGAACATGGTTATCGTATTCAACCACACTCTGTCCGTCCCACAATTTGACCCCTGTACTGCGCAACTGATGCCAACTATAAACTTATAATTTCCCTCCTTCTCTCTTGCACTCCTTCTCTCGAATACTACAACTCTCTTATCGCTTTCCTTTCAGACTCTTCCGTTTATGATCCTCAACGTGTTCGAAACAATATCGCCAGCTTCATTTTTCGTTAGAAGAAAACCGATCACACGACTCCTTCCTGCACTCTACTGGCTCCCAGTTTTGAATCACATTCGATGGGTCATCTGTTACCCGTGTCTTTACGCCTCTGCCCCCATCTACCTCTCCAACTCACTTCATATCTACACACCTCTTCGTACTCTCCGATCCTCTTCCGATTCTCTCAGGCTTCTGGAGCCAGACTCCTTAGATTTGGTCCGTCTATTCTTTTTTCTGTCTCTACATTCACCTGAAACAAGCTACCACTCCATGGTCAATAAAACTCACTCCTTTGTCTGTTACAACCATAACCGTGACATTCCTGTACATTTGTCTGTATGTAAGTATGCATCCACATGTGTGCATGAATGTTTATGGACCCGTGCAACATGCACCATAATAAGAGTAGGAATTTTTTTATAATAATAGTTTCCAGAAAACTTTAAAAAGCAATACGCACATTATCCACACATGGTGATATTGTTTACTATTTGTATTACGGTAACAAACTATCTACAAAGGCAACTGTAACATTTAAAATATGGTTTGGTGCTGTATTTATATTAATAGGCAACGATTTGGGGAAAAAACTTCTCTCCAAGGTATTTTACCATTCCGGCAGCAATTAGTCTTTCAAGTCAGGGCCAGTCAGGTATAGTGAGTTGTTTCCCCCTACTTGTGAAACTATTGTACTTTCTGTAACTCGAGAGTCTGTAACGCACTGGTGTCTGCTGTAATCATCTGGGTTCTAGTTCTCTGGGAACTAGGGAAAAGTACGATCGAAGACGTAAAAATGTAATTTTAAAGCATGCTCCCTGCTTTGCCACCGGTTATCAATAAAAGCACGTCGTTTCCTTTCATCTTGTCTTTGTTGCTAAGAGCGCGGAAAGCGAACCGGTTGCTCTAAAAGGTTTGTGTCTCTGTGTCATTGGCTGATACTGCTACTCAATCCTGACGTAAGCAGCTGACGTTGGTGAGCACTTGGACGAAAGCATATGTGACGTACACGCATTCCATGACGTAGGCAATCACTTGACGTACATCAAGACACGTGACGCGATAGAACGTGAACGTCACACAGTAACGGTGGGGACAGCCACCATTAAGTGGCTCACCGTGCCTGTCAAGGATCACGCGCAGACAGGTGACATACAACACACACTGACCACACGGCGTTCCTCACGTGCTCTTCCACGCAACAAAGACCTGTACGTGGGTTACTAAATCTCTATAATTTTGGGACTTGCCTTCTTAGGGTAAGATCAATATTGCATAAATTCAAATACTTTTTCAATTCACAAAGAATTTCAGTAATTTCACATCAACGGCATAAATATTTATCTCTCCATCCTCCATTCATCCGTCTTCCGAAAACCAAAGTTTCATCTATAAATTCACTCCTCTTCAAATGTTTAAACTAAAGAGGTTCTCAAAAGATATTCAAATGACCAAAACACACTTACGGTGAAGTCCGGTCAGAATACACGCACTCACAGTTATACACTTTCCTATAATAATCCCCCTTGAAACTGTACAGCTGACTAATACACACGGCACTACGACGTCTACCAGAATCCACCAGCAGAACAATCAGCAACTGGGAATCTCAAAAGCACACAGCAAAACTCCCGGCGCAGACGACCTTTCTTTTCTCTCCAAAACCCGCCCGTTTACTCCCACTCTCAGCAGACGACACCCTACGTCATTCCTCGTCTTACGTCACGCCTTCTACATTCTAAAAATTCTCACAAGCGTACATTAATAAAGGGTCACTATCCCTGCTTCTTAAAACCTATAAGGGGAAATAACTTCCATTGCTAACTTTCCTCCTTGGCACTGGTCGATCCGTGACAGTGCAGAAGAAACGCTCTTTCTTGAGTTCCCCATTTTGTCCAAGGTAAGGTACTTACTCTCGCTTCATAACTGTGGCAACTGATGGGGTATCAAGAACTGGGCCACAGTTTGGAGGCTGGTTTGACACGTGACCGAGCACGACGCTCAAAAGAATTCCCGTGAAGGGGGTTGACGTCGAGGCGGACAGAACAGGGCTTTCAAACATAAAAGAATGACTGGTCGTTCTATGCGGAATTTGCCTAAGTTACGAGCCTTATAAGCCGCTTTGCTTATCCAGCAGATTCTCCTAGGGACTAGTAGAAGCTCAGCTGGTCTCCAGGTAGTACCAGTCAAGGTATTACTTAAATACTGTAGGGAAAATAAAAGCGAGAACGAATAAAAATGAACTAACAAATTTCATGCGACAACTTCTTGCTTACTGTGATAGGACTAGACCAACAGAAAGAGAGAGAGAGAGAGAGATGCAAAGAGAGAATGAAGAAAAAAGATAAAGAACGAAAAAGGAAGAAGAAAACAGAGAGAAAAAGGGAAGAAAGTAACCTAAGCACACGAAGATAAAGGAGGTCACTGCGTATGACACCGAGAAAATCACGTGACACTGTAAAAATGGTTTTGTTATCTTCTTCCACAGAATAAAAAGACTAAGCAGCCCCACTTTTCTGATTTTCTCTTGAAATGGCGGCCTTTATATTGACCTTTGCGATCGGCATAGTTCTCTGTCATGAAACGGCCTTGGGTGAGTAATCTACAGCCATGTTGTGAGTAGACTGCAGGTGTGTGGTGGTTGGGCTCTAGCCATTTGGTGAGAACAGTTACATCATGTGCAGACTCCAGGTATTTATTGAGCAGACTACAGTTCTTTGAAGACTAGTCTACTGTTTGGTGATGAGGCAACAATATTTCGTTTTTTTTAAAAGCCCAACCCGATTGCTGAGCAAAAATCGTTGGAAACAAAGCACAAAGTATCACAAAACATTCCGGTGGTATTTTATGACAAAGAGGCATGAAAGATTTTATATTAATATTTTTCTCTTAAGGACACAACTAGGTTTGTCGAGAAAACAGGAAGTCGAAGAGAAAAGATGTAATCTTCGGTAAAAGAAAACTGACCAGGACACAGTGTGCTGTTGCTGAATGTTCAAAACATTTCAAAATCGATTGTTATCCAGTTACTTATACAGTACAAGCAAGTTTTTGATTTTCAGTGAAACGAAGAAATCTTATTCCTACAGCATTGCTTACTATACAACAGCACGAGATGTTAAAACCAACTACGACTGTTGGTAGATCAAGCATCAGATATACAACATCGACAGTTTCTACACCGTCTGGTCTACAAGTAACATCGTGTAACAGTCACAAACACATCATCATCAGTCGTATCTTTATCCAGCATAATGCTAACAACTGACAGTCTGATGGCACCATTGATGTGCGTGATATAAACAGCTAAAAAAAGGGGGAAAAGAATTGAGGGTGATAAACATATTATAGGGAGCTAAACGGGAACACGTGCGAGTATCAGTAAGTAAATAGAAAATTTTGCATGCATTAGCATGAGGAAAAAGTTTTTACATCGATAAACATGTTTCAAACTATCATGATATTTTTAATTGTAAAAAAAATCTTTAACAGCAGTTCGTTGTAAATATAAAATGAAAATGCAATGCTTGAAACAATCAAATAAAAATAACAGGTTTTTCTCTCAGAAAAACTGTTTTGAAAGGTGTTAACATTTTATTAACAATAATACACATGGAAAAATTAACTCAAATACGCCCACTTAGTAAAAGACAATCAGTAATAATAAAACATAGACTGCAATGTCTGTGACTGTTGCCCATTAAATTTTGATCTGATTGACTTACCAGTCTGTTTAGTGAATTCAGTGTGGACCATTTAATTATTTTTTTCAAACTTCATTCGAAGCTTCTAAATAAAGTTCCAATCTGTAGGGCTGTATTCCAAATTCAGCTGTTTCATTTTTTGGGCAAAAGAAAAATCGCTTCTTGAACTCGACAACCTGAGTGACGTTTCTTCATTTGACTTGAAGACATGCACACTCGCTGTTACAAATACTCAGGGCTCGTAAGAGAACCTTCAGTATAAGAGTAATTTTTTCCCGCCTTCCTAGTTGCAGGTGAGAATGCCGATGTTTGAAGGCTTATATCTTTATAATTAAGCATAATTATGTACTCATATTTTGGGAATCATTATTTTAAAACGAGCTTAACCCGATCATAAAGAAAAAAATGATGCGCTCGGTTTGTCCTTTAAACAGCGCACATTTGTTTAGTAAACCTCATTATTTTTAGCCGCAGTTATTGGGTCAGTAGAGTACAGTTAGTTAGGGAGTAGACTGCTCTAGCTTGTGAGGAGGGGCAAGTCGATGGTAACTGTTCTTGAGTGGCAAAGCGTGTTTCGGCTTTAAACTGTCAACAGGGGTGAATACTCTTCGTCATCGCCGTGCCGCAACACTCTCGTTGTCCACCTCATCTTTCGCAATGTCTCTGTACAAGCGTCTGGCATCTGGTAACCATGACAACATCGTTTTCTCTCCGCTCAGCGTGTACACGGCCTTGACTATGACCTTGCTGGGGGCAGGTGGAGACACGGAGCGTGAATTGCGGGTAGGAATGAGTGATAGTGCACTTGTGCGTGTACGAACACTTTAATTTGTGTGTGTGTGTGTGTGTGCGTGCATGCATGCGTGTTTGTGTGTGAGAGACAGAGCGACAATCACAATGAGAATTCTTTATTAACGCGAGGTAAGGTAAGGAAGACATCCTTTTTTTCCATTTATTTGGGGGAGGGAGAGAATAAGCTAAGTAATTAAGTACTGAAAGAATAGATAGGTAGTAATAAACTAGAGAGAGAGAGAGAGAGAGAGAGCGTGAGAAAGAGAGGGAACACGCTTTTGCACTCGAGTAAATCAGTGTATCTGCTTAAAAAAATAACAAAGTGATCGTAAAGACATTAGCTTTGTATGACCAAGAAAAATGAGATTAAACGATCATTTAAAGATAAGATTTGACGAGAGAATGTTTGCTTAACTGTAGAAGGGAGTGGCTAAAATCGGAGACATGAGCGTTTTATGTTGAACAAAATGTTAAACTTTCTTTTCTATTCTATGTTTGCCTTTAGAATTCCTTTCTCTCCTTCCACCGTGAAATGTTTCGAAGGTTTCATAACTCATTTGATTATCTGTAGCAGCTACTCGGGAAGTTGACTCACTTCTCTGACACACGTTTAGGCCGATATACTACACGTATAGATATAGGTAAGCGTTATGCGCAAGTGACGATCAAAAAGCTAGTTGGGGAAGAAAGCAAATCTGATTATAGATCATTGTGTATGCATGTTTGTTTGTTTATGTGTGTGTGTGTGTGTGTGTGTGTGTGTGTGTGTGTGTGGACCAGCCAGACCTACCAATCCTCCAACTGCATTGTATCATATTTATAGCATTGCATAAGTCACATATCAATGCACATTAAATAAACTGATATATTTATTATTGTTAAGTTAACATATTGTGTGAAGTACAAACATTCATATAAAAAGCAACAAAGTTTGGAAACGACAGTATTTTTACTCTTTTCATTTCTTCAGACAGTTCTTGGAGTACAAGATGGACAGAACATCCACGCTGGAATTCATGACCTGATGACCTCCATAACAGCTCATGACGTCACCTCAAACGTTACACTGCGCGTGGCTGACGCCCTGTATTACGACGCACAGAAAGCTGACGTCACGGACAGGCAGGCGGGATCACTTGGATGGATGGATGGATGATCGGATAGTTGCAGGATAAAGGGACCGAAGAAGGATTATGGGATTGAGAACAGTTTATTGTTATTTTGTTCCCTTTTATTTATTTCTTGATCTCATAATTTGTGTGCGCTTGTCACTGTGTCTTCGGTGTCCCGAGAGTTCCATGTTTTTGTTTGTCTTGCAGCTACGCTACTAACATGAGGCAGTACTACGCCACGGGCCTCAAGCCCTTCCAGAGACCTAACCCAGAGCAGGCCATCAACACGTGGGTAGAGGAGGTGACAGAACGCGCCATCACAAACTTCCTGCAGCCTGGCGCCATCACTGCCGATACCGTACTCATGCTTCTCAACGCGCTATTCTTCGAGGTAATAAACTCACTCACTCACTCACTCACTCACTCACTCACTCACTCACTCACTCACTCACTCGTAAAGAAGAAAAGTAATGACATATTAACAGATAATACGTATTTTTTCGCCTGTTGCTGTTTAACACCGTTTCAGCAACACCAAGGCAATAAAATAAACCACACATATCGCAATACTTGCTATTTCAAACCACTGATTGCATGCATGTTTAGGCGTCGTGGCAAACCATGTTCGCGGCTCGAGGTACCCATAGCGCTTCCTTCACCAGCCTGTCTGCTGCGGTGAAACACGTGCCCATGATGACAAATGAGGGCGAGTTCTCTGTCAAGACTCTTCCGGAACTGGACGCGCGCGTGCTGGAGCTGCCGTACAAGGGACGACGCTACAGTTTTTTCATCATCCTTCCCAAGACCAAGAATGGTCTCAGCCACCTGGAGGGCCTGCTGGACGGCCAGGTCAGTCTATGACAAACGGCAGCTTAGAGTTGGTTGGTTGGTTGGTTGGTTGGTTATTTCACACTAGCGGAGAGAGATGTCCCAAGATGAGATCCGAATCCAGGGCCTCTCATTGGGGACTCTAGAAGCATGGAGATAGGTAGATGGAGAGCACTTAAATGCCTTCAAGGCATAATAGAAACATAGGCACTAACTAATAGAGAGAGTGAATTAAAAGAGTAATTCATCTAAAGGGGTACAAACTGTACCAAGCAATCTAGACATGCGAGAAACTATTAACACGTTTACAAGCAGGCTTACTTTTTTGTGTTTCTACTTATTTCGATTGGGTTTTCCTCGACAGATTCTAGAGAGCGCTGTAGCCGGTATGCCACGCGCCGAACATTTCGAGGTGTATGTGCCCAAATTCACACTGCGCACGCATAAGGGATTGAAGGAGCCCCTACAGGCCCTGGGGCTCAAGTCCATGTTCGATGAGACGGCCAATTTCACTGGCATGGCGCGTGTTTCAGGAGGAAAAACTCTACTGGTCACCGATGTACAGCATGAGGCCATGATAGAAGTGAGAGATGACTTTAAAATTTCTCGTTCATTCTTATTATCCGAAGGGGCTTAGTGTACACAAGGTATCAAGCTTGGTCTTACACAAAGCAATACACACTACAATACATCCATACACATCTCAGGTGAAAACCCTAGTCTCTAACACTCTGTTAATTAGTGGCACACACCGAAGCCTCACTGTCTTTTTTTGTACCACTCCATACTTTCTCTTTAGTCATCGCTGCCTCCGTTTACTAACTCGTTTGCTCACTGAAGAAATTTTAAGCCAACCCTGTTCGTCATAACGAGAAAGAATATTGTATTTTCAACGATTTATTATTATTCTTTTGATTTCCGATTTTATAATTAGTAATCAAATGTGTGAAGAGTGCAGAAGAGTTTCAGTTGGAAGTCCCCAGCAATGTTAATTATAGATATTTGACTTTTTTTGTGTGCCACTGACTGTGACAATATCGTGCGGGTCAAACAGGTCACGGAAACTGGTACTAAGGCGGCGGCAGTGACGTCAGTCACTTATGGTTCGCAGTCGGAGGCGAGTGTGTTCCGGGTGGACCACCCTTGCCTCTTTGTTCTCCGCGATAAAGCTGACGGCATTAACATCTTCATGGGGCGCCTTACCGACCCATCACAAGGCGGCCAGTAGATTGGTGTGGTTGTGCTTTATATATATACATATACATAAATAAAACCAATGGCAGATAAACATGAAAACTGTGGAGAATGAAAACTGCGGAGAATATATGATAACCGTGAGATATTCCTTCATGATTTGTTTCCTCTAATAATCACTCAAATCTACGAGAGAGAGAGAGAGAGAGACATGACAAGACATTCTTAATGCAAATAATTCATCGTCATTATGACATGGGAGAAATACAAGCAAATTTACAAAAGGAAACAGCATGCTCAATGACAATGTTTAGGCAGGTGGAAAATTTCGCATAATTTGAATCTAACTATAATATGTTCATCAGGCATGTTCTTACCAAAGAGACATGACTAGGTGTATGTACAGGTATGTTGGTTGTACTTCCATCCATCTGTAAATACACACATCTATAAGTGGCTGAAACATTACCTGTTGAATATGTTGATATGTACAGCTGCATCTCAATAATATTATAAACAAACAAGCCACTTTTTCCAAAAGAGAGGGTTGCTATAACCTTCAGATCCAATAACTCACTCTGATAAACTTCAATTCACAAACATACGTATCCTGTCTACCCATACCATACCCTTGTGATCTCCTATAAATGCTATCTTACATTTACATTGTGACACACACACACACACTAAGAAACAAAAAAAAGAGAGAGCTAATCATTCAAATCCACGAGAGAGAGAGAGAGAAAAAAAAAACACGCCTATAGTATTGCCGATCTCCAAAACGACGTAAATTACAACTGTCCTGGATACGTTGCAAATATTTGCATCACATTAGACCGGTCAAAAAAAAAACCAACCAACCAACCAACCAACAAACAAACAAACAAACAAACAAACAAACAAACAAAGAAACTTAGGTGTTGTATTTTGTCGAAGCTCATATGGTTGCGAGCGCAAACACACATGTAAAAGGGGAAGTGAGGGTGGTTGCACAATGCCCTACACCTCGTTTTTTTTTTTGCATTTTTCGTGTCATATCTCTGTTGGTCCACGCGATATGAAGCAAAGAGACTTAGAATTAGATAAACAGGATTCAAGATTCAGGATTCATCTTTTGCATGACCTCAAGTACCTTAGACCTAAGAATGGGAAAGAAAAAATATCCGTCAGTAAGGTTGAAGCACCAACGAGAATCGCAATAAATCAACCTTATCAGGTCGACATGCTTGTCACTAAGTTGAAGGCTTGTCGAGGCAGCAAGACCCTGGGTTTATCAGTCATGGCAGCTGACACGACTATTAGACAGAACAATCTTGTACTGATTTGAATAAAAGAACTTGTCAACTTCGTCTCCGGCAGATTTTTCTGCAGGAATGGCCATGGCGATTTGGAGAATTTTCTTAGCGACCGGATTACTTATCTTTGCGGAACTTCTTACTGGTGAGTAGAGTACAGCTGTTGAGTGAATAGATCACAGCTGTAAGGTGAGCAGGCCGCAGCCTTCTAGCCAGCAAATAAAAGATGTTTGGCATGTCGGGTGCATGTGTTTGGATAGCACACTACAGTTGACAGATGCTGAGATGATCATGCTTGTGTCTCGGTTATACAGCGTCTTAGACACTAGTTGGTTGGTTAACACAAAATAGTCATCTTGAATGCTAAGAAGATAGTATGTAGCAACAGTTGGGCTGCAGGCAACGCCATTTCCAGCTGGTAACTATAGCGACGTGCAATGAACCTGGAGTTTGGAAAATAGGTTTGAGCTGTGATATAAGCAGACTGCAGCTGTCTTATAAGTGGCTTGCAGTTATGTCGTAAGTACTCAACAGTTGTCTAGTGAGTAGATACCCACAGTAAAATGTTTTTAGAATGCCGAAATGCTGAGGTGTCTGTATGACGAACATTTTTCGATAGGGGTGGCCCCTCTCCGTCATCGCAGTGCTACAGACTTCTCGTTGTCCACCTCATCTTTTGGAATCTCCCTGTACAAGCGACTGGGATTTGGTAACCATGACAACATCATCTTCTCCCCGCTAAGTGTGTACACGGCCTTGACCATGACCTTGTTGGGGGCAGGTGGCGACACTGAGAGGGAACTAAAGGTACGAGTCTCGGTGTGTTATGTTTAAGTTTGTATGTGTGAGTTAGTCTGTACCAATTGCCTCACTGCTTCCCCTTTGAAACTCTCTCTACTGCGCCGTATTTCGAACGAAAAATATTATCTAAAAAAAACAACAACAGCAATAACAAAAATCCAAATAAAATCAAGGACAAACATAAACACGAAACCACATTAAATCAAAACACAGATGAGAAAGTAAGTATATCAGTTTGTAAAAGGAGTTTAGCCCAAATGTAAAAAAAAAATCGAGATAAGATGAGTTAAGACAAACGTCTGCTGAAGGTACTTTACTAAGATTATGACCCTCGTGTATTCCATTAGGGTTGGTCCGATAAAACACTCACGTACCACAGTGAACATAGTAAGATCCTGGGTTCAAATCCTGTCGCGGGACTACCATTCTTCTCTCTGACACTAGCTCAGATGTCCGGCGGTCGAAGAGTTTTCTCGGGTCATCTTTCTTTCTCATTCACCATCACTCTCCCCTTCCCCTAATGGTACGACATGACAACGAGGTGTAAGTATTAAAAAATATCACGCCAGAAAAAATGCTTATTTTTAAATGAAGCTACTCTACTACTACCTAATCTAGTGTAGGTGTTTCAGAAGGTAATAACTATGTAACTGATATATTTTTACCCAATTTAATGCAGCTGTTAAAGAATGGAATAGAAATGTAGCTGATATATTACTGCCTAATGTAATGTAGCTGTTTTATGAAGGTAATAGCTATGTAATATATAGCTTCTATATTACTCTTTAATCTAAGGTAGTATGGAGGAAATAACTAGGTTACTTCTATGTGCTTTCTCTGTCTGTCTGTCTGTCTGTCTGTCTGTCTCTCTCTCTCTCTCTCACAGACACATATACATGCAGACAAAAACGGGGACCGTAGTTCTGAAACAAGGGCAAACCGTTGTCCTGGGGCAACATGGGGAACACAAGCAAACACATCTTGTTTCCGAAGTTATAAAGCGGTATACAGACCCTGCAGATGATGATGATGATGATGATGATGATGATGATGATGATGATGATGATGATGATGATGTCCATTTGTAATGCGCAGGTATCCATTCAGAATGCTCATTGCGCAGCAAAAACAAACAAACAAAAAAAACTAACAAGATGTTGTTTTAGACCTGGAACCGTAGTTGCAAAGCGATAGCAAAGATGCCATGGGGTAAAGAAACATAAAGTCGTGTTCGCAGAGCCTGGTAGTGGCATAGTAACTATGGAAACAAATCGCTTTTCTTTCAGGCTCCGATTGTGCTCCGGGTAAGGGACTCGCTTCATAGCTACGCCCCCAGGGCAGAAAAACTTGTTTGTTGCACTAACCTTTACTGGCTTTCAATCTTATATCATGAATGTGTATACTGTATCGTATTTCTTTCTTTATTTATTTTCTCTAGACGGTGCTGAGAGTACAGGATGGTCAGAACATCCACGCGAGAATTCATGACCTTATGACCTCCATCACAGCTCACGACGTCACCTCAAACGTCACAGTGCGCGTGGCTGACGCCGTGTATTACGACGCACAACAAGTGGACGTCACGGACAGGCAGGCGGCTCCACGGGTGGATGGGTGGACGGATGAATGGGAGAGGATAGATATTTTACTAATTTTTATCTTTTGATCTGACGATTCTCTCAGTTGATTGTTTGTCTCAAGAGTTTCATCAGTGAGATCGTTTTGTTTCATTTGCTTTTAATTTGCGTTAAACAGCTTTGCTTCCACGATGAGTCAGTACTACGGGACGGGGCTGAAACCCTTCCAGACGCCTAACCCGGAGAAAGCTATTAACACGTGGGTAGAGGAGGTGACAGAACGCGCCATCACCAACTTCATGCAGCCTGGCGCCATTACAGCTGATACCGTACTCATACTTCTCAACGCCGTATTTTTCGAGGTAAGAACACACCTCCCGTTCAAAAAAAAACAACAAAACAAACCCCGCAGAAACAAATGACTAAATGAACAAACAAATCAAAAAAAAAAAAAAAACACGAACGAGTGAACAAAGAAACAATAAAAAAAAAACAAAACTCATACTTCTCAACGCCATATTTTTCGAAGTAAGAACACACCTCCCGCTCAAAAAAAAGAAACCCACAGAAACAAATGACTAAATGAACAAACAAATAAAAAAAACACGAATGAGTGAATAAACAAACAATAAAAAAACAACAAGAAACCCCAAGCCAACTAAAGGAAAAAGCGAGTGACCGACCAAACAAACAAACGACCCATCCCGAACCAACAAGCCATATTCCATATTCATAACCATCCATACACTTTTGGGTACTCGCTTGCCCAGGGGTTGTGGCAAACCATGTTTGAGGCTCGGGGCACCCGAAACGGCAGCTTCACTACCCTGGCAGGCGAGGTCAAGCGAGTGCCATTGATGTTTAACGAGGGAGGCTTCTCCGTGAAGGATCTTCCGCAACTGGACGCGCGCATGCTGGAGCTGCCGTACAAGGGACGTCGCTACAGTTTGTTCATCGTCCTCCCCAAGACCAAGAATGGTCTCACCCACCTAGAGGGCCTGCTGGACGGTCAGGTCAGAAGTTGTATGTACACAGCGAACGAGCGCGTGAGAGAAAGAGAGGGAAAGAGGGGAAAAGTTTGATAAGACGGAAAGTACCTGGTATGTCTCTTTCCTCACTTTATTCTTTGCAATGGCTTATATGGTGCGTTACGTACGTTTCCACGCTTAGACATGTAAACAGGTCAACATACATATAATAATAGTACGCTAGTTAATTAAATAGCCTCTTATAAAAACGAGTTATTAACAGCGCATATATAAATTGTTGCTTTCTTTTTGTAGGCATGTGTGTCTTAACATGTTTGCAGGAACTTGTGTAGTTTCTTTTTACATATGTTTGTATGTAGACGAGTGTGTGTGTGTGTGTGTGTGTGTGTGTGTTTTGGGGGGGGTGTTGGTTGGGTGTGAGAGTGAGGGTGTTTATTTGAGCACGCGCGTTGCTCGACGGTCACCATAAGACAAGCACCGTCACGCGAATACTTAAAGCCAAAACAGTGATAATTCTCTTAATTTACCGTCTGACAATCTTTTCGGCTCAAATGTTTTGTCCTGACTAGTTTAGTTTGTAGTGACGGAAACTTAACTTTTATTCCTGTAAATCAGAAAGGAAACATAATTCCATACGAAATATCTCTACCTTCTGAAGAGAGAAGCCTTTGTAGTTTCCATTTATTTGTTTATTTTACAGATTCTAGAAGATGCTTTAACCGTGATGCCCCCCACTACCCACGTCGAAGCTCTTGTGCCCAAGTTTACAATGCGCATGCGTAAGGGGTTAAGGGACCCCCTACAGGCCCTGGGGCTCAAGTCCATGTTTGAGGCGACAGCAAACTTCACTGGCATGGCGCGTGCAACTGGAGAGAGAACTCTGCTGGTCACTGATGTACAACACGAGGCCCTAATAGAAGTGAGAAATTACTTTTAAATTTCGTTATTTTGATCCTACGAAATGTGTATAATGACACAAACACATAAATAAACAACGAGTGATTACGTGGACAGGTTCACAAACTCGGAAACGCTAGGTCATAAATTTAAGCCCTCAGAGAAAAACTCGAAGACATATATTTGATGTAATCACACACAGATTCCGTCATTGTTTTGAAGGGTTTTCTTTCAAAGGATTGAGCAGAATCCTTATTTGTGCATCAGTATACATAGGTTACCCAGCATATGTTTACTTATTTTTTAAATTAATAACTTTTTTATTTAAAATGCCAGTAATTAATTACTTTGTACTATTTATATCTATGTTTTACTGTCTTGTTCGATTGACCAGCTGACTGTCTGTATTTACTGTTGTCTGACAGGTATATTATTAATTAAAATTGATTGTTTGATTCATTCACTGATAAATTTCGTATATAATTATTAAACAAACCCTCATCATAAAGGTGGATTCTGTAAAAACATGTTTGTTTTATATAGTTTTAAAGATGATTTCTCATTTTTAAACTTGGGTAATCAGACTACGAAAACTCCAGACTCGTATACTCATAAACTTTATATATATATATATATATTATGGCTTAAAATTGTCATACACCATGACTTGAAAATACCCACATCTTGTTGCCATAGGTTACAGAAACCGGTACCAAGGCAGCAGGTGTAACATCCGTGGTATTCGGCGCACAGTCTGAAGGGATAGTGTTCCGAGTTGACCACCCCTGCCTCTTTGTTCTTCGTGACAAAACTAATGGCGTGAATCTGTTCATGGGACGTCTCGCCGACCCGTCACACGGCGTTCAGTAGATGTTAGGGGCACAGCCCTTTGTAAATCAGAGGCAGACGAAAGTCATGAAACCCAAGAGAGATGAAAACTATAACTTGTATAGACTATATGATGACCATGCTATTTTCCGTCGATTTGTTTCGTTTTTGATATGTGTGTGTGTGTGTGTGTGTGTTTGTGTGTGTGAGAGAGAGAGAGAGAGAGAGAAACAGTTCGAAAAGCATTCCATAGCCCCATAGTTACACTAATATATAGACAGTAGGTTTACTAGTAAAAAAAGGCACACAGTTATACTGGTAGACACGAACACACAATAACTCTAAAAGGAGATAAAGACACATAACACGGTGACCTGCAGACGTACTGAAACAATCATAATAGTATAGAGCAGGTGTCACCCCCTACTGTAAATGGTACCTTACAGCATGTGTCATTCCCACTGGTAATGGTACCTTACAGTATGTGTCATCCCCACTGGACATAGTCCTTACAGCAGGTGTCATCCCCCATTGAAAATGGTGCTTTACAGTTGGTGTCATCCCACACTGGAAACGGTGTTATAATATTACAGCAGGTGTCATCCCCCCTGGAAATGATGCTTTACAGTTGGTGTCATCCCCACTGGGAAATGGTACCTTACAGTATGTGTCATCCCCACTGGACATAGTCCTTACAGCAGGTGTCATCCCCCATTGAAAATGGTGCTTTACAGTTGGTGTCATCCCACACTGGAAATGGTGCTATAATATTACAGTTGGTGTCATCCCCACTGGAAATGGTACCTGACAGTATGTGTCATCCCTACTGGATATAGTCCTTACAGCAGGTGTCATCCCCCATTGAAAATGGTGCTTTACAGTTGGTGTCATCGCACACTGGAAATGGTCCTTACAGCATGTCATCTCCACTGAAAATGATTCTTATAGCATGTCATCTCCACTGGAAATGATCCTCACAGCAGGTGTCATCCTCCACTGGATGTTCAGCACGTTTCATTGTTAGTGGGAATGAAATGTACAATAAGTTTATTACCCATTTCTCACGGCGTGTTATCATATCGTCGTCTGTATGACGTCATTCAGCTAGTGAGTTTATACTTTCATGCCAGTGAGTTGTGCTCACTCATACATTCCACTCGTCCACACACTTGCACTCAGAAAGCATAACCAAGAAAAATCGTGTATAAAAAATTACTTTAATAAGTGTGGTGGCTGCGACAGACACTGATACATCATAGATTACAAAAAGTAGTTCGAGAAATTCAGATACATAGTACTTCACAAAAGTAGTGTCTGTGGAAATTACTGTAAAATCATAAAAATAGTTTACTCACTAGATTAAGTAGTAATATAGTAGTTACATAGCTAATGTCATCTTAAAAAGATTTTAGGTAAAAGATTATTGTGAGGCAAACATGCGTGTACATAAAATACAATGGCTAAAAGACGTTAGCTACTGAATTAGTTATGTCAGGAAAGATGAACTCCACAGAGTCAATGCATAATCTTTACTCATTGATAACAATTGAAAACTAATATGATATAACAATAAATAGTAATTATATCAATTAATTAATGAGCAACTGAAGGAAATTATGTAAATAAATAAAGAATGATAGTTGAATAGATAGAGAGAATATTCGATCACCTTTTACTCATTGTCCATCTCTGAAATGAGTATTTCAGAAATAATCGTATCAGTTTTAGTCTTTACCTCTAACTGGTTTTGCTGATTCTTAATTTTTCGCAGCCTGTCCACCACAGTGATTACATACGGAGCAGAAGTATGGGTTATCGATGAAAACGTTTGTATGGAAATTGACAATGTGCATACATACGCTCGGAAAAGATTTCTGGGTGTGGGCACACATACTCCTAACATGATGATCTATGATGATTTTGGAAGGTATCAACTAGTCGTTAAAATTTATATAAGTTGTGTAAGATACTGGCTAAAAATAACAAATATAGAGCAACGCAACGTAGACTTTTATGGAGAGCGTGCACAATGAGTCCACAGAGCGTCTGGACAATAATGGTCAGCAGAACTTGATATCTGAGAGTTGGCTTATTCTTTAGGTATGGTTCTGGACATGACTGGCTAAATCGATGGGTGCAAGCAATTAGCAGTTTTATTCAACGTTTAAAGAAAATGATTATTGATTGTCACTGTGAAGAATGGAATTACATCGCCAATACCAGTGACAGATTTAGTTTTTATTAGTCTATTAAGTCTGCGCCCCACAGGGAGATGTATTTCAATTTTGATGTTAATATATTCTCTAGAAATGCACTGGTGCGACTTCCATTGGAAATTTGGGACATTATGTACCATGCCTTGAGATATTCTGTCAATAATATAAGACGTGCCATATGTGTCATGTCGAAAAAGAGGACGAGTTTCATTTTTGTATTTCATGCTGTTCATGTCTGATAAGTACACAAAAAAGCTTCATCCCAAAAAGTATTAAAATAGACACAGTAACTTTAACCTACTGATGCTGAAGTCACAAAAATTTAGATAATACTATTTAATGTAGGTAAGTTTTATATTTAGTGGCAAAGCAAAGAAAATACTACTCTACTCTAAAAGATATTCTGTATATACTTTTTATTAAATATTTTCACTTTAATATGTTGTATACTAATCTTTGGGAATTGGCACAAAGACCTAACAAAATAAACTATTCATCATTATATAGGTGATCGTCTTCATATACATAACCTTGAACTGAATCGTTTTCCTGATTCTCGTCCTTCATATTAGGTTGAAGATCGTTCACAACTTCTGTGTCAGGGTCCTTACAATGGCTTTGCGTTTTAGTGGCATCCTTCTGGACTCCTCTTCTCATGTCTCGTGGTGGTAGGGGTGGTAGTGGTGGCGGTGGCTGTGGCGGCGGTGGCGGTGATGGAGAAGGAGAGGGCAGCAGATGTGTTGAAGGCGGTGGAAGGGAGGGTGGTAAAGTACTCAAATCAGGGTCATCAGACATTGTTGACGGCGGCGGTGGTGGTGGTGGAGAAGGAGAGGGCAGCAGATGTGTTGAAGGTGGTGGAAGGGAGGGTGGTAAAGTACTCAAATCAGGGTCATCAGACGTTGTTGACGGCGGCGGTGGCGGTGGTGGAGAAGGAGGGGGCATCAGAGGTTGTATTGAAGGTGGTGGGATGGAGGGTGGTACAGTACTCAAGTCAAGTTCATCAGAAGTTGTTGACGGCGGTGATGGTGCTGATTGAGAATGAGTGGGCAGCAGAGGTTGTGTTGAAGGAGGTGGAAGGGAGGGTGATATAGTATTAAAGTCAAGGTCTTCAGGAGTTGTTGACGTCGGCGGTGGCGGTGATGGAGAAGGAAGGGGAATCAGAGGTTGTTTTGAAGGTGGTGGGAGAGAGGGTAGTACAGTGCTGAAGTCAATTTCATCAGAAATTGCTGATCCGTCTCTCGCGCTCTCTTTATCACTGTTTTCGAGCTGTAACAAACTATGGTCTTTTAGTATCAAATATACGTGAATAAACATTAATATTATTATTATTCGCATCAAACACGTGTCAACATTAATATTATCATAAAATATACTGTTAAATTACATTTTGTCACATTCACAATTTGCAATAATAAAGTTCACTTTCATTTCCTGAAATAATACATTCTAAACTAACAGAATATGCTATAAAGTTTGTGATATATATATATATCTGATATATGTATACATGTGTATCCACAAAAGCAGTACACTAGAGGAATATTATACTTAGAATAAATCCATTCTGATTATTTACTAATTCTTAACTACGCTATTACTTTAAAGATGTTGATACTTAGTCATACTAGCACATCACAGGTTCTCAAATAATAACCACCATGTCATTCAGAAAGCAAATTGAGAGAACTGAACCTAAAAAACTTCCCTGTTTAATCCCATTAAGAACAGCTTTCCATTCTGACTCTAGCTGTAAATCATCACGTGCTGTCTTCAATTTATCAGGAAGTCCTTGACCCTTCCCAGCTCGTTACTTTTGATTCGATGCCCTCTAGCTTTTTGAGAAGTCGAAACTGCGGAAAGCTGTCAAACGCTTTGGTGAAATCGAGGTAGCAATGGCCTCGTCTAGCTGCTTTGACCACTCTTCAACACTGTGAAGCATCTATGTGATGGATAATGGCTGTAGAGGAATCCATTCTGGCAAGGCAACAGATTTCCTGTGCTTAATAATGTTTCTCCATGACATTGAAAACATTTGAAGTCAGGCAAAGTAGGTGGTAGCTGGTTCCACTTGCTCAGATATGTATATTTCCAAGAAGCTGTTATGTCAGTACAAATCGACGTGTTCACCTCCTGTTCTGACTGCATCTTTTAACTCCTTGATCACATGAGAATGCTTGAGCGCTTCTAGTATTCCTCTTACCTGATCTGTTGAAAAAAATTAATTTACTGTAAATGTAAAATATACGTACAAGTATTCAGGCCATTTGTTTGTAATGCCACTCTCACTTTTTTATATAAAAATTCATAGTTGTTATCACGTATAGCATTCTTGTGACATGAGTTTACCAGGTATTCTATCAATGGTTTAGGACAATTCCCTCATCTAAATTTGTGTCAAGCATCAAATGTGTAGACTCTCGTACTGTACAAAAACAACCTGTATGTTTAAAGTAGATATTTAGAGACTTGAAACTAGAGGATCTACTGTTATGTAATACATTGCTCAAATAAATTCCTTCTTTTATGGTTCTTCGCGCGTGTATAGTGAGAAGGTTAATTCGCTAGAAATAAGTGTTACTTTCCTATCAGCTAATCCATGTTTTAAGTCTAGACAAGATAATCAGAATCGCTACCAAGCAAGCTGTCAACTGTTTGTCTTTAGTTAGTGAAAGGTCAAAAGGTAAAGGTAACTTTTTCAGGTCACTGAGGAGTGAGGTGTTAGAGACCTCACTTTTCTCGGGGCCAGCTTTACGTGAGGGCGGTGCCCATCTCTCCTTCACTGCCTTACCTTCCCCATTCTTCTAGTCAGAAATCCATTCCCTCCAGCTGGTCGACTGGGGAGAACTTTGCTGCTCTACTTGGGTATCGAGGTATATATACAAGGGAAGGTTAAAGACGGTGTTAAGAGAAGGTTTGCTTGTGTTAAACTATCCATGCCCTAAACACAGTGTACAACTTAAAGCTCACTGTCCCTGGTAGAACTAATTACCGCAGGCACTAGCATCACAAACATTACAGAGCAGAAATTACAGAAAGCAGAGAAACAGATATTTGGTAGGTTATGTGTGTTGTTAAAGGCTACAGCAAGAAGAGGGATCACAGAAAAATTTGAAGTAAAAAGGAAACAATTCGTGCCCACCGCAGTGTAGTAATGAAGCCAGGAAAAGAACCGCTGCAACGACCCTGACCACGCTCATGATGGCTGGAGATGTG
This sequence comes from Marisa cornuarietis, assembly GCA_004794655.1. Lineage (NCBI taxonomy): Eukaryota > Metazoa > Mollusca > Gastropoda > Architaenioglossa > Ampullariidae > Marisa > Marisa cornuarietis. The sequence continues at coordinate 1,701,872 of SMMW01000546.1, read as the reverse complement.
AGTTGGAAATGTTCTGGCGTCGTTATTAACTTACCTACAAATAACAGTCGAAAACTAATTAACCTCGTCTAGCGACCGCTGTGTGCCAGGATATGATTGGCGGTGTAGGATGTCTTTGAGTTATTCAGAGATAGGAGCTTTCAGACTATGCTTACTCAGAGCATAAATAGTTCTTCTTTTAATCTCAGTTTTGGAATATCACACATTTCTTCAGTATAGGAATAAGTAGTGTCTCTTGTGAACATTGAAATAAGGAAATCACTAAACTTTCGGGAGGATGCAAAACACTGGAAAGTTTTATTACGTAAAAATGTGGCATTCCTTTATCTATCTGCAAGAAAACCAGTACGAAAAATCATTGGCCCGCACGTTGTTCCACAGCTCGAATGTTGTGAAAGCCTGGGCATGCGCAGCATTTCAGATGAGGACTTGCGTCAGAAGGGAACGGGACACCGGTGGATGAGAACGACAGCAGATAAGGAGGAAGTTAAGGTCAGGGGTCATCTAGCACGCGATAGATTCCATGGATTCCTCTCTTGGGGGTCATACTGCTAGTTATCGAGGAACACATGTGGATCTAGTATTGTCGCAAAAGTGCCTTCTCAAGCTTAGGGAAGTCTTTCTTGTTTTACCTTTAATTCGGCCCTCGTTTGGTTGCAGCCAATGATGGTATCTCTGAAACGCAAATACTGTCAGCCTTATAGACTTGTCATTCTTCGCTGAGTCTAAATGTGTCTGAACAAACCACGTGAGAAACAAATGCAAATTTTTATAGTTCTTGACATTGGATAATAAAAATAAACTGCAAGAATAATGTTCTACAACGTTCAGCGACGACAGACGATAATTGCACCTTTCATATCAGTTACAGAATGTAAAAAGTGTATTAACAATAACATATTGAAATATCAGTTACAGTCTAAGCCAGTTGCACTGTTGAATTCTCGTGACGTCTGACACTCATGTGAGCAACGAGTGCACAGAGTTTCGAGTGACGGAGAGAAAACATAAGGTGTTGTCTGCGGCTCTTTGTTTCTCTCTCCTCGCGCCTCTCTCTCTCTCTCTCTGTTTTGATTTTATTTATTATTTAGTGATCAAGATAGTGCAATAAAACATGCAGAAAAAATCCAAGAACGTGTTAACAAAATTTGGTTCTCTTGCGGTAGATAAAAATTCTTTTTGTGTAGAGGTTTTTTTCCTTATATGGGATGGTTGTCTACAAAAGATCGACTAGAAGAATTTGCCAGAAAAAGGACCACAAAACCTAAACCTTTTAAGATGATGTGCGAATAGTAGTAGTCGGATTTTTACCTCTGACCTCGCTATCGCTCGGTAGATTTACGATGAAATTGAAGAGATTCCTGTACTTCAACTGTCGAGTGCATCGAGATACAGATCGTTGATCAAACAAAATTGAGAGGGACATGCTTCATTGACGCAAAAAAAAAAAAAAAAATTAAAAAAGGTCAAAAGTCGAATCTGCCTTCCTGCAGGTGAATTACCCTCAGCTTACTTTCACACGCACACAAATACACACACACACCCGCGCTCATGCATTCGCCTAGTATAAACATATCGTGGATCAGACAGATTAATTTATTATCTGTGTAAAGTGCATGAAGTACAATTACATTACAGTTTACAAAATTGTACTGCATTTTGTGCTGAAAAAATTAAAAGTAACAAACCCAACCATCGAATCAAGAAAGTGTCCTTTATCACTCGGGTTCTTTGACTAACATTAAATCCAAACTTCAAAACTTTTTAAAACTCAACAACTTTTCGCTGCTATGTCCAGTCCTTGAGCTTGTTGTGTAATGCGCACAAGAATTTAGTATGTGGGTGTGTCCCATGTGTCATTGTGTCTTAGTGTATGTTTTTCTTGAGGGTTTATTAATGAATACTTCTATTTCTTCTTTCTTTTATTCGTGAAGTGTTCTGAGCACAGTTACTTTTGAAAAAAAGCGTTATTCAAATGTTGGTTATTATTACGTACTGATACATGATATATTAAAAGTCTTCGAGGTGTATTGATACATCATTTGTTAAAAGTACTGTGAGACGTATTGTTACATTATATATATATATATATACATACATATAATCAAAAAGCTACCGAACATAATGTTAAAGTTTATTTCACAAAAGGTCGAGATATCGGGGGCTTCACAATGATATGCTACGGACGTTCCTGTGAAGGGTCGGTAACTCTGCCCATGAAGAGGTTGAGCCCTGAAGTCTTATCGCGCAGGATAAACACGAAGGGCTTGGTCACCTGGACACTGTGCCGCGGACTTGAACGAGGGGTGAGTTCGACTGCTGTCACAGCCGCCGCCCTGCTACCACTCTCAGTCACCTGCACAGTAACGAGCTTTCAGTCTGTGTCATCACCTTGGTGTTCTTGTGGGGCTGTATTTACTAATCTTCACTGCGTAACCCCATGTGATGCACGTGGTCATGGAGGTCTCCTTTTCAAATAATGTTTTGGCTATAGTACAACTTTAGTGACTATACTACTCTTAGGGTTCTTACACATGTGTAATAATGATTTTATTCAGTTTTCGGGATGCCCTATGGTCCATAACAACATCACATATTGTATGGTACATGCCTGTTAACAATGAGTGGCTGTACATGATCAACATTTCAATTGTGTTTGAGGTTACATCTAAATGGTAAACAGTATGAATGAATAATTATATGTACACTGTCATGATGTTCTCATTTTTAGACATTCTGTTATGTAGAGGGCTACATTATTAGTTACGGTTCTTACACAAAAGGTGAACCTTGAAGGGGGAGGGGAATTTATGGTAAAGGAGTGGGATATATCTATTACGTAGAATTGTATATTTAGGACATATTAACAACAAATGGTACAGGTCTTCTACACTTTGACTATCACACTGCTGACATTCAGGTCAGCTCTGGCTCCCAGTCACGCTTCTGTCTCCCAGCAGTGGAAGACACAAACAAGAAGACACTGGAGCCAGGGCCTTCAAAAACGCGGCACCTAAACTGTGGAATGCTCTGCCATCGTCACTGTCCACCATCACCTCACCAACCACGTTTCGAAAAAGACTGAAGACCCATCTGTTTATTTAAGACGGACTTAAACTTGAACAACCAAGCAACACTTGTGTCTTTATTTTTTACTTTCCTGGTGTTTATCTATTTATTTACTTTATTTCATCATCATCATCATCATCATCATCATCATCATCATCATCATCATCATCATCATCATCATCATCATCATCATCATCATCATCATCATCATCATCATGTTTGTTGCTGGTTTGGTAACAACGAGTGATTCCATTGAGGGGTAAGCAATTGCTTCTTAACAAACACAGGACACGTCTGTGTTCACGTCGTAATACCTGGTTTATGTATGTTGCTCTAATTAGGTCTGGATGATAGTCACAGTAATCTAAAGAAGCCACTGAATCATGCAATTTTTGGAGAGAACAGTCCTTGAGTCTTTCCTTTACTGTGGTAATGAACAAGGGGAGGTTACCAACTGTCTGCCATTCCCACACATACCCAAAGCCATGGCTACATAGTAAAATTCTAACTTGAGAGGTCCAGTTGGATCTGCCTGCCTTATCTTGTGAATATAACATATTATAACATTGTTTTGGGTACCTGTGTTCAGGTAAGGTTAGCAATCTGCACCAGTATTGGATAGCTCTTATGTACGAGTTAGATACAAGGGGAAGCCTTTCACATTCGCTTAAGGCTATGTCATTTTTAATATCTCTAACAACATTTAAAATTAATTAACAAAGTTTTATTTGAACTTTCTATATATCCTTGTATTGCTTCCTTCCCCAAATCTCAGACCCATACAAAAGAAAAGGATTTATTTTTTTTGTCAGATATTTTTAAGATTATGTCTGTTGGAAGGTTCTTTAATCTAAAATACATTTTTTTCCAGAAAACTGAATAAAATTATTATTATTACACATGTGTAAGAACTCTAAGAGTAGTATAGTCATTAAAGGTGTACTATAACCAAAACATTACTTTAAAAGGAGATCTCTATGACCACGTTAACCACATGAGGTTACGCAGTGAAGATTGTCAGAATCTTGTCTGATTATTATTTGATTACATGCTGTAGACTCTAAATATAAAAGAAACTATGCTTATGTACAGCCACCCAATGATAACCAGCAGTACTTGATGTTGATTTGGGCCAGATGGCCTTCCAAAAACTGAATAAAGAAATTATTATTATTATTACACACACACGCACGCACGCACACACAAATATAGCGAATAAAAGTAGTTTTAAAATGGTAAATATACTGGTTATACTGGAGCAAAAGGTTTCTACACGAACATCATCACCTAACTACTAAACGCGTAAATGGAAGTTTGTATGTCTATTCACATACACATTCTGTGTTTTGTTCTTGTTTTATCTTGACGTCCACTTTGGTGCATCTCTGTGAGTTTTGCATCAAACACGTGATTACCCACACGATCAGTGCAAATTTTCACTGATGATCTGCAGCAAATTTGCACTTCACTTCTAATAACTTTCAAGACCTTTGCACTGCATCGGTGATTATGTCTAGGACATTTTCAATTATGGCTGTGATTACCTCTATGACGGCCTTGTGGAGAACGTTGCTGATGAAAACGGGAATCGACGACAGTCGCCCGAAGTCCGCTCTCATCGAGAACGCAGACCGCAAGCCCATGGCCTTGAGATGTTCATTGAGTGTCTCTTGGGTACTCAGGCGAAATTTTGGCAGAGAGAGCTCGGCCCTAACAGTTGGGGGCATGTCGTTCAGAATACTTTCGAGCTTCTAGAAATGAAAAACACAAAACATACTCAACATTCAAAGAAAAATCTTTTACGACAAGCTTGACATTAAATACTCTTCGTAATTTAAATTACATTTCTCAGTGTAGACGTAGGTTATCTGTTTATAATTTCCCCAGTTCCTAAATACTTTACCTGGGCGTCCAGGCGTCTCTCCAGGTTCATCAAACCATCCCAGGTGTTGGGCATGACCACAAAGAGGCTGAATCTGTCTCCCTTGTAAGGGAGCTCAATCACCTGTGCGTTCAAGTCCTTGATGTTCTTAAATTTGATAGAAGCGAACGACCGATGCATCATGGGAACTTGTACCACATTTCCTGTCGCCGTCGTAAAGTTAGACTCTCTTGTAAGTCTCGTGGAGAACTGACTTACCCAGAATCCCTTTCATTGAGACAAAAATAAGATGCATCAAATAATAATACTATTTTTTTTAAAAATCTCTAAATAAATGTAATTAACAGAACATCATCAAATAAAAAAGAAGAATCATCAAAGCCTATGCTGGAGTGCAAAGTAGAAGGTTTGCAGGCTGCATTTTGACTTTAAAATGACAAATAAGATGATCTGCAGATGCAAGTGCATCCGCTTCCCTAGTAAAATAATTTTCTCGTTGCAAACCTCACGATTCTCTGACAAAGCACCAATATGGTCGTATCTTCATTTTACTGGTGGATCTTTCTCTGAGTGTCTCGCTGTTCATCACTCTCTCACTAATCACAGCTCGTAGCCTCATTGTTAATAAGTCTCTCATTGCTCTTTCATCTCTTTCTCCCTACGTGTTTCATCCCTCTTAAATTCTCCTCATTTTATTGTAACTCTTTGACTCCTCATTTATCACAATCTAATTTGATTCATCACCACTATTTTTAATCATCCAGGGATCACTAATATCTCTACTGTTTGCTATCTCTGACATATTTCCCTCACCACTCTCTCACTGCTTTCTCACCGGTCATTGCTCGCTCTGTCTCCACTCTTTAATGTTCTACTAACCAGGCTCTTACCAGTGTCTAAACAATCTCTTGCTGAACTGTTTCTTTGGTATTGACAAATATTTAAAACAGTGTGTTCGCTGGCAAATTTCACTAACCTCGAAGAAGACTGCATTGAGAAGCAGTAGGACGGTGTTGGAGTCGGCGATGTGTCCAGGTGGCAGGAGACTCGGGATCATGCCATCCGTCACTTCCGACACCCAAGAGTTGATGGCGGCCTCGGGGTCCCGCTCTTCGAAAGGCTTAAGTCCTCCCCCGTAGAGCCTCTGGATGTTCTGTGAGAAACTAGGAAACACAAAAGTATGACAGAGAGGCTCTGAATGTTCTGTGAGAAACTAGGAAACATAAAAGTATGACAGAGAGCCTCTGAATGTTCTGAGAAACAATGACAAAAGGTGGAAAATCGTTGATCATTCTTCTAGCACCTAGGAGACAAACGGGTAAATCACGAAGTTACATATAACTACGTGGGTAACTCTTGAGCACATCCTCACAGAATCTTTCTGACCCGTGACCCGGTCTTTTTTACTCTGTCCAAAACCTCTTTCCGGGTGGCTGGAGCTTGTCGACAGAAGAAACAAAAGCTAACTGCCCAGCAAAACTGAGTGGACTATCTTTCATAATTTTTGCTTGCTGCCTCTTAGAAAAGGCAACCGTAAGAATCTCTTAATATTTTAGAAAACGTAAGAGAAGCAAAGTTAAGGACCCAAGTATAAGACTAGTGATAGCTAGTACTACCCTGAATTTCTAACAATTCAAACTCTATTCAAAACGAGAATATATATTATTGATGATAGTGTCAAAAGGTTGGTTATTTTACATTACATTTACTCTCTAAAACTCTCGCAATCTTTCGACTGACTATACTGTTTAAAATAAAATAAGTAAAAAAATGTTAAACATACTTTTATTTTGAATGCACTAAAAGGATAAAATATATTTTCCTTAGATCTTGGGATTTTCTTTAATACATTAAACTTAAAATATGAAAGTGTTAGTGGGCCCCAAACTGTCTCCAAGAGTGCCCCTCACAATTTAATATTTTAAGTTATATGTATCAAAGAAAATTTCGAGACCTAAGGAAACCTAGGACGATGGGAAGTGGGTGAAAAATGGATTACAATCTATAAACCTAATAGACAAGCACAGCGAGGTACATAAAAGTGTGTAATTATTCTCATATCTACACCAGCTTATCAGACATGACTTTGCTCTTTGCCTCATCTCTCTACATCTGTCTAGTTAACGACTTTGACCACGAGGACAGGCGCAAATAGCAAACTGTACATAATAAAATACTACCCAGGTGACACCGCAATAATGGATTCGTTGTAGAATATGGCATTGGCAACACGCAATGTTAGGTTGGTCTCGGGGTCCAGGCCAGTCGGAAGCGAGGCAACGGCAGCGTGTAGCGCATGATGGACACCTTGCTGAGGCCGCACGGACAGTACTGTCTGAAATAAGCAGACGACATGATGGACAAAATATGCAAACAACATGACCTACAGACATTGTAAAACAGAAACAAGTGGTCAACAGTACCTGCGGATGTAAGCACAGGACATAAACAACCCTCACAAAAAACAAAAAAACAACAAAACAACATAAAAACATAAAAACAAAAACAAAAACACACACACACACACACACACACACACACACACACACACACACACACACACAAACAACAACACAAGAAACAAAAATGGCAGATTGTTACAATTTTAGCCAGAAACTAATCGACGAGAACAAAAAAGCACATCTGATGTTATTTGTGCACACGACCGCTTCACACGTTGTAGCGCTTTTTTTAAAAGCACCTAGACGCAGGCTCTAATGTCGGACTAACTAAGACTACAGTTCAGTAGCTCAAGAGGTTGTGTATTCCATACAAGTACTATTTATCATCCAGCAGACAGTTTTGCATCGAATGAAACAGTTTTATTGTGCCTAGTCTGTAAAGTAAAATACATGGCTACGCATTTCCTGTTTGTACCATTAGTTCTTGCTTTGTGACGCCGTTGGCACCTAACAAAGTCATGGTGAGGGCCACGAAGACGCTGAAAGGAGAGAAGATAAGGTTGTCAAAGTTCCCGGATGTCAGCTGGCGGTAAAGCGAGGCACCGAATGACGTCACAGACTGAGAGAGTGCAGCTGCCCGGTTCCTGTGTCTAGCATTTCGGGAGGAAGTGACCTGGCCGCCTAGAAACAAGAAATATGGTCAAACTGAATATTGGGATCTTTTAAATAAATATGCTTAGCTTCTGTGTGGATGCGAACATGCACTTATTTAATTGTGTGTGTGTGTATGTGTGTGAGTGAGTGAGTGAGTGAGTTAGTGTGTGTGTGTGTGTGTGTTTGTGTGAAGATATGTTCTAAGAAATGGGCACAAACCTGTGTATACAAGAAAGACACACAGCACGCGCACACACACACAAGGAGCGAAGGTAAGAATCACCAGCTAGTTCCAGTATTTCCAGAAAAGGGGGGGGTCTTATGAAGGCTATAATTGAAAACATCATTAATGGTGCTTGTGGTGAGGTATTCCCAGAACCTCAGGCCAGAGAAAGAAAAAAAAGTGGCGGCTGAACGTATCCCTTATAATACGTGATACATGGAGAAATCACCATGAGCAAAATCTTGTTGCACTTGAAAGGGAAAAGTCCTTCCACCTAAAGACGATTTCTGTAGGGAAAATGGGAGAATATGTGGGAAGGGGATAAAAGAAGGGAGGAGGGAAAGAGTTCAAGGAGATGAGGGACGGGTGGATCTTATTGTATGACGTGCTTCTATCTAAAGTGTTTTGCCCATCAGTTGAATTTGTATTCCTCTTTTATAAGAATTTTTCCGTTCCTGTCTTTTACTACCGTCGTCTTACTGGGAAATATTCCAGTGACTTCGTGACCTTGGTATCGTGTGTTAACTGTACTAGTGATGCTAAATTCTCTGTGTATTCTCTCGTGTCCTTTCCAACATTTCTCCTGTTCTCTCAGTTTGTCTTTTCTCTTCCTCCCTCCTGTCAGAAAGTGTTACTCCTGTCCTCAAGGAGCTGCCATGTGGTTTCTGAGATCTACTCTTTCTTCTTTTTTTGTAGCTGCTATTGAGGAATGTTTACGCTACATAATTACAGAAGACATCTTCTGGTATATCTTCCAAGAAATGGAACCTGTTCGTCGATTTCCGAATAAACTGGACATTAGTGCTGGATTTTTCAATTTGCTTGAATCAAAGACTTTTCTTCCTTGTCCTCTTCAGTTTAACTGCTGCTTACACAGCAAACGGTGATGGTCACTTCTGGTGTCTGCCTCTTCAGTACTGCCATAGGCCATCTCCACTTCTGGTTAATGGCTATGTGGTCTCTTTGATATCCCAGTGAGCCAGTACATGGTCTTGTTTCAAGATGGCGCAACCAGTCAGCAGTGCATTTTTAGACAGATGCTCGCAAATCTTTGTTCATTGCCGTTTCTCTCTTCAACTCCTTTTCCCATGTGGCGTTTACATCTGACATTGCCTGATCAAACATTCACGTCTAAGGTCCCTATTAAAATAAAACTGTCATGTTGTGTTTGTTTGTCTGTCTGGTCACGTTACTGTAGAAATTGTCTTGTTAGTCCTCTGGGGATTCTTTTGTGGAAATATAGAGCTCTAAACTGGTAATCTTTTCTTAATTAGAGAACCACCTCGTAATGATAATACGAGCGCTGACTGGCTGCTATTCTAGCATTTTCTCCTTCCTTTTCTTGTTGATGATATTCCCTACTCTTTCTTGAGGCTGACCATCTTAATTTTACTGATTTCAAGAATATTTACGTTGCAATTTTTAATATCATTCACAATCTCTTTTTGTTCTTCCAGCTTCATACACCGTCCCTATGTTCCAGGCTGCCACTCTAACCTCTTGTTTAGACTTCGTCAAAAGCTCTATCGGAGTTTTATTCCGGATGCCATCGTTACTCATCATACAAGACGTTGTTGCCTCAGTCATTAAATAACCACATTAGTCATTTCAGCGTTTCTGTAACATCATTATTCTTATTGTTGAGCTCCTATTCCTACAAACAACCTTCTTCGTGTCCTACCCTGGATTTTGGAGCAGTCATCTACGTACATACATTAATTGAAGTTGTGACTGAAACCGTGCCTGTCAGGATATCTCAGCTTTAATTATCGTCCTCGATAATGGCGGTTTCATGTGAAAGTTGTTTTCTGCTGTTTACAAGACAAACCGCTAATCAGCGACATGATCACTTTGCCACCATCCCCTTCACCCCCTCACTTCAATGTTGTAGTCAATTTACGCACATGTCTGCGAATCAGTCACTTCAGTGGTTTCATTCGGATTTTAGTGAAAATTGTTGAGAGCAAAGATGTTATGTACTAGTATTAAAGTTCTTATTCAGGGCAATGTTTTCCTAATGATTTTCTGCACATAAAATACACAGAACCCCACGGCAATGGGTCTTAATATTTTTGGAAGCTTGCAGAAAAAATGACAATGATGATGGTGATTACGATGAAAAATTGATGGCGGTAGTGATGATGATGATGATGCAGTATAATCAAATGACAGTTTAGAATATATTTATGATCATATTATTATATTAAAAACGGTATTCTCAACCAATCACTGTTCACAAAATGCTAACGAGGAGTAAAGTGTTGCCCTCTGAACTTCACATTCCGTACCCTTACAGCATGCTAACACTTTTTTCTACTCTTTTAAACATCGACATGATCGAAATTAGAGACAAAGACACTGCAGAAAGTAGAAAAAAACCATGGAAACAATGGAAAAAATGTTTTCTGTTGGCTTTGAAACGTTAGAGTAAAAATACAGATTACAGATGATTTTAAATTAAATAAAAACGGAAGAATGTTTACGCACCGGAATGTAGCAGGACAACCAGTAGAAGAACAACTGTCACGATCTTGATCGCGCCCATGACGGCTGGAGAGGTGTGCCCTAGTCTGCTGGTGTAGTCAGGAACACCCTAGGAGTAATTAGAAGTCAGCTAATGAACCTTGTCTGGCGTACATTGTACCAGGATGTGATTGGCGGGGCAGGATAACTGAAGTTTCACAGAGATGTAAACAGTTTAGGCCACCTTCACACGCTGCGACAGTAGTCTTTTGCCTCCTCTCGTCACTATGGCTACGGTTTGGTATTCTGGACATCTTTAATACTGAAATATTGAAAACTTAGGTCTATGAAAGTTTTTATTTAAATGAAATATCTTTAAATGCCATTTTTTATTCACGATCAGGTTGAACTCATTTAAAAATTATAATTCTCAAAATATGAGTACATAATTATGCTTAATTTTTAAAATATAACCCTTCAAACATCGGCATTTTCATCTGTCACCAGGAAAGCAGAAGAAAATTGATCCCCTACACTGGAGAGTTCTGTTGCGCGCAAATAGTATTTTTGTAACAGTGAGTGTGTCTAAGCTCAGCAAATCTGTGCATGTCCTCGAGTCAGATAAAGAAACATCGCTCAGGTTGTGGTGTTAAGGAAGCGATTTGTTTGCCCAGAAAATGACACAGGTGATTCTGGAATAAAGCCCTACACATTTGAACTTTATTTAGGAGCTTTGACTGAAGTTAAAGAAATAAAACGGTCCAAGCCGAATTCGCTCGACAGACTAGTAAGTAAATCTTTTCCAGATCCAAATTTAGTGGGCAACATAACTGTCATTGCAATATACGTTGTATTATTATTGTTATTGATTCCCTGTTACTTAGTGGGCGCATGTTGCATATCTGGGGCTTGATCTTTGTTTAAGCTTTTTACCAGCAGTGTTAGTTGGTTTTAACAGCTCTTGTTTTTGTATAGTTCTTTTTATCATGGACCTTCATTTACTGGATAACTGTCTCCCATTCGTTGCCTCTTTGCCCTATCATAGGGGTCACCAATCGTCACAAACCCTAACAACGAAGGGATTTCTCTTCCGTTTTCTGTCGAAATGGCGGATCTTGCTAACGTCGAAGAAATTTTAAAAGTCAGTAATTAAGCTTTTCTGTCATCAGAACCTTTTTAAAAAAGATTGATTGCATAAAGACAGTAGTATTTTCTGTAAAATGTATTCTGCTTGTTTATAGAAAACGTATTTGGTTTTATCGATAATTTTATCATTTAGAAAAACGTCACAACAGATGCTATTGACTTGTTTTACCATTAACAATTAAAAAAAGCATTGTTTTTGATTTTTGGAAACAATTGTAAAATTGTTCTCTTACATCAAACCCCCCTATACTTAAAGAATTAATTTAAGGTATGCAACCAAAGGACCGGAAACACGAGGTCTTTCTAAAGGAAAGCCGAGACTGACACCGGATTTGACCTTATCCAGTAATGAAGGTCTGTGGTTTTACTGAAAGTTCAAGATTTGCTTGTACTGTATAATTACAACTGACTAGATAACAGTCGATTTTGAAATGTTTTGAACAAATCCTTGAGTGCGGTGTGAGGAGGAAGTTCGCACGGCAGGTTTGAACAAAGCAGAGATCTGTATAACAAATCTTTAAACAATGTTAATCCACTGGCATTTGTAGCCACTAATCTTTTGGCAATGACAATGAGTACAAATTTACTCCATCTGAGAGTCTAAGAGAACATTCCGCATCATCACATTGTGTCCTGATCAGTTTTCTTTTACCGAGGATTACATCTTTTGTCTTCGAATCCAGCTCATACAGACGACGCTATTTTTAGAAATACTACCGTTTTGTCACCTTCTGTTTCATCGACAAATCCAGGTGTGAATAAGAAAAAAAAACAATTTACAATAATATTTCTTGTGCTTCTTCGTCATAAAATACCACCAGAATATGTTTTTTAATACTTTATGTTCTATTTCCAGCGATTTACTATTTATTTATGATTTTTGCCGAGCGATCGTGTTGGCTTTTAACAAGTCAAAGAAAAAATAAAGCTTTGCTTTTTAAGAGATTATGGAGTTTGAACAGTTTCTTTTGTGACAAAATGGCCTTGTTTTCCCTGCTCTCACTCTCTCTCTCTTAAACCAATAAATTCGTCAGTGGTTAATTAAAATGTAATCGATTACATTTCCAAATATTTTATCTAGTTATTTCTCAGTAAACATACGAAAAAATCGAAGTAAGATTTCCTTGTGTTTTTAACTGTCATGTACATTAGAAAACAGATCAATGATTTAAAAGAAATGCGTGCACGCACAGTCCTATTATTATAGAATGACTGACTGTTGGTATTTGATGCCGTCAGAAGATAAAGCTGTACTCGGCGAGCACGTCCAATCTTGTAAGTAGCTTCACGTCCAGAAAAAATGTACAGGGGCTGAATCGAGATACGAACCCGCAGCCTACAGCTTGAACTCTTTACATGATTATCGCTTTGAGAAAAGAGTAATAGGCCACGACCTTTGCATGAAAGCATAATACAATTTTGTCTACAAACGATATACATATTTTCGTATAATCCTGGGAGCAGCTTCACTCTATTAAAAAACTGATTATGAAAGGTAAAAGTGATAAGTAAAGATCACGAGACAATTGATTATCTTCCAAGTTAACATAACGACAACAGTCAACAAATCTTTGGACAAAGAACAAGAAAATGTCGCTTGTGTGCTTATGCAGGTAATCCCTCTAACTCATGTTTACTTTCGTATGCTCTCTCTCTGTCTCTCTCTTCCTCTTTCTCAGCACGGTCTGATGAAGCAACAGTTAGCGCCTGTCACTAATACAGTGGGGTATGGGTGTCCTCGGTTCCGATCTCCGTTTGGGCACGCTGTTTTTTTCTGTGCATGTAGCATCTGTTTACAGGTTTGGCTGCTTGGCCGTGATATAAATTTAGTCACTGGCTCGGCGTAAAACATTAACTCACTGCCCCCTCTTTCTCTTTCTCTCTCTCTCGCTCACACACACACACACACACACACACACACACACACACACACACACACACACACACACACACACACACACACACACAAATCGTAGATAGGAAAGTTTCCTTTAATTAGCGTACAAACTGTATAAAGTACTAATACAGCATACATGATAAGTACTTATAGATGGACTGGCACACCATACAGTGCATACATTAACAGGGCCAATAACAGTTAAAGATGTTGTGCTGTGAAAGATCAAATATATACGGATCCTATGGACGTACTAAGGATGTTCTTGGGAAGGGTCGACAAATCTGCCAATGAAAATGTTGATCTCCGAAATCTTATCGCGAAGAATGAACATGAACGGCTTGTTCACGATGATAATGTTGGACAGCGAAATTATGTCGAGAGCAAAGATTCCAGTTGCAGCTGCCGCCCTGCTTCCAGTCTCAGTCACCTGCAGAATGAGAAACATTCAGTCTTTACATCATCACCCTGAGCGCTTTTGGGGACAAGTCACTAATGCACAAAGTTTGACTGAGGCTAAGTCTCTACCCTGGAAATACTCAAGTTATAGAGATTGTAAAGACTGTTCTGAAGCCATACGGAAGAAATTTATCCCTGTTCAAATGCTTATATACACAGACCCAAAGGTGCGCGCGCGCGCACACACACACACACACACACACACACACACACACACACACACACACACACACACACACACACACACACACGCACGCAAACTATCATTTGTGTACACCACATGTATGCCACTCAATCTTATGTATGTGTCTGTTTGCTAGTTTGCCACAGAGCCCACAACACGTAACACATAGAGACATACGCTGCACTCAACTTCCCGTAAGAACTGTGACGAACTGTCGGTTAGATGAGAATTAATGGCACTCAGTACATAATGTAACAATGCTACCCGAGAAAGAAGTAGCAAGACCTGAGATCGTAAATCTTTGTATAGCTGTTTGCTTTATGAGATAATGTGAGATACTATGAGATAGTCTAGTGACCCATCTCTCGCTACATTTCTCGACGAAAGTCGAGAGTTCTCACCAAAGTATTGAGATAGGACGAAGGGAGGGAGATAAAACATCAGACGTCTCATAAAGTGACTTAAACTAAGAGCTGTTACAAAAAATCAGTAAACATAAATGTACTACTAAATTTTCAAAGTGTGAAAGTACAACATAAGGCATTTGAGAAAAGCAAGGAAGACACAAATATAGCGAAGGAAAGTGTGATGACCTGATGCAGCCTTGCAATTTACTTGGAATAACTTCTATAACATACTCGCTGCTTCGGTTATCATATCTATTTCCATATTATTAGTTATTACCTCTATGACGGCCTCGTGAAGAACCTGACTGATTGCAATGGGGTCTGTGGACAGTCGCCGCAAGTTCGCTCTTGACGAGAACGCAGACCTCAAGCCCATGGCCTTCAGATGCTCATCGAGTGTCTGGCGAGTCCTCAGACGAAATTTTGGGAGGGAGAGGTCTTTCCTAATGGAAGGTATCTCGTTCACGATGCTGTTAAACATCTAGAAATCAGAAAGAATAGTTCATCTGAAAGTACAAACAGAGGTTGTTGTCGGAAACACGTAGACAAGTTCACCTGAAAAGCCAATAGGACAAAAATTTTTTTAACATATGAACTGATTCATGAAAAAACATCGTTTGTTTGTCGATGCAAAGTGGAGACGTGCTCATCAAGAAAACACAATGAAGTTTATCTGGAAAAGACCAAATGTCAGAATTAATGTAAAGAATAGCATGACAGAGTGTGTGTGTGTGTGTGTGTGTGTGTGTGTGTGTGTGTGTGTGTGTGTGTAAAAGATTTTATATGACCATATATGCTTGAAAAAATGTACGTCATACATCATCGAAAGTAACCAAGTTTTAAAAATAAATCCTACACCTACTGATAATAAAGTTTTAGAAAAATACACTTTTATTTCAAATGCACTTAAAGGTTAAAACAAATATTTCCTGAGGTCTCGGGATTTTCTTTAAGACACATAATATAAAAGTGTGAGAGATCCAGGAGTGTTCCAAGTTTCAAGAGTGCCCCCTCACACTTTTATATTTCAAGTTATATGTATTAAAGAAAAATATAGAGATAAGGTAAACATTATTTTACCCTTTTAGTGCGTTTCAAATAAAAGTAAGTTTCTAAAAATATTTTGATACCTACTTTATTTTTAACGTTTTAATCTTAAAGATGTTTGTCGTTTCACTCTCAGACTTTATTCTCGAGTTCTAGAGCAGTAGTACCTACTTCTCTTGATTCGGCCTATAAGTTCCCGTACAATTTGTGGATTGTTGAAAAGGATTTAACATTTCATTGTAACCAAAAAAAGGAGTAAGTGGTAAAAAATTCAGACTTGTAGGACGATGGGACGTAGAAAAAATATCGATAAAAAATGTGTACTAAGATAAAAAAATTAAAATAAGCTGCTGGCTGTCGGTACAAATTTTTATTGTCTTTGCGTATAGTACTAAACATTTTATGACTTTTTTCAAATCATCTATGCCCATGATAGTGGACATGTCTTAATTTCTTTATCTAATTGTCCAGGCATGATATGCTAGGGATTTCCTATGCGGCGAGCCATGCACTACAAACAATCCACTTACTGATGAATTTTTTGTCATTTTTTTATGAAAAAGACGCTAACAGTCTCATTAGTTTTTGTACTGATCACTTTTTATTGCATCAATATCCTTAACGACAAACTTGATAACAGTTGTCAAACACTATGCAATATTAAGAGTGAAAGCTCGATTAAGTACTTAATTTAAATGATATTTCTCGGTTTTAATGTTTTAGGCTGTTTACTTATCATTTCACAAGTTTAATACTTTACCTGGGCGTCCAGGTGTCTCTCCAGGTTGATTAAACCATTCCAGGTGTTAGGCATGACCACAAAGAGGCTGAATCTGCCTCCCTTGTAAGGGAGCTCAATCACCATTGCGTCCAGGGCCTCGAGTTTTTTAAATCCGATAAGAACCGACATCTGATACATCATGGGGACTTGCACTACAGTTCCAGTCGCCGTTGTAAAGTCGGATTGATGTGTTTGGCTCCCGTTAAATTGACTTGCCCAAAATCCCTAGATAATATTGAGACAAACATGAGATGTATAACAAAATGACAAATACCAAGAAAATAAACATTTTTAATAGAGTGTAATTAATGATGCATCATGAAGTATAGAGAAGATGGGTCGTAGCCGATGTTTGGCTGCGAAGTAGGTTTGAAGGTTTGACATTCATTTACGACTACATCTTGTGGATGCCATTGATCTACACTCGCACACACAGCTTAAAGCGGCTTCCAGCCTGACATGTCTTGACTTCATTTGAACCTTTTCTCTGCTCTGTTATTCTGTCCTACAACCAAACCCCAATCTTTACACAACCCCGCATGCTTTTCTCTCTTTTCTAGTCATGAGTTGCAAGAGGAGTTGCTTTCTACACACCTCACGTTCTCAGCCAACGGTCGTATCTTTCATCACTCACTAATCCTTCTTCTTGATCGCCTCCACTACTGCTCCATCACTACCTGTTGTCTTTTTGTTCCTCATTCTGGGACTGTTTATTCACGATGTGTTGTCTCATTGTTCATCAGTCTGTCGCTGTTCTTTGACAGCTAATAACTTTTTCTCTCCTTTCCTAACTTTTCATCACTTTATCGCAGCTCTTTGACTACTCTTATCCTTATCTAATTTTATCTCTCACCACTCCTTTTCTCATCTCGTGACCTCTCTGTCACTAATAAGTATAGTTTCTTATTTCTCTCACCTTTATCTGACCATTCTCACTGCTTTCTCACCTCTCTTTATTACCTCTGTCTTTTAATTGCTTAATCAGCAGGCTCTTACTACTGTCTAAACAATTTCTTGCTGGTCTGTTTATACAGTATTGACAGATATTTGAATTTAATATTTTAACCGTAACCGAAGCCGGGTTATGTTCGCTGACGAATTTCACTAACCTCGAAGAAGACTGCATTAAGAAGCATGAGGATGGTGTCGGTATCGGCGATGTGTCGAGGTGGTAGGAGGTTCGGGATCATGCCATCCGTCACTTCCGCCACCCACGAGTTGATGGCGGCCTCGGGGTCTCGCTCCTCAAAAGGCTTAAGCGCTCCTCCGTAGAGCCTGTGGATGTTCTGTGAAAATCTAGGTGACGCAAAAACAAAGCCATAGAACCTCTGAATGTTCTTTGCGAAACTAAGAGATACAAAGGGCAAAGACAGAGAACGCAGTTCCCACTGCTCGAAAGGCAATTGAATGTTTTGTGAGAACCTGGAAAACGCAATTTCAACAAGTGGGTGGGTATTCCCTGGGTATTCTCTGCAATCCTCTAGGAGACAAACGACCAAATACTGAGTGCAACCTTACACAATCTTTTGGTCACGTGACCAAGTTTGTATATTATCTTTGACCACCTATCAAGGATGTTGCACCTGAAGTCGACAGAATGAAAATAAAAACTAGCTGGCGAACTACACGGGTTCAACTAACTTTCCTACTCCGGACTTGCTTGATGCCGCTCAGAAACGACAACCGTGGAGAAACTTGTCAGCAGCTGTAACTGTCGATTTCCTGGGGAGACCAGTACAGGTCATGATACAGAGCAAATTGAAAATACCCCTGTATATTTTAGAGAAGTTAGGACGAACAGTTACAGGGTGTTAATAGTTGCAAGTGAAAGAAATTTTAATGGCAAATACTATTTATTATTGAAAACAATTTCGATTCTTTCCACCACGAAAACATTCCTACTATTTTTGATTCTATCAAGATGTTGGTTAGTTTATACACTTTCTACTTTCTCAAACATCTCACAATTATTCTATTAACTATGCTAAATCTGAATAAAGTACACCAGTTTATAAAATATGATTCTACTCTCAATAATCTCTCTACATCGTTTTGTACGCTTTTGACTTTGTAGAATGTAGATGTTCAAAATGTAATAAATCATAAATCATAATTCTTACTCAGGAGACACTGTAATCCTGGATTGTTTGTAGTAAACGGCATTGGCAACACGCACTGTTAGGTTGGTCTCAGGGTCAAGACCAGTCGGAAGTGAGGCAATGACACTCTGCAGTGTATGATGAACACCTTGCTGCAGCCGCACGGACAGAACTGTCTGTAATAAGGAGACGATATGACGGACAGAAATATGCATATAACTCACAGATATAAACCAAATGCAAGACAAAAGAACGTTTGCTTGTCGATGTACCAACTGTTAAGTTTGTTTCTTCAATAAAAGTATTTTTTCTACAGCATACACTTTTGCATTGAATAAAATAGCTTTTTTTATTAAAATAAAAGACGTGGTTATTTTATTTTTTTGTACCATTAGTTCTTGCTTTGTGACGCCGTTGGCACCTAACAAAGTCATGGCGAGGGCCACGAAGACGCTGAAAGGAGAGAAGATAAGGTTGTCAAAGTTCCCGGATGTCAGCTGGCGGTAAAGCGAGGCACCGAATGACGTC
Source organism: Marisa cornuarietis (assembly GCA_004794655.1). Classification (NCBI taxonomy): domain Eukaryota; kingdom Metazoa; phylum Mollusca; class Gastropoda; order Architaenioglossa; family Ampullariidae; genus Marisa; species Marisa cornuarietis. The sequence continues at coordinate 1,682,631 of SMMW01000546.1, read as the reverse complement.
ACAGACTGAGAGAGTGCAGCTGCCCGGTTCCTGTGTCTAGCATCTCGGGAGGAAGTGACCTGGCCGCCTAGAAATAGCAAGAAATACTTATCATTTTTATTCATGTAAATGCAAATTTTAGGTAAACATTACTAATGACTAGGTAAGTGGGTAAGGATGTGTGTGTGTGTGTGTGTGTGTTAGGGTGTAAGTGAGGTATAACTGAATGATTTGAAAAGAATGTTGTTAGAATGAATAATCACTTGATGACAAAATATTTCTAATAAATGAATCGCTGGGCGATAGAAGTTGTTCCACTCTCTTATACTTTTATGGAACCATTGTCACCTGGCGATCAGTTCATCTCGCGGTTGAGTGGGGTCACTTTATTTTGAGCTTTTGGCTGCCGGGAAAGTCAATAAACAGGGAGCTTGAGTAGAACAGCCAGGAGAGCATCAAGGCAAACAAAAGTTTCTTGTTGCACGAGACTGTTGAAAAAAAATGTCTGATGCCGCTAATTTGCAAAACTCTTGAAAAAATGACTTCATAGTGCGTTTGAGATTAAAGTGTTGTCCCTTTGCCAGCTACCATCTGGTCTGACTATTTTTTTGTTGAATCGACATTGTTTTATGGTCTGTCACTAACTGCTTAGATCTGTGACTTGTGTGACATAAAATATTTTCTAAATCTCAGTTTGCTCAAACTGTGGCGATGTGTGTCAGGGAAAAGACCAAAGAGAGATGTCTTGTGGGTCTTTCTTCCCTCCCAGTTCTTCTCGGTAGGAGGGACTGATGTCAACTCGTTATAGTCACAGACTACGGTCTGTCAGGTAGAGACATTAACTAATTCAGTACCGTGTCAAAAAGACCAATGCTCACATCAGTCTGTCTCCATATATTAATTGAGGCTGTGACAGAGAAATCCTGCGTGTCTCAGCTATTCCTATCTCTTGATAGTGTTGGTATCATGTTATAGTTGTTCTTGATTAGACTATGATAATCAGCAACATTGTCACTTCTCTCTGTTTGTTTTATGAGAACTATCAAGTTCTGGCTCCGATCGACCAAAATGTCCATGGACCGTATACCTTAACAAGCCTATCAATTATTATTTAATCTGGATGCACAAGAGAAAACAAACTGGGTAACAAAAGTGAGAATAGCCTTAGGATGCATGTGATTTAATCAGGTATAGTTAAATCAAGGAGAAGAAGACCATAAAATGTTCTATTCTCAGACTCTGAGTGATGGGTGTCACTCAGCAAACATGGGTAGCGAACATGAGGCGCAGTGGACGTTTATTATTAAAATTTATTAATATTCAAGGTTATTTTTATAGCGCCATATCCCATTCCAAAGAGCAGGCTCATGGAACTTTACAAATGATACTAATTATAACAACAATAATCATGATAAGGAGAAATTGAAGAAACCAACCAAGACGACAGGAAAGAAAAGGTGATAAAGCAAAGAAACGGGAATAATAATAATACAAAATTGTAGTGGTATCTGATAAATAACTTCAAGAATACGGTACTTAATTATCCAACGAGTCTATGAAATTAAAATAACTGCATAAATTTTTTTTAAATAAGTCTTGGAGAAAGAAGAAAACTGGAGACCAGATTTGTCTGAGCAGACTGGCGACACGTTTCACCGCCGAAGATTTAGAGTTTAGATCTGCAATTGCTTGTCATCGGAGAAGTCATCAGAAAGAACAGATCAAGAATGCTGAGGATAAACCTCCACATGTCAAACAAAATGTAGACAGTTTTGCTGCCTCGAGTCATCAAAACGTTTAGCCACAATGAACATGTTTCATCACGCTGACGACTTCACAAACAAGAAACTGGACTGAGATGAAAATGGCGCCGTGCAAGTAAAGACTGTTAGTGGATCAACAGAAGCCGTAGAAGTGAAACAAAATGTCTCAGTCGAGAAACACAGTCCAGCACATCACTAGGATGACGACAGGTCAAACAATGGACTCGAAAATCAAAATCAGCTTATACAAATAATAAAATCCAAAGAGCTAGTTCCCTCAAGCCGGTAAGGCGAAGGGACATCACTCTCCGTTTCCAGTTATGCCGAGCACATAAATCCTCTCTCCTGCCAGACTTGTACTTTGATTATGTAACAGGGAAAGACTTCAGTGATGCCTAAATATACGCTTCTGTCTAGGATAGAGCGATATAAATACACACAAAATTCGTTTTTGGTACAGGATAGGACAGAGAATACAAGTAAATGTCCTTTCTGTATAAATTTTACAGAGGATGAATCTCGTGTTGTTTTCTATTGTCCCACTTATGTAGATTTTCGTCCAGAGTTTCTAAAACACGTCAACCAACAAAACGAAGAACAATATCTTGTTCAGGTACTGTCGTGTGATAAAATGTAGGAAGAACAAGATAACTAGCTTGGTTTATCCAGAAATATTTTAAGATCAGAAGGGAGACAAGCGAACCTGTTTGATGGGAAGTATGATTTATGCCCCCTGTCCGTGGATGCTGATGCTGCTTTGCATGTGAAATGTGTTTCTTAATCATGATATCAGTGCAATATTAGGAAGTGATCATAGCGTGTGCATACAGCCTGTATATATGTATGTATGCATATATCTATGTATTTAGGATAAGGGTGCGTGGGGTATAAATGGATAGGTGATTGGATGAATGAGAGGATGGATATTTTATGCTCACCCTGTTAAAGTGACAATGGCTGAAATGGCTTTAAGTTAATACAATTTTCAAATTCTCTCTCTCTCTTTCGTCTTCCCATCACCCCACTCTCCAAAGTGTTGGTTTCTTCTTGCTCAGGTAGAAAGATTTGTTACTTTGGCAGTTTTATTCCTAATTTTAGTGCAAATTTTTTATTACAAAGATTATTCGGGCTACTCTTAAAATACAAATAGGGTGCAATATTTTTGCTAATTATTGGGCAAAGCTTAGTACAAGATAATATTTCCGAAAATCTAAACGAATCACATCCTTTAAATTCTTGAGCAACCTATACAGGATAGCCCTGTTTCCACACAAACACTTGCTCTTCTTTGCTTATTTTTTATTTTTGAAAAGCCTGAAGAAAGAGAAGGAAAAAACAGAAGGAAGATGCAGGCAGAGAAAGCTGGCCCCTGCTGTTCCATGCCGTCCCCTAGAGACTAGGAGCCACTTAAATCTAGCAACCCATATGAGTCGCTTTCTCTTTACTTACAGACATTGACATCACAAAGATTACAGACAAAGAAAATACAGAAAACAGAGAAACAAAGATTAATTACACCCTCTGCTTGTTGAAAAAAGTTATGTAATAATACATATTATATAGAATTCGAAAGGGATAAAGGGAATATCGTGTACACACCGGCTTGTAAAAAGACAGTCAGCAGAAGAACAGCTACCACGACTTTGACCGCGCCCATGATGGCTGAAGAGGAGTCTGTAGTCTGATGATGTCTGTAACACACTCCGAGTATTTATCGGATGATGAACAAACCTTATCTGGCGATCGCGTGCCAGGATGTGACTGGTGGTGCAGGATGAGGGCTGCATTTACACGTGGCAAAACTAGTCTCTCAACACCTCCTACCCTCGTCAATATGACAAAGGTTTGGCAGTTTGATAAGATAGGCAATTTGGTGGCAGCTCAATAAAATTTAACACACAAAACACACACACACACACACACACACACACACACACACACACACACACACACACACACACACATTCGTATGCACCAAACAGACTTCCACATTCATGTTTCATTCATTCGCACAGCACCATTCAAAAGACGCACGCCGAAACAACGAATGACAGCCGCAGTCTGTTAGTCCTGCTTGAAGGCACACAAAATCGGCGGCCCGATGGGAGCTGGACAAACTCTCTGGACAGGACATGCCTGTCATCACGAAGGATTGCAGACACTTTCAGAAATGTCTGCCTGTTATACAGAGTCTGAAGAGTACTCTGGGCTGTCCCAATGACTTTTGAGCAGGTGGATACCACACGCAACGGCAAAGCAGAGATCTATATGAACGGGGTACAGCTCGAAGAGGTAAGCAGCTTCAAGTACTTGGGAGCCACCCTCTCCAAGGACGGCAGCTCCACGCTAGATATCCGCATCAGAATCGCAACAGCAACAGCAGCAATGGCTAGGCTAGATAGGATATGACATATCCACAAGATAAGGTTCACTACCAAGTACAGGCTGTACAAATCCCGGGTAGTGCCGATCTGCTCTACGGATGCGACACGTGGACTCTGCTCACCGAAACGGAAAGGAGAATTCAGGCACTCGAGAACAAGTGCCTGAGGAGGCTGCTCAGGATCTCATACAAAGAACACAAAACCAACGACTATGTAAAAAACAAGATGGCCACACTCGTAGGACACCAGGAACCTCTACTTTCAACAGTCAAGCGACGTAAGCTGGTCTTCTTTGGTCATGTGACCCGGCACGACACCTTGTCGAAGACTATCCTTCAAGGCACCTTGGAGGGTGGCCGACGCCGCGGAGGACAGAGAAAGAACTGACTTACGAACGTCAAAGACTGGACTGGTCGTCCTGTACAGGACCTGCTGACTATCGCTCAAAATAGGCAAGAGTGGCGGGCCCTATCAGCTGCCGCGTCTATCCATGTGATCCCCCCAACGCCAGGTGCCAGGCAAGGGACGACCGACCGATACCACACGATGTAGGCTGCTCTTGTTCTTCACCGATAAGCTGTTGTAGATGCAGATAAACGAGAATGACAGCATGCTCTCTATGTGCGATCTATAAAAAAGCTGAAGAAATTGGTGTGAGACAGAGAAAGACTTCAGCTTCCAGAGAAGGAAGAGGCGCTGCTGAGCCTTCTTCACGACAGCTTGGGTGTTGACATCCCAGCAAAGTCGCTTGTCGAAGATGATGCCCAGGTATTTAAAAACAGGAACAACGTCCACCTCCTTGCGTGGATGACACTCACAGGACTTGGTGGAAAATTCCGATGGAAATCGAAAACCATCTCTTTGGTCTTACTCACATTAAGTTCTAAGAAATTGTCCTCGCACCAGGCAATAAATTCTTCCATAGCTACACCGTGGCAATCTGCTGGCCCACTAAGGAAAGCAGTGCCATGTCATCAGAGAATTTGACGAGGTATTGACCCTCATGGTTACTGCGACAGCTGCTGGTATACAGAATAAGCAGAAGCGGGGATAAAACACAGCCTTGAGGTGAGCCGGTGCACGTTGTGATTAAGTCGGAAAAAATACCATTGACAAGTACTCGCTGCTGCCTGTCAACCAAAAAGTGGATGATCCATGACACTCGCTGATGATCAAAGGACAACTCGTCGAGGAGTCTTCTAGCTAGAATATGTGGTTGGATGGTATTGAAAGCTTATGAGAAGTCAGCAAACAGCAGTCGTGCGTGGGCTTGTGGATTCTCCAGGTGTTTGAGTAAAGTGTGGAGGATGAACAGTTTAGCATAATCAACAGTTCATTTGGACTGGTATGCAAATTACAAGGGGTCAAGACAATTATTAGTGGCTTTTAGAATCAATGATTTGATGATTGTCTCCAATACTTTCATGATCAATGATGTTAAGGCCACTGGTCTAAAGTCGTTGAGATGCTGAGGTTAAACATTCGACAAAAACAAATGTCACACAGGTGTGAACAAAAGAACGGACAGCACTATACCTAATGGAAATTCAAGTCACCGCAAGACGCAATATTCATGAAAGATCTTCAATGGAAAACATCAGGTTTGCATTTTAAGAGTTCAGAAGGTTAATTGTTAAGAAAAAGATTGATGTGTACTCAGTGCTTCATACCTTGTTAATACTGAATGGAGGTTTTCGCTCTCCTTATAAAGAGTTTCTTCCCCTTGATGAGTGTTGTCCCGGAGGACGAGCAGGAACGGAGGATGGAATGTTGATAACTGCGGCAATGACAGCTACGGTCTCAACACGTAATTAAGCCACAACTGTAGCCGCGATTCTCTTTTTGCCACATGTTTGGTTACAACATTAGTGATGTGCCGCCGGAAAAAAGAAAATAAGGGAACCGTCTTGTTGCGTTATATACCATTCCCGTGTCTTTTTTTTATCACAATGTTGGATAAAATGTCATAGATGTGCTGCAGGAACATAAAAACAATAGAGCTGTCACGTGGTTATATTAGACACCATGGCCTGTGAAGCTGACCTCATTCGTTCTCAACATGTCTTCCTCAACCCGATAACCTTGGCAGCTTCACACCCTAAGCACGTGCAGCATCAGTGGGCGGGACTAAGGCATGTTGCACACGGCACTCGTCATGACGTATTAAAAGCAGATGACGAGGACTCGTGTCGGGAGGGTATTGGGAGGAGAATGATGACGGACGATAAGGAGTGAGCTTGATGTCAAAGGTCATTAAGCACGCGATGGCTTCATCTCTCAGGTGGTGATGCTGATGTTTTTAGTCACGAACACCAGTGGACATGTTGTTGACTTGTGTTGCCAGACTGAGAGTTGAGGTAACTGTAGTCTGTCGAGCTGATTTGATTTGTAAAAGTTGTGTTTTTATTGAAGTGCTGTGGATAACGGTACTAAAGAAATATTTCGCGTTTATGGAAATGAGGCATGCTAACCGTCTTGCCGTCTGAACATGATGTGAAAATGTGATGTACTTTTGGTGAATGAGTTTTGAGTGAGTGAGATGGCGCGTGTATATCCCTGCACCCAGCAGTGTGTCTGCTCGCGAGCACACTTTTCTGTGCGTGTTTCGTGCAGTCTTTTATATCTGAATGAGCAAGCGAGTGAGTGAGTGTTCTTTTGTCTGAGGGTGTGAGCTTGTTCCTGTTAAATAGCTAAAGTTAGCTTGTAGCTAACGGCCGTTAGTTAATCTCGCCATGATCACTTCTATCACCATCCTCTTCCCTCATCTTCGAGTTTGTTCCGCAGTCAGGATGGTTGAACTCCACTTCTAGCACACCGAAGTCTTCCACAGACCATTCTCTTAACTAGCTCTTAACTAAATCTCTATCTCTTCCTCTTTCTCAGCGCGGTCTGATGGCGCAACAGTTAGCGCCTGTCACTAATACAGTGGGGAATGGCTATCCTCGGTTCAGATCTCAGTTTGGGCACGCTGTTGTTTAGTCACTGGCTCTGCTTAAAATATTAACTCACTGCCTCCTCTCTCTCTCTCTTTCACACACACACACACACACACACACACACACACACACACACACACACACACACACACACATTAGCACAGACAAATGTGTAATAGGAAAGTTTTCTTTATTTAGCGTACAAACTGTATAAAGTTCTAATACAGCATAGATTATAAGCATTTAAAGATGGACTGGTACACCATACCATAACAGGGCCAATAACAGTTAAAGATTTGCTGTGAAAGGTCAAATATATATGGATCCTACGGACGTACTAAGGATGTTCTTGGGAAGGGTCGACAAATCTGCCAATAAAAATGTTGATCCCCGAAATCTTATCGCGAAGAATAAACAAGAACGGCTTGTTCACGGTGATGCTGTGGTGCGATGCCGATATGGGAACAGCAAAGACTCCCGTCGCAGCTGCCGCCCTGCTTCCAGTCTCAGTCACCTGCACAGTGACAAGCATTCAGTCTTTACATCATCACACTGAGCGCTTTGGGAGACCAGTCACAAATGCACAAGACTGAGGCTAAGTCTCTACCCTGGAAATACTCAAGTTGCTGAGATTGTAAAGACTGTTCTGATGCCACACGGAAGAATTTTATCCCTGTTCAAATGCTTATATACACAGACCCCCCCCCACAGACAAATCAGTAAACATAAATGTACTACTAAATTTTCACAGTGTGAAAGAACAACATTAAGGATTTGAGGGAAGCAAGAAAGGCACAAATATAGGAAAGGAAAGGGTGATGACCTGATGCAGCCTTGCAATTTACTTGGAATAACTTCGATAACATACTCGCTGCTTCGGTTATCATATCTATTTCCATATTAGTAGTTATTACCTCTATGACGGCCTCGTGAAGAACCTGACTGATTCCAATGGAGTCTGTGGACAGTCGCCGGAAGTTTGCTCCATTCGAGAACGCAGACCTCAAGCCCATGGCCTTCAGATGCTCAGCGAGTGTCTGGCGAGTCCTCAGACGAAATTTTGGCAGAAAGAGTTCTGCCCTTACTGACGGGATTTCGTTCACGATGTTGATAAACATCTAGAAATCAGAAAGAATAGTTCATCAGAAAATACAAACAGAGGGTACTGTAGGAAACACGTAGACGAGTTCAATTGAAAAGCCAACAGGACAAAGAACATTTAGAAAATATGAACTGATTCATGAAAAAAACATCTTTTGTTTATCGAAGCAAAATGGAGACGTGCTCATCAAGAAAACACAATGACATGTACATCTAGAAAAGGTCAGGAATAATGTAAAGAATAGCATTGCAGTATGTGTGCGTGTGTAAATCATTTTGTATGACCATATATTCTTGAACAATAAGTACCTCATACATCATTGAATGTAAGAAGTTATAATAAAGTAATAAAAATACACTCAAAGGTTAAAATAAATATTTTCTGAGGTATCGGGATTTTCTTTAAGACACATAAAATATAAAAGTGTGAGAGACCCAGGAGTGTTCCAAGTTTCAAGAGTGCCCCCTCACACTTTTATATTTCAAGTTATACTCATTAAAGAAAGTCTAGAGACCTAAGGTAAACATTATTTTACCCTTTTAGTGCGCTTCAATAAAAGTAAGTTCTAAAAATATTTTGTTACCTACTTTATTTTTAACGTTTTAATCTTTTTGAATTTGGTTAAAGATGTTTCTCGTTTCACTTTCAGACTTTACTCTCTAGTTCTAGAGCAGTAGTACCTATCCCTCCTAATTCGGCTTTTAAGTTTTCGTACAAAACTAAATTTAAAAAGAAATGAGTAAGCGGTAAAAATTTCAGACCTCTAGGACGATGAGACGTTGGAGAAATATCGATAACAGAATTCCTCGACTCGCAAACGGACATAACGAGTTAAATAAAAGTGTAATTAGATAAAAAAAAATAAGCTGCTGGCTGTCGGTACACATTTTTTATTGTCTTTGCGTATAGTACTAAACATTTTATGACTGTATTTTCAAATCATCTATGCACCTGAAACTGGACATGTCTTGATTGCTTTATCTTTATGGGCGGCGAGCCATGTAATACAAACAATCCACTTACTGATTATCAGTCAGGGAGAATAACCGATGATTTTTTTCTCATTTTTCTATGAAGAAGATACTAACAGTCTCACTAGTTTCTTGTACTGAACACTTTATATTGCATCAATATCCTTAACGACAAACTTGATAACAGTTGTAAAACACTCTGCAGAATTAAGAGTGAAAACTAGATTAAGTACTCAATTTAAATGATATTTCTTGGTCTGCTTATCATTTCACCAGCTAAATACTTTACTTGGGCGTCCAGGTGTCTCTCCAGGTTGATTAAACCATTCGAGGTGTTAGGCATGACCACAAAGAGGCTGAATCTGCCTCCCTTGTAAGGGAGCTCAATCACCATTGCGTCCAGGGCCTCGAGTTTTTTTAAATCCGATAAGAACCGACATCTGATACATCATGGGGACTTGCACTACAGTTCCAGTCGCCGTTGTAAATTCGGATTCATGTGTTCTGCTCCCGTGAAACTGGCTTGCCCAACGTCCCTAGATATCATTGAGACAAACATGAGATTATAACACAATAATAAATATCCAGAAAATAAACATCTTTAATATAATGTAATAATAACACATCATGAAGTTTACATGAGATGGATCGTAGCCGATGTCTGGCTGCGAAGGGTTGCAGGTTCGACGCCCATTTGTGACTACATCTTGTGGATGCCATTGTTTTACACACGCACACACAGCTTTCAAACTCTAATCTTAACACAATCCCCAACGCTTGTCTCTCTCTCTCTCTCACACACACACACACACTGTCAAGAATGAAAAAGAACAAGAGTAAAGTGTGTACTAAAAATAAAATACAAACTATCATAACTTCATCCTGTAATGTTTGAGGTACAAAACCTTTGCTTTACCTCCTGTCCTACAGCAGTTATTTTTAATGAAAATAGTCATGAGTTGCAAAAAAAGTTGAGCTTCTTTACACCTCACGTTCTCATCATACGGTCGTATCTTTCATCACTCACTAATCCTTCTTCTTGACTTCATGTCCTGCTGCTCCATCACTACCTGTTGTCTTTTTGTTCCTCACTCTGCGACTGTTTATACACAACGTGTTGTCTCATTGTTTATCACTCTGTCGGTGTTTTCTTGACAGCTTATAACACACTCTCTCTTTCCTTCACTGTTCTCCCTTCCCATACTTTTCATCACTTTAACGCAGCTCTTTGACTACTAGCTTATCCTTACGTAATTTTATTCCTAACCCGTCCTTTTCTCATCTCGTGACCTCTCTGTCGCTAATAAGTAAAGTTTCTTATTTCTCTCACCTTTATCTTACCATTCTCTCTGCTTTCTCACCTCTCTTTATTTCCTCTGTCTCTGACTTGTTTAACCACCAGCCTCTTACTACTGTCTAAATAATCTCTTGCTGGTCTGTTTCTTCAGTATTGACAGATATTTGAATTTCATATCATCACAGTAATCGAAGACGGGGGTATGTTCGCTGGCGAATTTCACTAACCTCGAAGAAGACTGCATTAAGAAGCATGAGGACGGTGTTGGTATCGGCGATGTGTCCAGGTGGCAGGAGGTTCGGGATCATGCCATCCGTCACTTCCGTCACCCACGAGTTGATGGCGGCCTCGGGGTCTCGCTCCTCGAAACGTTTAAGTGCTCCCCCGTAGAGCTTGTGGATGCTCTGTGAAAATCTAGGCGACAAAAAACAAAGGCAGAGAGCGTCATTGTGTTCTTTGCGAAACTAAGACATACAAAGGGCAAAGACAGAGAACGCAGTTCCCGCTGCTCGAAAAAGTATCTGAATGTTCTGTGAGAACCCCAAAATCCGAATGACAACGGGTGGGTATCCCCTAGGTATTCCGCAATCACATAGGAGACAAACGAAAAAAATCACGAGCGCAGCTTCAGAATCTTTTGGTCACGTGACCAAGGTTTTATTTTGTCTGCGTGTTGTAGCTGAAGTCGACAAAAGAAAAATAAAAACTGGCTGGTGAACTACACGGGTTCAACTAACTTTCCTTCTCCGGACTGTTTGATGCCGCTCAGAAACGACAGCCGTGGATAAACTTGTCAGCAGCTGTAACTGTCGATTTCCCGCGGTGACCAGTACAGGTCATGATACAGAGCATACTGAAAATACCCCTGTATATGACGAACAGTTGCAGGGAGTTAATAGTTGCAAGTGAAAGAAATGTTAATGGCAAATACTATTTTTAATTAAAAAAAAAATTAGACACTTCCAACCATGAAGGCATGCCTACTATTTATGATTCTGTCAAGATGTTGGTTTGTTTATACACCTAGTTTCTAAAATATCTCACAATAATTTTATTAACTATACTGACTAAGACTGAATCAGGTACATCAGTTTATAAAATATAATTCTACTTGCGACAATCTCTCTACATCTTTTTGTACACATTTGACCTTTTTGATGTTCAAAATGTAATAAATTATAAATCATAATTCTTACCCAGGAGACACTGTAATCCTGGACTGGTTGTAGTAAACGGCATTGGCAACACGCACTGTTAGGTTGGTCTCAGGGTCAAGACCAGTCGGAAGCGAGGCAATGACACTCTGCAGTGTATGATGAACACCTTGCTGCAGCCGCACGGACAGAACTGTCTGTAATAAGGAGACGATGGACAGAAATATGTATATGATATAACTCACAGAAATAAACAAATACATTATAAACATACATAAGCAGGCGATAAATGCGACAAAAATAAGCCAGCGTACCCACGCATAAAAACTGAAGATATTAACAAATCAAAACAGTAGAATGACAAAGTTTTAGGCAGAGACTAATCGACGAGAACAAAAAAGTACATTTGGTGTTTTTTTGCTCACATACGTCACACGTTTTAGCACCTTTATTATTGTTACCTTCTCACAGACGTACACACTAACGTGGAGCTAACTACTGGACCGTTTGATACAAGAACATTTGATTGTCGATGTCCCAGCTGTAAAGTTTGTTTCTTCAATAAAAATGTTTATTCTACATCATACACTTTTGCTTTGAATAAAATATTTTTTTTCTTTAGACTAAAAGATGTTATTTTTTTGTTTGTACCCGTAATTCTCGCTTTGTGACGCCGTTGGCACCTAACAAAGTCATGGTGAGGGCCACGAAGACGCTGAAAGGAGAGAAGATAAGGTTGTCAAAGTTCCCGGATGTCAACTGGCGGTAAAGCGAGGCACCGAATGAAGTCACAGACTGAGAGAGTGCAGCTGCCCGGTTCCTGTGTCTAGCATCTCGAGAAGAAGTGACCTGGCCGCCTAGAAATAGCAAGAAATACTTATCGACTTTATTCATGTAAATGCAAATTTTAAGTAAACATTACTAATGACTAGGTAGGTGTGTCTGTGTGTGTGTGTGCGTGTGTGTGTGTTAGGGTGTAAGTGAGGTATAACTGAATGATTTGAAAAGAATGTTGTTAGAATGAATAGGCACTTGATGACAATATATTTTTAATAAATGGATCGCTCGGCGATAGAAGTTGTTCCACTCTCTTATACTTTTATGGAACCATTGTCACCTGGCGATCAATTCATCTCGCGGTTGAGTGGGATCAAGTAATTTTTTTTAGCTGTTGGCTGCCGGGAAGGCCAATAAACAGGGAGCTTGAGTAGAACAGCCAAGAGAGCATCAAGGCAGAAAAAAATTCTTGGTGGACGAGACTGTTGAAAAAAAAAGTCTGATGCCACTAATTTGCAAAACTCTTGAAAAAATGACTTCATGATGCGTTTGAGATTAAAGTGATGTCCCTTTGACAGCTGCCACCAGTGACGAAAGGGGGGTATTTCTAAAAATAGCGTCGTCTGCAGGAGCTAAGGTCGAAGAGAAAAGATCCAATCCTCGGTAAAAGAAAACTGACCAGGACACAATGTGCTGCTGCTGAATGTTCTCTTCGATACTCAGATAGAGTTAGTTTGTACTCATGAAGGAAATCCTAAAGATAATGGCAGCAAACGCCAGTGGATTCACTTTATTCAAACGTGCCGTGCGAACTAATTGGTCCCCACACCGTACTCGTGAATTTGCTCAAAACATTTCAAAATGGATTGTTATCCAGTCACTTATACAGTACAAGCAAGTCTTGGACTTTCAGTAAAACGAAGAAATCTTATTCCTACAGCAGTGCTTACTATACAACAGCACGAGATGTTACAACCAACTACGACTGCTGGTAGATCAAGCACCAGATATACAACATCCACAGTTTCTACATCGTCTGGTCTACAAGTAACATCGTGTAACAGTCACAAACACATCATCATCAGTCGTATCTTTATCCAGCATAATGCTCAAAACAACTGACAGTGTGAGGGCGCCATTGATGTGCGTGATCGAAACAGCTAAAAAAGGAAAACAAAAAAATTGAGGGTCATAAACATATAAGAAGCTTAAACGAGAACCAGTGTGAGTACCAGTAAGTAAAGTAGAAACTTTTGCATGCAGCTAAATAAGGAAGAAATAAGTTTTACATCATGTTTCAGACTATTATATTTTAAATTGTAAAAAAATCCTTATCAGAAATCAGTTGTAACAATAAAATAAAAATGCTTGAAACCATAAAATAAAAAGAAAGTTACAGGAGTTTATCTTAGACAAACACTTTCGAAATGTGTTTATATTTTATTAACAGTAATACACATGGGAAAATTAACTCAAATGCGCCCACTTAGTAACAGACAATCAGTAATAATACAACATAAACTGCAATGTCTGCGATTGTTGCCATTAAATTTTGATCTGATTGACTTACCAGTCTGTTGAATGAATTCAGTGTGGACCATTTATTTATATTTTTTTAAAACTTCCTTCGAAGCTTCTAAATAAAGTTCCAATCTGTAGGGGTGTATTCCAAAATCATCCATTTTATTTTCCATGCCGTCCCCTAGATACTGTGAGCCACTTTAATCTGGGAGTCCCTTTCTCTTTACTTACAGACATTGACATGACAAAGATTACAGACAAAGAAAATACAGAAAACAGAGAAACAAAGATTAATTACACACTCTGCTTGTTGAAAAATATTTATGTAATAATACATATTTTATAGAATTTGAAAGGGATAAAGGGTACACACCGGCTTGTAGTAAGACAGTCAGCAGAAGAACAGCTACCACGACTTTGACCGCGCCCATGATGGCTGAAGAGGAGTCTGTAGTCTGATGATGTCTGTAACACACTCCGAGTATATATCGGATGATGAACAAACCTTATCTGGCGATCGCTGTGCCAGGATGTGACTGGTGGTGCAGGACGAGACATAAACAGTTAAGGCTGCATTCACATGTGGCGAAAATAGTCTCTCAACACCTCCTCCCCTCGTCAATATGACAACGGTTTGGCTGCTTGAGGTAACTGTAGTCTGCCTAAGCTGATTTTATTTGTTAAAAACTGTATTCTTATTGAAGTGCCGATGATAACGATACTAAAGAAGAATTGTCGTGTTTTTGGAAATGAGGAAAGCTGTGTTAACCGTCTTGTTAACATGATGTGAAAATGTGATGTACTTTTGGTGAATGATATCACGTGATACAACGACTTGATGATTTACAAATTATTATGTGAAAAAGAAACACCACACGACATTATTTTTTAAGACGCAAGTGGCATTCTTTGTGTGTGTGTGTGTGTGTGTGTGTGTGTGTGTGTGTGTGTGTGTGTGTGAGAAGGTGAATCAGAGTATATATGAAGTGGCTGTGAGTTATTATAAACTAATCAGTGTCTCCAACCTAGTTGGGTTTCTTTCTGCTGCTAAATGTCCCAGTTGTGATTTTACTGTCAGTTTATTTTATCATCAGTTTTTAAATTAATTTTATTTGAGTCAAGATAATTCATTCGCTGTGTGTGTGTGTGTGTGTGTGTGTGTGTGTGTGTGAATGAGATATATATATATAGAGAGAGAGTAGTTATATTTACAAATGCTGTGTTTTGAAGTGTATGTATATGTATGTGTAGAGTTTCTTGGTGCATGTGTGTATAGAACTTCAGAATAACTGGCCTTGATATTGTTTATTACTGGATTGTATGTAGAGCAGTTTTAAGATGTGCAGTTATGTTGATAGATGCTCACTCCCTTGCTGGAGCTTTGCTCTTTGTGCAATAAAGAGTCAATCCAACCCTGACACCTACTGAAATGCCGACTTTCTTAATCAGAAATCATACATTTTACATTTTCATGATGATGGCTGACTGTTGTTCACATTACCCCTAAAATGGACTCAGGCCAACTCAATAAAAGTTTGAGTTCTCTCTCAGCGCAACGGTTAGCATCTGTGACTAATACAACGGGCTTAGATCCACTTGTGTATGTGACGTCTGTTCACAGGGGTGGCTTCTAGGCCGTCATATAGATGTAGTTGCTTGCTAGGTGTAAAACATTAACTCACTGCCCCCCTCTCTCTTTTTTTTCTCTCTCTCTCTCTCTCACACACACACACACACAGAGACACACACACACACACACACACACAATCACTTACTTAGCACAAACACATCATAGACCGGAAAGTTAGCTTTATTAAGTGTAAAGACTTGTGGTGGTCATACATCATAGAGTTAAAGTACTCAGAGGTGAGCTATTATGTCATACACTAACAGAGCCATTAACAATGGTGAGGTATAAGGTTAGAAGTATAATGTTGTGAGAGGTGTTGTGTTGTAAAAGGTCAAATAGACGTGGATTCTAATGACCTACTAAGGACGTTTTTGGGAAGGGTCGGCAAATCTGCCAATGAAAAGGTTGATCCCCGAAATCTTGTCACGAAGAATGAACATGAACGGTTTGTTCACGGTGATACTGTTGAGCGACGCCGATGCGGGTACAGCGTGGACTTTCCTCACAGTTGCCGCCCCGCTTCCGGTCTCAGTCACCTGCACAACGAGAAACATTTAGTATTTACATCATCACCCTGCAGCGATTTTGGGGACAAGTCACTAATACACAAAGTTTAACTGAGGCTAAGTCTCTACCCTGGAAATACTCAAGTTATAGAGATTGTAAAGACTGTTCTGAAGTCACACGGAAATTATCCCTGGCAGCCTCCATCTTCAAATACTCACATATAAACACAAACAGACCCACGCGCGCACACACACGCAAAAACTAACATTTGTGAAGATGTTGAGCTCTGAAATCTGATCGCTAAGAACGATGTCAGACGACGCCGATGTGGGGCCACCCAGGACTGCCGTCGCTCCTGCCACCTTGGTTCCAGTCTCATCCACCTGCACAGTGACAAGCATTCAGTCTTAGTCACCATCCTGCAGCACCTTTGAGGAAACTCACTAAAGCGCGTAGTTTGACTAAGATTAACTCACTGTCCTGGAAATGCTTAAGTTATAGAGATTGTAACGACTGCTCCGTTATGATGTTTCCATCTTTAAACGGTCGCACAGTCACAAACAAAATCCCCCCCACACACCCCCCGACACACATGCACTGGCAGAACCACGCGCGCACACACATCCAGAAACTAACGCTTGCTTATACCACATATATACTACTTATACAAACGCAGTCAGTCTATTGTATGTGTCTGTTTGCTGGTTTGCCACAAAGCCCTAAACACACGTAACACACGTGGAAAATACGCTTCACTCAACCTACCTTAAGAATTCTGACATACTGTTGGTTAGGTTATAAATGATGGTATAATGATTGTATAATGTTACAATATAATCCCAGAAAGAAGCGGTAAGACCTAATACCGTAAGTCTTTGCATAGCAATTTTCTTTATGAGATAATCTGAGATACTATGAGATACTCTATTGACTCATCTCTCGCTAGACTAAGTCGATCATAGAAATAAAACATCTGACTTGTCACAAAGCTACTTAAACTCTAAACTGTTACAAAAAATCAGTAGACATAAATGTACTACAAAAGTATGAAAGAACATAAACTATTTGAAGGAAGCAAGAAGGACTGTAGCAGCCTTGCAGTTCACTTCTAATAACTTTTATATCATTCTCGCAGCATTCGTGATGATCCACATGACACTTCCGTGTTATTGGTTATTACCTCTTTGAAGACCTCGTGAATAATCATCGTGAGGAAAAAGGAGTTCGTCGACCGTCGCCGGAAGTTCGCTCTAGTCGAGGACTCAGACCGCAAGCCCATGGCCTTGAGAGGTTCATTGAGTGTCTGGTGGGTCATCAGACGAAATTTTGGCAGAAAGAGTTCGGCCTCAGTAGGGGGCGGCATGTCGTTCACGATGTTGTTGATTGTCTAGAAACCAGAAAGAATAGTTCATTAGGAGACACAATGAGAGGTTGTTTTAGGAAACACAAAGACAAATTCCACTGGAAAGCAAAGAGGACAAAGTACCAACAAAACTCGACGTTCATTTAGAAATGATTCATGGAAAAAATACTTTTTATCTAGGAAAAATTAAGACGTGCTCATCAAGAAAACACGATGACAGGTTCATCTACAAATGATGTGTGTGTGTGTGTGTGTGTGTGTGTGTGTGTGTGTGTGTGTGTGTGTGTGTGTGTGCGCATATATATATATATGTGTGTGTGGTAAACCATATAACCATATGTGGATGAATAAAAAGTACATCATACATTATGGAGAGTAACCAAGCGTTATAAGTGAATCTTGCACCTACCGATAATAAAATGTTAAAAAATTTAACAACTCTTGTATTTGAAATGCACTTAGCGAGTAAAATAAATTTTTAGTTGCAAGAGTGCCCATCACACTTTTATGTTTAAAGTTATACTATTAAAGAAAATCGTGAGACCAGAGGGAAACAATATTTTACACTTTTTAGTGAATTTCAAATAAAAGCTAGTATGTTTTTATGAAAAAATATTTCTTACTTTATTTTACACTATTTAATCTTTTTGAATTTTTAATCGATTTTTTGTTTTACTTTATGACTTTATTTCCTTATCACAGGCCGAATTAGGCGGTACACAGTTTTTTTTTATTGTCGATGCGTATAATACTAAACATTTTATGACTGTATTGTTATATACCTAATACTGGACATGACTGTTTTATCTGATTGTCCAGGTATGTTACACTAGAGATTTCCTGAGCGGTGAGCCATATAATACGAACAATCTCCTTACTGATTATCAATCAGGGTGGACGAACTGATGACTTTTTCTCACGTTTCTATGAACAAGACACTAATGGTCTCACTAGTTTTCTTAACGAGTACTTTACATTGTAAGCAATACCCTTAACGACAAGCTTGACAACAGTTGTCAAACACTCTGCAGAATGAAGAGTGAAAGCCAGACTAAGTATTCCTGCTTAATTAAAATTACATTTCTCGGTTTTAATGTTTTAGGCTGTCTGCTTGTAATTTCACCTGTTCTAAAATACTTTACCTGATTGTCCAGGCGGCTCTCCAGGTTGGCTAAACCATTCCAGGTGTCAGGCATGACCAAAAAGAGGCTGACTCTGTTCCCCTTGTAAGAGAGCTCCATCACCTGTGCGTTCAAGTCCTCGATGTTCTTCGATCTGATAGGAGCGGCCATCTGATGCATCATGGGAACTTTCACTACAGATCCCGTCTCCGTGGTAAAGTCAGATTTACGTGTTAAGCTCGGGTGGAACGGGCTTTCCCAACGTCCCTAGATATTATTGAGACAAAAATGAGATGTATAACACAATAATAAATCCCCCGAAAATAAACTTAACAGAATGTAATTAATGACACTATGAAGTAAACAGGAGATACATCGTAGCCTGCGTTTGGCTGCGGAGTAGAAGGTTTGCAGGTTCAAAGCCCATTTGCGACAACATCTTTTGGATGCCACCCCCCACACACACGCACGCACGCACGCACGCACACACGCACGCAAATGCTGTCAACAACTAAGAAGTGAAACAGTAAAGTGTGTACTAAAATAAATATAACTATCAAAACTTCAGCCTTTGACTTTTGAGGTCCAAAACCTTCGCTTTACTTCCTGTCAACGAAAGTAGTCTTGAGTTGCAAAAGGAGTTGTTAAGACACCTCAGTTCTTAACCTACGGTCGTATCTTTCATCACTGTCTAGTCCTTCTTGACCGCCTGCCCCACTACTCAGTCACTTACCTGTTGTCTTCTTGTTCCTCATTCTGCGGCTGTTTATTGACAGCTCATAGCCTTATTGTTCATAATCCTCTCTATCTCTGCTCTCACTTCCATCTCTAACTTTTCATCACCTTATCGCAGCTTTTTGACTACTCTCTTATGACGGTACAATTGTTTTTTTCGCCGCTCCATTTATCATCTTTCTTTTTTATTTCACCTTTCTCTCAAACCTTTCACTCCTTTCTCTCGTTCCTTTGTTTCCTTTGTCTCCACTCTTAAGTTTTTAATCACCAGGCTCTTACTACTGTCTAAACAATCTTTTACTGGTCTGTTTGTTTAGTACTGATAAATATTTGAGTTTAGTATTGAATTCTTACAGTAACCAAGGACAGTGGTGTGTTTGCTGGCGAATTTCACTAACCTTGAAGAAGACTGTATTGAGAGGCATGATAAAGGTATCGGCGATGTGTCCACGGGGCACAAGGTCCGGGATCATCCCACCCGTCGCTTCCGCCACCCGCGAGTTAATGGCGGCCTCGGGGTCCCGCTCATCAAAAGGTTTAAGTTCTCCCCCGTAGGCTCTCTGGATGTTTTGTGAAGAACTAGGAGACAAAAAAAATAAATAAATAAAAAAATAAAAAAAAGAAACGAAACAACAACAAAAAACGAAAACAACAAAAACAACAACAACAAAACAAATGCAGAGAGCCTCTGAATGTTCTTTGCGAAACTAAGAGATACAAAGGTAAAGACAGAGAACGCAGTTTCCGCTACTCGAAAGGCACGTGACCAAGTGTTTGGTTTGTTTTTGACCATCTGTCAAAAATGTTGCACCTGAAGTCGTCAGAACAAAACAAAAAAAATGTCAGGCGACCTAAACAGGGTGAACTAATTTTCGTACTCCGAACATGTTTGATGCCGCTCAGAAACGGCAGCAGTAAAGAAACGTGTCAGCAGCTGTAACTGTCATATCCCCATGGTGACCAGCACAAGTCACGACACTAAGCAATGTAAAATTACCTCTAAACATTTGAGAGAAGTTAGCACAAGCAATTAAGAGCAGCAAGTGAGCAGAGTGTTAATGGTTATTACTATTTTTTAATTACTGAAAGTTGAAACGGTTGCCAGCAAGAAACTGGGCGGTCCGGTGTCGCAACGGTTAGCGCCTGTCACCAATACAGTGAAGGTTGGCTGTCCCGGGTTCAGATCTCGTCTCGGGCACGCTGTTCTTCCTCTGGATGTGGCATCTGTTTACAGGGCTGGCTGCCTTGCCGTGATGTAGCCTTAGTTGCTGGCTCGGCGTAAAACACGGATCAACTTCCCAGCACGAAAGCATATTATTGGTGATACTGTCACGAAGTTGGTTTTTTTGTATATCCTTTACTTTTTAAATATCTTGTAATTATACTTACAAAACTGCATCAATATTTATTCTAGTTTCTCAGATATGGTTTTACTCTCGACCATCCCTCTTCATCTATTTACTCCAGTAAATGCTTTTTATCTCGAGGAAGCTAGGTTCAAATTGTAAACTGCACAAAATATAAAATCTTACCCAGCAGACACCGTAATCCTGGACTGGTCGTAGTTTACGGCGTTGGTAACACGCACTCGGAAGTGAGGTAATGACATTCTGCAGTGTATTATGAACATATTACGGACAGAACTGTCTGTAATAAGCAGACGATATGACGGCATTATTATGCAAACACATATGTAACAAAAACAAAACATTATCGACAGACATAAGCACGCGATAAAACCGATAAAAATGTCAACATACCCAACAGGGCCGGCATTAGGTATAGCAAACTAGGCAACCGCCTAGGGTTTTCGATTGGTGGTGGCCTCGCACAGGACTTAAAAAAAAATCATTTTTTATTTTTCTATTTCATTTGGGGCTACCAAATTCACTTTGCCTAGGGTCTCCAATTCCCTAGGCCGGCCCTGTACCCAACGTATGTAATCAGACGACATTAACAATTATAAACAGCAGACTGACAAAGTTTTAGTCTGGGACTAATTGACGAGCACGAAAAGCACATTTGTGTTTTTGTGCGAACACACGTAACATGTCTTAGCATCATTACTATTGTTACCTACTCGCAGACATACACACTAATGTGGCGTTAAATATAACATCACTGGACCGTCAGACAGACGAACATTTGCTTGTTGATGTAGAGTAATTTGCTGGCTATAAAGTTTGTTCCTTCAATTAAAATATGTATTCTCCATCATATACTTTTGCTTCGAATATAATAGCTTTTTTCTTTAAAATGAAATATTTGGCTACGCAGTTTTTGTCTGTACCATCAGTTCCTCCTTTGTGGCGTCGTCAGAAACCAGTAATGTCATGGCGAGAGACACGAAGACGCTGAAAGGAGAGAAGACCAGGTTGTCAGAGTTCCCGGATGTCAGCTGGTTGTAAAGCGAGACCCCATATGACGTCACAGACTGAGAGAGTGCATCTGCATCTTGGGAAGAAGTAACCTGGCCGCCTAGAAACAGCAAGAAATATAGTTAAACTGAGCATGGGCACCTTGTCACCTGTCCACGGTGGTTGATTTAAATTTACATTTTATGTAAACATGTCTCACGACTAAACGCCTGCCTAGGTGATGATATATATATATATATATAAATAGATATATAAGTGAGGTATTATGTGTAACCAAAGATAGTAAATATTACAAGATGGGTCATACGGGATTTTCTGCGGTGACAGCGAAGCGAGCGCCACCTGACGGATTACGTGATGGCGACACAAGCGAAGTTTCGAGCTGGTGGAGAGGCATGTAGCGCCAAATTCTCGCCAATTGTACAAATCCTCGATACAAATGTCCCGGGAAATCGTTTTTCAGATTTCCACAGAATGAAGCAAGGTTAGTACATGATATTTTTTTCACAATACGTTCTCTATAGACATAAATATTGCTCGCTGAAGAATATCGATGCTGAACAATGTCGTCTGCTGCACTTCATTTTTACGATTGTGTACATAGCATGCATTGTCAAAAAGTTATGTTAGATTTGATAATGTTAGGTTGATCAATTTTATGATAGATGAGAATTCATATTGTCGTTTATGGGAAGTTAATGATATGCTGATGACATTCGATAATTAAACGAACGAACGGAGAGATCGAGTGCACATGCAGCCTGCATCAATATTATATCGATGGCTTGTTTTGTTCTCGTGACAGATGCAAGCAGCGGGTGCAAAGGACCAGGCGAGAAGACTTACTGAGGAAAAATATAGGAAGTCTGTTTAAGTCTGGCCACTGCCTGTGTAGTGACTATTTTGAGCACTCACAGTTCATGAATGTGGATACAAAGAATAGGCTGATTAGGTGAGCTGTGCCATCAATTTTCAACCTGCCACACCCACCACCACCTATCACATCTAAAAGGCAATCCCCTAGAAAAAGATCTCTGAAATCAGTGCAGAATTCATAAACTAACAAAAATAAAGAAGAATATCAGGTGTGTGTGTGCATATCTATGTATATTTATATTACAGTACATGTGCGTTCATTACATGCGTATTATAAATATGTAAATAAAAACAAAGCTATATATAGTTTCAGTCTCCATACCTGTCCAAGTGTGTACATGCTTGTACATGGTGTATTTATTTTTATTTTTCAGAGAGAAGCATTCATACAACAAGACAAGCATCTTCTCCATTAGCGCAAGATGAAATTGGTGATGACACTCACTCAGTGTGTCCGACTTCACAACCGTAACCACCTGTGCCAGACATTCACATGCAGCTTTCTCATGATAATGTCCTGTTTGTCCTATGTGGCTCATAAACTGCGGGAAACAGTTTGCAGTGATTGTAAAGAAAAACTGACTGGCCAGCTTTCTGGTGCAGAACGTGAACAATTTCTGAGTCTAATGCAATATCCAACGCTAAAGGAAAGTCTGGTTGTGCCAAGCACACAATTGTTCCACATTATTCAGGTATTGGAAGAAAAATTCATTTCCTGCATTGCACACATTCTGCACATGGACAAGGTGACAGCAAGGCTAATGGTGCAGTTTCAGACAAACACAGACTTAAAACAGTCATTCATGTGCTCTTTTGGTAAATCTTGCCCTTTGAACATGATGCAGCGTCTGTACCTCAGTCAGTCTTCAAAGCAAAACAGGTAGTTTATAAAATTGAATCACGTATGATTATTTTCCATGTAATAGCATTCTTTCTTTTTGTTATTTAGATGTGCATTGATTTTGATTTCATCCTAGGATCACGTGAGATTTACCTCAGTAACTTGAAGAAAAATTTGAAGCAAATTGCTTTGTATTGTGTTTTTAAATGCTGACTGAAATGTTTTGGTAAGCATTGTAAAATGGTTTTTCAGTCTAATGCTTTCATAAACTGACCACCTGTATTTTAAAGTATTGAAATATTCCTTATGTCATGTTATTGTCCTATTGACAATTAACTTTCACTCCTTTGTACCATTTTTGACACATCCTTTTATAGACTGACTGTTAATACATTATATTTATTTTTTTTAATCCCGGTAGACCCAGTGGATCATTAGTAACTCAAAAGTAATGTTGGTTGGCCAGACTGTCAAGTACAAATAAATTTAAAATGTGAGTTTGATGCAGACCGTTCCTTTGAGTACATTGGTGCGCTTAATTTCATAATATCATGACCATTAATTTATATTATTGCATTTGATTAATTCTGGTGTGTGTCTGTAAGAGAGAAAGCTGGCAAGGATACTCTTGTCCCATGCCATATTGACTCCTTATAGGCAGGACAAAAACAAACAAACAAACAAACAAACAAAACCATCCCACCAAAAAAACAAACAAACAAACAAACAAAACCATCCCACCAATAAAGCAAAGGATTTATTGCAAGAAGATTTTTTAATTCAGACAATAATAATACAAAAAGATAAAGGTCAGTGTAAGCATTCTCTTAAAACCTACTGATGTAGGCCTATTTTTTGTTTTCTTTTTTATTTGATTGCTAGTGTTTATAAAAACACTATGTACCAAAAAAAACCAAAATGGATAATACGTACACACTGAAAAATATCATCATGATGGTGTGCTCACTGCTGGGCTGTGATTTACTAGAGGACGACAAACGATCTATTGATCGCGATCATGTAATTACCTCCCCCGAATCGATTCTTCACGCAGACCGCTAGAGGTCGCTGCACGCAACGCCGTCATCGTTATGTTAGACCAGCCTGACCAGTACAAAGGCAGACAAAAGTTTCTCAGTGCAGAAGACTGTTCAAAAAGGTCTCATGCAGCTAATTTGAAAACATTTCGACAAAATGACTTCACTGCGCATTTGAGATGAGAGTGATGTCCCTTTGCCAATTGCCGAATAGTTTGTCTTTATTTTTGTTGAACCTACATTGTTTTCGATTATGTCGCTAGATTTTTTTAGAATTGCTTTTTTGTGTGATAGTCTTTAATATTTTCTAAATCTCGTTTTGTAGCAAATAAACAAGACAGACCAGAGCCTTGTAGGCCTCTCCCCTAACTTTCCAATATTTCTTGGTAGAAGTCGATATCAAATCACCGTTATCACAAACTGTGGTCTATTAGGTAGGGAATGAATCATTTCAATACCGTGCCAAAAAGATGAAAGCTCACATAAATCTATGTCCATACATTAAATGGGTGAAGCACATCCTTTAAATTCTTGAGCTACATATATAAGGCAGCCCGGTTTTCACACGAACACTTGCTCTGTTGAAACAACACAATTTTTTGTTGAAAAGTCTGTAGAAAAAGTAGAAGAAGAAAAAATAAAAGGAAGATGCCTCTGCTCCCCTCATCCCGCCCCCTAGAGATTGTGAGACACAGCACGCTACTTGTATGAGTCCCTTTCTCTTTACTTAGAGACATCGACCTGACAAAGATTACAGACCAAAAAATACAGAAAATCAAGAAACAAAGATTTATTAGATCTGCTGCTTGAAAAAAATTACAGTAATAATGCATTATATAGAGAATTTGAAACGAAGTATAAACGGTATATCGTGTACGTACCGGCTTGTAGTGAGACAGTCAGCAGCAGAACAGCTACCACGATGTTGACCACGCCCATGATGGCTGGAGATGACTGGTCTAGTCTGACGATGTCTGTAACAATCTTCTAACAAACAGCAGATGAATAACGAACCTCGTCTGCCAGTCGTTGCACCAGGTTTTGACTGGTGGTGCAGGATGACTGGATTTATATAGAGGCACAAACAGTCTCACCTACCTTCACACGTGGCAACAAAAGGTCTCTCCTCCGCCTCCCTCCCCTCTGTCAATATGACTGGTTTGGCGGTTCGTACATTTGACAAAAATGTCTCACAAGCGTTAAGACCAAAACAAAAGAAACCACTATACTTAAGTGAAATTAAAGGCACCGCGAGATATATTATTGATGAAAGATCTTTTACAAGTGAATGGAATAAATTCAGGTTATTATTTTAAGTAGTTATTGAGTTTGGAGAGAGTTAATTTTTTTTATTACAAAAAATGGATGTGTATTCCCCGCGTCATCCCTGCTTTTTTTTTTCCTGAATGAAGATTTCCACTCTCCCCATGTGTGAACTTCGTTCCCTTGATGAGTGTAGTCTCGAGGGACGAGAAGAAATGGGGGAATCGATAGGCGATAACTGTGGCAATGACAGCTACGGCTTTAACACGTAATGACGCTAGAAGAAAGGTACCCCCAGGAATCATGGATAAGGGCCTACACAGATGGGTCAGCCACAGATGCTACCCAAAGAGGAGGGGCTGGTGTCTACATCCAGTTCCCAAATGGACAGCGGCAGGCAGCAGCAATACCAACTGGCCTCCACTGTACAAACTATAGAGCAGAAATAGAAGCCCTGGTCCATGCAGCAAATACCATCAGCAGCAAAGCAGACCACGACAGCCAGGTTGTCTTCCTGACCGATGCTCTGTCTGTGCTGCAGGCAATCAACAACAACAAACTGCCAGACCTGGAGGATGCACTGCTAAACACCAAGTGCCTCAGAACAGCCCTACAATGGATCCCATCACACTGCGGAATAGATGGGAATGAGGAGGCTGACAGGATGGCTAAGTTGGGTGCAGAGGACGAGCAAGAAGACAATGCAGTCAACATGTCAGAGATGAAAACCATCATCAAATCCATGTACAGGCCACAGCAACCACGAGACAGTTACCATCAGCTGTCCAGACCGGACCAGGTCGTTATTTTCCGCCTCAGGACCGGGCACAACAGACTGCTTCAACATCTACACAAGAAGCTACACCTCGTACCGTCCCCGAGATGCCAGACTGCAGAACATATCCTACAGGACTGTGGGAACCTCCGTCCCCTAAGGGAAGAGATTTGGCCACAGCCGGAGACTCTGCTTAACAAACTGTACGGGCCAGCGGAGACTCTACGAAAAACCACCAGTTTCATCTCAAGAGCTGGCCTCCAGGTGTAACCAGGCGAACGACAAAAAAAAAAAACAAAAAAAAACAACACGTAATGACATCTACGGCTTCAACACGTAATGACAGCTTTAACACGTTAATATAATGAGGCTTGCTGTATTAAGGCGTTTGATGAATGAGGTTTGAGTGCGCGAAAGGGCATATATATAAACACACACACACACACACACACACACACACACACACACTAAATCTCTATGCACGCACGTGTGTGTTTGCAATTTTATGTTTGTGTTTGGTGTATTTGTATGTTGGAGTGAGCGAGGTAGCGAGTGAAAACAAGTCTGTGTGAATACATGATGGAAATACATGATGCGATTCGCTACGATAGTGCTAAGACCCATAACACGTGTGCTTGGTGCTGGTGTTTCAAATGATCTCAGTTCCTGACCTTCAGAGGGCAGGCTAAGAATACAGTTTATTCATATATATATATGTTTTATGTTCTTATCTTTCTCCATGTCCTCTTTTCCTTGTTGTCAACATTGTGCGGCGGTATTCAAGTCTAATCTCTGTCCATCACAACACAAAGAAATCATCAAAAAGAAAAAAATTTTTTGAATGAAATCATTCTCTTTATACCTCTCAATAGAAGACAAAATAAAATCAACCAATAGGCTTGTAGTACCACACAAAGAAGTCATAATCCATGTACTGGGTCTGGCCGGGGTTACTGACATGTCCAGAGCATCGACTCATATCTAATCAGTAACATCACTCGATATATCCAGGTGCTTTCTTGTTTTATTACAAGTTTAATCTTCTTCTGTGTCGACTAAAAGAACTTGGCGCTGCTCTGACTCGGCAGACTTTCGTAACAATCGCTATGGCTGAGCTGAAAGTTTTCTTTGCGACTAGCTTGCTCGTCCTTCTGGTTGCGGTTGTGGGTGAGTAGAATCAAAGATAGTAAATACTAGTAGACAGTATCTTTGGTAGAGTGGAGCCGCTATATCGTTTTTATGTTAGGAGGCAAAATGTGTCTGAATATAGACTACAGCTGTTTATTAATTACGTTATAGTTGTATGGTATCAAGCAGAACAGCCCCCCCCCCCCACCAACATTTACATGTAAGCTGTAGTAAGAGCAGCTGTGGCGGGCGAGCAGAATGAGTGTAAACCCGACTAGAGATACAGATTTTGAGTCGTAAAAATTACACCATAATAAAAGAAAGCATATTATGTATGCCGTTTCTGTAAAAAAAGAAGTGACAATATAAAAGAGCCCAATAGAGGACTATCCCAATGTTGAAGTAGCATTGACGAGTCTGTGAGATGGACATTTTTGACAGGGTCAACCACTCTCCGTCATCGTCGTGCAACAGCGCTCTCCTTGTCCACGTCATCATTCGGAACCTCGCTGTACAAGCGTCTGGCATCTGATAATCACAACAACATCATCTTCTCGCCGCTCAGTGTGTACGTGGCCCTGACCATGACACTGCTGGGAGCAGGTGGCGACACGGAGCGAGAACTGAAGGTACGACAGTCATAATACTCGACTGTGCAGAGCCTGGCTGGTCAAAGTATTCTACCTTTCATCGCTTTCAAGCGTGTGTGTGTGTGTGTGTGTGTGTGTGTGTGTGTGTGTGTGTGTGTGTGTGTGTGTGTGTGTGTGTGTGTGTGTGTGTGAGAGAGAGAGAAAGAGAATTAAAGTTTTGCAAACCAACCCTATGCCTCCAACTCACTCTCGCACAGATTAAATTTTTTATTTAAAAATGGGGTAGAAAGTAAGAACACTAAGATTAGAAAACCCCACAAGTTCAGCAGGTAAGATAATTGAAGTGGCGACCTTCTGCATAAGACACTGTATTCAAGATTATGATTCCACACATAACATGATAGGGGATCAAGCGATGTTCCAGATGGCGCAGTGGTGAGCCCCTTATTTACATGGCTTTGTAGATAATACGGTCCAGTCATAGCAAGTAAACTAACCAGACAAACAACAGACAAGGACCTAAGTTTCTAGGAGAAATGTCACCATGTCTATACTGAATGTTTCAGAGTAACTGCTTTTAACGGCCATGTTCTGACTTCTCACATGCAATCATCCTCTTCTTCGATCGAAGGCGTTTAATATTTGTTACAGTTTGACGCTGTTTGAAATCTTTTTCAAGAAAAATACAGATTTGAATTATCAAATAAATCCATAAGTAAATAAATATACACAAGTAGAAACAACCGGCCGAGCATAATAATGAATGGGCTTCATTGTGACTTTAATACAATACAACTTTATTTATCCCCAAGGGGCAATTCCAGAATCAAGATCACCAGACGTCGCACAACCAGCAGCGGCCATCTTGTCTTTCAGGTAAATGTAACACCAAAGCTTTTGAAAGTGGCCTCATATTTATTTTGTTTTGTTTTGTCATACAGACGACGTTGGGAGTACAGCAGGGACAAGACATCCACGCTGGTATTCATGACCTGATGACCTCGATAACGGCTCACGACGTCACGTCCAACGTCACAGTGCACGTGGCTGATGCCGTGTATTACGACGCACAGCAAGTTGTCGTCACGGACAGGCAAGCGGCGCCATTTGTGTGGATGGATGGACGGAGAGAATGAAGGATGAAGAGAATTGTTGTAACGATTTATATTTCCTTATCTGAAGGTGTTTGTGGACGTGACATTAGCTCCTCCAGGACTCGAGAGTCTCTAATCTGTTTCCCTATCGTTTGCCCTGACAGCTACTCTTCCAGGATGAGTCAGTACTACGGAGCGGGGCTGAAGCCCTTCCAGAGACCGAACCCGGAGAAAGCCATTAACACCTGGGTGGAGGAGGTGACAAAACGCGCCATCACTGACTTTCTTCAGCCTGGCGATATCACAGCTGATACCGTACTCATGCTTCTCAATGCCGTATATTTTGAGGTGAAACCTACCTACCTACCTACCTACCCACCCACCTAACTAAATACCCACCCACCCACCCACCACTAACCATCCAACCCATCCACCCACCTAAAAGACACACAGCTTAAGCCAAACCAAGCTCACCAATGTGTAGTGACAATATCTGAAATAATTTATAGTGATAGGAGTAACAAAGACCTTACCTTGATAACTTATCTCACTATACTTAAATATTTTTTTCTGTTTTAAGCCATCGCCGATTAGAGTGAGTGAGTGAGTGAGTGAGTGAGTGAGTGAGTGAGTGAGTGAGTGAGTGAGTGAGTGAGTGAGTGGAGAATATATTGCCGTATCTTGAGTATGGAAGTAGCATGTCGTTTACTCGGCAAACAATCCCCCAGTTCATGAGCCACTGATGAAGCGGTTAAATAACCGACTAAGGAAATTCCTAAAAAATGATGCGATCCCGCTTCCGTTGTTTGGTCAATGATGAAAGTAGGTAGGGAGTGGGGTAGGAGGTAAATTTACAAACAAAGAATTTGTAAAAACATGAAGCCAACAGCGAGAAGTGAAATCTATTTATTTTTAAAAAGCGATAAGGGTCATGTCCATTGGGACATAGCAAGTAACCGAATTCACAAAGACGTATTCGCTGTGTTGACAAAAAGAAACCTGCATTATGCTCACTTCTAGGCTTCGTGGCAAACCATGTTTGAAGCTCGGGGTACCCGGAATGCTGGCTTCACCACCCTGTCGGGTGAAGTTAAACAAGTGGCCACGATGATTAACGAGGGCCAGTTCTCCTTGAAGGTTCTGTCATCGCTGAACGCGCGCGTGCTGGAACTGCCATACAAAGGACGACGATACAGTTTCTTCATCATCCTCCCCATGGCCAAGGATGGTCTCACCCACCTGGAGGGTCTGCTCAACGGTCAGGTCAGTAGATAAACAGAAAGATGAACGAACATGTTTTGCATATAAGTGATTTGGAATATACTTGTCTTTGTATTCATGTTTGCGTTGTCATGTAATATGCAATGGATGGCGCATATTTGGACTCGCCTATGATTTATTGTATTAATTTTGCGTGTGTGCGTGTGTGTGAATGTGTGTGTGTGTGTGTGTGTGTGTGTATTTATGTGTTTGTGTGCAGATTTAAGATTTCTTTATTCAATGTTGGCTCAGGCCCATGACGGAAAGGAGGGAAACAATTGATATGTGCAAATATTTACATTTTACTAGTGTCAGAATTTGTGATGCTTCGTGCTATTGACGACATACTAATCATTTGCATAATGAGCTTATTTGTGGCTGCCATGTTTGCCTCTTTCCACATCCTCAACTTTCCTTGTATCTGTAAACAATATAACTTTCATTTGTTCAGTGGTTTACTAACAGCTAATGTTTGTTTACTTAATTCCTTGCCATCATCATTGCTTGATATACTGACTTTAAAAAGTTCCAATGAGGGAAAGTGTGAGGAACTTGAGGTACAAAGGTGGGTAGAACACATTTTACCTGTTTTATTTTGTCTTTGTTTTTTTTCGACAGAACTTGGAAGACGCCTTAGCTGTGATGCCACAAGCCAGCCATGTCGAAGTTCTTTTGCCTAAGTTTACTCTGCGCATGCGTAAGGGGCTGAAATCCTCCTTGCAAGCCCTGGGGCTCAGGTCCATGTTTGACTCATCGGCTAATTTTACTGGCATGGCGCGTGCCACAGGGGGCAGACATCTTGTGGTCAGCGATGCACAGCACGAGGCTATGATAGAAGTGAGACAAAACGACTTTTAGCTTTCGTCTTGAGCCTTATTCTTCTTGTCGCCCACTTGACCCGACGTTCTTCTACAAGTCATCTGTGTCACAATCATATACAGAGACACATTACAATGCACTGTCTTACAAGCACGCAGATTCTACTATTGATTCCCACACCTCATACTGTACAAGAATACAGTCAGTATCAGTGACAGTATTGAAGAATAAGTATCTTGTGAACCACTACCTACCTTCTGGTTAGTACTTAAGTGTCTTTTCCACTAATTGCTTGACTGCCTGACTACTTACACCCGACAATTTCTAAGAATCAGCTGGCGGTTTCTGTCTTTTCAAATCTGTCTCCATGATTTATTGATTGCAGGCTTTCACATTAAGTAATCAGATATTTTCCAAGTGACTCTGAAGATCCTATTAATGTCGATATTTAAAATGTTTTGTAGGTGAATTACTGTGACAAATGACAGCATATCTCTTATTGTTCTAACAGGTCACAGAAACCGGTACCAAGGCAGCAGCTGTGACCTCAGTAAGCATAGTCGCGGAATCAGAACCGACTATGTTCCGAGTTGACCACCCTTGCCTGTTTATTCTCCGCGACAAAGCTGATGGCGTGAACCTGTTTATGGGGAGACTTACCGACCCGTCACAAAGCAGCCACTAGATATGGAAAACAACAAGAAAGCTAACAGCTAACATATGATGAAACTTGGACACATTGATCTTGATATTCCGTCATGTTTTTCTTCTGCTGCTCGTTGAAAATCTGTGCGTGTGCGTGTGCGTGTGCGTGCGTGCGTGCGCGCGCTTTCGTTAGTGATCCACGCTCATCTTTAAGTGTAGTCAGAGTTCAGACTCCCTATCAAGAAATAAATAATTACAAACATTCACACCACACGAACAAACAAAACGTTCTGACGAATCTTTGGTCTAGACGGAAAGGGCAATGAGTCGTCAGAAAATTGTGAGAACACTATGAGTACATTTCTTATAGAAAATTTAGAATTACCTGATACTGTTCAGTTCGATCGTGTACGTAGACTTAATACAGCCTTTTTCAAAGACAAAGTTATCGTCTCGAAATCAAAATTAACTCATAGTGTTCTCACAATCTTCTGACGACTCATTGTCCTTCCTCTCCAGACCAAAGAGCAGCAAATTGTTCCTTTTGCAAACTAGTCTCGGCTCTGTCTGTACTGCATCTCCATGTTGCGTTGACAATACCCAGACGTGTCTACCACATCGTGTCAGCTTTACCAGTGGGACCAGAGTTTGATTCCACCTCACCACACAACATAAGCAGACTGCCCCAAAAACAGAAGCGAGAACAATAAAACCAAGCACCGCACCGTCGGATCTGGACTTGAGAGTAAACATGGCGACATCTTCAGTCGAGCTCTCTTCAGCATGAATGCGACGAACGTGGGCATAAAACATCCACAAACTTTCCGAAAAACAAAGTTCTTCGAAGGCGTGTTAAATGACACAGGTTACTGTCCAACTAGTATTCCGATTATAATACAATTGTATAAAACATCGATCGCGCAGGCTGTGAACACAGTTCATCCCCTAGAGAGAGAGAGAGAACTCGAAGTCTTTATTGACATCTGGCCATTACTGCCAATATCGCAAAGTGAGCCTCGTTTCTTTACATTCCCACAGACATATGCTCTCATTCACGTGCAGGCACAAACATTCATATACATATTTATTTGAACACTTAAGGGAAAGCGTTACATATGAATTTTAAACGTATTACATAGGGTGACATATGTTTCATATCTTAGTAGTTGCTTTAACCGTTCTTAAACTGAAACATTGGAATAAGAACCAAGCTAATTGCTTAGTATTGTTTACATTTTTACATCTCAGAATTTTAATAAGCAGTTTGTTTACGCTGTATGGTAGAACGTTTTGGAGGAAACAAGGGCGGATATTATTGTACTGTGGGCAGTGAAACAAAAGGTGGGTTTCATCCTCAGTGGATCCTACACAAAAAGGAGAATCATTTATATTATGAGCGTTCCTGTTGTAAATAAAGCGGTTCTAGTGAATATTGATGTCACTGACTCCTAATAGAAAGCGAATCAAAGCATCCCTAATACATTCTACGTTTACATATTCAAAATACAAGTCTGGTGTGAGTACATTTTTAAAGACACTATACAGATGGAAACGATCACTGTGGAGAGAGAGTGAGTGAGAGTGAGAGAATGAGTGAAAAGGAGAGGAGCTGTACATAAAAGCATGCACATAAAAATAATGTAAGCCCGTATGTAACCAACCTGCCAGGAAAGTCCCAGATAATCCGTTTACTGGGACCATGAGTACCAAAAATCTCGAGACAGCTGGTTTGCTCCCATGGTCACAGAGACAAAACGTGGCCAGAGGAAAAACACAAATAAGGGGAGATAAAATCTTAGCAAATAAATTTAAGTAAAATAATTTTTGACAATTGCATGTGAAACACAGTTTGAGTGAACATCCTGGCTTTCAGTGACATTAATGTCGAGTCTGTATCATGAAGGCTGAGAGGTCGCCAGAGAAGACAGTTGTTCTCTTGTGTGAGTGACATCACTTCCATTACTTCAGAAGGACGTCACTTCCCTTAGTTCAGAGTGATGTCACTTGCTTTATATTTTAGAAAGTGAAAACAAGATACGAAATCAGTGAACCAGATGTTTCAACGCGAACATCTCATAAGAACCTTATCGGGCCGCTGGGGGTTAAAAGGTTTGTCAAGAATCAAATGTTATCAGTTACATAAGGTAAGTTTTTCTCCAATCTTCTAGCGATTCAAATAAAAGAACTTGGAAACTGCTCCAATTCGGCAGATTTATCACACAAATCACCATGGCGGACCTAAGAGTGTTCTTTGTGATTGGATTATTCATCGGCCAGCAACAGGCTGTCGGTGAGTAGATTGCATATTACAGGGAGGGGAACGACCTTTTTGCACTGATCTTTTTTCATTACAACCTTCATTCGACCAATGGCCTGGCTGTACTTGATGGCTGTCTTCCCTCCCCAGATGCCTAATCCAACTGTGATGTATTTTCCCATGCTGCTAACATTGACAGCGAAAAACCCAGATTATTGAAATACATTGTGACTGGACGCCCTGTCCGACACATGCAGCATTCTAACACCATCTTGACCGGGTGACCATCTGCTGTCATGCCGTGACCTGTTGATCGTTCAATATATTTCTCGGCGAAATATTGACATTTATACTCGTGATCACGCTTCGCAGAACCTTTGAAACTGTATTCATCCATATGAACGAAATATTCGGAACACGTGACAACTATCGACCGGACGACATCTGTGCCTCAGTCATGGTAACAATATCTGAACTAGAAAAATCGAGCCGCGGGCATATTCTTTGTGTACCTAAATACAAAACGAAGGCAGAGCATATTCTTCATTATTAGGAAAAGGTGGATTGTGGTGACTCGGAGGCAGGCTGGTATTGCACATATTGCAAAAGTATGAACACACTGTGGCGAAGCAACAGCCTGACCAAACAGAGCAAGCTTATTTGTAAGTAGTTTTGTATGGTCCCCGAATGATGCTATAAATGACAAAATGTTCCCTGGAGAAGAAAAGGTTTCCCTGGCATAGGAGATTACAATTCCCTTGTGAATAGTTGACTGTGCTCTCATGGGTTACAGTCTGTAAGTAGACAGCAGGTGTTCCTTCACATTAAAAGCAGCTGTTAGAATAACAGTATGGAACCATGTATACTCTTGCTCCTAAATCAGCCTCTTGACCAACAACAACAAGAAAAACGCAATACCTGAGGTCGTAAATCAGCCCCTTGGTCAGCAGTGCTTCGTTGATTTGTTTCGAACATAGTTTAGACATAATAATTTGCCGTCAGATCAGTTTGACAAGATAGTATGAACAGACCAGGCCTGGAATTCATGTCGAGGCTGTAACCCAAGCAACAGACTGGCTGCGTGCGGCTCCTCACGTGCACAACATATCTCCTCGAATGTGTGCACGTCTGTTGCGGTAACCTTGATTGACTGAGGTCGAAAAAAGCACCAAAGCATAACAAATTTTATTATACTATTAATTTAGTAAAATAAGAAAAGTTATGCTATTGAAGAAATATTAAATGTTGTCTGAGTCGAACTACTGCCTAGAATAACACGGAAGGAAAGTACATACAGTATGCAAATGCGTGAAAACGGAAGAAATTATTACAACTAAATTAACCAAAGAAAGCGTGACAGACCTGATGTAAAGAGAGGAACAACAACAACAACAACAAAATGAAATGGCAGTAGGGCGGGAAAACTCACGTCTTGTATATGTAATTTAAGGCAAAGAGATAAGATGTTCCAGAGTTCAATGGCCGTGAATGTTTCACTGTTTTCTGAACAGCGTATGGAAAGGGGAGACAACCGTCTCCTTCCGCCGCTGCCATTAGCTCCCCTGGTGTGTGTGTGTGTGTCCAAAGTAGATTTAAAACCGATGATATTCTGTTTCACAGTCAAGCGCAACAAAGTCGTATGCAGCCTAAATGAGTATTTACGGGACTGAGTAATCTCAGTTCACTGTTTTCAGACCATAGCACTGATGTCGAAATCTGTGTGTAAAATGCAAAAGTTTTCGACAGGGACAGACAGTCTCCACCATCGCCGTGCAACCGTTCTCTCGTTGTCCACGTCGTCTTTTGGAGCCTCATTGTACAAGCATTTGGCATCTGGTAGCCATGACAACATTATCTTCTCCCCCTTCAGTGTATACACGGCCTTGACCATGACCCTCTTGGGGGCAGGTGGCGACACGGAGCGGGAGCTGAAGGTAAAGACTGTTGTGCTGTTCGACAGTTTGGTGCAGCTGCACTGTGTTATGCACGTGTTTGCATGCATGTATGTCAGCTTATACCAGCTGCCTCCCAGTTCCATGTGAAAAGCCTGCATCACAGTTTTTATTGCAGATGCACTTCTAAAAGAGAAGTACTGTCAAGAATCCAAACCACGACAAATTAATGGCTAACGAGGCAAACCCAAAATGGAACAATGCAACACCGCTACTCCCATTCCCTGAAATACTCCAAATCAAAATAAAATATACTTTAATTTGAAATAATATATCAAACAACATCGCATGCAGTTTAATATAACGAAATAGTTGTAGGTAAGAAATTATATGTCTGATTAAACAATGGAACTCTCTTCCTCTCCATATCCGCCACCTTCCTACAATTGAATCCTTCAAATCTGCACTGAAAACGCACCTCTTCCTTGAGCACTACTCCTAGTCCACAATGCTAGTTCTTACCCCCCCTTCCCTCTTGCTACTTTACCCATCACTATTTTTCTATGTTCCTGTTACTTGATGCCTTTTGTTTTCTGTTTCGTCAGTACTGTCGTTTTCTTTCGTCCCCTGTGTTCTGTGTCTACTTAGTCCACGTCTCTTCCTCGTTTTAAGCGCTAAGAGCATGCTCTATACGAGTGTGAATATGCGCTATACAAATCTTCACTATTATTATTATTATTTATTATTATTTATTATTAACAATGTTCCTGAATCAAAGGAAACCATTTGTCAAAGTTGAAGAGTGAAAAATGCTATAAGGGCTACAGATTTTCCTGGCACGGGTCTGCACTCTCATAAGCTGAATCATTGTTGGTATGAATTTATTTATTGGTATTTGCTTTGTTTCGTCTATAGATGGCGCTGGCAGTACAGGAAGGACAGAACATCCACGCTGGAGTTCATAACCTTTTGACCTCCATCACAGGTCGCGGCGCAACTGCAAACGTCACACTGCGCGTGGCTGACGCCGTGTACTACGACGCTCAGCAAGTTGACGTCACGGACAGGCAGGTGGTGGAGGGATGGACGGAAGTTAGTTAGTTAGTTGTTGTTTTATGCCAAGTCAGCAACTAAGGCTATCTCATGGCAAAAACAATGTACATGACTATTCAAGGGTTGATATAAAGAAATTGTACAAGTCTATAGATTTCTCTTTTCTTAGTTTTACAAAATAACAGTTTTTTAACACATAAGTTCTATCATATCAGGTGAAAAATCTGAATGGACTTTACATATGCCAGGATTGAGTTGGAAGAGTGTTTGGTAAAAAGGTCATCAAGAGTCTGTGCTGTAAAACAGTTTTGACGAATTGTATCGAGTTTTGAACAGGAGATGAGCAAATGTTCTATGGTTAGGGGGTCTTTACACCAAGGACAAAGTGGGGAGTTGTGGATGGACGGACGGAGAGTGAAGGATGAGCAGAGCATAGTTTGAGCCATTTATGTTCTTTGACATCACTGAATGTTTACGCACTTGTGTACACTCTCCTTGTCTATTTTGTCGTCATCTTATTTTGACGTCAGCGCCTTGAGCTGTCCACAGGCCAGGATTTGGCGCTGTACAAGCCAACAGCATCATTATCTATGAAAATAAAAATAATAATTTTTGTCTTGAAGCTTTGCTTCTGACATGAGTCAGTACTACGGGGCGGGGCTAAAGCCCTTCCAGAGACCAAACCGGGAGAAAGCCATTAACACGTGGGTGGAGGAGGTGACAGAACGCGCCATCACTGACTTCCTGCAGCCTGGTTACATCAGGGACGATACCGTACTCATGCTCCTCAACGCCGTGTTTTTTGAGGTGACCACCAACAACAAGCCATTCAACCAACTAACCAGCCAACCAACTTTATGGTTTGACTTTATCGGAGAGTGCTGCCTTTACTACAGAGAAAGAGAAATTATTGTTGAAGTGGAAGAGATGATGATGATGATGATGATGATGATGATGATGATGATGATGATG
Organism: Marisa cornuarietis; assembly: GCA_004794655.1. Lineage (NCBI taxonomy): Eukaryota > Metazoa > Mollusca > Gastropoda > Architaenioglossa > Ampullariidae > Marisa > Marisa cornuarietis. Next base: position 1,644,511 of record SMMW01000546.1, on the reverse strand, counting down.
ATGATGATGATGATGATGATGATGATGATGATGATGATGATGATGATGATGATGATGGTGGTGGTGGTGGTGGTGGTGGTTGTGTGTGTGTGTGTGTGTGTGTGTGTGTGTGTGTGTGTGTGTGTGTGTGTGTGATAGAGAGAGAAAAAAATTGACAGAGAGAAAGATCGTAACGTAAGTTTAAAAACTAGACTGTTTAGTCGCCATGCATGTAAAGGAAACATTGTGTTTATCTTCAGGCCTCATGGCAAACAATGTTTGAGCCTACGGCCAGCCGCCATATTGCCTTCACTACACTCTCAGGTCCGGTTAAGCAGGTGTCTACGATGTATAAGGAAGGCAGGTTCTCTGTCAAGAACGTCCCGGAGCTGGACGCACGCGTACTGGAACTGCCTTACAGGGGAGGGAAGTACAGCTTCTTCATCCTCCTTCCCATGACCAAGAATGGTCTCCCCCGCCTGGAGGGCCTGCTGAACGGTCAAGTTAGTATAGTAGATGACTGTGCTGATTTAAACTATAAAATATATATATATATATGTGGGGGGGGGGAACCTGTCAGAGAGGAACTTTTCAATGTGTATCAGTGTCTAAATTTGTACGTCTTGATGTTGTCTAATGCCTGCAGAGCACATAAGCGACTTTATTTTCTGTTTTCTTGTTGACAGAGTGTAGAAAACGTTTTAAGGGTCATGCCGTCTCCTACGGAACTTGCCGTTTTCTTGCCCAAGTTCACAATGCGAGTGCGTAAGGGTTTAAAAGAGCCCCTACAAGCGCTGGGGCTCAAGACCATGTTTGACGCGACTGCCAACTTCACTGCCATGGCACGTGCCACAGGGGGGAGGAGGATACTGGTGAGCGATGTACAGCACGAGGCCATGATAGAGGTATAGTGACATCACACTTTTAATACACTTGTTCACACGAGCTGGTCATTTTCACGCACCCACGGACAGGTTTATACATTAAATTTTACATAAACACATGCTACTGAGTGCACACACACACACACACACACACACACACACACACACACACACACACACACACAGAGGTAAATGGACCAAAAGACCCTAACACCACAGAAGGTCAACAATACATGGGTTACCTGGTAAAACGACAACGGTCCTATATACTTTCTTTGGGACCACAATATTTTCAATATTCTTTTCTGCTAGGGTGTAAACTTGTGAGACAGTGACAGCTAAAAATGATAAAGTGAATGAATGACCGAACGAGTAAGTGAGTGTAAAAGAGACAGAATAATGTTTCTTGGCTGCTTATTCGCAGTAAGCAAAACTCTCTTGTTCTTACTGCTTTGTTTAAACTTTAAAGTCTGTCATAATCTCATCCTTTGCTGACACCTCACAGTCTCATTAGCGACCACTGTCCATATGACCTTCTTAGTCATCGGGTTTTTAGATATTAATCACATTTTTATTACGAGATAACGAGATTTAAAACTTTTGTTTCTGGTACTACAATATCAACGACTACTATTACTGGGATTACTACTGTGACAATAATAACTATTTATGCACTAGGACACTGACGATGAAGATGAAAGACGAGACGAAAGACATATTCTTAGAGGCAATGGACCAGGAGTGGCAATATTTTTGTTGGACGTATTTGGAAGATTCCTAGGATATTAGGGGAAGCGGATGGCCGAGGGGTTAGAGCGCTGGCGTCCGAACCGAGAGTACGCTGGTTCAATTCCCGTTAAGCGCAGCATACTTCCCCTAGTCGACCCAGCTGACGGGAATGGGTACCTGACTCCATAGACTTAGAGGGTTGGGGAAGGTAAGGCAGCGAGGGAGAGGAGATTGGCACCACCCTCATGTAAAAGCTGTCGCCGAGAAAAGTGGGGTCTCTAACACCTCACTCCACAACGACCTGAAAAGGTTATGGGACGACCTTACCTTTTTTAGGATCGCGTTTATTGTCCTAATTTTTTTTGGGGGGAGGGGGATGTTTTTTATATTCTAGAATTATTTGTCCTTATCCTGCCCCTGAATGCCCTGAAATGTCACAAAATAACTTACATGTTGCCCATTCAGGTCACAGAAAGCGGTACGAAGGCAGCAGCTGTGACATCAGTAGGTTTCCAGGCGGAATCCGTCCCACAGACATTCCGTGTTGACCACCCGTGTATCTTCATTCTCCGCGACAAAGTTGAGGGCATTAACCTGTTCATGGGGCGTCTTGCTGATCCAACACAAGGTGGCCAGTAGATGAAGCGGCCACATCCCCCACCCAGTGCATTGTAAACTTCGTGACGATGTAGACATTATGACAGGTAATTTACCTGTAAACAACTTTCCAGCTAGTTGGAACAGGGACACCTGGGAGCTTACTACTACAGTGTTTGCTATGATCCAGTTTGAGTCAGTATGTAATGGTCAAGAATAATTGTATCTGTTATTCAGCAATGCAACCCTTTCTAGTCCTATAAAACATTTCATATCTTTCGAAGTAAGTATTTATGTATGTGTAAATGTACGTATTTGTGTATTAATGCATGGACGGATGGATACATGAATAATAATTTAAAACAACGGATACACCTTGTCTCATCTGGCAATCAAACAATGGAAAGCTTGTACAGCGCTACTGTTCAACAAACTGACTTTATATAAAGATCTTTATATTTGTTAATTGTACCTAACCACTTATCTTCTAGAAAACCACAACTCATTACTTGAGCTAACTGCCCCTATTATTGGAGACAAACGCGAGCACACTCTCTCACACACAGACACACACAACACACACACATACACGTGCGCACTCTCTCACACACAGAGAAAGAGATACACACAATACACACACATGAACGCGCTAACACTCTCTTACTCTCTCTCTCTCTCTCACTCGCACCCACACACACACGAGAGAGAGAGAGAGAAAGAGAAAGATATTCATCCAAAAACTCGCGTGAGACAGTCAAGATGAGAGGAAAGGTAAGAAGGCATGAAAGCACGTACCTGAAACACACAGGCATATTCAACCACCTGGCCACACTCACTTACACACAGGCATATTCAACCACCTGACCACACTCACTTACACACAGGCATATTCAACCACCTGGCCACACTCACTTACACACAGGCATATTCAACCACCTGACCACACTCACTTACACACAGGCATATTCAACCACCTGGCCACACTCACTTACACACAGGCATATTCAACCACCTGACCACACTCACTTACACACAGGCATATTCAACCACCTGGCCACACTCACTTACACACAGGCATATTCAACCACCTGACCACACTCACTTACACACAGGCATATTCAACCACCTGGCCACACTCACTTACACACAGACATATTCAATCACCTGGCCACACTCACTTACACAGGCATATTCAACCACCTGGCCACACTCACTCAGACACAAGCATATTTAAGCACCTAGGCACACTCACTTACCCGAGCCCAGTCGAGTCCAGCCTCTACCCCACCCAAATTTAATCGAAGCAAATTTAATGGCTGCGCGCGAAAAGCAAACATCAGAATCCTCCTCGAAACAAAGGTCTCGAGCATTTTTGTCAATGGCAAACTTTACAAGAATCGATCGCTGCAACCTGTAAACATGGCGTCACTAGGACTTTGATGTTTAAATTGTGAGTATTTTATCTAAATAAAAGTATTTCATTTTCTATCCTAATTTGAGGGACGAATGAGGAAGAAAGAAACACTGAAGTTATAATATTGACAATAAATGAATTCTATTCTGAAATGTTTGCCTGAGTATTTGCCTCCTGTTTGTGTACACAGTACAAGTAAAACGACGAATTATCCTAAAAGATCAAAGAAGGAGCTGTTTACTTTTCATACTCCTGAGAAGGCTACAACATGATTTAATTGGGAAAAAGACTGCAATCACAGGAAGAGTTTCGTAATTAAGATTTTGAACGAAAGGCCATAAGGCATAAGAAAATACCTCCAGTATGTTTTTACACCAATTGAACTGACAAATTCCATTCCTGCTTTTCTTCTTTTCTTATTTTTTTTCTAATCTGCTTTTTAAAAGTTGTTAACTTAGTTTGCAATATTTAAAGATTTAAACGGTTTAAGTGCTTAGAGCATTTCTTAAATTATTTATTCTCTTTAATGATTAAACTTAACAAGTCGAAAATTGTGAGTGTTTGTGTCTGCGTGTGTGCGTGTACGATTGCGTTCATGTTCGTATATGTTTACTGTCTTCGTCAATTACTGTAATAAGTTATTGATTACTGCTGTAATCCAGTATTTTTTTTCCATGTTTTCTGTTAACATGAGTCACTTTTATAAAACCGCAGTTTCCGTCGAATCGAAAAGATTGCGAGTTCCCCTCTGTAGCTCTACGACCTCCTCAGTCACTTTACTCAATCATTCGATCGCCATGAATTTCAAGGGAACCCAGAAGACATGAGGTTGATCGTGGAGCGATCCTTATACATGTCTTCACGCCTGAAGTTTTACTTTATGTACAGCTAAGAAGCTGAAGTGTACTCCACGTCGATGACCAAGTGGTAGGAGGCTACATAATATATAGTTGTACTGAGATAGACGTTGTGAAACAAAGAACTGAGTGATTTTTAAGAGGAGCTGAGATATTTTAAAGAAATAGTTTCGACAGATACAATATTTCTCTAAATTTGTCAGTAAAGCAACAAAGCTTTTACGAAAACTCATAACGGATTTCTGTGAATTCTTCCATAAGCACAACGTCTGAGTTTACCGTCGTCCATTGACCAGAACTCGCACTGAACCATGAACGCGACTGAGCCATTGAAAGAAACTTCTCCTGTTGACCTCCTGTTGTCGTCTGCTCAGAGAGTTCTTGCGGCAGCCTCCTCACCATCGCCGTCGGCGACTGCTGACGATGGGCTTGTCTCCAACGCGACGGCCCTTGCTTTCATAGTTGTGTACAGATGGCTGGGGATCGTGATGTCTATCGTGCCCCTGGTCTTCACATTGCTAAACGCCGGCGTGTACTGGCAGCACAGGAAGGCTTCGCATGCAATCCACCTTCTGGCCGTCTGCGCGGGCGACGGCATGTGCACGGCCATGCTACTGGTCGCATTCCTGATCGCCCTGTGGCAGCCGCCTGACTCGCCGATGTACCAGATGGTGAGATGGTACCTGGTCACCTACATCGCGAGCAGCTCTCGTCGAGCGGCCCTCTGCCTGAACGTGCCAGTGGCCTTAGAACGTTTTCTCGCAGTTGCCTTCCCACTGAAAGACTTCTCGAGGCGCGTGGCTAGCAAACCGAGACTCAACGTCTTGGCTGTCTTCCTTCTGACGTATGCCGCGCATGTGTACGTGCTGTTAGAGTACCACGTGGTCATAGATGCTGACGGGAAGGGGAAGACACTGCGCACGAGCATATCCACCAACAATTCCTACATTTTTCTGGTCACCGCAAACGTTGTAACCATCTTGTTCTCATATCTCCCCGTCGTCCTGGGTCTGACCCTTAACCTCGCCTTGGTGATCGTGCTGCATAGGCATAGTATCAGCACCAAAGGTCTCAGACTCTCGGCAGGAGGAGCCAAACCGTCTCAACCTCCACCGGAGTCCCTCCAGAGTAGCAAACATCTGCAAATAATGTCGTCGGAAGTTAAAATAGTTTCCAAGGAGCCCGCATCGATCACGAGCAGCTCCGTGTTAGTTGCTTCGCAACAGGGCGTAAACCAGAAGGCGGAGCTGATGAAGCGTGACCGTGGTCATGATACGCAGTCTGTGACGACCATGGTACTGATCTTCTCTCTCGTCTACACGGCCATGGCGCTGCCACGCATGGTCCACTTTTCGGCTCGGACCCTGATACCTCAGTACGGCCCCAGCGCCCGCGAACGTAACCTGGATTCGGTTCTGGACATCGTCACGCAGATCGTCACTCACCTGGCGCAGGTGCAGCAGTTTTGCTTGTCTTGCATCTACAGCCGCCAGTTTCGCATCGGGGCAAGTCGTTTGTTCGTCATTCGATATTTTTGCAGGAGCTGGGCGAACAAACAGGACGTGGGATCGAGCGTCACAGCATCTGAATCTTCGAACATCCAGACAAAGACAAAATCTGAAGGAAACAAAAAATGAAAGAAATAAACTTTTAAACAAAGAAATTAATATTGGATTTTAAGGTGAGAGCAGTCTATTAAAAAGTCTATTAATAAAACTATTAAGAAAGAGCTAGTAATAATTAAGACAATTTATTTTTCGAATATCAGCCAAGAACCTCGAAGTATTAACACTTGAGCAATCTGTTGAGATTTTTCAGTCTCTAGTAGTCTTACAATTTACAGTATTTTTTTCTATCGACTATATAAAAATAAAACGTTTATTTGCTTTTTTTCTCAAGCGGTTGCCTTTGTTTAGCAAGGAAAGATCAATTGTGTACAGTTTGCAATACCCCAGTAAAGTCTTCTAAAGCCACGAGCTTGAGTTACCGGAATTTCGCTGTTGAATATAACTCTATAACGAGAGTTGCATGACTGTCATATAGAATACACCTGGGCTGAGTAGATCTTTTCCTTTGAAAATAATATTTGCTAGCCTTATCTGTAACACTTGACCCGGTCAACTTATAATAATTAATTAATTCAATGTATATGCAGGTAACAGCACATGCGTATCGCGACAAGTCTTATATATTATCTTGATTTAGCGAATCTCTCCCTCTAACACTAACCTTAACCTTAAGCCTTAGCCTTACACCCTAACCCTGTAAAAGACAGGCAAAGACTTTTCAAGATGCGTGTGAAAGAAAAATATATCAGTTTGCAAATTCAATTAGGTCATCCTTCTATGAGGCGTTTTTGAGATTTTTAAAGAGATCATTAATTAAGGTATAATTTCTGTGGCAATGTTCATTATACATTGCACATTGTTACACGGTACAGGATAAAATCGATTTCAAACCTCCATATCACGCAGTGACGTAGTCGCTGCCATGAAAACAAAGGAGGCAAACGATGTTTGGAAGAAAATATTAAGCAAATCTGCTGTCGATAAGACTGTCATACAGCCAATGAACAGCAAGCAGCAATTAAGTTGTACACTGCAGCTGCGTGTTGTCAGACAACCTGGCCAAGTGCCCTAGATTTTCCTGTACAGTCATTTATTGATCAAAGACTATAATTAGTATCAAGTGATTTTTTTTAGTAGTTTGGGTGTCGCTTTCCATTTCTAAAACATGTCTATATATTTTCATACGTAAGAATATAGAAAAAAATGACTGTTTCAGAAAAACCTCATTAAGAGAGAGAGAGAAAAAAAAAACTCAACCCTCCACACTTTTCAATACCTTTTGTTGTTGTAAAGGTGCATGATACTTTCATTTTTTCTTACAGTTAAAGTAGCGCAGTCAGCTGCACTATCCATCAGCGACACAGCATTAATGAATGAAAGAGCATAAGATCCAGTGGCAATGATGATTGCTGTAAGCGCACATAACTAAGCCCAAGGGATACCTCACTGTTGACATTTGCAAAATAACCCCCGTTCGTATGAAAAGCTGATGTTATATTGTAAACAAGACAGGCATGTGTTTACTGGTATAGGCATATTTGTCTTGAGATGTATTAGAAGCTGATAATACAAAGATGGACAAACAAGTAGGAAACAAAGAAAAACAAGAAGAAGGAAACAGAGCGGAGAAAGAAATGGTGAGAAGAAAAGAAAGAGAATCACTTTCCTATTACGCGGGTGGTACTGACATAAAATTATCCACATTCGGGTTGAGAACTGCAGATAATTTGTGCAGCTAACTGACGAACAATTCGTCGATGTAAACATGTATAGATGAATTAATTTCTCAGCACTGTGTTTCTTTACCAGGTAGTCATAATTAGGCACTGAAACAGACGCTAATCATAACTGCAAACAATATTGACAAAATTAACTCAGTACTGTCAAACTGAAAAGCCAGTCAGCCCTGAGCATTTGCTGTTGACCAACAGTTGGACATGCAGTTTTCCGCTCAAAATGTTTTTATAGGAGGAACTACGGAGTTTAGAAGTGGAATAAAGTGTCGACAGTGTACAGCTCGAATTTTATTTCTTATGTGGCATCAGGATTGAGTTAAGAAGATGACTATGGTAGTCATACTTAGTGCGACTGTCGGAGAATGGCGATTGTCCATTGACAGGAGCGTAAATCTTGTACAGAAATCATCTCCATAGCTTAGTCGAAATCTCCCTGTGCCTTTAGTAACACACTTCACCTTGTGACTCCGATAGTAAAGAATTTTTACTTCCGTGGCTTAAAAATAGCTCGAAATAATCTTTAAGCTATTGGTGCCCTCATTTGAATTCAACATAGAGGAGGTTATTTGAGTAAAAAGAATAAAAGGTTTCAAACAATTAGTTTGCATTCTTCAAGAACTTATGTCTTTTGTCGCTAGCAATAGAACGCATAAAAATGGCTACGATACTGTTTGTATTGTAGAAGCGCTCCTTTCCCAAATTTAAGTTAAAAAAATAATTAAAAAGCATATAATGTATCTAAGTTTCATATGCACGTATTGTAACATAAGTTTATGAAAGTGTTCGGGAAAATTTTTTATGTTTAAAAACTTTAGTCTTGAACAAAAGATATTTTGATGAGGATAAAAACAATATATGTTTTTGTCTGTTCTTACCATCACTAGAGAGTTTGAATTCTTGAGTGAAAGGTTTGGGATGAAGAGATTAATTATAATATTACAAGGTATGGTTGTGCCAGTGTATCAATCCATAGACACTGAAGGAAAGGACAGCCGACACTGCACGCGCGTAGTGGACCAGCGCTGTCTCAACTCCCGTCCAGGTGTATACAAGCTCAACTTATTGACAGGCAGCTTCCGGTCTCTTTGTGGTGTATTCGCGAGTATATCATGGAATATTGATATTGAAGAGATCCTCTTATAAAGTATGCTTTGATATATATATATTTTTTTTAAATATATGAATCATAATGTAAAATATATTTGCTCAAACAGAGCGTTGTATCGTAGTATATGTATTTATTTTAAAGTCGAGAAGACGGTTATGTCAGCTATCGCTCTCTACCTCATTGCCTTTCTGTGTGGTTACAGAAAGCGGATTATAGCGAGTTTATCGTTTCTTAATGAATTTAATTCAGCATTAATTCAGACCAAGGCTCTAAGGAACGTACCTTAAACTCCATTTATTCTGTAACACATTAAAATCCTTATTGATTGATTTTTTAACATGTTGTTTCGAACACATTCACATCGTGCGTTGTGTTATCTTATCAAATTATTTAACATATTACAACAGACTGCATATTATAATAGATCACTTATTATCCTCACACACACATATCTCAAAATAATTACGACAGTAGCTCTGTGACACACTGCGGAAAGTGAAACAGGAAAAAACGAAGCAATGGCTTAGTCCAGCGCATGCGCGACGCAAGTTATCTGTTCCCGTGCTTGGGCTGCTAGTCCTTCTCTCTCTCTAAAGTCTATGATCAATCTTCATACCACTGCCGCCTTGTGCCATCGTAAGACTGTGTCACTGTAACATTGGGTCAATGTGTCGTAGTAAAACTATCCCAAGTGTAACATTGTGCTCCGAACAGCTGTAAAATCGAGCCATTTTATAGTTGTGTACTTTCTTCGCTTCGTTAGCTGTCTTCATGCTACTGTCCAAATGAAGAATCACGAGCATGTACTGAGAAAATAGTTAAATATATTAAATAGGTATCTCCGGGCTACGTCACTATTATCGCAGGTTTGAACTTTATTTCCTGTAGATCTTTAAAGGTTTGTCTCTCTCAAACGGAAATTCATTACTGACTCAAAATGTCTGGGTTTTTTTTAAATTAGCGGTTCATAGTGATTTTGACAAAGTCGAAAGAAAGACATTGGTTAATCTTTTAAGCAGAGTTATTTGTCTTTTCAAATGCATACAAAAAAGGTAAGCCACATTTTCTAGGATTAAGTGTACGATCATTCTGTAAACTCCAAAAGCGTGTTAAAGCAGGAATATATTAGTAGCTTAGCTTATTCTGTCGTTATCACAGTCAGTGAAACTCAAAAAGGGATCTACCTCCACAAGTCTGTGCTACTGAACCCCGTGACCATAACAGACAAATCTCCCTAACATGGGACATAGTCGTCAATATATGAAGACTAGAGAAGGGCCAACAAGACACTGAAATGTAACTATACATCCCGTTTTATTAACACTGGAGTCTGAAACGCGTATCCAGAAAGAGAGATACCTGTAGTTCTGCTAAAGTTTCTCGTGAAGTCAGGTGAATGAATATGTAGCAACATTCATGGTGGCGAAGTTTTTTCCACAGAGGGGAAAGAATTATTACAGTATTATTATTGGGAAGAGAGCAAAGTCTAGAGATTACTTCCCTCGACAGCTGAGTATAAAGTCGCTGCTTCGAGGTCTGCTGTATTCTCATACCTCGTGCTCATCCAGTAGCAGCTGTACATGTACCTGTATTATCAGGGTTTATTTGCTACCCACCATCAAGGTACTGTACGACAGCTCCAATAGCTCAGTACTCGTCCACAACCAAGTGGATAATCTCTTACCCACGACTGTTTGTGTGTGCAAGGGATGCCCTTTGTCCGCAGTGCTGTTTAACATCTGGAAAAAAAATCATATGGGGTACACCCCAGGACCATCTAACCTCTTTGTTTATCGGGGAGAGGCCACTCAGTAACCATGCTGACGACATCGATCTGAAGGCGGGTAGCAATAGCGAGTTACAGACCCTCACTGACAAACTCGATGTAAAGCGACGGCATACGGGATGGAGATCATCACAGACAAAAGTAATGGTGAACATCGCTAGATCAAGGAAGGAGGAGATCCGAATGAACAGTAAAGCTGGAGGATCTGCAATTCTTGGACCTGGAGCGGCCATTTCCACAGACGGTAGATGCACGGAGGACGTACGTCTCAGGATCACAGAAATGACAGCAGTGATGGCCAGGCTAAAATAAAAAAAATATTGGGATAGCAGAAATGTCAGCTTCGGCACCAAAATCAGGTTTTACAAGTCTCTTGTTGTGCCCATTATGATGTACATCTATGAGACGTGGACCTTACTCACAGAATCCAAGCGTTTATAATGAAATGCTTCAAGGGACTCCTTAGGATTTTCTACAGGGAGCAAAGGACGAGCTACTTCTTCCGCAGCTTAGTTACCTGCTTGATAGGTCTCTAGGAGCTTCTGTTCGTCACCGTCGAGCAACAGAAGCTTCTGTGGTTCGGTCAAATCGTTCGATATTATACCTTGCCGAAGACGGTTCTCCAAGGTTATGCTGAAGGTGGCCGACGCCGAGCCAAGAAGAACAAAGCCCGGATGACTAACGTGAAGAAGTGGACTGGCTGTCCATCGGGGGACCTTTTCTTGCGGCTCCACTACCGTCAGTTCACCCAAGTGTGTGCCATCGTGTTTGCCTTACGACTGGTTACTGCGTTACCAGTTCAGATATGCAAAGAAAAGAAAGTATTATCAGGGGAGGTAAATGAGACGGAAGGAGACGATTAAGTCCTAGACACGGTGAACCACTTTCACTGCCCCTACGGTCTCTAGGACATGAGACTCCTTACTTCTATGTATTATTATGGTTACTAATGCCTTAATAACTATAAAGCTGATTAATTGATTAAACCTATGCATATTTTTGAACTAAAATCTTATTCCCTTAACAAGGTAAACTGTGATAGATTCTAGTTGATAACCTTCTTATAAGTATTTTGAATTAACTTCCCATAGTGAAATTTTGATAGTATATTTACTCCGTCATAGATTCACTCAGATCACGAGACCTTTGCAATTAACTAATGTGTCATTTTTGTAATTTCCTTAATTAATCTTGATATGTTTTGGAAGGTTGGCAGTTGAAACATACCTGTTGTTGGAAGGTGGGAAAAGTTTGTGTTGTGTTCGGGTCTTTAGGACTGCAGTAAACTTGTCCCAAAACGATTTTTTTTGCTTTGAATTGATTTGATTACATCAGAGAATGACATCTTCCTTAGATGTGGTGAAACGCGAGTTAAATTGGGAGTGATTGAATATGGTGCTATGTTGCAGATTTTGTACGTGGGCAATCCTCTTATCAACAGCAAGTGTCTTTGCGCATGTGCAAGCATGTCTGTGTGTGTAGCACTTGTGTAGACTGTAATTGCCATGAACACCTCCATCAGGAGGATGTGTGTGTGTGTGTGTGTGTGTGTGTGTGTGTGTGCACTAAGAGTCATTATTATTCTTAATGTACTTTCCCCCCACAAGCAAAAACAGATATTTGGAATAAAATGTTGTTCATAGGAGCAGAGAATTCTTTTCCCGCACCTAATTACGAAAATTAAAGATTGTGACGACTCATAGGACAGCAATGCCAAGCAGACTGGGACTGTACACGTTGGAAAAGTGTTAACACACTGTGGAAAAATTACAACCTGACCAATTAGGGCAGTCTAATTTTTAAGTATGTAATTTTGAATGGCCATCGAATAATTTTATGGATATCAAAATGGCACCTGGAGAAAAAAAGGTTCCTCAGCCCTGCTATAAAGCAACTGTAAGATTTGTGTAGAAGTTTGCATTTGCCTAGTAAAATATGCTTTTAAAAAAATCAATGCAAAAAATTGTATCATACCATTCTCCTTTCTTCTTCTCAGACACTCGAGTAGATGTAGACGCCTGGACATTTTTGCCTTCTTTTCTTTTAAAATAACCTCTGCCTCTTTTGCAGTCCTGAATATATTTAATGATTTTAACTAAATTTATGCTACAGTAATTAATACAAATGGAAAAATGGCTTATCAATAAACTTATATCAGTCAATCCTTGCTACTCTCAGAAACAGAAAACAAAAGGCATCAAGTAACAGGAACAGAGAAAGATAGTGATTCTGCCGAGAAAGATGAGTAAAGTAGTAAGTGGGAAGGGGGGGTTAAGAAGGACTAGCATTGTAGACTGTGTTAGGAGAAATGCTCAAGGAAGAGGTGCGTTTTCAGTGCAGATTTGAAAGATTCAGTTGTAGGAAGGTGGCGGATATGAAAAGGAAGAGAGTTTCATTGTTTTGCAGCACAGTAGCCAAAAGTCCTGTGACCATATGTTGTTGTTCTGGTGACAGGAACAGTTAGGATACGGTCGTCAGACGAAGAGCGTAGTTGTCTGGCCGGAGAGTAAGGGATGAGAAGTAGTCAGGACAGGAGCCAGCAAAGAAATTAAAATACAGCACAGACAGTTTGTACTGAATGCGAGAACGGATGGGTAGCCAGTGTAGAAAACGAAGGAGAGGAGTGATATGGTCCCGTTTCCTTGCTCTAAGCACCAGACGCCCAGCGGAGTTCTGTACTCTCTGGAGTCTCTGAATGAGGGATGAGGGGCAGCCTGCCAGCAAGGAGTTGCAGTAGTCAAGTCGAGAAAGAACAAACACACAGACAAGAGTGTTGGTAGCGCGTGTAGAGAGAAAATGACGGATGGCACTGATCACTGACTGACAGACAGCTGTAACATGTTTATCAAGGGTCATGTCTGCGGTGACAATAAATCCCAGATTCCTAACGGATGACGTGAAAGTGATGTTGCTGTCGCCCACCTTGATGTGATTGGGCAGACTGACGAGTGAAGGTTGATGTCTTCTTCTATGGCACAAGAGGGCTTCCGTTTTATCATCGTTTAGTTTAAGCTTGTTGTTTACCATCCAGCCCTTGACATCACTAATACAAGCTTTTAGAGAGCTAATAGCAGAGTGAGACTCAGCCGGTGGAGTAGAACAGTAAAGCTGCGTGTCATCAGCATAGGATTGATGAGAAACCTGGTGAGACCTGATGCATGATGAAAGTTGATTAGTATACAGGATGAACAGAACTGGGCCAAGTACTGAGCCTTGGGGAACACCACAGAAAAATGAAGCAGGGCGAGATATCTGACCATCAACTAACACAGTCTGGGTCCTGTCAGTGAGATAGGAGTTGAACCATGAGAGGGCAGGTCCAGAAATCCCGTAGAGGGTGTGGAGTCTGTGAAGAAGCAGAGAGTGGTCTATAGTGTCAAATGCAAATCTTTCTAGAACTGCCACTTTCTCCTTTATTATATTTTGATTTTGAGATTTTCCCACACTAAGAGAATTTGTAATCGCGATTACGGTCTCACCCTGATCACTCCTTTTGATCACCTTTACTCTTTCTTGGAGAGTTAGTGCTTTTCTTTGTCTTTTTTCGATTTCGCTTGGTACCGCTTATATATCGATTCCCCCATTGTTGTACGGGAAGAGCAAACAGCTAGAGAGCAACACATCAATTTGTGTACCAAAGGCGACATATAGAGGCTCTCCTAAAATGCATTTAATTGATGTCTTTTTTTAAAGCTGGTGGTCGCAGGAATTTTATTTTTATAAGGATGTAAGAATTAATTGTCCTGCATTTGAGAAAAAAAGAAATCGATGAAAAATGTACTTTATTTTACATTATTTCTGCAGAAAATCATATGTGTAGGGTAAACGGTTGGCTAGAAGAAACACTCGATTTCACAAACCTTTATCCTATCCTCGGTCGAACTTTCCAGAAACCATGCCTCCCTTTTCCCATGGTCTGGTTACGCATCCTCGACTTGTCCGTGAACCCATGACAACATGTATTCCCGCCACGGCCGGACTTCCTAGGCTTGCTAAGTACGTGTGTGTCCACGCGCGAAGTGTGACTGTGTTTGAGAGAGAGAGAGAGAGAGAGAGTGTGTGTGTGTATGTGCACAATATCGACGATTGTGGGTGAATGTCGGTACGCGCGTGCATTTAAGTGCCCATGTGCGCACGCGTGTGATGACCGCATGTACGTATGCCAGTGTGTACGTATACGTGCGTGATGGTCCTATGGGTACAATTACTGTACGTGGTCATGATCGACCTTCCTAAGTGGGTCAGGCGACTTTGTAACTTTCGATGTAACCATGAACGTAGATCAACCATAGGTTCAGTAGCCACTTGCTGGACCGGTCAAGGCTGGTGCGTGACAAAGGGACAGTCTGGTGGCCATTCGACCTCCATCACCTACAAAAAACAAAGAAAGAACAAAGTACACTTATAGAGTGCAACATCTGCATTTCAGAACTTCTTTTATGGTCTGTTAATTGAGAACACTTATGTTTGCAGTGTTTGAAGAATGAAACAATAATTTTCAGCAGGTACTTTTTTTTTGGTTTGTTCAAATTTCATAATAAAAGTTTGACTTTCTTGGTTCTAGTTTTAGAGCATGCATGCTGGTTCGTTCTGATATATTTTGCAATGAGCATGTGGTACTCATGTTCACTAAAGAAAATATTGAATGAAACATATGGGTGCTTTTTTTTTTTTTTAGATATGTGAAACAGTAATTATTAAAAACAATTCAAGAAAATTAATTAGGGAACTTCAGGGAGTTGTCCTTAGGCAAAAGCATTGATATATTACATCAAACTTTCAACATCATGCATTTAAGGAAACTAATAAGAAATATAATAGTGTAAAAATCAATTTGAGGTATAGTAAGGTAGTACTGAAGGAAATTGAAAATTAGTCCTCAGTGGGTTGCTAAATTCTTGGAAACATTAACACTCCCTTCCAAGGAAGAGTTCTTAAGTGCCATAAAATATAATTTAGTTTTTCTTGTGAATTGTAATATGATATTAAACTCTGTCAGGGATGATCGTACGGTTGACCGCAGAGAACGTCGAACCGTTAAGGCCGCGGTTCTCAACCTGGGGGGCGCGCCCCCCAAGGGGGGCGCAAGCTGCTGAAAAGGGGGCCGCTAAGGCGGTCATTTTCTCATATCTCATATAGGTATTGGTGGCTAAGGGGGGCGCGCGGACGTACCTTTATTCGTCTGGGGGGGCGTCACAAGTAAAAGGTTGAGAAACGCTGCGTTAAGGTCATAGTGACCTATTTCAGGGGAGGCTACCGCTATGAAGAAAGTTGGAGTTGTCTCCCTGATACATACCGTGAAAGAATGCAATGCAATCCTCTCGGGTAGTCCTTACTTTAGACTAAAGAAGAACTAAGGGAACTTTCTCACAGAGATGAAGGGGAAAATTGATAATCGTGTCAAAGCGAAAAGGTATGTCATTTTATTTTGTTCTGAAGTTTAAGATGTTACTTTCAACTTCTTTGCCTCCAGTTTGTGACTTTTTCGGTGCACAGTGAGTTAGTTCTTTCGGTAATATTATAGCATATTCATATTGTTGTTATCCAAAACGACATAGTTAACGAATGGCATGTCGAGGAATGTATTGATTACTACTTCCCCGAAGTTATTATAACAGATTGAAGACGGCTGTGCGTTAACCACCGCAGACACGGATGTGCTTGTTGAAGTCGATGGAGGCAGGAAAAAAAAGTATCGACATATTGTGCCACACAGCGCATCATAGGAAAGGGTTTTAATTGGTTAACATTAATAATTACTACATACTTACCTCCTTTGTTTGGAGAAGAGACTAAGAAACTACATAGGACTGACAGCATAACCTAGACATTCATTTAAAGTGTCTGCTACAGTGTGTGGTGCAAGCCTAGCGTGAAAGAATTAGGCAAGTATGTTTAATTTAAAGCGAAAAAGAATGTATAAAATAGAAGCAAACTTAACTAACAAGTTGATGGATGTGCATAGGGAATGATAATAATAATAATATTTAAGTGAAAGATTTGTGTAGCGCATAAAGAGTATGCTCTTAGCGCTTATCATGACAAGCTTCTTTTTTACAATGGGGACTGGGTAAAAAAGGGCAGCTTGCATTTATGCTAGGACAAGTTAGGAACAAGTGTACTAAACAACAAAAGTGACACTCAAGCAAAAAGTAAAGAAATTAGGAAAAAATCTACTGGAATTTAGCTATGATATTTCCGCATATTTACATAATAAAATGGTAATTAATAAAATCACCTATCATTTCATTCGAAATGCTAAACATAAGTAAATAAACTTAAAAACTAACAGTAGAGAGATAATAAAATAATAAATAAATAATTTTCTTTAACAAATCTTTGTAAATCACAAGCCCTTTTTCACAAACGAATGCCTCGCTGATGCTATCACCTTGCAACTGTTTTTCATTAATGAAAACAAGCAGCAACTTTTCCACTTCCTCTATTATCTGAGGCCTTTGCTTCGTGATCATATTAACGCCTTTTGCAACTCTAGCTCCTTTAATTACTTCCTTATTTTTCAATATTGTCGAGATTGTCAACTTGGACATCTAAACTCTCAATCGTCGGCGGTGAAACATGTCGCCAGTCTGCTCAGACAAATCTGGTCTACAGTTTTATTCTGTCTCCAGGACTTCTTAAAAATAATTTATGCAGTTATTTTAATTTCATAGACTTGTTGGATAATGAAGTACTGTATTCTTGAAGTTATTTATCAGATTACTCTACAATTATGTATTATTATTATTCCCGTTTCTATGCGTTATCCCTTTTTCTTTCTGTCGTCTTGGTTTTTTTCAATTTCTCCCTATCATGATTATTATTGTTATAGTTAGTATCATTTGTAAAGCGCCATGAGCCTGCTCTTAGGGCTGGGATATGGCGCTATAAAAATAACCTTTAATATAATATAATAGATTCCACCGCAAGGTCGCCCACACGCACTCCGTTTTCATGCTTTGAAACAGCTCAATCGTAAGCCTTCGTAAGCCTTTGCCTCTTTACTTCACTTCCGCTACCACTCTTTACCTTTTTTGGAGCCATTATGGAGATATATATACAGTGGTACCTCAAGTTATGAATTTAATTCATCCCAGAGCTGTGGTCATAACTAGAAATGCTTGTAACTTGAACGAATTTTCCCATTTAAAATAATGGAAATCGTATTAATCTGTTCCAGCCCTCTGACAAGTCCCCAAAATTTCCTAAATTATGAAAAAATACGTGTTTTAATTAAGAAAAACACATGTAAAACTTCAAACAACAAAATAAATAAATAAAAGAAAAATGTATAAAATACGGTACTGTCATCTTACCTTGGCGACAGATGAGCATGGCTAATGGAGAGCAGCTGAGGAGGGAGGGAGGAAGGGATACTGGCATGGAATGAAGCGTAGATACAGCACTTTCTTACACTTTAAATAAACAAAACTACAATTGCACTTTCTTTACTTTAAATGAATTCATAAAGTAAAATTGTAACAAATAAACTTTCTTAAATTTCAACTTTCTTAATTTTAAACGTAATCTATGCTTAACATTTAAGTATGTATGATACATTTTACACTAATCATCTGTTTTTGCCTTTTTGGCTGCACTTTTGGCATCTTTACTTCCCTCCCTTTTCAATAAATACCTATACAGCAACGTTTGCTTTTGCCTGCTTTTCAAGATTTTATGGAAGTGAGGGAAAGCAAGGTCATTAGAAAGGATTCTGGGACTGAGCGCCGCCGCGCCAACTACTGGTAGGATCCCGAAGCTCAGCTGTTCGTAACTTGGAATAACGATCGTAACTTGAGCAGAAATTTTGCTCAGCCGCTGCTCGTAACTTGAAATGCTCACATATGGAGCAGCTCATAACTCGAGGTACCACTGTATATATAGTAATTCTGAAGGAAAGTTACAAAAACACTCAGATGTAGCATGATAAATATCAGCAACCAACTAAAATGAGGTCTGGACCGGGAGTGAGGCTTGGTCAGTGGAGGGTTGAGTCAGATCGGGTGACGTGGGGATGCTCGGTGCTGTTGTTTGCTGACCAAATTTTGGTCGTTAACAAAGGCAAATTTTTAGGGGAATTTTCGGTCGTTATCCAAGTTGTACCTTAACAAAAGCTCTACATCAAGCTAACCAAGGTTTCACTATATGGGCATGTGCATAAGAAAACATGCTATACTTCATGCATGTTCAGAATATTTTATGTGAAGGTTATTTAATGTAAACAATAATTTTTTTTTTGAGTGATGGCATCCATATTTGATTGCTTGACTGGCCATCTTTCTACCCCAAACAATTGTTACTCAACTGTGCTAACAACTGATTAATCATGTCATCTGCAAAATTAAAAGATGCAGCAACAGGCCCAGTGGTAAGCAAAATATTCCTGCAGAGGTATCTTTCCATAGGACGCCCAAAATCATTTTTAATCAAAGTGACAAACATGAATATTCACAGAAAAACAATGTCATCTGCAGAATGCAGCCATGTACAGAGAATTCATTAAAAAGGAAAAACAGTAGAAGAAAGTATAAGTTACTCCAAAACATTTTGTTCACAATAAGAAATGAAATGTTTGCAATATTACTGAATATTGTTGTTTTGTATACTTTACTTTCAGTGCTGGCTATTGACAATGTTTGAACTAAATATCATTTAACTTAGATTTGCATTATGAATGGTCTTAATGATAGATAAATCCAGATACAGTCAGAACATGAGAGGGCTGCTCTTCTCTGTCCTCATCAGTCATTTGTTTTAGACATGTTTGGTTTACTTAGTGTTTGTGCTGATTTTGTTAGGATCAATCTCACAAAGACTTAATTTGGGAGTTGTTTTGTCATATCCAAGAAAGCCAGTCTGTGCTCATTTCCAAAACAGCTATTCATGGTTTCACACACTTCATCTTCATAAAGCAACAAATATTAGTTAAAATGCTAAGATTTTCAAACACTGGTATCTAAAACATATGCCTTGAGAAATAGGTAATAGACATGTCCTTAATAGATGGTGTCAGCAAGAATTAAATTTAAGGAGCAGCACTTGGATATTTTTCAAAAATAGTGTTAATAATAATTATGAACATTTTATAGCACTTTTCCAATGATTTGCTCAGAGTGCTTTACAGAAGTAATAAACCTATCCACATATACAGAACCACTAACATCATGCACCCATTTTCGCATGTAACAGACATGCTTATTTCTACAACAGGCACATCTAGTAATACACAAGGTAAATACAGACACACATTGAACACTTAGTTCAAAGAACATGTACATTAAGATAGTGAATATAGCTGAATAGATAATTCATGTTTAGACATCAGGATATTCAGACAGATATAACTGGAAAAAGACGAGATGAAATAATGCAAAATTATGAGGCTTTAAAATACAATGGAACTCTCTCCCTTTCCATATCCGCCACCTTCTTACAATTGAATCCTTCAAATCTGCACTGAAAACGCACCTCTTCCTTGAGCATTACTCCTTACACAGTCCACACAATGCTCATCGTTCTTACTCTACCCCCTTCTGCTCTTGCAACTTTTCTCCCCATCTTTCTCTGCAGAATCACTATATTCTCTGTTCCTGTTACTTGGTGCCTTTTGTGTTTTCTGTTTGTCGTCAGTACTGTTGTTTATTCTTCCGTCACTTGTGTTCTATCCATTTAGTCCATGTCTCTTCCCCGTTTTAAGCGCTAAGAGTATGCTCTCTATGAGTGTGAATATGCGCTTTAAAAATCTTCATTTATTATTATTATTATTATTATTCAACTTTAATATCAAGATTAAACCAAAAATATAGGAAAATGATTGTTGGAGTGAACAATTGAGACCGTGAACAGTCACAAATAAATATATGAGTAAAGGAAACATTTATATGGATTAAAGTTGCTGATCTATTTTTGTTTGTGACTTATAAGTCAAGTGGTGCTGAAAACATTTAGTCCATTTGTGACTCGGACATGACTAAAACAAACAAACTGATGAAAGTCGCTGAAGACACACCTACAGACTTTTTTTGAAACACTGCGAGGGTAGCAAGATGATGGTGGACAGTGCCTTGCTTCTAATGTATCACATGGTTGCAAATAATATATTATGTGTGATAATTATATAATTCTACATTAAGACTAAAGAGCAGAAATATGAGTAAAACAAATTAGAGCAAGTATTTCTGCTTTGCCCAGTGCATCAAGATATACTTGGATCCAGAATACTGTATCCATGTCTGTAATGTTTGTGGGTAATCATATTTTTCAGGATATTGAAGCCTCCAAGAAGTAGCAGAAGAAGAAAGTCCAAAATGGAAACTCCACTTGTAAACGTTGCTGATTCTGCTGGGAAACTTTTATTTGAAGATGGTGCTAGACATGTAGACTCATCAAATGCTGCTGCTGATGCTTTTGATGCACAAGCTGAAGAATTTTTGGCATGGCCAGACATCGATGTGGAGGAGGGAGGACTGCAATTGGGGCCTTGTGAAGATAGTGAGATCAGCGTTAACGAGACTTTGCAACTGGGGTCTTGTGAAGATAGTGATATCAGATTTAATGAGACTTTGCAGCTGGAAAGAGGGGGTGTTCATGCAAATTTGAATCTGGGAAATGGGCAGATAATTCATTCTGGGTGCGATGATGCCGGCAAGAAGGTTGGTACAGATAGGGGTGGAACCACAGATGCAGGTAGTCAAGGGTTCAGAGTTGTAGGTGTCATGCAGGTCGATCCCTTAGAAGAGCGAACATCATGTCTGTTTGTTGACTGCGATAGCGTTTCACTTTTTACAGATCATGACAACAATATTGATTGTATGGGTGAAGCACATGCAGATCAAAGTGATGAAGATGTGTATTCAGATGGAGAACAAGGTCATTTTAATAACAGAGAAGAATGGGTAGCTGGCAGTGATCATAATGAAGAAAAAGAGATTGATGAAGAGACATTAACTGTGTGGTCACGAGAAGCAAGGAAGAAAAGTGATGACAAAGAAATGGAACACATGCAGAATGATCATTTGTCTGAATCTTTGGGTAGGTCAAAGGTGGTCCAAGAGTCACAGATTGTGAACACATCATTAAATATGCTGAGTAATTTATCAATACAGCCACTGATGGCGGGTATTCTGGGAAAGGACTGTTCAGTGAGAGGTCATTATGAAAAAGTAGGCTGTGGCATATTTAATTATGCTTGCCACACATTGGAGAGTGTACAGGCTGCAGTGTGGACACAATCTTCTGTCAAGTGGTTCCCATCAAATGATATTAATAAAGTCGACTTACCTCTAAAGGAATGTCGTGTAATGATGAAGGATATTAAGAATTCTAGGAAAGCAAATGTGGAATTGCATGGTCCACATGGAGAATGTGTGCCATATAAAAAGACTGAGCGGGTCACAAAATCCAACCCAGTTAGGAATTTGAAAATAGAAGCATTCCTGCCAGAAGTAAAGAAATGCATTGTCCTGGTAGAAGATATTGGAAGACAATCAATTAATCTTTTTCAGAAAGGATTCAATGAAAACTGCTACCCTTTGATGGAAAACCTTAAGCTTTCTAGACAAGCAGCAGTGAAATTACACAGTCCACACTCAGCATCTGTGACCCATGCTGAAACTGACGGGAGCAAGAGATCAAAGCTAGGTAGTAAATATAAAAACAAACTAGGCTTGCCAGAATTGAAACGATGCTTTGTTGAAGTAGAAGATGTTCAAAGACAATCATATTCAAGTTCTTTTTTTCACAAAAAATTGCGAAAGGAATACTGTCAGTTCCCAAGAAACAAAACTCCAACATTACCGAACCTAAACTATTTTAAGGGCCTGCATTTAAAGGAATGCTCTGTGTTAGTGGAGCATGTGAAACCATCCCAGGTTTCTTCAAGAAAGAAAACTGGTTATAAAACTACAACATTGTTTGACGAAGGAGGGCTGCAGAAGAAGTGTTTTGTCTTGTTGAAGGACATTTTAGGGACAAAATCACTAAGAAAGAGACGAGCAGGAAAACAAAGCCATAAGTTGTATGCAGACAAACTTGGCTTGAATTTCAGAGGTGGTGCTGCGAAGGTTCTAATTACCAAGCTGCAGCTTCGGGGTTTGTTAGTAAAAGAAGGCACTAAAGCAGGTCAGGCTAGAATGCCAAAATTAGTTCCTCGTGTCTTGATCCCTCGTTTGACTAAGATGGCAGGAGTGACAGACAGCATGAAAAGTACTGGCTTGAGAGAATGCTCGGTTGTTCTGGAGAAAGCAGTTATTACCAACCTTCGACTTCAGAGTTTGCTGGTTAAAAAAGGCACCAAAGCAGATCAGGCTAGAATGCCAAAATTAGGCCATCCTATCTCGATACCTTATAACACAAAAACCAAAACAATCAGAGATAGCCTGAAAAATATTAACTTGAGAGAATGCTCAGTCGTTCTGGATCGGATGCACAAGATAGATTAACATTCCCCAGATTCTGAAAAGAGATATGAAGTCAAAACATACAGAAGGTAGACATGGGCTGTCTCGCTTTGTAGGTGTGTTTATTGGCTCTGGGGTGTGTAAATGTGTGCCAGTTACAGAACATTCTTTCATTGGTCGACCATGTCACATATCATGCGTCAGCAGGAATACATAGTTGTGTGCCTTTTACAATGTCCAGTTGAATCTTTCGATACTTTGAACATGTGGGCTAGGGATACTTTTTATCTTCACAATCATTCGAGTCATCACTGGAGCAGAACGCAGTTTGTTAAGATTCCACAATTTTTCAAACTGCAAGATATTTTAAGGTAAAAATAAATAAAAATGGTTGATAGAAGTGTGAACTGTTCATAAGAAATAAATGTGATATTGATTTTTGAACCAGTATAAAAATGACAAGGGAAAAAGCTCAAAATGAGTTTAGGTTATCAAGAAACACTGGTCCACTGAGTAATGCCAGAGTACTTTTGAATTATCTCTTTATTATCTGAGTGAAATACCATCTAAAGTTTGTACTTATTGAGATTTTCATCAAAGTAGTAAAGATTCTATGTATTTGAAATGTATCAAATTTTACATTGTTTTGAGGGTGCTACATGTACTAAAATTTTTAAGTCAATGTATCATTCTTAGAACCGTTTAACAATTTCTTTTTCGTTAGTTTAATGTTATTCTTACAATTTTGTGAACAACTTACACACTTTTTATTTGTTCCATGGTGTTGTCATGAAATGATGACTGCACCAGTCAACAGCATTATTTAAGACCTTCATGGCTCAGTTGTATGTAAAACCAGAATGTATTTGTCTATTTTTTGTTCAACAGAATAGTCTACAAAATGGGGTCTTGTCAAGTCTGACTGTTGACTTTAAGCTTGGAGAGACAAAAAAAAAAAGATAATTTTTAAAATGTGGGACAGTGATGTTAAGCATTTGATTGTATTAACAGGCAAAAGAACAGTTTCTGTCACAAGATTTTACCATCGAACGCACATGCTGTTTCTCGATAACCCAAAATGTTTTTCAGTGTTACTGAAAGACTGTTTACATCTGAAATAAATAAGTCAAGTATATAGGTTGAGCGCAAAACTACCTTTCTAAAGTTTGCGATTTTCTATATAACATTTTGCTTAGATTTAATTTCACTTTTAAGGAAAGCTGAGACCTGTTTGTAAATTTTTCCACAGTCGATCAAGTGACCTTCCGGTGTAATACTACCTATACACGTCCGTGGTAATACCATGCTATATCATAAAAAATATAACGAAAATGTCACAGGGCAGAAGAGAATGCGGGAATGACGACTTTCACTTGCTCACGGGCTTACAAACATACATACTCTCTCACACAGCTAAAATCGGGTGTTGGAAATTGAATTGAAAATAATTCAGTTGCTGTTATTTTACGATCAATCAGGAAACTTTTCTCTCCTAACTTTGAGAATAAAAGAGTGATGTCCCTTTGCTGCTCTCTCTCTCCCTTTACTCGATGACGCTTTGTGTCTGCTGTTCATCTTCGCTTTTGTTACGCCGCTTCTCAATTGTTTTCGTCGTGATATAGCCTTGGTCGCTGGCACAGCGTAAAACCCCAAAACCAACCTGAATTTGTGTGTGTGTCTGAGCGTTCAGTGTGTCTCGGGCACGCTGTTCTTTCTCTGCATGTGGCATATGTCGCCACATGACTTTTATTTATGGACCGCTCGTGTATCAGCGGTCTTCTGTCGCGTCTGCGCAGGCCTCACGAAAGGGGGGCGTGGTGTACCTCGCCCGCGGTTGTGAAGGGGGCCTTCCTTGGTCAGTGGATTGTTTCCCCTTCTTTTCTTTTCCTTTTTCTTTTATAGAAAGGTTGACGTAACATTCCTCACTTTGGGGATTTTTTTCTATGAGGGGTGGGGGTTACTACAAGTTTGATCCTTTAATGTCATTTTTTCTCATTTACTAATCACATGTAAACAACACTATGTTTATGTAGTGATGTAGATCTTAGTGCGCTTGTCCTAGTGTTTGAAGTGTATATTACAATTAAATGAAATGTAGGTATTGACAATTGAATTTTAACCATATTATATACTTGGAAAATAGATTATGATTACAATTACAAGATACCCGGAGAGGTCGTCGGCGTCTGCATCATCTGTCCGCTGCTTTCCTGTTAAACCTGTTGTGTCAGCAGCATATATTTAAGTCTGATCTCAATTCAGCAATTGCTCCATGAATTTTCTTAACTGTTGATGCAACTGGTAAGCCACTCATCGTCGTGAGAGCCGGAATTGACAGCCATGTGCTGTCCTGTCTCTGTCGTCGGTGGAACATCAGATGCCACTCAAGTTCATGTGCACATTGCTACATATTTTCTGCTGGCTCTATGCGTCACCTTCAACTCACTTTTTCACATTCCCACTGTTTGCCACTGGTGGATGTACTTTTTTTTTCTAAGATTTCCTGGCATGCTTCTTGTGCAAGTTTTTCTGTCATGTTTATGGCTGTATCTGTGTCTGACAGTTTCCCAACCTTTTTGATCTGCATGTGTTATGTGGATTTTGTGTATTAGCCTTTCTTTTGTAAAGCTCACTGAGCCTTCTGTTAAGTAGGGAAATGTGCTATAAAAATTCCCATTATTACTATTATGATAATAATCAAAGTAATCCAAGCAATATACCTTTGGAAAACAAAGGTATACTGACTGATCTATTGACATTTCATCTAATTTCGTTTTCTTGTGCTGTCTCTTTAGTAAGGACTTGAAGTTTCAAAGGTAATGTTGAAATAAATGTTTTTGATATATTGTGTTTCAGTGACCATTATATGTCACACATAAAGATCATCTTTGAGGGCTGTGTGAAGATAACGGACTTTGTGTTATAGAACTTTCAGAGCTTATAGATACTAAATTTGAGTGAATGGGTGTGACAGAGTTATTGACTATAAAAGTGGTCATGTCTAGCATAAATCTATATTTAAAAAAAATCACAATTATGTTTTCATAACCAATTTTGTTGAATTGTTAGGTCTATGACAAGCTACTTCTCTATGTCTTGAGGGGTGTTCTTGCATCAAATGCAAACAGCCTCCATGACAGTATAAAGCCTTACAGTTGGTAAAGTGAAATGTACCTGCTTGCTGCATGTAGCAACTGCTGTAGTGAAACGAATGATAATGGGGAAGAAGAGGATGATGAGAGAAAGAATTGAAAAGTATGAACAGCTATAAAAGCAGTTATTTTTTTGCGCGAGCAGTAACTCTGCAAATGTGAACTGGATATATACTTGAACCTTCTGCAAGAAATATCATTTTGTGTTTTATTGAAACCCTACCTTGCTATTTCCTATTGTTGCAATGCAACAGGTGACATTTAGATTTTTGATTACTGAATGGACACTTTGGGTTTTTGGGAGATATTTTCTTTTGTGACCAACCTTAACTGTGTTATGCTTTAAGTTGTTAATATGAAATTTTGTGCATATTTTGTGTTTTAAATCTGGTTGCTGTATTAAAAATTATATTTTAACTACTTCTTAATAGTTTTGTTATCATGATCAAAAATGAAAGTTCTACTTTATATAGTGGATGACTGCTGGTCTTGGGCTACATTTGACTAAATAATTGACTGCCGTCTGGTGCTGATTACTTCTCATTATTTAGGCCATCGGAAAAAGAGACTTTTTGATTTCGTGTGTTTAAAAGAGTAACCCTGCTTCATGAACTAATCTTCTGTGTAGCTATGTCTATTCTAATCGTTAGGTTGTCTATCTGTCTTTCTCATCATAACTGATGCCAGCTTCATCATCATCATCATCATCATCGCTTACTTTAGTGGTATCGGCAGGACACAAGTAAGCCAGCCCACCTGTAGGGCCGGTCCGCTGCCACTTGTCGTGGGGGGGGGAGGGGGAGTGGGGTGCCAGTTCAGAAGTAGCAGCGGGGACAGTTCACCACTAGGGTCGATCCTTTGCTATGTTTAGCAGGTCTCTCACGGGGCAGCCTGTCCATTCTTTCACATTTGCCGGCAAGTTTTTTTCTGTTTACTCCGACGGTGCCTTCCCCTTACGTATCCCTGCAAGACCGTCCCATGTTTCGCAACCTGACTGATCCAGTTGTCGTAGCCTGACAATTCTCAGCCGTATAACAGGATGGGGACGACGAGGAAGTTGTACAGTTGTACTTGGTGACGAAGTTGATGCTTCTGCTGTCCCGTATTTCTCTCAGCCTGGCTGAATGTCCGACGAGCAGCTGCTGTCCTTAGAGAGCATGGCACCCAGGCACTTGAAGGTCCGTACCTGTTCGAGCTGTTTGCCATCCCATATGCACCCGCGCTGCTTGAGACTTTGTCTGTGATGTACTGTAACTCGTGGCTGCTGTCTGCAATCCCATCGATATCATCTGCAAAGTTTGGCCTTTTACCGATGGTCTTGGAGGGCATCCCTCATGATACTCTCCAGATGTTATACATCACCAGAGACAAAATTCAGCCCAGGCCAACGCCCACAGAAGAGCTTTCCCACCAGATTGTTGAGTACTGAGCTTCTGAAGCCATTATACAGCGCTTCAGTGGCTCAAACGAGCCCTTTCTCAATGTTGAATCTCTGCATCACGTGTTCTATCAATACTACAGAATAACAATTTTGACATTATCTTTATTTGGGTTCCTGGCCATGCAAATATTCCAGGAAACACTAAAGCTGATGAGGCAGCAAAAAAGGCCCTTCAGCAACCACTTGTGGTCCATACAACATTTGCCTCAGATTCTGTTAAACTGTATATCTCACAACTTTGGCAGCTTCACTGGGACTCCATGAAGCACAACAAACTTCACGCTATTTTTCCAAAACTAGCAGACTGTATAACACAAGAATTTCTAAACCGACGAGAAAAAGTGGTTATAAATAGACTAAAAGCTGGGCACTCATATATCACTCACAGATTTTTGCTTGCAGGAGAAAACCCCCCACTTTGTCCTTGGTGTAAAGACCCCCTAACCATAGAACATTTGCTCATCTCCTGTTCAAAACTCGCTACAATTCGTCAAAACTATTTTACAGCACAGACTCTTGCTGATCTTTTTGCCAAACACTCTTCCAAATCAATCTTGGCATATGTAAAGTCCATTCAGATTTTTCACCTGATATGATAGAACTTATATGTTTAAAAAACTGTTATTTTGTAAAACTAAGAAAAGAGAAATGTATAGACTTGTACAATTACTTTATATCAACCTTTGAATAGTCATGTACATTGTTTTTGCCATGAGATAGCCATAGTTGCTGACTTGGCATAAAACAACAACTAACTAACTAACTGCATCACGTGTTCAGCCCTTCGTGCCAGACTATGGAAAGCCTCAAAAAAGATCCGTATTATTTTTTTTCGGCATTCACATTTGACTGAAGAGCAAATTCAAAAAGAAGAAATGGAAGACGAAGGAGGGTTTGAATCAACTGAAAATGTAGAATTATTAAAAATAAAACAATGCTTGTTAAAGGACAAGCCGAGTGCAACATTTTTTTTCTTTCTGATCGGGTGAAGTACATTTTAAAATAATAATTCCCAAAATGTGAGTACATAATTATGCTTACTTTTCAAGATATAAGCATTCAAACATCGGCATTCTCACCTGTCACTAGGAACATTACTCTCCTACACTGGAGAGTTCTCTTACGCGCCAGTAGTATTTGTAACAGATGAAGAAACATCTCTTCGGTTGTTGTGTTCAAGAAGCGATTTTTTTGTTTTGTTTTGTTTTGTTTTGCCCAGAAAATGGTTGATTTTGGAATACAGCCCTACAGATTTTAACTTTGTTTTAGAAGCTTCGACTGAAGTAAAAAAAAAAAAAAAAAAAAGGGTCCAAACCGAATTCACTCAACGGACTGGTAAGTAAATCTCCAGATCAAAATTTAATGAGCAACAATCAGTGTCATTGCCGTCTACGATTCTGTGTTATTAAGTGGGCGCATCTGAGTTAATTCTTCCAGGTCAGAGCCGGCGCTAGGAGGATGCGGAGCCTTAGGCAAAGAGAATTGCGGGACCTTTGGAAGCCGGCACAACATACATAGGGCAATAAAAAGTGGATGTCTTTCGAATAATGAATAATAAACATTGGTTTCGAGGGAGGCGTGAACCTGCCCTTGAAAGCCATTTCGCCACCAGGTTTGACAGCTTTCTGATAAAAGGGTAGCAAAACTGGCTCACACAATAAGAATTTACTCATCTGAAAAGAAAAAGGTCATGAATTTTTAGACTTTCAAGCAAATTACTGTCTCATCCCGACGGTGCACTTGTTAGTGTGGGGCCCCCATCAGGTGCGGGGCCTTGGGCGGTCGCCAGCTCGTCCCCCCACCCCACCCACACACACACAGACCAATCCGCTACTGATGCATTTGCCGTGCATACTTGTATTCACAAACTTCAGACCACAAAACGTTGCACGGGAAGGAAAATAACCGGCTGCTACTTTGTTTTCTTCTTTTGCTGCAGCGTTATTAAAATCGCGAAGATGAGAGCTAGGGAATGGTTGTAGTTCCTCGAGATGTCCTACGACCGCCTGTCATGATGGCGTCTGATGGTGGCACGACCATGCTGCTCACACGTACGTGATGGGCAAGGCTGGCTTGTGACTGGCTTCCGCAAAAGCGCAATTCTTCTTTTACTGTTTGCCCGTCTGCAGTCAGCAGGCGAGGTTAGGTCACAGGTCGCGCCCGGGTCACGCTTGTGTAACTTACCCCGTGTTTCCCACATCTAATTACAGCCAAATGGTGGGCAGTGGGGAGAGGGGAACAGAGCTGATATTCTGAAGGCGGTTGTTTCGTATCCTGTGGTAGTATTAAGTTAAAATTTGTGTCTGTCATCTTTTGATGCATCATTCTTCTTTTTATGCCCATTCTGGGAATGTGTACTTCACGGAAAAGATGCTTCGTTATAATTATGTTAATGTCTTTGATAGCGTGGATTCACCTAGGGGCAATTTTGCTTTGGTTATATAGTTGTGTGTACATATACGCATACAAAATCCTTCGACTGGTACCAGCTGCCGTGCTGTTATGCTGATTCCCCCGTTGGTACTAGTCATAATAATAATAATGTGAGCTTTTATAGCGCAGTTCCCCAGCAAAAACCAGGCTCACCGCGCTTTACAAAGAAAAATCTGTCAACAAGAAAAGAGAGAAAAGTGCCCTTGAAGCAACCAGCAAAAAATTAAAATTCATAAGGGTAATTTCAACACACACGTGGACAAATAGACACACGGACACGTCAAGATGAATAGAAACATACATAGGTTTCTCTACATCGTTTCACATGTACAGATAACTTTTCTCACACATGCACATGCTTGTTGTTGAACATGTTAGTATTACTAGAGGAAATAATAACCTTTAAATTGATACCAAAAACATGGGGACTAAAGCATAGTGCTCTAAAATCAACTGTGAAAAAATAGATAGCGGTTTTTATGGACACGAAATACACACTGATTAATATTGGCATCAGAAGATGTCAATTTCCATAAACTACAAAACAAGCAGGTCTTTTGCTCAGAAAACAGCTCTCTAATGTGTCAAGATCTGCTGTAAAGGCAAAGCCGCATTGCGCTCCAACGTCAATCGCCGCCATGGCCGACAAGGTAACCTTGGAATCAATGCAGAGGTTTATGCAGGATGTTTCTTCCTCCATTATTCGCATCGTTCTGTTTGAGAAGGATTGTCGGTGAGCTCACACATTTATTTCATGATTTTGCAGTTCATTTAGTACGGAAAGCTCAATGACATGGATGTGCTATTGCATGTGCTAGTTTTAGAACAGCCGAATTCTTGTAGTACGATCATCAGGTTATTTTTAAAATCACCAGAAAAGCCAGATTCTGTTCAAGAATTTCTGGATTGAGCCACAGGAGGCAATCAACAGCATGTTGGGGTAGTCATAGTCTGTTCACTGGCGCCAGTCGTAAGGATTGTGGAGAGAGTTGTGGATGCCAGTGAGACCCGCCCCTGTGTATGTTACCTTTACTATGCAAGTATTTCAGAGCATGTAGTATAATCCACAGGATCTGTGTGACCGCTAGCTCTATACACAATATATGTGACCACTAGCTCTATACACAGGATCTGTGTGACCGCTAGCTCTATACACAATATATGTGACCACTAGCTCTATACACAGGATCTGTGTGACCGCTAGCTCTATACACAATATATGTGACCACTAGCTCTATACACAGGATCTGTGTGACCGCTAGTTCTGGCAGTCCTGTTATGAAGAAGGCAGGCAGCAGGTCACGGCGAGAACCAGAGCCGACAGCAGGTATGACTGTCTACAGTTCATGGCGATAGACCAAACTACAGTAATGTGAGAGAATAATCTCATGTTGTAACTGCTTTGTTAATACAAATAGTTCTTGTCCATAGATAATCGTAGATAAGCTGGAGACGCAGCAAATGCAGTCTGTAGGTATAGATCAAACTGTAGATCCAAACAAAATCATGCGATGAATGGCGTAATAAACCGTCAGCTGGCTTTCGATTGGAATGCAGAAGGCCGTTGTTGGAACTAAATCGCCGCAGACAAGAAAATCATTGAAACAGAAAGACAAAGAAGCATGTGTCAAATAATAGGGACAAAACTCACCACAGGTTATAGAAGACAACAACAAAAATACTGAGAGCTAGTCCCCTCCAGCCGGTTAAGCGAAGGGACATTACTCTCATCAGGGTAACAACTGGATAGACACGGCGACAGACGAGGTCTTCCACTTACACTTGTCTTGAGCGGTGCTGGCAGGTCTTGCATGGAACCTCCAGCCTACGCCAACCAGTTTTTCCTCTGTTCACCTCTGCATTGACCTCTCTTCCCTCCAAGGTACCCTGAAAGATGGGGTTAAAGTGTCGTAGAGCAACGCACGACAAGCTTCAGAGGGTGGCGACCAAGCTCCATACAAAGTCATTAGGTTTGCGCTCCTAGAGATTTAGAGCAGCCTCCTTAATTAAACACTTGGTCTGGAATGCCCGTACTTTCCTCTCTGTATCAGTAAGCAAAGTCCTCCTTTAGCACTCGTACAACATTATGAGAATTATGAACGACATTTTCAGTTTGTACTTGATCGCAAACCTGACGGTGGTACTTCTCCAGGTCCTGTCCAGTCTGAACATTGCTGTTGTCACTGTCGTGATCCTGATGCGGATGTCTGCCGTGCAGTTGCCATCCTTGATAAAGATGACTCCCAAGCTGCTTTCGTACTTTTCTCACTCTGATCCGAAAAGGGCGATGTCTACAAAGTGACACCGTGATAACACTGCTCCATCTTCTTGAAGACTGAGTTGTATTGCGGTTTCTGAGGATTGCACACATCATAGAGTGAGACTGATGATGATGGATACTGCTTAACACTTTAATCCCCTGCTGCCATTTCCTTTTTTTCTATTGAGAAAAGAGTATCGTATGTAGTTTGATGGCAATATAATTAGAAGTCGTAGATGGCAGGTGATACCCACGTAGGTCAATATCGCAACATAGAATGAGAATGATCACAATTTTGCGTTAATGTCAACAATCAAGACTCACTTAACTGCGAGACGGAAAGTTCCCAAAAAATTTTTTTTTCTGAAACACCTAATTTGTTCTGCCAGTGAAAGTCAGGACAAACAATGCACGACGTCCTGGGGACCGGACCCCGCAGGGGGCAAGCTGGGCAAACAAGGGCAAGTCCTTATCATTAGCTTCACAGCCAGTTCTCAACGTGTAGTGACGGGCGCCCTGGGCAGTTAACAGCAAACCAAAAGCCATTTGACATACAGTGATTCTTCTCGTTAATCAAAAAGTTTTTTTTTCTCTCGAGCGAATTTACTGTTGTTTTTGAGCTGGGGTCGCGTGGAGGGCGTTGTAAGTGAAAAAAATGTAGGTGCGCTGAAGACAAACAGCGGAAGTGGATAAAAAGTCGTCCGGCGGTGGGATAACTAGTGGGCATCAGAGATGGCATCGTTCAGGCACCTGCTGGTCTCACTAATGTCCTTTGGTCTGCTTTTCGGTGAGTCTTTTCCTTTATTCGCTTGTCCATTTATTCATTCAAATAACAATGGCTCAGCAGCACAATGCCCGATTAGGTGAAGACAGAAATGTGTTTGATCAAAGGATGTATAACCCTGTGGATGGACTGGAGAAGTGAACAACTTCATTTCTCATTGCTTATCAGCGGATTAAGACATGGTTTAAGTCTGCCAACCACTTAAAAAAGGAACAAATATGATGAAAAAATTGTTACTTAAGAACAGAAAAGATTAAGCAGGGGCAGGATATTCTCAAAAGGTTATACTTTAGATGGAGAGATAAAAGGTAAGTTACACACGACATAGCTGATGAATCAGACACGTGATCACTTGTTTTGTAAGAGCCTACCGCTAGTTAAGGCCACCTGTGTATCCCTGTGATCTACCAGATATTTAGTGTCCAGCGTCTACGCCTTTCAGCTTTAGTCTCTCGCATGAAGAGGGCTTAAAATAATCTCTAACTACTTCAGATTATGCACATAGAGTAAGTGATTTGAAAAAAAGTACACAACATACAAAAATACGAATACCATTCATACCTCGGGAATTGTTTCAACAGATTTAAAGCTAAATACTCTTTTTGTTCGGAAATATTTCATATATTAACAGTTCACTGCTTCTTTTTTCCTTAAAAAAAACAACTGTAAAGGATGGAGGGGTTGGGCGCGAGGAAGGAGGAGATAATGTCATAGTCAACATTTCGTTTTCGGTGTGCTGTAGATGGTTCTGCAAGCGATTGCTGTCGACTGTGCATTCTTGACAGACTGTGGGCATTCACCAGACAGACACCTACACAGCAGCAGCAGCAGCAGCAGCAGCAGCAGCAGCAGCAGCAGCAGCAGCAACGGTTTTGTCTAGACTCGCAACTTTCTTTGTCATCATCGGCGTTCGGAACCGCGCTGTACCGTCGACTGGCGTACGGTAACCATGGCAACATTATCGCCTCACCTCTCAGCGTGTACACAGCCTTGACTATGATTCTTCCTGGTGCTGCCGGGAACACAGAACGCGAGCTTGATGTACGTATGTCCCCCCTTTTAGTGTGTGTGTGTGTGTGTGTGTGTGCGCGCGCGCGCGCGCGGGCGCATATTTAAATATATTTAAACTGATGTTTTTCTCTATTAATAAAGTCAAAATAAAAAAAATGTTTATGTTAGAAAGCCTCAGTTTCATCAGTTGTCGATGCATTATTGATAGCATGGACTGTTTTCTTAACATAAAATTATCATCCTACATTTTTTTCAAAGAATTGTTGGTTGCCGTTTTGTAAAAGCAACCTAAAGAAATGTGTTTTTTGATTATAGTAGTGGAGTATGCAATGTAAAAAATGACTTGAAAACCTCTTAAATTCTGATTTATGAAGTACAAAATTTGAGTGAAAAGTGAATAATAGACAGGTAGGTGAATACAGAAAAAAGAAGACAGCTAGTGTAGGTAGGCCTTAATGCAGCGCCTCACACAAAGATAGTAAGAAACAGTGTCGGTCGGGCAGACCTCCCTCCTCATGCTGCCACAGCAAGACCTGCAGTGCGAGGTGGAGAGATTCCTCAACTCTTTGAGAACCACTTCAACATCCATGGTCGTTGTTCGGTGGGGCAACGCCTTGTTCTACAATCAGCGTATACAGAGACGCCTATCGCAGAGGTACATCCTCATCACAATTATAACTCGAAATATTTGCACATTGTACCATTCATGTATAATCCTAGAAGTTTTCAACTGTCACTCGTACATAATCATGCCAGGGTGTATGTTGGTGTCGACTTAAGTAAAACAAAATTTTGTTCTTTATAGAGGGATATTTGATAATATACTTTATGATGCAGTGTACACGTCATCAAAGAATATGATTCACTGTCCTATTACTAGATGCATATCTATATATATATATATATAGTAAAAGTGACTTCGGATATGGGATGTATGGCCTAAACTGAGTGCCCTATCGAGTAGGACCCTCACTTGTACTAAACGCTATTTTACCTGAATTTTTTTAAAACAATTATTAATGATAAGAAACGTTACCAAAAAATTCAAAATGGGGCTAAGTGAATAATCTCCCTTAGACAAGTGGGTGACGTTTACCGGAAGTTTCGAAAATTTCCCATCACAACACTATTTTCACTGAAAAACCAGCGTGTAGCAGGATTGTATATACTGGTATACACCAAAAGAAGCCATTGACCTGTTAGAAATGGTGAGATTCGCCAATGAGACAGAAATCGACTGTTGTTTTGTTTCGTCGCTGCTCATAGATGAAGAGCAGTCGCACGTGTGATTTGATTTTAATCTACTATTAGCTGTTATTTCAAGATCTTGGCGCCTGCATGAATATTTACATCGGCATAGATTATGTAAGCAAAATCTTGCAAGTCCGCCATTTTTCTATCCTTCAACACAAAGCCTTGTTTATTAATGAGTAAGTAATCTGCAGGTAATGACTTTTTCAGGTTTATTCAAAGCATAGACCGGTATACCGGTGCAAAAGTGGAATCTTTTGAGTGGCCGGAACCCGAACGGAACATCAATGCATGGGTGGATCAAGTAACCGATGGAGAGATCACCCAGCTTCTGGAACCTGGGGCCATTCAGCAAGAAACCATGCTCATTCTTCTTAACGCCGTGTATTTTGAGGTATGGGCCGCCTCAGCAAGCCTCGCAACTTTAACAAAACACCTTCCTGATTTGTTTACTTTGACACGCACACATCATACGCGATGTATCAGTACAAGAGAAAGCAATCTGAAATCTGTCTGGAAAATGTGTACAAAACATGTTAGATGCTTAAACAAGTCATTTAAATAATGGTGTAGGAAGATTCTGGTTTTTTTGGGGGCGGGGGGGGGGGTCAAACTCCATGCTGACAGTGAACGTTCACATTCTTGTCCACTTGAGTGGGACGGCTGCCCTCCTTGCCTCCTTTAGATACCTGCCCACTAATATGGAGGGTTTGAGATGATTATGTAGCAAATACACAGTTTTCTGTTTTATCGGCTCATGCAGGCTCCATGGGAAACCCAGTTCGATGTCCAGTCACCGATGAGCTTCACCACGCTGCTGGGAAAGAAAGTGGCTACGCCGTCCATGGTGTCCAGGGGTCAACTTCCGGTACTGTTCGTGCAGGAGCTGGAGATGAGCTTGGTGGAGCTGTCCTACAGGGGAGGACGCTACAGTCTCTACCTCCTCGTGCCTCTCACAGTCGACGGTCTGCCGGGACTGGAAGCTCGTCTAGATAGTCAGGTTTACACCACGGGGCTGACGTTGATAATGATGATGATGATGATGATGATGATGATGATGATGATGATGATGATGTGTGTGTGTGTGTGTGTGTGTGTGTGTGTGTGTGTGTGGTCTTGTCTTCCTGTTGTGAGTTTGTGTATGTCTTTCAGCGCTTGTCTGTGTTTGTGCCATGGAGAAATTTTAAATTAAATTACTTATATCGGTTATTCTGCCATTTTGGTTTTCATCTTCGTTGTTCTCCATGGCTGATACATTTGATACATCTGTCACGCAGTAAAAATTATACCAAATAAATAGAAATTGCATGATGATGATGATGATGATGATATTTCAGGTTCTTGATGGCATCCTGTGGCGTGCTGGCGGTTACCGCCCAGCTGCTGTCGTCCGTTTGCCGAAGTTTAAGCTACGGGCGCGAAAGTCGCTGAACGAAGACCTTAAGACGATGGGTCTGACGTCGATGTTCGACGCACGCAAAGCTGACTTTTCTCGACTGGTCTCGGCGGCTGACGAGGGTCTGTCGCAAGAGCTGGGCGAACAAAACCTTTTCATTAACCAAGTTCTTCACGAAGCGATGATTGAGGTGAAATGCCAGCATGCGCATACACCATCGTTCTTTTCCACCCACCACGCGCATATGTGCACCCACAGAAAAAAGCACTAACATTCCAGAAAAGCCGCACGTACCCAAAAAGCACACATACATTGAAAGCACACACATATATATATAAGTGCACACGCTTAAATGGGAACTCAACCTAACAGTCTCCCCAGCTTCTGAATGTCTGTAAGATGTCACCCTCCCAGCATCTTGTTGACAGCTGATCCACTATCTCTAAATGTCTTCCACAATCCTGTTGACAGATGATTCATTAAAATACAGGTCTTTCTACTGTAGATCTGGCAGGTGTGTCTAAAATGTTGTTGACAGTTGACTACAGGTGTTCGTAGAATGTTGTTGACAGTTGACTACAGGTGTTCGTAGAATGTTGTTGACAGTTGACTACAGTGTTCCTAGAATGTTGTTGACAGTTGACTACAGGTGTTCCTAAAATGTTGTTGACAGTTGACTACAGGAGTTCGTAGAATGTTGTTGACAGTTGACTACAGGTGGCCCTAGAATGTTGTTGACAGTTGACTACAGGTGTTCGTAGAATGTTGTTGACAGTTGACTACAGGTGTTCCTAGAATGTTGTTGACAGTTGACTACAGGTGTTCCTAAAATGTTGTTGACAGTTGACTACAGGTGTTCCTAGAATGTTGTTGACAGTTGCTCATATCATGACAGGTCTCAGAAAATGGTACAAAGGCTGCAGCCAGCACCTCTGTCAGTTTCGTGTACCGCTCTCTTGACATGTCAGAAGACCAGTTTCGGGTGGATCGACCCTTCGTTTTCATCATCCGGGACAAGGCAAGCGGTGTGAATCTCTTCACAGGACGGGTCACTGACCCTACCTTGGAGTGAAAAACTGAACACACCAGGTTACATGACCTGTCTTGTGATATGTCCCAGCACAATCGCATAATCTTTTTAGACAATTTAAATAAATGTTTGCAGACAACAGAAATATACACTATTGAAAAACTGTAAGCCTTTACCATCTTCTTTCTTGTATCTACGTGTACCTGTGTCTGTCTCTGTTAAATTAAGACAGCAACAATTATGCATTTAAAAATCTGGTCACCTTGTAATTGGTCAGCAAGTGATTCTTGTGTCAAACGATGTTTTGGACAATTTTAGGTATGTCTGTGTTGGCAAGGATTTGATTGTGTATTTCAATGTGTGGACAGTGAACTAATGATTAAAAGAAACCTGAGGGTCAAACTCTTGGTTCGCGAAGAAAAACATTGAAGAAAAATCTAATTATTGGTCAAAAGTGACCTGCCGTATATCGACTTCGTGGAAATTCGCACACACTGCTAATTTTCGGTAAAAGCACACAGCCAAAAAATATGGGGGGGAGGGACAATCGAAAAACAGAATAGATTAATGGATGAGTGTGAATGATGTTTTATCGGTGATGTTTTGGAGAGTCTGTGGTGGAAACAGCTTGATTTGTTTGATTTCTTATTTTTGCTTTTAATAAATTATTCTCTCAAACCAGTTTATTTATTCCTTTAGATAGTGACATACAGGTTGATGTGAAAAAAGAATGCAGATGTACACTACATTTAAATATATTTTACGACAATTTTAGTGTGCGTTGTACAAACCCTGTATGATTATTTATGTCGGCGTGTACGAGGTCACTGAGTCTAGCAAACTCTGTCTTTCATCCATCTTTGTCTATAGCAGACCCCCTACCTTATATGACATTTAGCTAGGGTAGCTACCCTGAATAATTGCGGTACACATGTGGACTCTGAGTGACAGGAACCCGAGCAAAGTTGTAATGTTTGAGAGTACCAGTAGACCTGCTGACAAAGGAAGAGAACACCTGCCTCCAGGAGCCCCGGGCAACATCTTTCGAAACCTAATATATTCTCCTTAACATTTTTTTTATATTGATGTTTGGATTAGCTTGTTATCTCACATGCCTAACCAGTTCTTACAGGTATTTTTGAGTGGATGTTTGTATTTAACACGTGATGCATCAGATCAAGGAACTGTAGTCCAGACTGTGGCGGTAACTTATTACAAAAGTCGTTAAGTGAGAGCATTTTCTATTTTCATAAGACTATCGCTACACTGGCATCCGTTTTTTTCCTCCACACTAATTATTTTCACTTTTATAGTTTTACTATGGAAACAGGATTCTCCCCAAAAATAATGACCACGTCAATTAGGCGTTGACAACTTGAGGTGGCTTCAAATAAAACTGATTATTGGTTTGCAATGCCCAGGCATATGGCTCCAATTTCATAGAGTGTAAATGAAGGGTTTAGTAGAGGATTAAAGCCAGGATTATTATTACATTGCATTCTTTTCAATGGATAGTGTCAACTATTCTTTGGACTCGTGTTACTTAGGTCTAACCTTACACTTTATTCATTAAAAGTTGTAATTTACCATGTGAGTGTTTGTATAAAGTAATAGCAGGGTGTCGGTCGTCGTCCGGGTAATTTCTCCATGTGTACTCTTTCAGACAGTTTTTGTTTTCAGTTTTTGATGTACTTTGTGGTTCAAGCTGAGACGAGTGACATCCATGGTCATAGTGTGGGGAAAGAGTGAAACAATTGAAGTCTTACACCTGTTGAGGCTGACTTTAGACACTGAAATGGTTGGGGAAGTGGATGGGACTCGGCGTTTTGAGACAAAAGAAAATACAGAACCTAGATGCTTGTCCCGTAGGCTTACTGCTGAACAAATTCAACATATTTTATTGGGGAGGGGGGTGGGGAAGAGGGAATGGGAGACGTTGTAACTCAGGGGAGATAACCATTACCGTCTTGCAACTCCTTAACACTCTCCTTCCTCCCTTTAACGTTCTCTATTATCGGCACCACCTCAAAGTTAATGACATACGCAAAATCTTGAAATTGGAAAAACATTAATACGCTTCTATTTTATTTTTTCTTATTAAATTGAAAGTACAGAAATAATTTTATTGTTTTGGGTTGAGATGTCCATTTGTATACAACTGACATACTGTCGTGAACTCCGGGAAAAGAGCACGCGAAGATGGTCAGAGGTTGCGATTGCCGTCGCCTCGGGCTAATCACACTCTCGACACCTCGACCAACTCACGCCGACATGTACGTGTACGCACACACTTATACTAAATTGCAAATAAAGATTCACTGACTCGAGCCCCCAGCGTACGTCCCCAAGAACAACACAAGGCAATTTAGTATATTAAAACAATTATTAATATCGAGAGTTTGATAAATGAACATAAAAGATACAAATGCTGCAAATTTTAACGTTAGCTCGCTCTCTAGGCTTCCCGGTATATCTACTCCTAATCCAGATAACGTGAGTCACTAATAGCTTAACTACCACACAACACACTACACTCGTCACTTATCTCTCTACACAAGAATGTCTCTCGCGATGTGGAGGGCCCTCCGATGTCTTGACGTCTGATAATCCGTAGATGTCACTCCGCCAGTCGTTGCTGTCTTTTCCACGAACACAGAGACTCTGGCACTGCCGCGTGCCACCACGTGACTCTTCCTCAAGGCCGGATTGCGATCAGAGCTTAACCGCGCCTGAGGACCAACGCTTGTCTACCAGCTTTACCTCTGCTGTCTACGACCGACAGCCACTGGTGATACAAACGTTGTGCACTCTGTACCAAGAGTGGGTCTTAACGCACCTCTGAAGTCGGTTGTGCTGAAGTAGTCACGATTCCCAGACTAACTCTCAGCGGAGAATCTGAACAGCCTTGAACAGATCTCTGCTACAACCTTCTCCCTCGAGGTTCCAGTGCGAAGACCCCGATTTCTCGCCTGACACGATGTTAAATTCACGTCGCTGGCATTCGTCATCTTGCGATTGGCTAATTGCAAAATACACACACTCTCTGCCATCCGTACCTGCCTATGACCAATCACTACCTGGACAGGTGGTCACTGACTTTCCCAAGTAAGAATTTGCGTATTACAACCAATCGCTACCTAACACCTACCAAACCAGTGGTCAGTTGACTCGTCCCTGCCCACTCTGCATCTTTCTCACTCCCCCCTACTAGTGGCGCGATCTGACTACGGCGTCATCACGTCTACCTCTCTATTCACTACGGGTGTCCAGTCAGTGACAATAACAACAAGCGCTGTCGTCCCACGCTAGGACACGTAACCTACAACTAACGGCCGCACCCTGGCCTGTGATCTCTCCTCTTGGAAGAACCCCCCTGCGGCGATAACTGTCGTTAACCGCTTCTGTCCTGCGCTAGTGCTGACGTAGGCGGCCATTCATTCCCCCGACCTAGCCGATCTCAAAGAGATACCCGGCAGTGAAGCATCCCTGGTCCTTTTGTCCACTACTCTGGCTGGCACCAACAAGGCGGCTGTTGCCGTAACACTGCCTTACAAGCTAATTCGTTTCCCAAGCTATCTATTCTACCTTATGCTAGTCCGTCTGACAGCGCGTACGC
Source organism: Marisa cornuarietis (assembly GCA_004794655.1). Taxonomy (NCBI): domain Eukaryota; kingdom Metazoa; phylum Mollusca; class Gastropoda; order Architaenioglossa; family Ampullariidae; genus Marisa; species Marisa cornuarietis. Next base: position 1,603,081 of record SMMW01000546.1, on the reverse strand, counting down.
ACGACTCGTGCATAAAGCAGAAGTGCGACACCAACACTATAGCCCTATGACCTAGTTATCATATGACACATACTATAGTATCATTGATTTTATTAGGGAAAAAAATATGTACACATTATCTTAAGTATTTATGCATAGCGAAGAAAAAGTGTTGGGTACGTTTATGACAACAAATTGTTTGTACTTTGTTTATTTTAAGGTGTTCAAGCTGCACTCATTTTAACAAGAAACCAGGGGACTCAGATCGTAACTTGTACTTGATCCTTCTTTTGAAAATTTATTTCAACTTACCATCCATCAAATATACATTTAATAACGGCAATTTACAATCCATATATAAATAAAATGTTGGTAGTGCGCACACCATTAAATAAAATACAGAGCTGAGAATTAACTACCTACCAAATAATAAAATATACAGGAGTTTATCTTAGACATTTGAAATGTGTTAATAATACACATGGAAAATTAAGTGTCGAATGGGGTTGTCATAATGAGAGTGACCTACTTAGGAAGAAATGTTTCGGGGTCAGATATCTGACCCTATTGTAGTCTAGACACAAGTGACCCAGAGTATGTAACCTATGGGCGGACAAAAGGGTGAGTTAGAGAGAAGGGTGGTTAAGGAGCCGGCGAGTACGAGAGACTTAGCTACCCGTCTATCGACTGGTCGGTTTAAATCTTGTTTTACTTCTTCATAGGACGCTAAAGTCAACTCTTAGGGTTCTGCATAGGGTTCGAAGCTGTATGTCTGAATTCCTCAAACAGCTGTGTCATCTCCAGAGCTGCTCAAAGAAGAGAACACGAGCGATGTTTCTGACTCGACTTGCGCATCATCGCTGAGTTCATCCACACTCACAACTACAAACACCGCCATCGTGTAACAGCTCTCTTGTGTAGTTTATTTTATTCTTATTTTCGAGCAGCAGGTGAGAAGGGTCATATCTTAAGCTTAATTATGTACTCATATTTGGGGAATTGTTGTTTTAAAATAAACTAAACCCGATCATACAGAAAAAAATGTTGCACTCGTCTTGACCTTTAAAATCAGCATATCTGAAATCTTTGTGTGTCAGACATTTATCGTGCGTGTGACAAAATCTTGTTATCTTGCTAAAGTAAGCGGAGGAAAGTACAAACGACAAATAAGGCATGAGCTATTTATCATCTGCTTTGTGATCGTAAAACTTCAATCCTGGAATCGTTCTCATCATGCAGCTCTTTAAAACTCTGTCCCTCTTTATGCTTATAAGTGCCTTAGGATTTAATTAGAACCTGTTCTGTTTGTCGTTTACACTATTACAGACTGTCACACACACACACACACACACACACACACACACACACACACACACACACAGAGGCAATCTCTCTCTCTCTCGATTTAGATATTATGTCATTACTGTTGTCAGATCCTGGAAGCCACAGTTACGTTCATGCCACAAAAAAATTGTGGGTCCTGGTACTAATTTCTCGCAGAGACTCTTCCAATGGTGTTTTTTTATTGGCTATTTTAAATGTAACGCATCGCTTGAGGTAAGTAATATAGTAACTGCCTTAAGGTAGTGTAGTGAGATAGATGACACAGACTTTATGAAGGAGCGATTCTGGCTGAGGTTCACATATCATTTTCCCTTCTCTGTCATCGTTTTAACCACGTGTTACCGGCCAAAGCCCAGAAAATAAACACCAGAAAAAAAGGCACTCGAGATCGACGACATCCAACGAATATGTACTCTACGCCTGAAAGCAAACCTCAGGAACATTCTTGCCAAATCCGGCAAGAATCAGACAAACAGCGAGAATTAGTTTTGGGGCTGACTAAAAACAAGACAGACAAACAGTGCTTGTTACACTCCATTTTATTTAAACAAGTATTCAGCATGAAAACCAGCTTCAGATACCTGTGGACATATGGTATTTATAGGCTGAATACCTGTGCAAACAAAGCAATTTCCTGTTTTGCAGCTTTACAGTATTTCTGTACACAAAGGCAATGATTTTAAACAAGCCACGTCAGTTTTTAAAATGCTACTCCAGGCGATGAGTGTTCTTAAAGCATTTCAATATTCAGTTCTGTCCATTGTCTAGCCTTGTTCCCGATGTCCTACATCGTACACAGAGTATTATGTGGGCGTTTGTTCGAAACAATACGAAATAAAAAAAAAACCAATTTCCTCATCAGTAAACACGCCAACCGATGGAGCTGCAATAGTTCTCTACCTGAAATGGTAGGAGATAAAGAAGTAAAGTGAAGACTTTATACATGACTGGTTCTAGACGGATGCTTGAGTACATACCGTAGCCATAGTAATGTCTTGTCCCCATCCCTCTCCCCCCTCGCCGATAGTTGGTACAAGTGTCGCTTGTCTTTGGTGTCGTTCAAGCTTGTGTCTTCAAATGAGGAGGTCGATCTTCTACATTCTTTTGTTTCTTCGGGCACTTGCCTTGACCGACATCGAACTGACCCGCGCTGCACGCAGGCGCCGCACAATGTCCATCAATGACGCAGTTCAGATCCTCCTTGTTCAGACCTTCGATGCCCCTCTTAATGCGCTTACATTCCATCGTGTCACGTGCCTTCGAGTCACAGTCACAGACACAGTTTTTTCCTCTACGACGCATTCGGAACACCGAAGGACACTTTTGGGGACAGTCTGAATGCTGGGGGAGTTGGCGACATCTACACCCCATGTCTTCTGTGAAGGTCTTCGTTATTATCTCTTGTTTTGTTTTACCGTTTTTGTCAATCTCCACTCCCATAAACAACCTTCGAATTTCTTGTCGCTTCGTGGGAACGCATGCCTCTCCCGGTTTACAACAACCGCTGTCGTTGCGGCATCTGAAGACGATAGTGCAGGCTGGGAGTAGGCTGTCTGGTTTCATGGGTTGCTTCACGTAGATTGCCTTAGGTTGAGGTTGTTGGCATTGAGACAAAGGGTCCGATATTTGCTCCTTAAAATGTCTTTCTGCTTCCGCCAGGTCTTCGAGAAAGGTGTCCTTGTGTTCGCTATCCTCAGTGTTCTCTGCGTTTTCTGAGTTGCCGAGATCGTGAGGTTTGGCTTCATTCTTCATGCTTCTTCTCGCTCGTTTTTTTGGCCCCAGAATTTCCTCGATTGCTTTGTCACTGAGGTGTTTGTCCTTTAAAAATATCCGCATTATATCATACGCATCTTTCGCGTTTCGAAGTTTCTTCTCAACCTCCTCCAGTGGCATCGAGTTCATGTGGTTTTTCATGGGTGTCGGTAAAAAGCTTTCGTGTTTCTTAAAAGACCTTCTGCCACTCTCACTGTTCCCAGCGTATTCTGCGTTGATAGTGTTGGCGAGTTTGTGACCGCTTTTCTTCGATTTATGCTTCTTGGGTTTTTTCGGTTTCTTGCCTCCTTTCCCTTTATTGTTCTTGCCTCCTGTCCCTTTATTGTTCTTGCCTCCTGTCCCTTTATTGTTCTTGCCTCCTGTCCCTTTATTGTTCCCTCTTCCTATCGCTTGTTGATTCATCGTGTATCCAGACTGATAATTAGACCTTGATCTTAGAATCCCTCTGAGAGCTTCCTCACCAACGCCTTGGCACATCCGCATTTCGTCATCTACTTTCCTCGAAAGGAACGGTAAAAAGTTTTCGTAGTTTGCGTTGATGGTGTTGGCGATTGTGTGAGCGTTTGCTTTTGTCATCATGTGTCCAGAAGCATAATTAGACCTTGACTTTAGAATCCGTTTGAGAGCTTTCTCACCGAGGTTTTCGCACTTCGTCGTTGTGTCAGCGTCATAGTCACCCTCATCTTCCAATGGCTTCGACGGTGAATCACTTTTGTCTGTATCACTAAGCTCTCCGCCACTCTCTTTTTCATCTGTATTACTAATCTCTCCGCCAGTCTCTTTTTCGTCTGTATTAATAAGCTCTCCGCCAGTCTCGAGTTTTATGAGGTCGACTGTTGTTATCAGACCTCCGATGACGATTACAAATAGAACGATCCAACAGCGACCCATGGGGCATAGTTGTAACATCTTGGTGTCGCTCTCTGGGAGGAGCACAGTCGTCCTTTTCTTGCGTTGAGGAAACTACCATCAGCGGAAATTCTGTCCTTCACCGTCTTAAGATCGTTGATGGGCAGAAAAGATGATTAAAGCGCTAGATAATAGTGTTTTATCGTCTTACAATTCACCGGGAGGCTGAGTGGTGATGCCACAAGTTGCAGGTTTCAACTGTTGCAGGAATAAACTGTGTGCATCTCATCTAACACTGAAGACTTCTCTCTGTCAGCAGCGTGCACATCCAGATGCGTCTCTGAAGTGTTTGGCAGATCGTTGTAACGTCTTGCGGGAGCTTATCGCTGTGACGTCATCCTCGATGAAGACTTTCGTTATCTTGCGTACCTGTGAGTACGATAAGCAGAGAGGAGAGAGAGAGAGAGATGGGAGTTCTGTAACTGAATCGTGTTCAAGTACTATGAGAACAAAGCGTGCAGCAGAATTTTAAACTTTTCTGTGGTCTATGAACTAAATGGCGGAACAATCGCCGAAGTCGGCTTTGCTATCCCCAGAAGTTGAGATTGATAGACAAGAACGATAGACGATATATCGGTTATGTGCCACGTGTGCCTATGGGAAATTTAACCCATAAATAAAGAGACATGAATACGAGATAAGATGTGACAGAGTAGTTTTAGAAATCTCTGTTGAGTTTAGATTTCCAAGAATGTCTGTTACTACTCATCTCTTCTGAAGCCGCACCATGCCTATGAAGGTGAGAAGGTCGCTGACAAGACGCAAGAAAGTAGATTGACCCTTGCTACAACGATCCTGTGATCTTGGCCCCGGTGAACTAAGCACGTGGGTTACAGTTTTTACTTAACCCTTACCAAGCACGGGAACATAATCCTGCAGGGGAAAGGCTACGTATACTGTTCCAACACCATTTGCTTACAATCACGATCTCCCCTCCCTTGTTCTTCCCAAAGTCGTTAGAGAGTGAAGCGTTAAAGACCTACATTTTCTTAGGGGCAGCTTTACGTGAGGGCGGTGTCCATCTTCTCCCCGCCTCACTGCTTTACTTTCCCCAGCCCTCTATGGAGTCAGGAACCCATTTTCGCCAGCTGCGTCGACTAGGGGAAGTAATGTGCGCTGCACGGGTATCGAACCAGCGCGCATCTCAGTCCCAACGCCAACAAGCCTTAATGCTCTAATTAGATTTCAAACAGGAAATACAGGTGCACAAATCTGGAATGTCTATGTTGCCATACCTCACAAGACGATGAAATATATCTACTTTTTCAATGCACTCAACTTAGATGAAGATTCCTGCCTTTGAAATACTCAAGTCATCAGTCTGTCTTTACCTTGTCAGCCCTGATCAATGACACATCATACATTACTTACCGTCAGATAGCTTTACCACTGTTTTAATGGACGTAAAACTGTCAGTAGATAAATTTAGAAATATATGTCCATATTATTTTTGCTGCTCTCTCTTGTTGCAATTGTTTATGATAACTCATATTAACATGTCTTGAATTGTAATATTTTGTTCTTAAAATTGTGTGATGTGTGCTCACCTTCCAGGATGTTGAGGCCACATGGCCGAAGCAATAAAAACATTTTGTTCGTTCGTTCGTTCTCTCTCTCTCTCACACACACACTCTCTCTCTCTCTCACACACACACACACACACACACACACACACACACACACACACACACACACACACACACACACACACACAGAAGGGGAAAATTACTCGGGCAAATCAACTCTCTACCCAAACACGCGTGGTAGTACCATTTTATTCTCGTACCTGACTAGTCAGCGTGTTCTCCAGTGTTATCACACCATTCGTGGTGATGAAAAAAAAATGTAGTTGTCTCCCGTGTACTGAAGCTCCAATACGTACGCATCCAGTTCCGGAAAACTCTTCACGGAACAGTCTGGAACCTCATCCTGACTAACTGACATGGAAGTTTGTGTTTTATTAGGTGAGTTTGGAATTGACTGTGAATGTGTTTTCCCAATGTATTCAGGTCCTCTGGTGTTTGTTTGTTTTAAGTGTGTGGGGGCTTTGTAAACATCTAATATATTCGTTAGGGGAATGTTGAGGGTGGTGTTAATACTCTGTGAGCTGCAGAAATGTTTTAATTTGTAGGTTGTTTTCTTTTGACTTGTCTTTTGAGACAAATCTGTTCGCAATGGATGCAAAGTGAGAGTTTTGTTCATTAGGAGAAATTGAGATCGTGGGACTATTTTTATTTTGGTGGTGGTGGGGGGGGGAGGTGTTTGGTAGGGTATTAATGGCTTTCCAGATGTTTTTGGTGTTACTTTTGCATTCCATGAGTTTTCTTAAGTACATTTCTTCTTACTTATTTTCATTGCTTTGAGTAAGTTTCTTTGATTTTTGAAGTCTGCTTCTTGGCATTTTTCTTTAGTGAATCCCTTACGTTAATGGCGTTTTGGAGTTATTGGTCAAGACACACAGACTTGCAGAAGTATTTAACCCTTTGGTGAACAGTAATGCGTGTTTGTTTTATATATATATATATATATAGGAACTGGCTGTGTCAGTGCGCAAGGCTTCTTCGGGGTCTGTAATACTGTATACATTATTCAGTGGACAGCTGTAGAGGTCCGCAAGAAACTTCGATTCCACAAAGTTTCTAAAACAACGATAAATAATGTTTTGTGTGTGGCTCTAAGATTTTCAATAACTTGTTTGCGCCATGTTAAACACAAGGGGAAGTAATCGCTGCAGCTATTAGGTGGCACACATACTTCGATACTTTGTAATATGCCGTCTTTCAAGTGTTTATCCAGGGATGGAGATGTGTGGAGAAGTATTAACTGGGTGGGAAAATATTAACTGTCTGGAGAAATATTGACAGTGTGGAGAAGTATTAACTGTGTGGAGAAATATGTACTTTGTGGAGAAATATTAACTGTATGGAGACATATTATCTGTCTGGAGAAAAATTAATTGCGTGGAGAAATATTAACTGTGTGGAGAAATATTAACTGTATATTTAGAAATATTAACTGTATGGAGACATTAACTGTGCAGAGAAATATTAACTTACGGAGACATATTAACTGTGTGGATAAATATTTACTGTGTGGAGAAATATTAACTGTATGGAGACATATTATCTGTGTGGAGAAGTATTAACTGTGTGGAGAAGTATTAACTGTGGATTGTCATTGATAAGCGACTGTGTGGTTCCTCGCTTTACTAATTTTCTCAGCTGGTGTGTGATCTCCTGAGAAGATTGTGTAACTGTGTGGATTACGTTTACCTACTGTGGGAGTTGTTATTGACTTGATCAATCGTCTGCCGTTAAGACTGTCGGAGTTGTTTGGTCGATGTAAACTGTCCGTATGATCAACGCCAGAGAACAAGACTGAAAGAGTGGAACTGTTTGCCGTGTCATCCGCCCCCCTCCCCCACCAACAACACAAGAAGACAGAACTTGAAGAAAAAAACAGACTTTAATATAAACTGCTTGTATACATTTGTTTTGAGTAGAGTCAGTGTAGGATCTTTGTGATGAACTTTTCTTTAGTTATTTAGTGAGGAATATATTGTACGCTCACCCGATTATTCGAAACGTTCAAGCCCACGTACAGGTGTTAGTGATTTGCTCTTCCTTGAGCATTACTCCTAAGTCCACACAATGCTAGTCCTTCTTACCCTCCCCCCTTCCCTCTTGCTACTTTACCCATCTTTCTCGCAGAATCACTATTTTTCTCTGTTCCTGTTACTTGATGCCTTTTGTTTTCTGTTTCGTCAGTACTGTCGTTTTCTTTCGTCCCCTTTGTTCTGTATCTACTTAGTCCACGTCTCTTCCTCGTTTTAAGCGCTGAGCATGCTCTCTATGAGTGCGAATATGCACTATAAAAATCTTCACTATTATTATTATTATTTGTTGTATGAAAGAACACACACACACACACACACACAGACAATAATTCTCTCTCTAGATATATATTTGTAATGTTATTGCTGTTGTCAGATCCTGGAAGCCCCGTTAGTTTCATGCCACAGGAAGATTGTGTGTCCTGGCACTGATTTCCCGCACGGATTCCTCCAACAATGCTTTTTATTGGCTATTTCAAATGTAACGCATCGTTTGAGGTAGTAATACACTAACTGTCTTCACGTAGTGTAGCGAGATAGATGACACAGGCTTGATCAAAGACATACTGGCTGAGGTTCACATGTCATTTTAACTTTTTTGTGATCGTTTTAACCACATGTTACCGGAGAAACCCAGAAAATAATAAAGACGCTCGAGATCGACAACATTTACTGAACATAAGCCCAAACGTCAGGAACATTTCTTCCAAATCAAGCAAGGATCAGACAAACAGTGAGGATTACTTTTGGGACTAACTAAAAACAAGACAGACAAATAAGGCTTGTTTCACTCCGTTTTAATTAAACGATTAGTCACCATACAAAACAGCTTCAGATACCTGTGGTAGGTGGTATTTTATTTGCTGAATACTTGTGAAAGAACAGCGTGTTCCTGTTTTGCAGCTGTACATTATTTCTCTGCATACAAAGGCAATGAGTTAAGACAAACCACGTGACTTTAAAAAATGCTACTTCAGACTAATGATGTTTTTAAAACATGGAAGTATTGGGTTCTGTCCCTTCATCCGCCTTTTTCCGATGTCCTACACCGTTTACAGAGTATTGTGCAACTGTTTGTTCGAAGCAATGTGAAATACAACAAATCAATTCCCTTGTTGTTTAAAATGTACTCATCAGTAAACACGCCTACCGATGGTGCTGAAAGAGTTCTCTACCTGAAATAGTAGGAGATAAAGAAGTAAAGCGAAGACTTTATACATCACTGGTTCTAGACGGATGCTTGAGTACGTACCGTAGCCATAGTAACGTCTGGTCCCCATCCCTCTCCCCCCTCGCCAATAGTTGGTACAAGTGTCGCTTGTCTTTGGTGTCGTTCAAGCTTGTGTCTTCAAATCAGGAGGTCGATCTAGACGTTACCGGATTTATACATTCTTGGGTTTCTTCGGGCACTTGCCTTGACCGACATCGAACTGACCCGCGCTGCACGCAGGCGCCGCACAGTGTCCATCACTGACGCAGGTTTGATCCTTCTTTCTCAGAGGTTTTTTGCCATCCTTAATGCGCTCGCAATCCTCCGTGTCATCAGCCTTCAAGTCACAGTCGCAGACACACTCTGTTCCTCGTCGACGAATTCGGAACGCAAAAGGACACCTTTGGGTACATGCTGGCAGTCGGGGTAGTTGCTGACATTTACACTCCGTGTGGTTGGTGAAGGCCATGGTTAGTACGCTTGTCAGCCATTTTCCGGTTTCGCCTTCCTCAAGGGCCATGAACTTTAGTAAAACCTCTTCTTCTGTCTTTATGCCGCATGTGTGTCCTGGAGGACAGCAACCGCTGTCGCTGTGGCACGTGAAGACGATTGCACTAGAGGGGATGAGAGTCCTACCCAGCCCATCAGGGTCTTGGACGTTGATGCTTTGACGCTGGGGGGTCTGGCATTGGTACAATGATTGCGGTATGTCACTGTCGGTGATTCCAGTGTATTCTGTGTTGATAGCGTTGGCGAGAGTGTGCTTCATGGGTTCTCCGATGCCTTCTGTCCCTTTATTGTAACCGCTTCCTATCGCTTGTTTATTTAACATGTGTCCAGACTGATAATTAGACCTTGACCTTAGGATCTCTCTTAGAGCTCCGTCTCCGAGGCCTAGGCACATCCGATTGTTTCCCCCACATGGCCATTTGTACTGGGAGGGTAAAAAGCTTTCGTATTCTGCGCTGATGCCGTTGGGGAGTGTGTGAGCGTTTGCGTTTATCGGCATGTGTCCAGCCGCATATTCAGACCTCGATCTTAGAATCTGTCTGAAAGTGTTCTCATCGAGGTTTTCACTCCTCATCGTTCTGTCATGGTATTCGTCATGCTCATCTTCCAATGGCATCATGGACAGTAAGACGCTTTCGTCTGTATTAATAAGCTCTCTGCCAGTCTCGAGTTCTATGAGGTCGACTGTTGTTATCAGACCTCCGATGACGATTACAAATAAAACGATCCAACAGCGACCCACGGGGCACAGTTGTAGCATCTTGGTGTCGCTCCCTGGTGGGGGGGGGGAGCACAGTCGTCCTTTTCTTGCGTTGAGGACACTACCATCAGCGGAAGCGCACACGTTTCTCTGTCTTTCACTACCTTAGAAATGCTTGTTGATGGGCAGAAAAGATGATGAAAGCGATGAAGAGCAGTGATGTATCGTCGTACAGTTCAGTTGTGATGCCAAACGTGACAGGTCGTGGCTGTTGCAGGAATAAACTGTGTACATGTCATCTAACACTGAAGACTTCTCTCTGTCAGCACCGTGCACATCCAGATGCGTCTCTGAAGTGTTTGGCAGATCGTTGTAACGTCTTGCGCGAGCTTATCGCTGTGACGTCATTCTCGATGAAGACTTTCGTTATCTTGCGTACCTGTGAGTACGATAAGCAGAGAGTCGAAAGAGAACGAGAAAAAGAGAGCGAGGAGGGATTATGTAGTAGAATTGCGCTTACGTGCAGCAGAATTTTAAACTTTTCTGTGGTTTATAAATTAAATGCAAGAACAAGCTGGTTATTCGGCTTTGATATCCTCTTACATTCTGATTAAAAACAAGAACAGTTAGCGGTATGTCGGTCACATGTCATGTGTTATGGCAGTCTACCTTATTTAAGTGCCTTCTTTCGCTTGTACAAAATCCTTTATGAATTGCTTAAGGTTTCTCTAGTCGTAGATACGTCAATAATTTTAGACTTTTATACTTTTTGTACGTCCCGTGTAAGTTACCACGTGACAACCGCCATCAAGCAGCGCGATCCAAGACCGCATTTCATCTTGAGACACGTTAAAGACAAACAGAAGCCACCATTTCTGGTGAAGAGAGCCGTGTGTGTCCACAAGTCGATGGCTGGCGCGAAAGAAACTGGTTACGAATCGTAGCTACGTGTGCATATACCGCGTTTTATAAAGTTTTTTTCTTGTAAACGCGGTTTCCTACTTTAGTCATTTTATTATAACTCCGATATTTCAAAGTTCTTGGCGGATCAGGAGGTGACAGAGTACAGACTCCATCGCGATAACTCTAAGTCTGGCTAGCTTTGGTCTGGCAATTTTTTTTATTTTTTTTTTAGTAAAATAAGCGGCCGCAATTTTACGGTCTTGGCTGATAAGTGGTTAACACATAGTGGCAAACCACTGGCCTATGAACTATAAGTAGTTTCTGTCTTCCTCTGCCTCTCAAAATTCTTTTTGAAATTGGATTTTTCTTTCAAATCTTTCGGTATCTTAAAATGGAAAAGCAGATATTAACACTAAACACAACTTCTTTAGTCGCCTGATGTTGAAGACTGACATATAATGTGAGACCTGAGTGTGTTACATCAGAACCGTCTTGAGCTTTTTCACCATAAAAAGTTGTTAACATTTTACATATATTACAAATTTAGTCTCTAGTTAGCTTAGCGTGTCTCAATTCTAAGTCAAGAATCGTTGTGTCTATCATAGATTTTAGCTGAAATTCCAATCGTGAATTAATAGCCGGCTCTGAGTTCGGTCTCTGGAAAGACTTCATGTAGTAACAGTCCATAGCTCTCAAACACACCGATGGGCATGCATGCCTGAAAGGCATGTTACAACAACAAAGAAGACTATAAATCTTCATTTATTATTATAAGAATATCTGACGTCACCAGCTGTCTTTACTCGGCAAGAGTTCGTTATTTATCTGTTTCGCAAGGCCAGGGGATCGATCTCAGAACAATGGTTAAATTTCTCGGGTTGCTCATATTGAAAATTTACTTCAGTAAAAGATTTGTTTAAAAGATTTGTAGATGTAATTTTGTAATTTCCATTCAAAGATACTCTGCTAGTCCCACCAGCCAGTCTTCACTAAGGGTCTAAGAGTTAAGCAGATGTATGAGACAATTAAATTTATATGAAATAGATGAATGGTAACGTCAGGACTACATTATACAGACTTTAAAACATAACACACACACACACACACACACACACACACACACACACACACACACACACACACACACACACCTTTCTCCAGCGTTAGCTATCGTGTGCAACACTTTGTTCCATGCGTGCTAGTGCTCTAAAGTCAATCTCATTTATTTATTTTTAACACATAACTTATTTTTAGACTGGTACAATGCAAAGATGTGAGCAACAAGCAATCAGCAGCAATAATTACGAATCATCTGACGGCACACATTGCGATTCCTACTGGCCGCCCTGTGGTGGGTCAGTGACACGACCCATGAAGAGGTTGACCCCGTGAACCTTGTCGCGTAGCACAAAGATAAAGGCGTGGTCAGCTCTGAACTCTCCCATCTGGGGTGGGACTAGTGCTGACTTGACTCCGATTAACACAGCTGTTACAGCAGCCGCCTTTGTTCCTGTTTCCGTGACCTGAAGTCAAATGAATAAATAGATTGTTTTAAAATCAATAGAATCAGCAACAAACATGACGATCTTAATGACACATCATTGCTGATAATTTGATTAAACTGAATTAAATTAATTGAACATTAATATCATGCTCCATCGCAGCAAAAACATGTTGCTCTTTCTGCGATGACTAAAATATAATAAAAATACAAGGAAAGACCCCCACAAAGAACATGAACTAACAAATTAATTTATGAGGGATAAATAGAAAGTTTGAGTAGTAAGTAAAAGAAGAGAAATAAAATCAAGAATGAATAATCATTTGACTAAATAATTATGACAGGAAAGGTGTAGGGAGGAAGAGAGCGATCAAGAGATGAGGGGACAAAAAGAGACATCACTAGGCAGGTTATTCCTTGGAATGAAAGATGAAATGAGAGAAAATATGCCACGAAATATCAAAATGTTGCCAAATTTTGATGAAGTGATCAGGTGAAGAAACATTCCAAACAGCAAGTGAATGGCGCACGCTGGCGGCACAAAAATAAACATGAAGCGAGTTAACTAATATTATTAACAACAACAACACCATATAATTCTAGTCCTTCTGTCTTTACAATCATACATATAAGAGGATTTAACCTCTTACCCATCCTCCTTCTTTCTCTCTCTTCTCTCTCTCTTTCTCTCTCTCACACACAGCTCACCTCCCTAACCGACAGCCTTATAATCTGACCTCGATCATAGCCTCCTGAAGGACCATCTCCACGTAAAGTCCAAGGCCACCACGCACCATGCCTGATAAGTTGGCATTCAGGACATCAAACATGTCATGGAGACCCAGTGCCTTCAATGGATCGTTCAAGCGTTGATTCGTGCGTAAATTGAACTTTGGCACAAACACTTCAAATAAGTCTTCGTTAGGCATGGACGTTAAGATGCTTTCCAAGATCTGCCAATGAACAAAAAAGAAACACCGTTACATCTGAAATAACTTTTTAGACCATTTATTGGCGGTAGACAGGTTAAGACGCTCATCAAATGAATAATACAACTACAGAATTGATAAAATAAGCCTGAATGTGCATGTCCAGACTGGATTCTTCTATACACAAAAGTAACGGTAGCTCTTTTAACATGACTCCGATCAACGCTCGTGTCATGTCACCAAGATGTATCGCTAGATATGATGTATAGCTGACCCTCTAAGAAATACACAGGTGAGAAAGAAGGGTGTGAGGGAAAAAGCTACTGAGGCGACAGAGTCGTCAGAGCGAGTCCGAGACGGAGCGACAGACTGACCAGACTCACCGGTACTGAGCATGAGAGAGATATACTGTGCTGCGATTGTAGCGAAATCAGCACCCGACAGGCTTGCAAAGTTAGAAGAGACACTGGACAGCCACCCCGGGGACAGTAAAAGGTAAAGGTAAAGGTCATCCCATAACCTTTCAGGTCGTAGGGAGTGAGGTGTTAGAGACCCCACTTTTCTCGGGGCCAGCTTTTACATGAGGGTGGTGCCAATCTCCTCTCCCTCGCTGCCTTACCTTCCCCAACCCTCTATGGAGTCAGGTAACCATTCCCGTCAGCTGGGTCGACTGGGGGAAGTATGCTACGCTTATCGGGAATTGAACCAGCGAGCTCTCGGTTCGGACGCCAGTGCACTAACCACTCGGCCATCCGCTTCCAGGAACAGTAACATTCTTCTATAACGGACGAACTCTTCGGTCGAGTGCCATACTCGAAAAAGAGTTTACCTGTAACCTCGTCTGAACTCCTAGTCTACGGACTTACATTTTACAAGTGTAGAAAAACAAGAAAGGGGAGATACAATCGACATTCAAAGCCACATTGCTCGATTAAATAAAATCTCTTTCCAAGTACACGTGTTTATACAAAATTGACCACGTACCTGACCAGTCAACTTGTTCTCCATAGCCGCCAGGCCGTCCTTGCTGTTGGGCAAAATAATAAAGAGACTGTAGTCACCTCCCTTGTACGGGAGTTCCAGAACGCGCGCGTTCAGTTCTGGAACATTCTTCACGGAGAAGGCACCAATCTGGGACATCAAAGGCACCTGTTTAACAGCACCCGAGACTGAAGTGAAGCTGGCATTCCGGGTGTGCAGCGGATCGAACGTAGATATCCATGAAGCCTGTGTGTTCCGGGAGACAATGGTGTAAAACATTGATGCCGTGCACATCTTGATGGTCTGTAATGTTTCCACCCGCTCACCTTATCACTTTCCAATATCATTGTGGCAGAAAAAAATGGAATACAAAGAGTCTTGGAATCTGACAATATTTTCAATTTTTTTAAAACGGTGAGTGGACATATTTGGGTATAAAATGGACTGTAAAGTTCACTTTAATATGAAATTTCTCACCTCAAAGAACAACGCGTTTAAAAGCGCGAGGACGGTATTATCAGTGATGGCGCCAGGCTTCAGGAAGTTTGTGATGGCGCGTTTTGTCACCTCCTCTACCCACGTGTTGATGGCCTGCTCCGGGTTGGGTCTCTGGAAGGGCTGTAACCCTGTCCCGTAGTAACGGTTCATGTTGTCTGCGTAGCTGTCAAACACACGATAGAGGGCGTATTCCAATAATAATACATTTGTTCTTAGTTTTAAGGTAAAAAGTAGACCCCAGTAAAACAATTATCCATAGATTTATAACAGTTTGAACAAAGGAAAATTTGCTAAGCTAGCTTTGGGAGTTGGTCTCTCTCTCTCTCTCTCTTCCTTTATATATATATATATATGTAAAATACACACTCACCCATTATATAATGTGTGTGTGTGTGTGTGTGTGTGTGTGTGTGTGTGTGTGTGTGTGTGTGTGTGTGTGTGTGTGTTTAAAAACGCCGAACTCGTAATATGTAACGCTGCTGACAGTAATACCTTTCTGAAATCATGATCTTGGCAGCATCATAGTAGAGGGCATTGGCCATGCGTAGTGTGAGGTTAGAGGTCGGGTCATTGGTGGTCATGGAGGTCATGAGGGTGTGAATGTCACTGTGTACATTCTGACCAGGCTGTACGGCCAGTGTCGTCTACATAAAAAATCAGATCAAATTGTCAGGTATAACGAAGACAGATATACGGTATGAGTCATATGGTAAAGAGGGTGTCACCGTTCTTTGCTGGTGTAAGAAAAATTGTTACCTACGATGACCTGACGTATACCTCGACCTATGGAAAATATTAACACGTTAGCTCAGATTCAACCAACCCCGAACAGTTTAGTCCCATTTTAAAAGTATTATATTCTCCAATCCATAACACACACACGCACGCGCACAAGGTTAGACAGATTTCATTTAGAAAGGTCTCATCAACATCCCTACCATTAGTTCTCGCTCTGTGTCTCCTCCTGCGCCCAGCAAAGTCATGGTTAAGGCCGTATACACGCTCAGTGGGGAGTAGATGATGTTGTCATGGTTACCAGAAGCCAGACGTTTGTACAGCGAGGTTCCGAAGGATGAGGTGGACAAGGAAAGCGATGAAGCTCGGCGATGTCTAGGGCTGGCTGTTGACGACGACCAGACAGTAAAACGATGAGAATTGAAGGCGAAAAAGACGATATAAACCCTTTGTTTTCGTAACGTATGTACATGACTCTTTATTCTTGAAGCCAAGAATAGCACTTATATAAAAGGATAATATGGTGGATCAGAGAATGAATAAATTATAAAATAAAAACGAGAATGTAAAGACAGTCCCTTAAACTCGAAGTCGGTTCTATTGGGGCCCGTTTTTTTTTATTAGCGCCCATTAGGTCTCCCTTAATGTCCCCTACCCTCTAAAGATTCAGCTACTCATTGCCCACATGGCTCAGCTGCGTCATAAGGGTATCGAACCGGCTATCGTGAACATCTTCGGGCTTGACAGCGTCTCGCTAGCCACAAGTCTTTCGATTTCCCCTTGCTAATATATGCTTATATAACAAATATGCTTATATATAACTGATATATACACACACATCTAGTTCGTAACCATCCAAAAATAAAAGCATTAATCTCACAATCATTCAGAGCTGCTTGTAAAAATCTGTGTCCATTCAGATAAGTTATCCTGCCCTTTTGAACTTTGAGAGTATTACAGGGTTTTTACAATATCTTGAGATACTCATCAAAATATATGCTTTACAAGAGACACAGCAGTCTGTAGAGGTAAACATATTGATACAATGCAAATTTATATATATATATATAAAGGATGTCGTTAACATTATTATTTCGCGTATCTAGCAAAGCAAAACGAAGAAAGGAATTCGGGTAGTTTTTTCCTTTTTTGTTAAAAGCTCTGTCTTGGTGACAAGTCCATTGTGTGTCAAGTTATTTTGATTATTAAGAAATGGATCAGACTGCTTACCAGCTGTCAGGGCCAGACACAGCAGGAGAACCACCACAGTGCAAAGTCCAGAAGCCGCCATGACACTACCCGAAATAAAGTCTGCGATAAGTTCTGTGTGAAGAGCAGCCTTATATTCCAGCGAAGCTCAGCGATAAAGATCACCTGGCTTCTACATCTGAGATAAGAATCAGCTGACTGTGAGGCTATCTTGAATGTTTCTTCCTGTATGACATGGTTCGTGATAACTGTTACAGTGTTCCTGATGCCAACGCAAACATGTTCCTCGTGGAAGTCTTACCACCCACTGACCATAATCTTGCAGAGGGGCACTATGTACAATAATCACTCCTCAGTCGTTGACAAGTCTCGCCACATGGCTCACGATCCCCATACCCTTGTTTTTCCCAGAAAACACAAATTTCAAAACACACACACACACACACACACACACACACACACACACACACACACACACATTCCTCTCTCTGTCTCACGAACAGGTACGTGTTTCTTCACACAACAGAATATAAAATGACTGGCCTGAGTAGGCCATTATCCTTTACCATACTGACATAATAAAAAATGTATCAAGTATATTTTTAAACGTCAGATCTCTTCCCTGTTCGTCGTCGCTGGGGTCGGGCAAATGTCCTCTAAAAAAAAAGTATATTCCGTTTTTCAACCCTGGCGACGGGGAACTACTTTCAACCAGACTGTTGTCATTGTTGACATGCACAATTTCACTCATTGAAACATAGAGCAATTGGTAGAACAGTGGTATCTGACTAATCCCAGAGTTTGTGTGTGGGAGGACAATGCTGGGATCGTGACAGGTGTAAGCTCAGCGGACGTGACTGAGTTGCTTACATACATGGGGCCTTTCTGCCCCCTGGCTTCCAGATGTGAGTTGTACCCAGAAAACTTCAGGAGTTATACATGCGACTACACGACATCAGAGGTTGTTGTTGAGGTTTTGCCATCAGGAGAAACTTATCTACAGACATCGTGATATAAAGTGTGTCGAGTAAAACAACACGGATATTTTGGTGTTAGTGTGGGTAACAAGTTGCACTTTATTTTCTTACACAGTCACATTCATTTAATCATTCTTTGTTTATTCACACACACACACACACACACACACACACACACACACACACACACACACACACACACACACACACACACACAATCTCACACACTCTCTCTCTCTTACTATCTGTTTATCTCAATCAACCCTTCACACATATATTGACCTTTCGATGTCAGCAACTGTTGATTTCTTTGTTTCAGAAACTTTGTTAATCAATTTTATAGTCAAGATAATTTTATATTCTTCAAAGTATCGTGTAGGCTGCGTTAGGAAATGTGTATTGGCTTCTGAACGGCGAAGAACATCAGTGCAAAATTTTTCAGCGCAGTTTGATTGGTTAATATTTCTTTTCGGATGGAAAACAAAAGAAGTGAGAGATTTTGATTTGCACAGATAAACTGATCTTCAAACCTCTCGAAATCAAGGGTCACTGATAATTAGTAAACAAGAGGAACATTGTAGAGAATTTGTGTTTGTTTGAACGTACAGCAGTCTTTTAAGCTTTTGGTTTGATAGAAAGCAGTAAATGCAAACTTACACACACACATCAACAAACACAGTATGCACGTCAACTAACATTTCTACATGTAAACATCTTTATTGACGTTTGCTTAAAGTCACCTGTAGGATTTCCCGGATCATCTCATTGTTATAATTGTCTTACCTACTTTGTCGATCATTATTATTTCTCGCTCTCTTTCTCTTTCACGCACGCACTCACTCACGCACGCACACACAGCCAAAGGTTGAAGCTGCCATGTCGCTCCTTCTGTTGCCGTCAAAATTCCTAAGAGATAGGGTAGCTCTACATCTCTGGGCTGACTGATGGCATCTCAGTCTTACTTTTCTAAGCCATCATTGAACATGCGATAGTTTCGTTCATTCATTTACTCATTCCCTTGACTGGCGCTATCTTTTGATCAGCTACCCACAGGCGCGGCGACTCACGAAGTTTGCCACAGAGGCCATGTCTGTGTATAATTGTTAATAAGTTTGGTCTTTGTTTGAACGTGGTTTTTGTGTCAATCTGTTTTAAAGTTTGTTTTTGCTTTTTCTTTTGAAGGCGCATTGAGTCGACTCTGGGGTTGAAAATTGCGCTATATAAATCTGAATAATAATAATAATAATAATAATAATAATAATAATAATAATAATAATGTTCTGGACGGCAATAAGCATGCCTTGATATGGCCAGTTCTTTCTGTTAAGTTCCCCAGTCATTTTAAAACATAATTCACCTCGGCATCGTCCTCCATCAAAGGTGCTCACAGGGACGGCCATGCAGTATTGTACAGGGTCACATGATCAAACCGAACGAGTTCGCGCCATGTTGTTGGTGCAAGAAGTAAGGGCTTTCTATAAGAAATTATAAGATGCACTTTGAATCAAGATAGTGAAATGAATATTTTAATAATCAAACACATCCTAGAAAGAGAAGAAGACTAGAGTGCTGTGCAACGAGATGTGGGCATGTGCAGGGATGTGACGTGCGTGTTTGTCCACATGTGGGACGTTTTACTATTTACTGATTCGGCAAGTGGACAAAATGCGCTGTTTGTGTTGGTTGGCAAGTGATAGACTATGAATCATTGGGTTCTTTTTAGTACCTGCACTCTTTGTTCAAGCCATTTCTTGCGTAGCACAGATGTCAACACCCCAACTGGTCAGGAAGATTAAATAATCACTTCATCAAATTTGCTAATGAAAGGATTTGTGAGACAGTTGAAGGTTGTTCTCGCTACAGCTGTTTCAGATCATTCGGAATGAGCTACTGCTTGCAATGAAATAAAATGAGTTATTTGTTATCGTTACATGAAGTAAAGGTAAAATCTAGCCAGTAGCCCAGTAAAGTACAATTTCTGAAAAAAACTAAATTTGCTATTCTGCTCCACACAAAGACCTTGTCCCTTTGTAAATAACATTCTAGAGTGAGTGAGTGAGTGAGTGAGTAAAGACTCATAAAAATGTGTTCTAGAGTATATTTTTAGTTTTTATTCCTTTCGAAGGAGACAAGAATATTGTTTACTTGGCACATTGCTCAACACGAAAGAAGTCAGCCACAAGTAACGAGCAATCAGCTAACATCACAGGGCGCGATTCCCATTGGTCGCCCTGAGGGGGACCAGTGACGTCACCTATGAAGAGGTTGGTCCCGTTGACCTTGTCGCAAAGCACGAACATAGGGATGGTCGGTCTTGAACTCCGGCGGCGGTGGCAAGATGGAGGCCGCAGCTTCACCGATAAACGTCAGCCTCTTTGCTTGAGAAAGAACTTGTGTCCTCTGCCCATTCGCTCATTAAAGAATTTGTGAGACAATGGAATGTTGCGGCTCTACAGATCTAAGGATGCTATCACTCGTACTTGCATCGTGCTAAGCGAGGTGAGTTACTGCTCTGGCGGTGTAATAAAATTGGTTATCATTTGTCACGTAACACGAAGTAAAAGTTAGCCATCAGAAACAATTTCTGACAAGTTTATAGCTTTACTATTCTGTTCCACATAAAGTGCACTCATAAAAAGTGACTATTTTATAGCCTTATACAGTCATTTTTATTTCTGAATCCTTTTGCATTAGGCATTAGGCAGAAAAATCCTTGCTGTTGGCAATGTGTTCAACACGAAACGTCACAAAGCTCTGCTCTGAGTAACGAGTAGCAGACGTCACAGGGTGCGATTCCTACTGGTCGCCATGAGGGGGGTCAGTGACGCGACCCATGAAGAGGTTGACCCCGTTGACCATGTCGCGAAGCACGAACATGAAGGGATGGTCGGCTCTGAACTCCGGCGGCGGTGGGATGATGGGGGCCGCAGCTCCAACACCGATAAACGTCACAGCAGCCGCTTTCGTTCCGATTTCCGCCACCTTAAGTAAAATAAACGATGGCACGTTATCAAAACTACGAATAACCACAGCGAGAATCAAGAGAAACGGAAAGAAAAAGGATGAAAAAGAGCAAACATTTTCCTCAGAATCCTTCACACACACACACACACACACACACACACACACACACACACACACACACACACACACACACACACACACACACACACGCACACACACGTCTTCTCACCTCGATCATTGCTTCGTGAATAATCTCATTGACAGACAGTGTCGGTCCCGCCGTGTCACGCACCATGCCGGAGAAGTTGGCCCTCACAGCGTCAAATACGATGTTAAGACCCAGTGTCTCCAATGGTCCGTTCAATTTTTTATTCATGCGCAGAGTGAACTTTGGCACGTACACTTCGTATAGTTGCGCCGGTGTCATTGATGTTAGCGCACTTTCCAAGATCTTTGCATGAAGAATAAATTTTAAAAAATGATTATTAAGTCCGATTGATGCACAGCACATTTTCCCCCAAGACAGATACATAGTTGATTAGAATAACTTTTATTTCATGCAAAGTATTGCTTGCCTGCTCATTAAAATTGGCCACTTTTGTGTTATGCAGGAATATAATATGTTGATATGCGCTAATATGATAAGCTGATATATAGTGATTGATATTCAGTAATATATGTTGATATTTTGCAACTTGACATGTCCATATGCTTTTTCAACTGCGGCTGAAGTCGTTATTTCGGCGAATATTGTCAGTGGCAAAGCATTTATCTTGTCCAAATACAAGAGTACAAAACAAAGAGCATCTCAGTCTGAAAATTGTAGAAGCACAAACAGGATGCCGTTGGACTGTATCTTACAGACGCACAAAGTACTTTTCATTGCTGATATGTCATAAAGTATTACTTTTCTAAGTGATATACTTGTGTCTGTAAAATTTATAACCATAGGGAAGGAATGCTGTTTAGTCACCGACGGCACCATACTATGTATTTGACCCCGCCCTTGACCCGGAGTCACGCTACTTTCACCAACTTTGACCCGCTTGACCCGACTCCAGTAGGTTCGAAACCTTTTAGTTTCTGTGCGTGTGGTGACATCAGTATTGCCAAACAGAATGTTTAGAAGCGCATACGTGAATGGCAGATTTTGTATTTGTTCGTTTCCAGAATCTTCTTCAAATAATGTCTATCAGCACTTGTGAGTGTGGGAGCAGAGACAGAGTGAGTGCAGAGAGTGCGTGAGGTCGTCAGGGGTGTGTCGCGTTTGGTCAGCTCATGTCCCTGGTAGATTTATGTTTCGGTATGTAGCCTGTTGCCAGCGTACTTTGGCTGACATTGCTCGTAAGCCATCGTATGTACACACTGTAATTAATGTGAAGTTACTCAACGGCTCTAGAGACTCATGACCGTGAGAGTGGTACAACAGATTCAGGACCCACGACCCACTGGTGACGACTTAAGAGCCCGAGACTTATTCAGCCTCTTAGTTAACGCCTTTGCTAATTGAATCATAATACTGTCCATAGATATTTACGCTCTCACCTGTCCACTCAGCTTACTCTCCAGATTCTCCAAACCATTTTTGGTGTTGGGCAATAGAATAAAAAAGCTGTAGTCGCCTCCCTTGTAAGGCAGTTCCAGAACGTGGGCGTTCAGTTCTGAAACATTCTTCACGGAGAAAAACTCCTGTTGGTACATCAACGGCACCCGTTTAACGGCATCTGAAATTGTGGTGAAGTCGGCATCCCAGGTGTGGATCGGTTCAAATTTAGAATTCCACGTGGCCTGCGCAAGATTGCAAGATGATATTAAATGGTATACTTTTTTAAAGTTTGTGGTTTATGGCTTATGATAATAAGGTGAGTCATAAGAGTTGAGAAAAAAAAAACAGAACAGGAATATTACTTTTATATTTGACTTGAATTGCACTTAAATATGTAGTGAAAAGCCGTTTACAAAATGTATTGAAGCTTTCACCTGGAAGAACACAGCGTTTAGAAGCATGAGTACGGTATCAGCTGTGATGGCGCCAGGCTGCAGTAAGTTGGTGATGGCGCGTTTTGTCACCTCCTCTACCCACGTGTTAATGGCTATCTCCGGGTTAGGTCTCTGGAAGGGTTTCAGCCCCGCCCCGTAGTACTGACTCATGTTGGCCGCATATCTGTCAGACACATCAGCAGCGTGTATTTACATGTAAAACTTCATGGTTACAATTTGGACGGGTATTGTAAATAAGTCGTTGAAATAAAAAAAACGATTTTTAAAATATGTGAAGACGTCTTGGAACTCTAAATTGTATAGAAGATCAGAATTACAGCACAGGCTTGATCAACCACAATGAGACAAACAGCGAATCCATCTGGAAAATCCCACGATAAATATGAATCATGAGGTCATAAAATAAAATGTCTTTTAACAGCCGACATTATTAAAAAAAATCTAATCGGCTGGAGCACATAGTTATATAAGTATATATATAATATTTGTGTAAGTGCGCATGTGTGTGTGTGTGTTTGTTTTTGTGTGTGTGTGTGTGTGTGTGCATGTACATGTGTGTGTGCATATACGTTTGTATGTGTGGTTAGAGAAAAAAAATATACTGTTTAAAAGTTGTAAAGTTGAGGTGTCCTGACGGAAATACCTGTCCGAGATCATCACATTAACCGCATCATAGTACAGGGCATCGGCTATACGTAGTGTGAGGTTAGAGGCCGGGTCATTTGTAGTCATAGAGGCCATGAGAGTGTGCAGGTCACTGTGAATGTTCTGACCAGGCTGCACGGCCAGTGTCGTCTGCAGACAGAAGAAACATATGACTGTGAACTTGACAGTCTGTGAATGTAAATAGCAAACACTCTACTACAACATAATCGACAGATATTAAAACTGTATCAGCTAATCTTTTGAAGAATGATTTTAAGGCAAAAGATAATACCGCACACACAGGCGCATGCACGCACGTTTACACGGACACAGTTAAGCACATCATTTGCTAAATTTGATGTTGAATTGATGTTGAGAAGAAGAAGTGGCCTACACATAAAACAATTTGGCACTGTGGTTGATGGGAGGGAGGACCACCGGTATATGAGTAAAAATTAATGAAAAGATCGAGGATGAAAGATGTTAATGTAGGAGAGATGAAGGTCGCTTGTTTGTTAACGCTGCTGATGCTGCTGTTGTTAGTGTCTTTCTTCCACTTGTTATTTCATTGCTCCTGGGTTCAGGAGGACTGGCAGGTCCACACCAGTAGCGATCCCTACACTACACTGTTTCCCTAATCTAGGTTGAGTTTTTCTTTTGGTTTGTGTTATTACATTTATCCGTATCCACGTCTAATTGTGTCTTAAGCAACGCTATCTTTTTTTTTTTTTTGATATACATATCATGAGAGGTACACATATTTATTATTTAAATCCTTTTGAAATTGATGATAGCCCAGCTTTTTATTTTGAGTGTCAGGGATTTTCTTCGCTACCTCTCAATACCTAAAAAAGGATTATGTATTGTTCCTACTGCAAGTTCACTCTCTGTGTCGCCTCCTGCGCCGAGCAGGGTCATACTCAAGGCCGTGTACACGCTGAGCGGGGAGTAGATGATGTTGTCATGGTTACCAGATGCCAGACGCTTGTACAAGGAAGTTCCGAAGGATGACGTGGACAACGAAAGCGACGAAGCTCGGCGACGTCTCGGACTGGCTGTTGATGATAACGAGATAAGGTAAATACTCGGGAGTGTATTACTGAAGAATAGGTTCACATGCTTTTTACACGTAACATGGATGTCGACAACAAGATAAATGTTAGCTATAAATGTCCAGAACTTTCTTTCTGAAGATAATAAAGGGAAAAGTAGATAACAAGAGGAATTTTACGCTTAAAAATATATCCAAGGGAGCTGCTTACCAGCGGTCTGTGTCAGACACAGCAGGAGAACGCACACAGCACCAAGTTTGGAAGCCGCCATGGATCAGTTTTGGGGGAACGAACCCTGTGGAGGGCGATATTTGCGGCCCAAGCTTATATTAGAGCCACGTGCAGGGTTACAAGTCCCACTGCTCCAATGATTGAATGGGGGAGGCTGTCTTCGCTTTGTCTAGTTTTGAACCATATGCTTCCCGTTAAGGTAATGAAAATAAAAAAATGTATCATTCCCACGTGCCGATTATAGGTCTGTTATCGTAATTTTTTTTAAATGTTTTTTGAGAACAGATTGTATACAATCGTTAAAACATGTTTGAGTCAGCATGTTCGTTAAGCACGTCTGTAGTGTTTTTCTAGCATCGGTAAGCTTCATGGATTTCAAATAACATTTTGTCTGGAAACAAAATCTTGGCTGCCACAAGCATGTAGGGAAATACCTGTTCTCTCGGGCGAATGGCAGAAAAGAATTCAATTCAAAATCAGGTAGACATCACTCTCATCATTAATTAACATAGATACATGGCAAAACTTACAGAGTTTCTTTGCCGAGTGGTGAGAGGAAGGAAAAGAGAACTACACATGGAGTACTATGTGGAGGCTATGACAAGCTATGACCTTAAAATTCCTTAAAATGGAGGAGGTCAAGAGGTCAAGCTGCTAGGCGGGGCTTTCCTAGCCCAGTCTACTGGGGGAAATACTTTGGTTAAACATTCATTTTGGACGGAGTGGTCTGTAATTGCCGGGAAGAATAAGCCATTTTTTTTTTTTACTCGCAGTCACATGATGTGACTTTAACCAAACTCTTTGTTTGCGAAACTTAGGAAATTTCTCGTTAGACAAAACTGGATGTTTCCGCATTTCAAATCTGGTGTTTGTTTTATGAACTTTCGTCGGATCGGCTGTTTGTGCTTAGTTAGATTATGTCTTTCGGATGCAGTCCTTTATCAAAAAAAGAAAATGTGACGAACTTATGGCCGAAGCCATGTTAGAAACAAGCCCTTTACTCAAAACCATCGATAACTTTATTCATAACAAAACCATTTAATCAGAAAGGTGAATAACTATGCTACATACATCTTGATAAAATAATAAAAAATATTTCAGTTATAACAAATAAAAAATAAGAAAAAAGACAGTTATGGATCTATATTAGAAAGAAAGAGACCGGAAGTGGAACAGAGGACACAACCTGAGGATGAGAAGCACATGTCGAGTTGACATCTCGCCCACACAGTAGGGAGAGGCAAATTATTCATATCTGAGACATGTTTGGGACATGTAGGTGTAAGCTTGTTCTAGAGCCATCCTGAGATCTTAGCAGGTGCAAGTTCAACACAACTGATTGAGCTGCGCATACTTACAGACTTCAGGGACACCAACCTACCACCAACCTACCTGAAGCGACCTGAGTTTTGATGTCGGTCCGGACGACTTGGTGCAGCTACACAAGTGCCTTCACTCTCAAAAGAGGACAGAGGTGATGTTGTTTTCTGGTTTTAGCATCAAGGTAAAAGAAAGTAATCTTTGTGAAAATGAACGTATGTTTATGTGTCTGTGTGGGAGCTGATCCTGATTTGAACTTGTATTAATCGTCACGGGATTTGTAACATGTGAACGACGTTTGACCAGACTGTTGATGGCGATGTTCCCAGAAACTTTGACGGAGGAAAACGATAGACACACATAATAGAACTATTGCTCTATAGACGGACAGACAGACATACCACAGATTCGTTGGTTCGAGGCTGTGGCTGGAAAACATTCCTCGCTCAACCAGCAGAAATGGGTACAAGGCTGTGGTGGAATATTCTTCTACTTCCCTAGTAAAAATAGGAATAAGACTGTCTAGAAAAACCCTGCTAACCCAACAGAACTACTCTGTTCATGCAGCAGAAAGGGGTAGCTGACTTATCAGGAGAAACAAATGATACGGAAGGAGAGTTTCAAGCTACATCTTCCTTAGACTTGACTTGGTGAACCACTTAATAACGTTCACTGGCGCTGGGATTCTCGTCAGCGTGCATATTTACTTCTACATTATATATATCTTAACCACTCACCTTACCTTGTCGCCTCACTTAAGGACCGCTCCTGCACCCCATCCGGTCCCAAGTGTGTTTTCTATGTTCTAAAGAGAATCTCATTGTCCAGGCAGTGCAGTAAAGTTTGCACTTGGTAGCTTTTGTGCATGTGTCTAACTAATAAAAAAAGCAATACGAGAAAATCCGGTCTGGCTGCTGGACACAGTCACGGATGCCTGGAAGAAACAGGCGGATGTTTTTGGATTGCTCGAGGCTGTAAATGGAAAATAAACCTGCTCCTGCCCAGTGAAAAACGGTTAATTGCTGTACCAGGAGAAATAGCGATTGTGGAAGGAGTGATTCGTGCTCAGCCTTCAGCCCTAAACCCAGTGCACCACCTTATTACATTCATACCCTCGTGCTTCCTAGTCTATGGCCATCTTTAGTTCTATCTTCCTCTTTTCTTTACCTCATCCCTCACTTCTTGTACCCTGGGCTGTACACGGACCAGCATCCCACAGAAGGGAGCGCTGGGTCCACAAACGAATATTCAAGCGCAGTGATGCGGTTATCACGATGGATAAACTAATTTCTAAGTTTAAGCTTTGTTTATCTGTTCTTAACATCTTCAAGGCTGTGTCAAGCCATGGCTGTTACCAGGTTAGATGATGGAGCGAACATTACTATACTTATTTATACTGTCCCTCGCAGCTCGCCTTTTCGAACCGCTTAGTTAGTAGCAAAGAACTTTTGCAATCTGAATGCAGTATGTGGGTGCCGACGAAGTTTGCTGTTTCATTTAATTCTAAAGACACGTGTTAGGCCCTGTATGAAGCATGTGGTGTCACAGCGCTGACTTGGCGTCTCTGTTCGTATTCTATTGCAATAATGAAATATTACTAGGAATGATCACTCATCATTTTCATCTTTTTCCTGCGTTCAAGATATACCTTTTAAATTTGCGATGGTCTAGAATCTGCTCACGTAAGTCTTTCATTGACCCCAGTTAAAGTGGAAATTACAATTTGTCTCTCGTACAAAGTTGTGAACAAAAACAATGCCTTTTTTGAAGAAAAAGATCTCTCAGTACCGTTTTTAAATCCGGCAAACTAATGGAGCGCAATGTCTTTAAAGTAGTTGTAAGTCCAATTGTACAGGCTAATGAGTAAATCTATAGATATATATTGTGTTTCTTTCCATTTGCTTTATGAACGATTATAAGCAGGAAAAATCCTTGTATGTATGTAACTAAACGAATAATACAACCTTCTAAAAATAATTAAAATTAAAATTTAAAAATAACTTTACTGCAAGCCGTCGGGATCTTGTCCAGGCCTCACAGAAGTTGATGTGGAACTCGTCCTACATAAAGACTCGCAACTTCACCACCATCTCATCGGGTGTCCCGTAAGTCATCAAGCAATTTCACCGTTAAACAAATTTGAGATCGCGAATCGTGCATTTTAGAGCTGTCATGCATGGAAAGCATTTACAGCCTTTCGTCACTTTGCCAGACAAGCAGAGTGGTCTGAAGACGTGAAGAGCAGGCTGATTGGTCAGGTATGTCAACGAATAGCTGAGCTATTAAGTAGAAACAAATCTTAGGAGAGGTCTGTGTTCAGAAATCAACTCTGTGTAACGTGCTGTAACTTGAAAGTTTTATGCTAAAATAAATGTTGATAAACATGTATAGCTTGTTTTGAGATATGTCAACGTGAGATATGTGGATGCATGTGGACATGGAAGTGTTTATATAGATGTGGATGTGGAAGTGTATATGTATATGTGTGGTTGTGTAAGTAACCTTTCATGTTTGTTTTATTGTTTGTAACTTATGTCCCTGATACAACTTTGCTTCCAAAATGGCTTCTTATATTAAAGACAAGCACTTGTTCAATGCATAGCTCCACAGTCTATGAGATATGTTTGGAAGGCAGTTGAGAGAGTAGCTACATAAAGCAGCAGCCACTACTAGTTAGAGTAAGATGACAGCTTCACGACACATATCCAAATCAGAATTGGAACAGAAGCGATGAGTAGGCTAGGCAGGCTCTAACCCAACATCACCATCAGGTTTTCTATGAAGTTCAAACTGTAAAACTTCCTCGTAACTCTTCTAGTTCGACCATGCGACCCGGCACTTCATTCAGCCTAAGGTCGCCCTTCATGGTATCAGGACAGAGTAAGAACTGGTTGGAAAAATTAAAGTGGTTGGCAAAAATAAAGGGGTGGACTGGTGCTTCCATGCAGGATCAACTCCCCACCCCTTTACAGGTCTGAGTGCTGAGCTTTGTCAGTCGCTGTATCTATCCATTGTTACTCATTCCCTTCCCGATGACAAGCACTGTTGAACCAACATAGCTTTTGATAGCAATTAAGGGATGAATAAGTGACTTGTTTACAAAACAATTGCGCAGCATCCACTAGCCAATTTATTATTTCTTACGATAAAAATTTAAAAGGTCATCCTCTTCTGCGTAAATATGTTTCATCTGCGTTTAAAGAAAAAACACTGCCAGATGTTTCTTCCATCGACGTTAAAATTAAATTGATCCACACACCCTACCTGAAAAAAATCCGCAAGATCAAGACTGTTTCCTATTTAAAGACATTATAAGCGTCTAAATGAGTCTGGTAGTGTTTAAAAACAGAATAAAAAACCCGCCTTCAGCTTGCTCCAGTTTTTCTATGGAGACAGGCCATTTTTCTTCCGGAGTAATCTCCTTGTCCCTGTTTTCTGACATTCGCTGTAAAACTTAAGACTACACATCCGAGATATACTTCATAAGAATTATGATGTGACACTGGCTGCCTGGTACAACAAGAGTCTTTTGTCACCACAGTAGCTAATTGTACCGACACTAGCAATGGCAGGACGGCAACTAACTTTTAATACCGTAAATGTTGTAGATGTTGATTATTACTACAGCAGCTCTATATATATATATATATACGTGTATATATATATATATCTTACACTGTACGTTTGCTAAAAAGTAAAAGAAGAACACCTCTTTGTAATGATAGAAGTAAAAGTGACTGGTTCGTCATGTCTTAAGCATGGTACATAAAGGCAGAGCTTAACCATCTCATTCTTTCATATTTCTGCTTCTCTTGTAAATCACATACCTATGTCCAGAGGTAGATTTTCCCAAAGGTTGGCTAGAATGAGGCAACATTCCCCTAAAAAAAATTGAGGACCGACAACAGTTTCTTCTTAAGTGTCAATTCTCCATCATCGCCAGCGTCCGCTATTTTTACAACACTTTTGCTGCTAACAACTGAAAGGACTGGAACTTTGTAATGTTTTTGTTACGAAGAAGTTTCAACAAACACACAGATGTAAATCAGAGAGAAAGAGAGCAGACACATCTTCAGCAAACACGATGATAGGTAAGAGGCAGAACCTGGCAAACAAGAGCAAAACATCCTGCAATTTAAAACTGTTGACAGTAGGAACGGACGCGGTCGAGCCAATCCCCCCAGTCACGTGACTCGCCTTTTTTTCATCACACGCGCAGTGAGGTCAACAACCTGACACATCCTCCCGCGTATAAAAGGCTGCACAACTGCTTCTTCATCTGACTTCATCAACAGCAACAACAAGAAAACCCTGCAATGACTGGAGAGAGACAGTGCGGTCTGCTCGTTATCCTGCTGTGTCTAGCAGCGACCACTGGTAAGCAAATATTTATATTTTCTTTTCACAAGCGTAGGACTTGATCATTTACACACCTGAGAAGCAAGATGACCAGTCAGCACACTTGCACGTTCATTGTTTTCTCCACGTTTCTGACTCCAATCATTTATTAGATGTTTTTGTTGCTTCAATTTGAAAGAACAGAATGTTACCGCTTAAAGAAATTATACATTGTTATATCTTTACCAGCTGATTTCAATTTACAAGCATCTCCGTTGGGGATCATGTAATAACTTCACAGAGAATAGATATGTCTCACAGTGTATTAGTGTATCCATTACTGTGTGTACTTCCCACCCTCTGTCATCTACTTTTTTGTGGAGGCGTGGAGAGTGAGAGAGAGTGAGAGAGATATTGGTATTAATAATAATATTATTAATATTGGATATTCATTTTTACATTGTGATAGGGAATAGTGTGTATCTATCAGTTCTTTTTTTCTAAAAAAAATGTGTGTGTGAAAGAGTGTGTGTGTGTGTGTGTGTGTGTGGACGTGCTTGATAGTGTATGAGAGATAAAGCAAGGAGGGGGGGCGGAGTATAGCTGTGTAATTGTGTGTATGGATGTATATAAATGTATATACACACATATATAAGAAAATGTGTTTGTGTATACTCCTGCATAAGAGAACGAGTTAATGTTGAAAAGTAAGAAAAGGTTGAAAGCGAAATAAATCAACGAAACTGGTTTATTTCCTTCTCCAAACGAAAGGCCCTAGAAAAACTGCTGTTCTCGCTTTACTTGTCCTCTCCATTATCGTCAATTAACATTCAAAAGATTACTCAACTTTTCTGAGCTTGCGCGCTGACAAGAGAAAATCGCTGGCGAAGCTCTGCTCTACGAGTACACGTGCACTAAGTTGTGGTACTGATGTCCTCAACAGCAGGTGACAATCATACCTTAGTTCCACCTCTCTCACGGCCCACGTCGTCGTTCGGAACCGCGCTGTACAAGCACCTGGCTTCTGGTAACCAAGACAACATCATCTACTCTCCCATCAGCGTGTACACAGCCTTGGCCATGACCTTGCTGGGGGCAGGAGGCGACACGGAGCTTGAACTGAGGGTAAAGATCACGTGTGTGTGTGTGTGTGTGTGTGTGTGTGTGTGTGTGTGTGTGTGCGTGCGCGCGTGTTTTTTTAATGTTATCTGTGTAGACGTTTTTGTCTCAAGTAACAACGTTTCGTTTGGCTACTTTAGAGAAAATAGACCCTGCCGAGGAAAGTTTCTTGAACTGTCTTACTTGTGTCTGCTTTCCTTGTTACTTGCAGACGACACTCAACATATCTCTCGGCCAGAATATTCACAGCAACCTCCGTACCTTGTTTGCCTCCATAACAACAAGTAACCCGGATGCTAACCTCACGCTACGCCTGGCTAATACTTTGTATTACGATGCAGCTCAGATCAACATCACAGACAGGTATCAATTTCAGTGTGGCTTGAGTACATTGTGAAAACTTTTTTTAAATGAGACAATTTCGTGACCAGCCGGTCGTTATGCCGGTAGCAGCTTTGTGTCCGACATGTATTACTGTCAGTAGTCCATTTGGCACATAAACAAACTACTTTAAAATGTCAACATAAATCACTGTCACTGAATCTTTGCTTAGGTATGTGTGTGTGTGTGGTCCGTATATGTTATGAATGTATGGGTGTTAGTGAGCATGTGTGAGTGATGCTGGTGTGTGTGTGTGTGTGTGTGTGTGTGTGTGTGTGTGTGTGTAGAAATAGCACATCCTGTAATTAGATCTCTCTCTCTAACACACACACACACACACACACACACACACGTATACTCACACACACACACACACACACACACACACACACACACACACACACGTATACTCACACACACACTCTCTCCCCCCACATGCAAATTCTATATATGTAATATAATTAGTTATGCTCCTTTGGTAAGAGAATATTCCTGATGACCATATTACACGTAGGCTTCACATTAGTTGTGACTTTACCTTTCCACCTAAGTTTTGCTGTTATAAATATTTTATTTTATTTTATAGTTTTATAAGTAAAGCAAAATATGGGTTAGAACTAGGATGCGATTCGTGTCTGTATGTGTTTATACATACACATTTATGTGTAAGTGTGCGTTCTTACGCGCACTTACAAACTCCTAATATTAAGCTTGACATATGAAACGATAAATCAAAATTTGACAAGAACTTCACACCTCTTAGCCAGGTGGAGCCGTGTACAGTGTTTATTAGCTTAATACTTTTTTCTCTCTTGTAAGTTTTGTTTCATTCGTATACTTACTTGTCATTTCAGTTACCTTACCCCTACTTAAACGACTTTCGTTTTTTCATCATATCAGTGGTAATTGAAATGTTGTCTTGTGACACAAAAGACATCCGAGACTTCGTTTCCATGAATAAATAAGTCTTTCATCAAAGGCGCCCCTTATTGTTACAGCTACGTTGCCAACATGAACCAGTATTACCAGACAGGGCTGAGGGCCTTCCAGAGACCCAACCCGGAGCAGGCCATTAACACGTGGGTAGAGGAGGTGACAGAACGCGCCATCACCAACTTCCTGAAGCCTGGTTACATCACACCAAGCACCATCATCATGCTTCTGAACGCGGTGTACTTTCAGGTGAGACCTGACGCCTCCAAGCTTTGTCGTCAAAGGTTTGGGGGAACCGCCTTCACTAATTGTACAAATAGAACAGATCAAACAATGTAAACTAGAAACATCTTCGTGGTCAATGATTGTTACTTACTTCTAGGTAACAGCATAATACACAATGTGTGTGAAACTATAAACTTGTCTACACTTATTTGTGCCTGCTTTAGAATCACTTAAGCGATCGTTTACAAAAGTGAAATAAAAATACACCTGGCCCAAAACTCATTCTGATCTTCTCCAGGCCTCATGGTTGTCGATGTTCGACCAGTCCGCAACCAAGTCTGATAACTTCACCACCCTCTCAGGTGTTGTCAAGCAGGTGCCTATGATGTACCAGCAGGGTTTCTTCTCCGTGAAGAACGTTCGAGAACTTGACTCGCGCATTCTCGAGCTGCCGTACAAGGGTGGCAACCACAGCCTCTTCATTGTTTTGCCCAATCACAATGGTCTACGGAACTTGGAGGGAACGCTGACTAGTCGGGTACGTGAATACAGACACAGACTTTCGGGTGCAGAATACTTCTGTTTAAATGCTTGTGTTTACATCAGCTAAATACCAGTTAACGTTACAAACTACACCTGTATCCATTTACAGATTATTATTGTAGCCGATTTTTGACTTTAGCCTACAATAATGTAGGCTGAACAGTCTGTATTAACGAATACGATTCATTCATTATTCTCAACACAACTTTGTCATACGTGTGCAGAACCTGGAAAGAGCTTTAACTTCTATGCCAAGCCGAGAACACCACAGAGTGTATTTGCCAAAGTTTGGATTGCGCTGGCGTAAAAGCTTGAACGAGCCGTTGAAGGCGCTGGGACTGAGCGACATGTTTGACGCCACAAGAGCCAACTTCTCCGGCATGGTGCGTGATCAGGGTGTAGCTGTCAGTGAAGTTCTCCATGAGGCCATGATCGAGGTGAGATACCGTGGTGTGTGTGTGTGTGTGTGTGTGTGTGTGTGTGTGTGTGTGTGTGTGTGTGTGTGTTCGTGCGTGCGTGCGTGCGTGCATGTGTGTGATATAGATATCTATATATATATATATACATCCACAAAGATAATACGGTGCTATCTATATGAATTTAGAATGATATATATTACTAAAAGCATTGTTGTCGTTGCTACTGCTGGTTTAGATGTTGTAACAGTTGTAACAATGATGGTCTCAGGTCACGGAATCTGGAACGAAAGCCGCTGCTGTCACATCTGTAAGCATTACCCGCACGGCGATCGTCAGGCCTCGACAGGAATTCAGGGCCGACCACTCCTTCCTCTTTGTTTTGCGAGACAATGATAAGGGAGTCATCCTCTTCCTTGGTCGTGTCGCTGATCCCACTCTGTAGAAACTGCACCGTGTGACCTCCGCCGATTCCTCAGTACTTGCTGTACACGGCTACATTTCCAGTTAAATTTTCTGATTTAAGATTTGGATAATATGAAATTATTTTAAATCTACTATCACTACTATAACCTGTCTCACTCTTTGCACTGGTAAACAATTGTTTACTTGTTTGTACGTCCGTTACGTCCAATATTGGAAACACTGGATGCTGTTAGTCCTAGTTGTATCATTTTATACCCAAGTAAACCACACACATATTCATAGATTCCACTCACAGTATGAGTGCAGTGAAGCTGTTGTTGTAACTGGCAGACTGTACACTGCACATCGCTAATATCTGTAGTACAGCACACGAGGAACAAAGCAATAAGAGCCAGAATGATTCAATCGTCTTGTTTTGGCGTCTGTATTTTGTAAACAATGTGTTGACCGCTCTTGACGGGGTAAACACTCAGTAGACTGTAGTTGCTTGGAAACTGCTCAAACTAATTTTAACCAATGGTAGCGCGGATGCTATGTAACCGTAATCTCGTATTTTGTGTGAAAGTAACAATAAAGCAAATTTTTCATTTTACTTTTATTCTCAAAGTATTGTGTAGTCTGTAATTACAAGTTGTGAACGTATACACACAGCAAAAGACTTACGTACAGATACTCTCTTTCTCTCTGTGTCACACACACACACACACACACACACACACACACACACACACACACACACACGCATCCTGTAAAGTTTTCCTTGGAAATGTGACCAGCAGACCTTTTTCAGACACTTAATGATAAACATGATGGATGAGTATAGAATAAGAAATTCGTATAAACAGAGATACACATGAAAAAATGAAAAGACAGGACCTGTGTACCACAAAACAAGCGACCATCATCGGGGCGACAGTGTCTCTAAGCCCGACTTTGCACGTACATTGTGGACACACCTGTCCGACTCGTATAACAGAGATAGTCGGCCTGCATGTGGGGCATAACCTGGGTGACCCATGTCCTCTAGATATGAATATCAGAGACTCACACACTCAGCTTCAAGAAGGTATTTCATACCAACTGTCAAGAAAGAATTACTGGGCTTGTTAGCAACAGTACTCATCGTTTCTTTTACTGAAGAGGCTTCAGTGAAGTCTCTTTTGGTCTGTTCAAGTCATAATTGACTCGTTAGATGATTTGAAATAATAGTTGATTTTTTTTAGCAACATATGCTAGAGACTGCAGACCGACTCTCGTCAGTCTTAAAAGACTCGACATTTAACTTGTGAAGGCCAAAGCTTATCATCCTAGGAAAAGCATGACTGACCATGCCAGACAAAACCAGTTGCAAGACAGAAGTCAAGGATCAAGAAAGAAAATCAAATAAAATCAAGATTCGACAATCTTTAGTCGAGTGTGGTAAAACTGACATCTTTTAAGATCGATTGGCAGCATTAAACTTGTTTAGCTATTTAAAATAAAGTGAGGTGGTTTCTTTGGAATAGACGTACTCTACAGAGTCGGAAACATAAATGGAGACCTAGACACCGATGTCTTATCAACGATGTTTTAGAGAGTGCGGGTGCACCGAGCCATAGGACCATCACGTCAACGCTCTTTTATTTTTAATTTCCATTATGAAACAAAGATAACAGAAGTGCGTGGTTACCACAGGGCTGAGCGTGGCGTCGATCACACTGGTCACGAATGATCCACAATAATTACAACACAATATACTTCATGCAAAACTTCATGAAAGCTTCACACTTCATAGCTTATAAGTTATTGACAGAAGTCCTCGTCAGATCACATGTTGTGATCAAAATCCAGTGTATTTCACTATCACACACATGTCACATGTCATGTCAAAGTGGGGCTGTGTCAGATTTGTCATATAAAATTTTGCTGAAATTTTGAGCTGCTTTGGAATAAATGTATTTAGTTTAGTGGCATTTAACCAGACAAAATGTGATGAGAGTGATGTCCCTTCGCCCAACCGGCCCAAGGGGACCAGCTCTCCGTGTTTGTTGTTGTCTCTGATGACCCATTGTGAGTTTCGTTACTATTATTTGACACATGCTTCTTTGTCTTTCTGTTCAATGATTTTCTTGCTTCAGCCTTTTTGGTTCTGACTACGGCCTTCTGTTGTCCCATCAAAAGCCAGCCTCTTCGTAACGGTTTCCTCGTGCCATTCGTTGCCTGTTTTTCTCGACTAGCGATCTCTACAGCCATCTCTTCTACATTTATATCACTGCAAATTTGATAATTTCTCATCGCCGAACCGTTTAGCTACAATTTGGATTCTGGATCATTGTGTATCAGCAACGTAGACTGAAACTTTCTGATGTCTTGTCAACTGCTGTGCACGTCCGTTGTGTTGAGGCGACGCCTCTGCCAGCAATGTGTGTGTGTGTGTGTGTGTGTGTGTGTGTGTGTGTGTGTGTGTGTGTGTGTGTGTGCACCGGGCGTTGGTGGTCATGTGTCTGGCTGCAGTCATCGTCGCCGTTTGGACATCCATTCGTGCTCTGGGCGTCTTGAGTGACTGTGGCTGCTGACGTTCGTTTAAAACATTTCCGTATTTTAAAGGTAAACGTCAATAACACGAAATAAAAACAGCGCCATTACATCTTCAACGAATGCAAAAGACATGAAACGAACCAATCTGATACGTCAAAACCGCCTCAATTCTATTATCGAAAAAAAAATGTTTGCAGTGCTAGACAAATCTGGCCAAGCCACTCCCACAGTCACGTGACTGTTATCTCAAGTGAAAGAGTGTCAAGGATGGTTACGTGTGTCTTTGCACAAATAAAAACCTCCCTCGCCAGCTGGCTCTCTACAGATTTCCATACAGACAGACAACACCATGGCAACTGTGTTGACTCTCCTACTGTGTCTTGCAGTGACCACTGGTAAGCAAACATCAACGATTTCACATCCAGTTGTTATTCTAAACTTCTGATAGATCGCTTCAAACCACATCATAATAGGAATCCTTGAACCATATCAAGGCAAGGATGAGAAGGAGAAAATACAATTCGTTCCCAATGCCCGTTCTTAACTAAACAAAGTGCCGAAGCCTTAAACCTCCCAAGTTTCTTAAAGTCCCAATGTATAAGGAAACAGATTTTGAATGAGAATATTGACCAAATTTCTAATATCAAAAATCTTTTCCCCAAAACCATTGGTTTCCTGTGACCTTTTAAGATATCTGATAAACTTGGTCAAATGTTTGCCATATTTCTGGTTCTAAATGGTCATAATGCAAATCGCAGAATATTTTTGTTTTCTCGTCCTCTACTATCGTCTTTTCTGTCGCCGTCCTTCATCGTCTTCAACAGCCAGTCCGAGACATCGCCGAGCTTCCGATCTTTCACTGTCCACGTCATCTTTTGGAACCTCGTTGTACAAACGTCTGGCAGCTGGTAACCAGGACAACATCATCTACTCCCCACTTAGTGTGTACACAGCCTTGACCATGACCTTGCTGGGTGCGGGAGGAGACACGGAACAGGAGCTGAGGGTAAACTTGATGTGGTTTGTTGCATTATTTGCATTCTGTGTGTGTGTGTGTGTGTGTGTGTGTGTGTGTGCACGTGTTTGATTGTACACATACTGCATCTGTGTATTACGTGTGCGTACATGCATGATAGCAATGTATAAAGCATTGGTTTTTTCATTCTTACCCCTATATTTACATATTGGTTCAAAATACGGCATTCGTGTTTGTATTTCATTGGACATTTTATCTATTTGTAATGAATCTTACTCTCAGATGGTAAGTCTTTACAAAACAGAAAAAAGTGAACTTCATCTTCTTCATTTATTTTATATAATGGACAGAGTAGATCATGTAAAGTGTGTCTTTTGTATCGTAGAAATGGACTACAATATTAGACACATGCTCTACATTTAGCTCAATCTGTCAGCAAATAGGACTCTAAATTTATTTTCAAATATTTTTAACAGTACCCGACATACCGTATGTTGAATAAAAGAAAACATCTCACTACTATTAATGTGATCTTCCCATTCCTGCCATCTACACACAACGTGTCGTTTTTTAAATTTACCTATATATTAACTTATTAGTTGTGTGAGTCAGTGAGTGAGGTGGGTGTCAGTAAGCTGTTTCTTCTGTCTGCAGACGACACTGGCCGTACAGCCTGGTCAGAATGTACACAGTGACATTCACACCCTCATGGCCTCCATGACCACCAATGACCCGGCCTCTAACCTCACACTACGCATGGCCAATGCCCTGTACTATGATGCTGCCCAGGTCCACATCTCAGACAGGTATGACCTTAGGAGAGTGCGACTACAAACAAATAGAATACTTTAAGAGAACCGGATGAGCTATACTAGACATTTATCTGCTAACAGGCTGTGCTTCTGGGGGCTCTTTGCGTTTTTAAAGAAATATAGTTTATAGACATTAAATTGCACTTGTGATATCAAAAGGGATCCCAGACACTTAATCCCCGGACACTTAATCCCCGGACACTTCATCCCCAGACACTTAATCCCCGGACACTTAATCCTCAAAATGAAATTTCAACTCAAAAAATTATGAAGTGAATGAAAAATTTAATTCAAATTCAAATAATACTTAACTTCAACATTGATAACATCCCAGTCTTACGAGAGTTACCCAGAGTTACCACGCGACACATTTCTCTTACGGTTATACTATTTATAGTTCACAAAATAGCAGTTTTGAGTGTTGTGTCGCGATTCTGGTGGCGCAACGGTTCGCACCTGTCACCAATACAATGAAAGTCGGCTGTCCTGGGTTCAGCTCTCGCCTCGGGCACGCTGTTCTTTCTCTGCATGTGGCACCTATTTACAGGGCTGGCTGCCTGGCTATGATATAACCTTAGTTGCTGGCTTGGCGTAATACACTAGTCCTTCCCTCCCTTACATTTGTCCATGCTTTTACCTTCATTTCAGAAACAGTTCTTTTAACAGTTTTTTTAACAAAGAAGTAACAAATAAATAACACGAAATAAAAAAAACGACAAAGCGTCTTCCAAAATTTCTAGCCTGTCTTTTGTAAATCTCTCAATTTCCTTCCAATATCGTGTTTGACAGCTACGCAGACAACATGAACCGTTACTACGGGACAGGGTTACAGCCATTCCAGAGACCCAACCCGGAGCAGGCCATTAACACGTGGGTAGAGGAGGTGACAAAACGCGCCATCACCAACTTCCTGCAGCCTGGCGCCATCACAGCTGATACCGTACTCATGCTTCTCAACGCAGTGTTCTTCGAGGTAAGAGTTCATACACTATTAAAGCAGTTATTCGTGTTAGATGATATCGGTGTACTTCATTAAAAACATTAACAGTGCCATACTTTACAAAAATGGTCAACTAATTTTTGACTTTTGATATGAATCATCAAACATAAACTAACATGAACGAGCACATGAATGGAAAGAAGAGAGGGAGGAAGATGAGTACGACTTCGCCTTATGGGGAGGTGTCGACGTATTACTATCAACTTATTTTGCTTTTCTTGTTCAGGCATCTTGGCTGACCACCTTCAGCCCAACTGCAACCCGAGATGAGGACTTTACGACCATTTCGGGTACAGTCAAAAAGGTGCCCCTGATGTATAAGGAAAGCGATTTCTCCGTGAAGAATGTTCCGGAAGTGGACACGCGCGTTCTGGAACTTCCGTACAAGGGAGGCAACTACAGCCTTTTTATCCTTTTGCCTAACACCAAGACCGGCCTGACGGACCTGGAGAACAAACTGACTGGTCAGGTATGAGGATAACAAAACCTATTGGCTAGTTTGATAAAAGGCTTCATAAAATACTTTTGTATCATAAAAATGTTGCAAAATAGCTTCTAGATAAGAAACGTTTTGTATATTTATATATATATATATATAGTTTTGCTTTTCATTTAGTATCAAAGTCCTATGCAAAAGATGAGGCAAGCCATAGGAACCTTCTTAGGGGGCTATGGTTAGTATTTTCTTTAGTTACTAAAGTTATCAAAAGACCACAGTTTGTTTTCCTACTGATCGTTGTTATTAATGACATTGACAAGAACGTACGCTAAAAATGTTTTAAGAAAGTTTTCTGCTTTATTACCAATCTCAAGATACTGGAAGGCGCCTTGACGTCCATGCCATTCGAAGAATACCGTAAAGTATACTTACCTAAGTTTACTCTGCGCACGCGCAAAGACCTGAACGAGCCACTGGAGGCGCTGGGTCTCAACGCCATGTTTAACGGCGCCAGGGCCAACCTCACCGGCATGGTGCGTGACTTGGGTGGACAACATCTGGTGGTCAGTAAGGCTCTTCACGAAGCCATGATTGAGGTGAGAGGGTCTTAGGCGAGGTAAGAGAGAAGAAGAGGTGTGTGTGTGTAGGGGGGGGGCGGGGATAGGAGGGTATGTGTGTCTGTGTGTGCGTGTTTCTGTGTGTGCGTGTTTCTGTGTGTGCGTGAAAGAGATAAAAAAAAGATTTGTAATGAGTTAGGGGTAGGTCTTGTATTGTTTCGCGTGTGAATGGTGTCTTGTGTTTGACGTCTTGTGTGCGTCATTTGTTCGTCGTCATTTCGGAGATGGGATGACGTAAAAAGAAGAGAAACAACAGTTCCATGAACGGATGGGAAAGGAAAACATCGAGATCTTCGTCTCCCATAACCTCTTCATCCTCATCGTCATCTGCGGGGGTTCGTCAAGCGTTGTGTTATGTGTGTGTGTGTGTGTGTGTGTGTGTGTGTGTGTGTGTGTGTGTGTGTGATATTCGTCTTGCGTATGCAAGGTAAGTGTACGTGCGTCATATTACAGTGTGTGTGTGTGTGTGTGATATTCGTCTTGCGTATGCAAGGTAAGTGTACGTGCGTCATATTACAGTGTGTGTGTGTGTGCGTGTGTGTGTGTGTGTGTGTGTGTGTGTGTGTGTGTGAAAGAGATAAAAAAAGATTTATAAAAAAGTGTATATAATACAAAGGATTCAAAAGTTTTTCGATAATGGATAATTGTAGCTGGGGGTGATGTAGTTGGTATATTCCGGGTTGGAGTACTCACACCTTAAGAAACGTGTCTTACACATTTAGACCAATTATCTGTGTTCATTGTTATTTAATGGCTAATGTTAGTTAATTTCATTTTTTTCAATTCTCCCTCCTTCTCTTGATCTTTTCACCCAGAGTTAATTTTTTGCTTCAGTATTATTTTCTTTCCTCGTAGAAGATAAAAGATATCATCATCGTTCTTACTTCTTTTAACGTTTCTTAACGTGTTGTAGGTGTTAAAATATTTTTCTTGAAAATTTTGTCCTCAGGTCACTGAATCTGGAACAAAGGCCGCCGCCGTGACCTCCATCGGTATTTCTTTCGCTTCCATCATAATATCAGACCCCAGCAGCATCTTCAAAGCTGACCACTCCTTCCTCTTCGTTTTGCGTGACAAGGCTAACGGGGTCAACCTCTTCATGGGTCGTGTCACTGACCCACCAATAGGCGGGCAATAAACTCGCACCATGTAAACTCAGATAGTTTTATTTTGTGCATTTGAATAATGGCTTAAAGCCTTAAAGTTTTAATTACTTTAGAATGTTGCCAGTTTAGAAAAAAACACGAAAAGAGAAATAAAAAATCTCAAAAAAGAACAATAATACAGATGATTTAGTATAAGTTATTAAAAAAAGCACAGCGAAGAAGTTATACGTTTTTCTTAAGCTATTGTAATCTATGATTGACCCTGACAGTATAATAAGCCATTACATTTTTTTCGTTTAGCTACTTCTTTTTAACAGTAAATAAATAAATACCCACTGATTGCCGGCGTGTTCATTTGTATAGAAATTGGCAATACAAGGAAATAGTGATTTTGTTTCAAGTTATCTGTCATATGTTTATAATATGTAAAGTGGATATGAACTGCTGGCATGCAGAGACTGTATAAGTACCTCGTGTCCACGAACAAAGAAGAATCATTTAAGTCACAGGTAAACACATGCCAACGATCGCATACGTCACACTCCAAAAAAGATCAACAGGGTGATTTCTTACACTTATACACTCTCCACCTTTCATCAAATAATAAAAATATCTCTGCAAGTTCAACTGTTGAAAGTCAGCATAAATACCTGGCACAGGGTACCGTAGCCACAGATCGGAAATATCCCCGACCAAATGTCTGTCCAGACGAGTGGAGGGTCACTGACTTAATCCAAGCAGCATTACCGAAACCGTTCGTGTCCACACAATCGGCAAATATTACTAATCATCAGGTACAATACACGAACGCTGAGTAATCCGAGACTGCTGAGGATGCGCAGTTGTCTCTAAACAGGACGAAGTTTGGTACTTTGGCCAACGCCATGAAGGTTGCCGATGGTCCTTGGAGCCCTAGAAAAACTCCAAACCTGCCTTTCAAGGAGAGCGTGAGCGTGAACGTGTCGTTTGGAATGGGAAGACATTTTTCCCCTTACACGCTCCACGGACCTTGCCATACAATATGGCCTCAATCACCACACAGGTCGTGGGGAACTTTTTCCGGATAAACCTGATCTAGGCGAGGAAAGTACCCCACTCAGATACCGCGACGAAACATGTCTTCTTGGTCCGACGATAAATACTCGCGAGTCTATCCACAAATCCCCCGGAACTGCAGACGAGCACTGCTCTTAGTTCTTCTCACACATTCTTTAACTCTCACACAGCTAACATGCTCTCATATTTTACATTCGTTTTCTTAATTCTTCGGTTAAAAGGGTGTAAGCAATCACTGAACGACTTGTCCGTGACAGACATCAGCTGTATAAGTAAATTATCCAGCAGCATCTGACGATCAGCACAGGTAAAGATTCACTTCTAACACACACACACACACACACACACACACACACACACACACACACACACACACACACACACACACACACACACACACACACACACACACACACACACACACTGTTCAAAGTGTTTATCAGCTTGGTCGTTTCCTGCTTAGTGCATAGGGAATCTAAGCGCTACTGTTCATCTCCCATGCCCAATCTTTTTAATTACGATGCTTTCACATACATGAGAGTTATTTTTTTCATTTTTTCATCCAGATAGATGGCATTCTTGACTCGGCTCGACATTGGTTTGATAACTTAGAGCCACTAATTGTTGAAATGTCCTCAAAGTTCTGGAGCAGCAGATGG
Organism: Marisa cornuarietis; assembly: GCA_004794655.1. Lineage (NCBI taxonomy): Eukaryota > Metazoa > Mollusca > Gastropoda > Architaenioglossa > Ampullariidae > Marisa > Marisa cornuarietis. The sequence goes on along the minus strand of SMMW01000546.1, from coordinate 1,559,534 downwards.
TGATTTTGTGAAGATTAGACAGCCCGTATTTCATACAAGCTACTTTTTTGGAGGATGTTAGCATCTGACATCAGTTGTAAGTTGTACATGTCTCTGCAATATTTAGTTCATCGGCTTAGTACAACAGTGCTTTCTGTGAGAGGTTTGCCATTGGCGTCTTTGATGAATGAAGTTTTGTGTTGACTTGTCTTGAGCGAAATGCAAGACCTTACCGACATACTAAAAAGCAGTCCTAACGAATATAGAATTAAGACGAGCTCTGTCAAGAGCAAAATCATGGTTAACGTCAACGGCAAAGCATGAAGGGAATACAAGTCAAGAAGGTGAACATCCTGAAGAACTTGAAAGCCGCCATTTCTAAGGATGGCAGCCTCATGAAAGATATCCGCATCGGAATCGCAACAGCGACAAAAGCGATGAACAGGCTACACAGGATCTAACCCAACATCACCATCAGGTTTGCTACGAAGTTCAAACTGTACAACTACCTCATAGCTCCTTTAGTTCGGCCATGTGACCCGGCTTGACATTCTAAGACCGTCCTTCATGGTGCTAGGGTAGACTAAGAACTGGCTGGCAAAATAAAGGAGTGGACTGATCGTTTCATGTAGAACCTGGTCACCATTGCTTAAGACACTTTAGAGTGGCGAAATTTGTCAGTTGCTGAATTTATCCATAGACTATAGAGAAAGAAGGACAGCCATCTTAGCGCGCTTGTAGTGGGCCAGCGCTGGCTCAACTCCCGTCCGCTGTATACTCGCCGATACAATTGACAGCCAGCTTCCGCTCTCTTTGTCGTGTATCAGCGAGTACATCATGGAATGCTTTGATATTGAAGAAATCCTCTTAGTATGCTTTAATATATATTTTAATACATGAATCATAATGTACAATATCTCCGCTCAAACACAGCGTTGTATCGTAGTATTTGTATTTATTTGAAAGTCAAATTAATAGTATTGTCAACAAGCTCTCGCTGGCGGTCCGGTGGCGCAATGGTTAGCGCCTGTCACCAATACAGTGAAGGCTGGCTGTCTTGGGTTCAGTCTCGGGCACGCTGTTCTTTCTCTGCAGGTGGCATCTGTTTACAGGGCTGGATCCATTGCCATGATATAGCCTTAGTTGCTGGCTCGGCGTAAAACACCAATTAAAAAAAACCAAACAAGCTCTCGCTCTCTGGCTCATTGTCTGAGTGATACAGAGAGCGGTTTGTAGCGAGTTTGTCGTTTCTTAAATATTAATTGAGACTAAGGCCCTGAGGGGCATGCCTTAAACTCTATTTATTTTGTAACACATTTAAATTCTTATTTATTGATTTTTTTGAAATGGGTGGCGAAGAAAACTTCGATGTTCCTTCGATGTTCTTTCTCGACTTGACTACTGCAACTCCTTGCTGGCAGGCTGCCCTGACTACCTCATTCAGAGACTCCAGAGAGTACAGAACTCTGCTGCACGTCTGGTGCTTAGAGCAAGTAAACTGGACCATGTCACTCCTCACCTTCGTTTTCTACACTGGCTACCCATCCGTTCTCGCATTCAGGACAAACTGTCTGTGCTGTGTTTTAATTTCTTTGCTGGCTCCTGTCCTGACTATTTCTCTGAACTTCTCATCCCTTACTCTCCGTCCAGACAACTATGCTCTTCGTCTGACGACCATATCCTAACTGTTCCTGTCACCAGAACAACAACATATGGTCACATGACTTTTGGCTACTGTGCTGCAAAACAATGGAACTCTCTTCCTTTCCATATCCGCCACCTTCCTACAACTGAATCTTTCAAATCTGCACTGAAAACGCACCTCTTCTTTGAGCATTTTTCTTAACACAGTCCACACAATGCTCGTCCTTCTTACTCTCCCCCCTTCCCTCTTGCTACTTTACCCATCTTTCTCGCAGAATCACTATATTTCTATGTTCCTGTTACTTGATGCCTTTTATTTTCTGTTTCGTCGTCAGTACTGTCGTTTTCTTTCGTCCCCTTTGTTCTGTATCTACTTAGTCCACGTCTCTTCCCCGTTTTAAGGGCTAAGAGCATGCTCTCTATGAGTGTGAATATGCGCTTTACAAATCTTCACTATTATTATTATTATCTGCCCCCGAAAGTTTCAGTTGGGTGCCTTTCAGATCTATAGGTAAAAATAGAGGTTAGAGTATGAAAAGTAGCTATTTTCTTCCATTATTTATTTTGTGATACATTTTTACTTAAACTTGTAGACAAATTTGTTTAATCATAATTAGTTTCATCAGGTCTACTTGGAGATATTGGAAGAGTCTAGTAGTGCGATTCACAGCTCTCACAAGAGCTTTTTCCCAGTCTTGATGTTCTCGTCCTCGTCGTATGCTGAAAAATGATAAGCCTTTGTGTCGACTTTTGCATGCTGGGCAGCCTGGAATCGCACAACTAGTGCCTGGCATGTCAAATTAACTACAACAATAGCTCTGAGACGCACTGTGTAAGCGAAGCCGGAAAAGGCGAAGGGATGGAAAAGCCAGCGCATGCGCGTCGCAAGTTATTTGTTCCCGCGCTCGAGTCGCTAGTCCTTCTTTCTCTATAGTCTATGATTTATCTATCCCGTCCCCGTCCCGACGACAAGTATCGACCGACCTTCAATCTAATGAATAATTCATGAACTGTTTACAGAAACAACTGCGCAGTAACTGCGAGTCAGTTTGTTTCTCTGATATATAGACATTAAAACGTTTCCCAGTATCGGTGAATATGATTAGGTCAGTGACTTCTGCGTTTACAGAAAAACCTCTATCAGATGTTCTCACATCAAAGTTAAAAGTATATCGATCCACACCTCCTTCACCACCACCCCCCACACTCACACACAATTGAGACTATTTCCTAGTTCAGCGTCTAAACGAGTCTGGTAGGATATAATACAATATAAAATCCGCCTTTAGCTTGTTCCCTATTCAGAGAGGCAAATTTATTTTTTTAATAAAATCTTTATCACTGTTTTCTGAGATGCTCTGTAAAATGTGAGACTTCGTACTAAACATTTGCCAGTTGCACAACCCATTTCTAATTTTAAACGAATTTAGGCCTTAACTCTATTTAGATAATTAGTTTAAAGTACCTACCACAATTTTAGAATTTTCAAAACTAAAACTGCTTTAAGTAAGATAAAGTTGGTGAAGTCTGACTTTCGGTCCTGTCAGTACAATTTTTTTATGTTCTTCTGCAATGCACCAAAATAGCTAAGAAGAGACTTTGCTTCTTTAGAACAGTTTTAAGGTTTAGAAACGTGTTGTGCAACTGCCCCCTGAACTATGCGTAAAAGCTGTTACACTAGCTGCTTGCTTCAAGAAGACTTTGTTACCACGGTAGCTAGTTGCACAGGACTATTTTTTTCTACCCTAAACGTTGCAGCTGTTATTATATTCTAACAATATATATTATAAATATGTCATACCAAGTATTTATAATATTGCCCTAGAGTTTTGCTTAAAGGTAACTTTGTAACCATAGGAGAATTAATAGGTTTTGGAGGCTGAAATGTACAGGTTAGGTTCTTATGGACTGTCTATACGGATATTTGCAAAAACGCAAACCAATCAGGTTGGTGTTAAGCAAACTCATGTCGTCATATTTCCCATTCTCTTATAAATCCAGATCCAGAGGGATTACTTTTACCAATGAAAATTGAACAGGAATTGCTTCTTGAAACAAATTAAGAGGACAAATCTCTTATAAAGCTAGCAAAAGCTATTTTTAAAACAAAATGTACTGATAACAACTGAAAGTGCTGGAGCTTTACATCGTCTTTGTCACAAAGAAGTTTCAACAAACATACAAATGGAAAGCAGAGATGTATGATACGATACAATACGATACGATACGATATTTGTTAATGATTCAGGCTTCCGGTTCAATTTCATTCGGGGTACAACATGAAAATGCATAGAGTATAACGCATATATTTAAGCATGCTCGACCTAGACTTCCACTCATGCCTGTATAATACACATGGTATAAATACAAACATGCATCCAACCATTATAATCATGCATTTGCATGTGTACACAGATATGCATCAATCTAATAGTCAATACAATTATGTATAAGCACAAACATGCCTTAAGCCATTCGACACCATACAATCATGTAAACACACAAAGACAAACACTAAATTGTAGAACATCATGTAATCAACTTACGTTTCCATTTCTAAATAAACATTGTAAACAATCATCTCCAGTACCTTGACATTCGTACACCATACCAAAACAATATTTATTGGAAAATATCATAATATAGTGCAACAATTTTTTTGTTATGTTCGTGTAGTAGTGATAACATTAACATTCTTCTGGAGTCTAGCTTGTGGCATCCTTACCAGACGGAGCAAACAACTGCACTGATGCATTAACAGACAAAGGGAATCTACCACATTCCCCATATGTCGGCAAGCTAGGTGTTCTTGTTGTGGCTCCTAAATGCAAATGTATGAACCTTCTCAATGTATCATTACGGATCCCATATTTCTGAGCTATATAAAAGTATTGCCTGAATCAGAACATCAAAAAGTTTCAAAATCAGGCTGGATGAAGTATGGCCAATGTATCATAACAGATGAAGAATATTTAAAAATCCTCTCTTTGCCTGTTCCGCTATGTCTTCTACTGCACGTGTGAAAATACACCTAGTGTATACCCAAACTATACTGAAATATTTATAGACATTCACATGTTTTAAGAGAAGAATGGCTAATGTACTTTTCCCCCTACAAGGTATAAAACTACCATTTCAAACAAAAAAAATCAGCACATTTGATTTATCTAGAATAGCAGGAATGATTGTATCTGATACTAGGTAAACATCATCAGCAAAAAGACAAATAAATACCTCAGTAAGTTCTGGGGTTAGCTGGCTACCATGTGTCCCATAGTCATTGACGCCCCTTGTTAATTTATTTAAAAACGATGAGAATAGTAGAGAGGTACAAATCTCGTCTTTATCATTCATTACAAGAGAGAGAGTGAAATAAAGAGAGAGAGAGAGAGCAAACACATCTTCAGTAAACATAATGGTAAATAAAAGGCGGAACCTGACAAAGAAGAGCAAAACATCCTGAAAATTATTGTTGTTGTCAACAGGAGAGGACGTGGTGCAGCCAATCACCTCACTCAGGTGACTTGTCTTTTTTAATCACACGCCCTGTGGGGCCGACAGCCTGAAACATCCTCCCGCCTATAAAAGGCCGAGGTGATCAACTATTGTCAGCTGACTTTGTGTCACCACAGAAGCAAGCAAACAAACTGCAATGACTGGAGAGACACCAAGCGCCCTGCTCCTCGTCCTGCTGTGTCTCGCAGTGACAGCTGGTAAGCAAGTATTTATGTTTTCTTTCAGCTATAAATCCTAGCGAAGAACGCACTACCTTACTCATTTTACTCATTCTCTCCATTATTAAAAATTAAATTACCATTCAAAACATTGCTCACCATTTTTTTTTTTGAGTCTGCATCGTGGCGAGAGAAAACAAAGTTCGCAAAGCTCTGCGAGTACACGTGCACTAAGTTGTGGTACTGATGTCCTCAACAGCAGGTGACAATCATACCTTAGTACCGCAGCTCTCACGGCCCACGTCATCGTTTGGAACCGCGCTGTACAAGCGCCTGGCTTCTGGTAACCAAGACAACATCATCTACTCTCCCATCAGCGTGTACACAGCCTTGGCCATGACCTTGCTGGGGGCAGGAGGCGACACGGAGCGTGAACTGAGGGTAAAAATGTGTGTGTGTGTGTGTGTGTGTGTGTGTGTGTGTGTGTTTTAATGTACTCACGTATTTCATGTTACTTGCCTGTATTATTTTTTGTCGTAAAGTAAAACTTTACTTTTGAGTTCCTTTTGGTAAAGTCTGACCGTAGTAAAGTGTCTTGCACTGTCTTACCTGTATCTGCTGCATTTTATTTGCAGAGGACACTCAATACATTTCCCGGACAGAATATTCACAACAATCTCCGGACCTTGTTGAGCTCCATAAAAACAAATGACCCGGATGCTAACCTCACGCTGCGTATCGCCAATGCCTTGTACTACGATGCCGCTCAGATCAACATCATAGACAGGTACTACTTTCATCATGGCCTGAATACACTCTTGTAAAACATTAAAGCAAAAGTGCGTCAGTTTCCCGACTAACCATTCGCTAGAGTGATAGAACCCTTGTGTTGGACTTGTAATACTGTCAGTAAACCATTTGTCACATGACTAAACTACCTATCTTAAAGTTTTTTTTGTGTGTGTGACACAAATCACCCTAGGCGTTTTCATACCTGTCCAAGCGTGTCTTTCACCAAACGTGCCCCTGATTATGTGACAGCTACGTTGCCAACATGAACCAATATTACCAGACAGGGCTGAGGGCCTTCCAGAGACCTAACCCCGAGCAGGCCATTAACACGTGGGTAGAGGAGGTGACAGAACGCGCCATCACCAACTTCCTGCAGCCTGGCACCATCACCTCAAACACCATCATCATGCTTCTAAACGCGGTGTTTTTTGAGGTGAGTGTTTCCTCCCTTTAAATGATTTGAAGCCTCAACATTTTCTCTTTAAAATCTAGGAGAAACAATAAGTATACTACCACTACCAATGATACAAAAAAGAACACCACTCGTAAGAATACCAACATGATGGTAGGTAACAGCATAATACATCTTATGGTTGAGCCCATAATTATCTTTGTCTACACATCTTTGTGCCCATTTCGTTAGTGCTTTGTGTTGGCTTATAAAATTAATTGTAAACAATTGTTTAAAATATAAATAAAAATATCATCGTGATCTTTTATAGGCTTCGTGGCTGTCGATGTTTAATCCGTCCACCACCAAGATGAGTAACTTCACCACCCTCTCAGGTGCAGTCAAGCAGGTGCCTATGATGCACCAGCAGGGCGATTTCTCCGTGAAGAAAGATCAAGAACTTGACTCGCGGATTCTCGAGCTGCCATACCAGGGAGGCAATCACAGTCTTTTCGTTATTTTGCCCAACCGCAAGAATGGTCTACGGAACTTGGAGAGGAGGCTGACTGGATGGGTACGTGAATGAAGACATGGGTTTCCAGATGCAAAAAAATTATCTGTATGCGTGATTTTATTTACATCAGTTAAATACCAGTTTATGTTACTCGGATGTGATCAGAATTACACGGCATATATTTACAGCTTGTTATATTCAGCCAATTTTTTTTTACTTTAGACTAAAGTAATGTAGGCAGAAAAGTCTGTATTGAGGACTACCACTCACTCATTATTCCCAACACAATCTTGTCGTACGTGGATAGAACCTGGAAAGAGTCCTAAATTCCATGCCAGGCCGAGAATTTCGCCATGTGTACTTGCCAAAGTTTGGATTGCGCTGGCGTAAAAGCTTGAACAAGCCCTTGCAGGCGCTGGGACTCAACAACATGTTTAACGCCACAAGAGCCAACTTCTCCGGCATGGTGCGTGATCAGAATGTAGCCGTCAGTGAAGTTCTCCATGAGGCCATGATCGAGGTGAGATAGTGTGTGTGTGTGTGTGTGTGTGTGTGTGTGTGTGTGTGTGTGTTTGTACTTGTGTGTTTGCTTGTATATAAATATATATTGGGTTGTTGTAATAGTCATGGTATATTTTTGCAACAAATTGCGCTAGTTCATTTTTGAAAGCACTAATCATTCTCATCTATGCTAATTACTGCTCTGTCATTTGACATTTGACAGTTCTAGCTTCATTCTAAAACAAGCTATTTCAGCGATTTGATTGAAGTTTTACAACAAGTTGACAGACCAAAATGTGAATTTTCGCCATGTTTTACTGTTTTACTTCTGTAAAGGGAAACACGCGAGTCAAGCTTGTGAAAAGTTGCGTGAAATTTACGATCTTAATGTTGTACAAGAAAGTCAGTGCCAACCATGGTTGACAAAGTTTTATGAGTCAAACCCACGTGACACGACACGAGAGATTTCTAAAACATTGAACATTCATCATCCAAGCGTTCTTGACCATCCGAAGAAGCTGGGATACGTAAGCAAGCTCATCATGAACTTAAAGGCTCGCTGAATGATAACCAAAGGTTATCGAACAAAATGGGCAATATATCATTATTTGAACTTTGTTCTTTATATATATATATATATATATGACCTTATAAAGCATAGAGAAACACATCATTACTTTTCCGACAATACATTTCATCGACAACGATGGTGCTATCTCTACGAATTGATGATGATTCATGTTAGCAGAAGCATCGTTGTCATTGTTACTGCTATTAATGGTTTAGAATTCGTAAAAGTTGTAACACTTTTGGTCCCAGGTCATGGAATCAGGAACGAAGGCCGCTGCTGTCACAGCTGTAGTCGTTGGAACCACGTCCGTCATTGTACCACGTGAGGTATTCAGGGCCGACCGCTCCTTCCTCTTCGTTTTGCGTGACAAGTACAGGGGAGTCAACCTCTTCATGGGTCGTGTCACTGATCCCACACAACGTGAGCTGTAGAAATTATACCGTGTGTCGCCAGCCGATTCCTTATTACTTGCTCTGCATAGCGACATTTCTAGCTAATTTCTTTGATTTAATCTTTGTATAATATAATCTTTTTTAAAACTACTCACACTGCTATAAACGCTCTCATTCTTTCTACTACTAAACAGTGATTTACTTGAAAGTGTGCCATTTCGGTAAAGTATTTCTAATACTGCATGCTTATATACGAAGTTGTTGAATAATATTATATTAAAATGGATCGCACGCGTTTTCATGGATCCCACTCACAGTATGAGTGCAAAGGAGTCATATTATTATTATGTATATCAGTATACACCATACATCAGTGATGCCTACAGTGCAGCACATGAGGAACAAAACAGTAAGAGTCAGAGGAGATTCAAACATCTTGTTTTGGGCGTCTGTATTCGGCAAACACTGTAATCACTGTTCTTGTCGGGGTAAACACCCGGTAGACTGTCGCTTGAAAACCGCTCACTCTGATTTTAGTTCTGATGGTAGCGCTGATGGTAGGTACCGTTGGCTATTATTTGTGTAAAACTGACAATAAAGAAATTTTTCATTTTACTTTCTTTCGCAAAGGATTGTGTATTCTGCATGTAAAGGTTGTGAACGTATACACAAAAGACACACAAACATACACACAGTCTCGCCCACACAATCTTTCTCTCTCTTTTACTCATATCAGTTATATTCGAAGATTAGAAAATAAAAATGCACGCAGATTTACACACACACACACACACACACACACACACACACACACACACACACACACGAATTCAAAAGCGTATTAAGTTAATCATGCTAACGGTTCTCTAGAACATGTGCACCACTCACACCGTTGTTTAAGACGACTGATAGACACAATCTGCCACGAAGTGTAACGGTGGTCAGTGACCCCGTCCTATGAAGTTTTCCTTGGGAACGTGACCGGAAGAGCTCTTTAAGACTGCAGGAAGTAATTCACAAACATAATGGCTGGGCATAACAAATAAGAAATTCGTCTAAACAAACATGAAAATAATCACTGCTGGGCCTGTGTACCACAACGCAAGCGACCGTGCGATAATGTTTCTGATCCAGTTTTTGCACGTACATTGCGGCAGGTATGACAGAGATAGTCGGCCTGTACATCGGTCGTTAAATGGATAACCCATGTGGATAGGAATACCAGAGACTCACACACTGGTTTTCAAGAAAAAGAGATCGTATATCCACAGGCAAGAAAAAGTAATGAGCACGACAATTGTCTGCACTTGCTAGAAACTGTGCTTATCGTTTCCTTTACTGGAGAAGTTTCCATGAAGTCTCTTTTGTGCTATTGCTTACATCAACATTTGAAGCTAAAGGGAGTGTTTCGTGTCTGGTAGATAATACATGCTATAGGACTTGCTGTAGAAAACAAAGAAAAAACTCACGAGTAGTTTGGTCAACAGGCAATCTTCAACGATTGCACTGTCAGGAAATTTTACACGACATACCAGAATACTTCGATGATTTGAAACAAAAATCGATTTAAGTAACATTTAGAAAGGGCCGCAGACTGAGGTAGATAACACGCACTACAGTACTGACTACAAAACAAGGTAAAGAACTGCTGCTAATCGTTCATTCAACAACCAGTCGACATCGATTACAGTGCCATGAAATGTTTCTGCTCACCTCTCAACCCATTCCTTTAATGATTTGAAACAAAAATTGATCAGTGCAACATATGGTAAAGACTGCAGATTGATTTATGAGACAAAATGTAATCGTACAAATCTTGACATACATAGATACATGTTATTTAGCCTGAAGAATCAGCGAAATTACTTTGACGTCCTCCGTCCAGGCCGACTTAATAAAACATAACCCACGTGACCAAAGGAAGACCGTTTCAGCGAGGTTATCCTTAAGTTCGCAACATCAGGGATTTTGTGACCCTTGACCCTCAGTCGTAACACGTAGCGATAAGTAGATTTTTTTCAAGGAAAAGAAAAGAACACAAACACGAAAAGATAACTCTCAAAATCACTCTCCATTCATTCGACGCTCATATGTTTGAGGCTTGATGTATAAACATTGAAGATAAACTTAGCGAAAATGCTGCTAGATAAATGTTACTAGTACATCGTTATTTTCGTACTAATGTACAAGTTTCACGTTAAAAACATTTTCGTATTTAGGTAGAAGAATAAGTAGGGTGAATATTGACAGTGTCAAAAGTAAACGTTTATAAAAAAATATGAAAACAGTTCTACCACATTTTAAACGAACACAAAAACAGGCAACGATCTAATCTGCCATGTTGTAACAACTTAATGGGAGATTACATTACATCTTTCATTTTCGAAAAAAGCTTGCGCTAAAAGACGAATCTGACAAGCCACTCCCACAATCACGTGACTGTTATGTCAGGGAAAGTGCACTAAGGATGGTTACGTGTGTCTTTGAACAAATAAAAACCTGCCTCACCCCCTGGCTCTCTGCAGACTTTCATACAGACAGACAACGCCATGGCAACTGTGTTGACTCTCCTACTGTGTCTGGCAGTGACCACTGGTAAGCAAACATCAACCATTTCACATCCAGGTCTTTATTATAAGCTTAGCTGAAAAATTCCTTATGACAGAGCATTTCAAACAAGTTGTAGAAATAGCCTTATAAAACAATCCTTGACCCACATCATGGCTGCGGTGAGAAGAAGACAAATACGATCCATTCCTCATGGCCGTTCTTAACAAAGTACTGAAGCTTCAAACCTCCAAAGTTCCTAAAAGTCCCAATGTCTTGCGACGCGTAGGGAGACGTGTGCGGCAACGAGAACGGCGAGCCTCTAAACCTACCCTTTGTGAGAAAGCGATTGGTTGGATTTTGTGGATGTGATGATGTAAATTCCCGTGACGCTACAGGTTGCCGCTCCCGCACGCGTCGTGCGAGCGCTGAATCTCAAACTCTCTATTGCCGGTTAAGAACGGTCATCAGACAAATCGCAGGACTTTATTTTTTGCTTCCCCATCGTCTATTATCGTCTTTTTTGTTCGTCTTCTCTCGTCGTCATCAACAGCCAGTCCGAGACATCACCGAGCTTCCTATCTTTCACTGTCCACGTCATCTTTCGGAACCTCGCTGTACAAACGTCTGGCAGCTGGTAACCATGACAACATCATCTTCTCCCCACTTAGTGTGTATACAGCCTTGACCATGAGCTTGTTGGGCGCAGGAGGAAACACAGAACAAGAGCTGAGGGTAAACTTGATTTATTTTGTTGTATTATGTGCATTGTGTGTCTCTCTCTCTCTGCATGTTTATAGTACACATACAGCATCTTTGTATGACGTGTGCGTACGTGCATGATAGCAAAGTAGAAAGTTAGTTTGTTAGTTACTGCCCGTTATGCCTGTCGGCCCGTAGGCTTGTAGTTTATTTCAAGTTTGGTTTTTGCACTCTTACCTCTATATTTACAAATTGTGTGAAAATATGGAAATCGTGTTTTATGTATCTCATCATTTTATCTACTAGTAGATAAGGACTACAGATGTTCACCCCTGTAATTTTTTTAAAACTACTATACCGAAGGAGAAATCCACTGAGCCAGACAGAATATGCTCAAAATGTTTAATAATAAGAGGACGTGGGGGTTTTCCCTACTCTTTTTTATAAAAAGTTCCTACGATACAAAACCTGATATAAAAGCCAAAGAGTTTGTATTCTTTTTCGGCTTTGACTATTTTTACTGTCAGCTTTAAGTTTATGGAAGTTGTGTTTATTGTCAAGTGCTATTTAGTCTGGTTTTTGTCATTTAAAAATTATATTTTATATAAATACAGTGTAAATGAAGTCCACGTCAGACATGATAGGCGTGTGATTGATTCTTTGAGTGTTTATTTAAGGGTTCATTGTATAGGTAGCAGACAACAATGATAATGCAATATAACAGTCAATAGTATACAGATATAAAAGGTAGAGGTGCAAACAATGCTTTCAAAACAATCACTAAGATAAATAGATTAATCTTCAACCGTAGATTTTCTAAATGTAAGAACATAGAAAAGATAAAATGCCAGTTTCATTACAATTTGTTTCATTTGTTAAAGCAAACGGCAAACTCATTCTAAACGTGTTTGGATTTATATACCATTTTCTTTGAATGAATCTTACTCTGGGATGTTGTCAGGTTTTACAACACAGAACAAAAAACTTCGTCTTCTTCATTTATTTTACATAATGGACAGAGCAAATCATGTACAGTGGTTTGTTGTTGAGGTTGTTGTTGTTGTTGTTGTTGTTGTTCAAAAGACTGCAATATTAAACACACCTGCTCTAAATTTAGCCCAAAATGTCCGTAAATAGCACTCTAAATTTATTTTGAAATATTTTTTAACAGTGCCTGAGATCCCTTATGTAAAGAAAACCTCTTACTAAGATTAATGTGATCTTCCCATTCCTGCTATTTACTCAACACTTGTTCTTTTAATTTGCTTATAAATAAATTTATTAGGTGAGTGAGTCAGTGAGTGGGTGTTAGTAAGCTGTTTCTTGTGTCTGCAGACGACACTGGCCGTACAAGCTGGTCAGAATGTACACAGTGACATTCACACCCTCATGGCCTCCATGACCACCAATGACCCGACCTCTAACCTCACACTACGCATGGCTAATGCCCTGTACTATGATGCTGCTCAGGTCCACATCTCACACAGGTATAACTTTAAGAGAGTGCAACTACAAAAACAAAAAGACCAGTTAGAATACTTTTAGAGAACCATCTGGGCTAGACTAGACATTAATCTGCTAAAATGGTGTGATTCTGGGCGCTCTATGCGTGTGTTCATAGAAATAAAACTTTTAGACGCTAAATAGCACTTGTGGTGTCAAAAGAATTCTGTATTTCCAGTTTTCTGTAAATCCGATCTTACCCTTTTGCATGCTTTTACCTTCATTTGAGAAACATATCTTTTAACCTCTGTTGATTACAAATAAGGTACAAATAAATAACACGGGAAAAAAACGAAAGTTCTTCCAAATTTTCTGGTCTGTCTTTTATAAATCTCCCAGTTTATCGTGTTTGACAGCTACGCCGACAACATGAAACACTACTACGGGACGGGGTTACAGCCATTCCAGAGACCTAAGCCAGAGAAAGCCATTAACACATGGATAGAGGAGGTGACAGAACGCGCCATCAGAAACTTCCTGCAACCTGGTTACATCACACCAAGCACCATCATCATGCTTCTCAACGCGGTGTACTTTCAAGTGAGACCTGACGCCTCCAAGCTTTGTCGTTAAAGGCTTGGGGGAACCGCCTTCACTAATTGTACAAATAGAACCGGTCAAACATTGTAAACTAGAAACATCTTCGTGGTCAATGATAATTACTTACTTCTAAGTAACAGCATGATACATAATGTGTGGAAAACTATAAACTTGTCTACACTTCTTTTTGCCTGTTTAGAAGCACTTGAGCGATCTTTTTCAAAAGTGAAATAAAAATACACCAGGCCCAAAACTCATTCTGATCTTCTCCAGGCCTCATGGTTGTCGATGTTCGACCCGTCCGACACCGAGACTGATAACTTCACCACCCTCTCAGGTGTTGTCAAGCAGGTGCCTATGATGTACCAGGAGGATTTCTTCTCCGTGAAGAACGTTCGAGAACTTGACTCGCGCATTCTCGAGCTGCCATACAAGGGTGGCAACCACAGCCTCTTCATTGTTTTGCCCAATCACAATGGTCTACGGAACTTGGAGGGAACGCTTACTAGTCGGGTACGTGAATACAGACACAGACTTTCGGGTGCAGAATACTTCTGTTTGAGTGCTTGTGTTTACATCAGCTAAATACCAGTTCACGTTACAAGACATGTGATCGAAACTACACCTGTATCTATTTACAGATTATTATTGTAGCCGAGTTTTGACTTTAGCCTAAAAAAATGTAGGCTGAACATACGATTCATTCATTATTCTCAACACAACTTTGTCATACGTGTGCAGAACCTGGAAAGAGCTTTAACTTCTATGCCAAGCCGAGAACACCACAGAGTGTATTTGCCAAAGTTTGGTTTGCGCTGGCGTAAAAGCTTGAACGAGCCGTTGAAGGCGCTGGGACTGAGCGACATGTTTGACGCCACAAGAGCCAACTTCTCCGGCATGGTGCGTGATCAGGGTGTAGCCGTCAGTGAAGTTCTCCATGAGGCCATGATCGAGGTGAGATACCGTGGTGTGTGTGTGTGTGTGTGTGTGTGTGTGTGTGTGTGTGTGTGCGTGCGTGCGTGCGTGCGTGTGTGATATAGATATCTATATATATATACACATCCACAAAGATAATAACGGTGCTATCTATATGAATTAAGAATGATATATATTACTAAAAGCATTGTTGTCGCTGCTACTGCTGGTTTAGATGCTGTAACAGTTGTAACAATGATGGTCTCAGGTCACGGATTCTGGAACGAAAGCCGCTGCTGTCACGTCTGTAAGCTTTGAACTCACGGCAGTCGGACCCGGACAGAAATTCAGGGCCGACCACTCCTTCCTCTTTGTTTTGCGAGACAATGATAAGGGAGTCATCCTCTTCCTTGGTCGTGTCGCTGATCCCACTCTGTAGAAACTGCACCGTGTGACCTCCGCCGATTCCTCAGTACTTGCTGTACACGGCTACATTTCCAGTTAAATTTTCTGATTTAATATTTGAATAATATGAAATTATTTTAAATCTACTATCACTACTATAACCTGTCTCACGCTGTGTACTGGTAAACAATGGTTTACGTGTTTGTATGTCCGTTACGTCCAATATTGGAAACACTGGATGCTGTTAGTCCTAGTTGTATCATTTTATACCCAAGTAAACCACACACATATTCATAGATTCCATTCACAGTATGAGTGAAGTGGAGCTGTTGTTGTAACTGGCAGACAGTTCACTGCACATCGCTAATATCTGTAGTACAGCACACGAGGAACCAGAATGACAAGAGCCAGAATGATTCAATCGTCTTGTTTTGGCGTCTGTCTTTTGTAAACATTGTGTTGACCGATCTTGACTTGGTAAACACTCAGTAGACTGTAGTTGCTTGAAAACCGCTCAAACTACTTTCAACTGTTAATATTTCTGAGACCAATGGTAGCGCGGATGCTATGTAACCGTAATCTCGTATTTTGTGTAAAAGTAACAATAAAGCAAATTTTTCATTTTACTTTTATTCTCAAAGTATTGTGTAGTCTGTAATTACAAGTTGTGAACGTATACACACAGCAACAGACTTACGTACACGTATTCTCTTTCTCTCTGTCACACACACACACACACACACACACACACACACACAAACAAACAAACAAACAAACAAACAAACAAACAAACACACATCCTGCAAAGTTTTCCTTGGAAATGTGACCAGCAGACCTTTTTAAGACTGCAGTCAGTTAATGATAAACATGATGGATGAGTATAGAATAAGAAATTAGTATAAACAGGGATACACATGAAAAAATGAAAAGACAGGACCTGTGTACCACAAAACAAGCGAACATCATTAGGGCGACAGTGTCTCTAAGCCCGACTTTGCACGTACATTGTGGACACACCTGTCCGACTCGTATAACAGAGATAGTCGGCCTGTATGTGGGGCATAACCTGGGTGACCCATGTCCTTTAAATATGAATATCAGAGACTCACACACTCAGCTTCAAGAAGAAGGTATTTCATACCAACTGTCAAGAAAGAATTACTGGGCTTGTTAGCAGCAGTACTCATCGTTTCTTTGACTGAAGAGGCTTCCGTGAAGTCTCTTTTGGTCTGTTCAAGTCATACTCGACTAGTTCCATGATTTGGAAAAAAAAAGATTTTTAGCAACATATGGTAGAGACTGCAGACCGACTCTCGTCAGTCTTAACTCAATCTTTACTGAAGACTACGGAAATCTAAGCGTCGATTTGAACCCCTTAGACGGATGTATTTTCCCCCTTTTCAAAAACTCATAAAAGAGGTAGAAGAACAATTCAAATTGATAATGATATGTCCAAATGTAGAGAAAAGGAACAGCCTAATCTTGTGTTTGCTTGAAAACACACTTTTATAGTATTCCCAACAGAATATGACATAATAATGAGTTCAAACAAAACTCCCGCAACGTAAATGAAAATAACATAAGGGAAGAAACTACTGAAACCGTTAGGAAATAGTCCACCATGATTTCCTCCCTTTAAAAACTGGTTCAGCCAATCAAAAAATTTCGTTTGTGTAAGAGGGAAAGATGTAAACAAATGATCGAGCGCCATTTTGAATTATCGAAAAGTACGTTGCGGTTTACTCAATTTGACATGGATTTGTACTTCAACAACCGCAAAGGAGAAGAAAATCGTAAGAAATATTTAAATTCTAATGTATAGTCTAATAAATCATATGTTTGTTTGGTACTTTATGTCTGTATATATTGCGTAACTAATTTTTTTATGTTCTGAAATTTACGTTCAAGTGTTCTCAAACACGTACAGTTCATTTGATTTTAGTACTCGAAGACAAAACCTATGTATCTTAAAATTTACACCAAGTGAATGTTTTAAAAAAGTTCTTTAAAACAGGGTATTACAGATTGTTATCTTTACTGTAGAAAAATAACTATAAATTTTCAAAGCTGCCGGTCGAAATTTCAATACGGGGAATTTGCTAGCCATTTTCCAAACAGAAAGACAGGTAGCGTGGGAAAATGCAAAGACTTCCTGTTGAAATTTACTTCCTACATTTTTAAGAAAGACAATTGTGTTCAGAAATGAATAAGCTATCTTATTTATTAAGTTTTTCTTCTTAAAAAAACGATATTTAAGAGTAACAACATTTAAAAACTGCATCACATCATAGGGTGCGAACGGGTTGAGGCGAAGATCACGTGATCGCTCCTATTAGAGTGATCGGTAAGGACCTTTAATCCTGTTTTTACAGGATCATGTTTTTGTGGAGCAGTTATCAAGACTCGTCTGGATAAAATGATGAACCTGTCCCGATGTCTCATCTGCATGAGAAAAACTATGAACGAACACGATAATGGTCAGGCCTAGAATAAGACATGAATGCTTAAAGTACACAGTGACCTTTGTCCTAGGTGTCATATCCTTGCGTCTGCTTCTCGTTACGTTTACATCTCGGGAACAAGTGTTTCGGTCCTGTTGCTACTTTCACATTGTCTTTGTCATATCTACAGTCAGAGAATATTATTCTGTACGTTTTTTTAAATATCTGCTATTGTTAGAAACAGTCGTATCTGATCTTTTTAATCAAAAGGTTTCCATGAACTCTGCGTTTTGTGGTTTACACTTACGTCTGACGCTAAAGAGATGAAATCATGTACAAAATAATTTAATGAGGTAGATAACAAGTACTACAGTACTGACTACAAAACAAGGGAAAGAACTGCTGCTAATAGTTCGATCAACAACCAGTCGACATCGATTACACTGCCATGAAATGTTTCTGCTCACGTCTCAACCCATTCCTTCAATGATTTGAAACAAAAATTGATAAGTGCAGCATATGATAAAGACTGCAGATTGATTCTCAGCAGCTTTTCAAGACTTGATATTTCACTTAATTGTAAAGGCCAAAGCTCACAACATGGGAAAACATGATTAACTATGCCAGGATACAAGGCAGATACAACCAGCTGCAATACACTGAGAACTACAGGACCAAGTAAAGAAATAAAATAAAGACCAGCCAATTATCAGTCTACACTGGTAACACTGAAAAGATACAAGATGGACAGGCAGCATTAAACTTGTTTAGCTATTTGTAATTAAAGTGACGGCATTTCTGTGGAACAGAAGAAACTTTACAGTATTGTAAACATACATCGGGACCTGAACATCGATGTCTTATTAACAATATTTTAGATAGTGCAGATGTACCGAGCAGGTGTACGTCACTTCCACACTCTTCAATCACACAGGGCAGGGATGATCAACAGTAACGACAATCACATGGCACTTCATGTAAAAATTTATGAAAACATTCCTACGTCACAGCTAACCAGTTGTCGACAAAACGCTCGTCAGCAATAAACAAAAACATGTTTCAGCTGTAAAACAAAAAACCAGTGCTCCTCACTATCCATACGTCACTGGACAGTAATTACTACAAACGTCTTTCCACAAGACTTTCCACAAGACTTACCAGATCCCAGTATCTTGTGATGTCTCAATACAGTACTAAAATACCAGCAGCACATAAACATCTTCGGCAAATGCACATGTGAGAATGACATGTCAAAGTACAGCCATAAAAGGTTTGTTGCGTAAAATGTTACTTAATTTCTTTATGTCTTGAAATATATATTTAGTATTCACCTTCACTTATGCGAGAAAAAATAGACAACAGTCTCTGTAGAGACAATAAGAAAGAAATACATGATGAAAGAGAGTAAGAAAAAGATGAATAAAAGAAAAAATTCATCAATTAATACAAAATTTTAAAAAATGAAGGAAGAAGAAAAAGCATAAAAATTAAAAAAAAAACGAAAGAAAAGAGAAATTTTGAAAAAAGTAAAAAGAAGAAAAATAGTTGCAGGAACAAATAACAGTAAAAAAAAGATTAGACATTTATGAGACAAGATTTAATCTTACAAATCGTTACATAAATAGATACATGTTATTTAGCTTGAAGAATCAGCGAAATTACTTTGACGTCCACCCCGACATGATAAAACATAACCTACGTGACCAAAGGAAGTTAAGATCGCAACGTCAGGGATTTGTGACCCTTGAACCTTAGTCGTAACACGTAGCGATAAGTAGATTAATTTAACGGAAAAGAAAATAACTCAAAGTCACTCCCATTCATTCGACGCTCATATGTTACAAGGCTTTACGTACAAACATTGAAGATAAACTTAGCGAAAATGCTGCTAGATAAATGTTACTAGCACATCGTTATTTTCGTACTAATGTACAAGTTTCACGTTAAAACATTTTCGTATTTAGGTAGAAGAATAAGGAGGGTAAATATTGACAGTGTTAAAAGTAAACGTTTATAAAACGATATGAAAACAGTTCTACAACATTTTCAACGACCACAAAAGCAGGAAACGATCTAATCTGCCATGTTGTAACAACTTAATGGGAGATAACATTACATCTTTCATTTTTGAAAAAAGCTTGCGGTACCAGACAAATCTGCCAAGCCACTCCCACAATCACGTGACTGTTATCTCAGGGAAAGTGCACTAAGGATGGTTACGTGTGTCTTTGAACAAATAAAAGCCTGCCTCACCCCCTGGCTCTCTGCAGACTTCCATACAGACAGACAACGCCATGGCAACTGTGTTGACTCTCCTACTGTGTCTGGCAGTGACCACTGGTAAGCAAACATCAACGATTTCACATCCTGCTCTTTATTATAAGCTTAGCTAAAAAATTCCTCATGACAGAGCATTACAAACAAGTTGTAGAAATAGCCTTATACAAGAATCCTTGACCCACATCATGGCTGCTGTGAGAAGAAGACAAATACGATCCATTCCTCATGGCCGTTCTTAACAAAGTACTGAAGCTTCAAACCTCCAAAGTTCCTAAAAGTCCCAATGTCTTGGCAATAAATTAGCAATCAGAATATTGACCAAAGTTTTAATATCCCGAACGTTTTCTACAAAAACGTTGGTTTTTTTGTGACCTTTGTACACATCTTTGACAAACTTGGTCAAGCGTTTGACATATTAGAGAGTTTGAGATCCACGACGCGTAGGGAGACGTGTGCGGCAACGAGAACGGCGAGCCTCTAAGCCTACCCGTTGCATTTACTGTCGATAAATCTTATTCACATTAATGGGTGGGGCAAGCCATAGGAACCTTGACAGAGGGCCATGGGTAGTGTTTCCCTTAGTTAATAAAGTGATCAAAACAACAGTTTTTCCTACTGAAAGTTATTACAATCAGCTTGTAGAAAAACGCTCGTTTGACATGTTTTAAGATCGTGATCTGCTTTGTTATCGATTTCAAGATACTGGAAGGCGCCTTGAAATCCGTGCCATTGGAACGAAAACACGAAGTATACTTGCCTAAGGTTACTCTGCGCACGTGCAAAGACCTGAACGAGTCACTGAAGGCGCTGGGTCTCAACGCCATGTTTGACGACGCCAGTGCCAACCTCTCCGGCATGGTGCGTGACTTGGGTGGACGGAGTCTGGTGGTCAGTAAGGCTCTTCACGAAGCCATGATTGAGGTGAGAGGGTTTTAGGTAATGTGAGAGAAAGTGGTAATGCTTATTTATGTGTGTGTGTGTGTGTGTGTGTGTGTGTGTGTGTGTGTGTGTGTGTGTGTGTGTGTGTGTGTGTGTGTGCACGCAAGCGCCCGTCCGAAAGCTAGAGCGTGACTGCGAGAGTTTTTTTTCTTTGTCTATATTTATGTTAAGGATGGAAAAAGATAGTTATACAAAGTAAGGTATAATACTCAAAATAAGAAGAAAGACTGCTTGGCGTGGTGATGCTATTGGTGTATTTTGTGTTGTGAGTACGTAAAAACTTGTTTAAACACTCGCTTAATAGGGTTTTCCCCGCCTCTTCTAGTCACATTTATACCAACTTTCTCTGTTTATTGCTATTTAATGTCTGACAATTTATTTCTTCTGTTTAATCACCCTCCTTTCCTTAACATTATTCGCATGGGATTGATGTTTTGCTTTAATTTTCTTTTCTTTTCTCCTTGTCAAAATGGATCATCATCGTCGTCCTTGCTTCTTCCTGGTTTTTGTAATTGTTGAAGTATTTTTCGGGAAACCTTTATCCTCAGGTTACTGAATCTGGAACTGAAGCCGCCGCTGTCACCTCTATCATAGTTCATGAAACTTTCGTGTCCGTCAAACGAGAGCACAGTGGCATCTTCAAAGCTGACCACTCCTTCCTCTTTGTTTTGCGCGACAAGGTTCACGGGGTCAGCCTCTTCATGGGTCGTGTCACTGACCCTCCACCAGGCGGGCAATAAACTCGCACCATGTAACATCAGCTGCCTTCGTTCTGTGCAGCTGATTACTTATACAACTTCTTCAAATTTCATGTTGAATAACGGCCTGAAGTTTTAACTATTTCAATGGTTTTCCAGATCGGATAGCAAATAGAAAAAAATCTCAAATCTCAACCAATATTGATCACCGGTTATGAAGTAAAGAAAAGCTTACAAAAATTACAAAAGTTTTCTTTTCCTGCAATTTTTTATTTTAAGCCATTATATTCTATGACTGTTTCTGACAATAAAAATGTCCATCAAACATTTTCGCTTAGCTACTTTTGTTTATAGTAAATAGATAAGTACTCTCCGACTGCCGGTATGTTCTTTGTTACAGCTAGTGGGAATACAATAAATATATTGAGTTTCTTTCTAGATTATCTGTTGTATGTTTAAAACATGCAAAGTAAACTCAAAACTGCTGGTATGTACGGACTGAATAAGTACCCAGTCTCCACGAACAAAAAAGTCGGTCGAGAATCACACACATCACAGGTAAACATGTAGTTGATTGCGTGCATCCAACTTCAGAATTTGCCGACCATCTAATAGACACGTGACAGTCAATAAAAAGTCGATAAATTGTACATTACAGTTGACAATTAACTTGGCGAAATATGAAGACATCATAGACCAAATCTTTTCACAACATTTTTTGAATCGACAAATTATTTGGTGACATCACACCAGGGTTCTTACCAACGATCTTTAACCTAGTGAAATATAACACCATCTTGCACAGAGTGAAATACTTATTACTGACAAGTACACATCAGACGCAAAAGAATAAATGAAAGAATAAAAATAACGAGACATTTGTAAATAGAGACGTCATCTCCAAAGTAATTAACTAATCAGTACATCAATAAATTAGTAAATAAATCAGTCAGCGTGGACCTGACGAATTAGAAAATTACAACCCATGCAGACGCCATAGCACCTGTAAACTAAGCCACGTTGTGGTATGATCGTGAGCTTCAAAACATTAAAGAATCGTTCCTTTTCATCATTGTTTACACACGTGTTTCAGATAGAGCAACATCTTCGCCGAGAAAGAAAGAAAGAAAGAAAGAAAGTCAATAACACCATTACATCACGATTGTGTATCACTAAAATGCTTGTAGACACATTTTCTCAGTTAGCTACCAAAATCGAGGCCATTGCCGAAAGAAGTTTCTAGTTGCGGGGGAAAAAAATTAGTAACAATATTTAAAAGACAAGGAGGTTCATTTGTATTTGCTTTCTCACGTGAAGCCTGGGATTTGTCTCCTTAACTCAGGCTTAAATATATGTTACATAAAATACATCAGCTGACTGCAGTGTTAAAAGAACCTCTGCTGACAAAAAAACTGTGGGGTGAGGTAATTAAAATAATTAGAATAATCTTTGTAAGAAATACTAATTGTTTTAAAATCTAATTTCAGTCGTATGAGTAACAATCATTACTGGCTCATCTTTAGAGTTTTAGGTTCTATAAGCAGCTGTTATGTTACAGTAGAGTTGGTGACCAGAGATTGGCAAAGAAGTGTGTATACATTGTGGTGGATGGCTTGTTTTACTGATAGATGTACTTGTAAATGAGAGTATGATCGTAATTGTATGTTTTCCTGTTTTGTTAAATTTGTATTTTATGTCTATTTTGTGTATCGGTGTATTATAGAGTTAAACGAAAAAAAGGTGGTTCACACTGCGGCATGGAAGGATGCACAGTATAAGAGAAAAATGTTTTTGTTTATATTCTCTCCGTTTAAGACTTTAATAATCTGAATAAGCGCTAAGAGCATGCTCTCTATGAGTGTGAAAATGCGCTATAAAAATCTTCACTATTATTATTATTATTATTATTATTATTATTATTATTATTATTTATTAAGTACTGGTAGCATTTATTCTAAGGCTCTTTGTTGATTTTGATGCTGGTTGATGCTGCTTCTGCTTTTTTATGAACCGGTGAGACTCGCGGTGGATTCTTATATAAAGACTCTCTTTGATTAGCATTGTTACTGACATCAGCATTATGTGTAAATTATCCACACACACACACACACGCACGCACGCACACACACACACACACACACACACACACACACACACACACACACACACTGTTCGGAGTGGCTGTCGATATGCTTGTTTCTTGCTTAGTGCACAGAGTCTCCAAGCTGTTCATCTCCCATGCAATCTTTTTAATTTTGTTAGCGTTCACCTACACGAGATAGTTTCCAGATGAATGGAATAAATGAGTGGGCTCCAAATTTATTAGATAATTTATAGTTACTAGGTTTTGTAACGTCTTCAAAGTCATCCAGCAGCAGTCACCAAATGGGGATTTTGTGAAGAGTAGAGAGACAGTATTTTAAATAAGCAGTAAAATATTTGCTCCATGCCTTATCCCTTGAAGAAAAAAACAAATAGTTTGCTCGGAATAAGGTGCTCATTCAGAAATCGCACTAAATGCAGGAGTTGCAAGTAGTAAAGAATCCAAATGTAATTATATCATGTTATTCTGGTATTTTTTCATATTTATTTTCTGATAAAGAATTTCCACCTATCGGTAAGTTTTACACTATTGTGGAATGTAGATTACGTTAGTTCTAAAGAACTGACACACACACACACACACACACACACACACACACACACACACACACCATATACACATATAGATCAGTGCTTACATGAAAGATAATAATAATGTGAGAATTTTTAAAGCGCAATATCTCAGCCAAAGGCGGACTCATTCCTCTGGAACAAGATGACGAAATAGTCACAAAGATGTAGAAGGTAGAACAATGCGAAGACTCGATGCGTTCCGACAGTAAAGGGAGATCACTGCAGATTTAACGGTAACGACTTCAGAGAATAAGGGTTGGTGGCATCTGGAGAATGAAGATATTGAGTAATCTTGAAAATATGAAGAAATATTTTCATGTAGAAACTGCAAAAGGGTGGTCGTCACATCAGTTTATTCACTGCAACTCAAGGTTGCTGCCGAATGGAGTGAAGTACGGCGGTGTGGAATCCCGCCAATAGATCCAAACAATTTGCACATCAAAATAACATTATATGCAGTCCATATGCAAACCAGAAGAGGAAGAAAACGCATGAGCAGCACATGTAAACACGAAGGCCCAACACTTTTATCCAAAGCGAAGGACA
Organism: Marisa cornuarietis; assembly: GCA_004794655.1. Classification (NCBI taxonomy): domain Eukaryota; kingdom Metazoa; phylum Mollusca; class Gastropoda; order Architaenioglossa; family Ampullariidae; genus Marisa; species Marisa cornuarietis. Next base: position 1,534,884 of record SMMW01000546.1, on the reverse strand, counting down.
TCCACAAAACAAACAAAATCAAGGAGAGCCGATCCCCACAGCCTGCTAAGCAAAGGGACAGAACTCTCACTTTTAGATAAGTCTCGGCTTTCCATTAGACAGGCCTCGTGTTTCCGATTCTTTGTTTTCATACCTTAAATAAATTCTTAAAGTAGATGTTTTGTTTTCGTAACAGAGCAATCTATACAATTGTTTCCAAAAAATCAAAAACAATGTTTTTATTTTTTATTGTTAGTGGCAAAACAAGTAAATAGCATCTGTTGTAACGATGTTTTTATTTTATAAAATTGTCCAAAAATCTAAATACGTTTTTTGTAAAGAAACAGAATGCATTTTACAGAAAATACTGTTTATTTTGTAATCAATCTGAACAAGGTATGATGACATAAAAAACACTCAAAAATTATGAGACGGACTGGCACCATTCAACTCGTTAAGCTAGTTGTGAAGTGAGGTCATTTTTTTGGAACAGAAGAAACGCTACAGTGTCGGAAACATAAATGGCGACCTAGACACAGATGTCTTATCGACGATATGTTAGAGAGTGCAGATGTACGGAGTCGTATGGCCGTCACGTCAACACTCCCTTGAAGCAAAGATAATACAAGTGGGTGGTTACCACAGAGATAAACGTGTTGTCAATCACACAGGCCACGCATAATCAACAGTAACAACACAGTACACTTCATGCAAAACTTTATTATACTTCCCAAGTCAAAGCTCACCAGTTGTCGACAAAAGCACCCATCAGATCTCAGCAAACACATGTTTCAACTGTAAAATCAAAATCCGGTGCTTCCTACTGTCTACACATGTCACAGGCCAGTACTTACAATAACCACAAGACTTATCAGTCACACGACCGTCAGATCCCAGTGTCTTGTGACGTCACAATCCAATACTGAAATGTCACCAACACTTGAACATTCTCGTTCACTGCGTAACACATGTGAAAAGGACATGTCAAAATGGAGCCTTTTCAGGTTTGTCGCAAAACATTTTGCTAAAATATTGAGCTGCCTTGAAAAAATGTTTAGTATTCACCATCGCTTATGCCAAACAAATAATCATAGAAAGGGTCTAAAGAAACAATAAAAGGGAAATGCATGATGTGTGTGTGTGTGTGAGAGAGAGAGAGAGAGAAAGAGAGAGAGACTAAGGAAATGTGAACAGTTATCGAATAATACAACAATTATAAAAGAACGAAAGCAAAAGAAAGAACAATAAATAAAGAAATAAAACAAAACAAATAAAACAAAAATAACAAAAGGAAAAAAGAAATTTCCGAGAAACAGTAAAACAACGAAAAAAGTTAACGGGAACAAATGAAGGGAGAGAAAAGATTAGAAATAATAATAAAAATGATGATAAATTGTGTAGCGCCTTTCCAAAGATTTCCTCATCATAGATAGACTAAATCATCAACAACTATGCACCAATATTCACATGTAACAGACTCACTCACTTCTACAGCATACACTCACTCATACACAAAGTAAATTACAGACACACGCTATACACGCTCATGGTCAGGACACAGTCGCAGTGAAGTCGTAGTTTGGAAAACATTTGTGAGACAAGATGTTATCTTCAAAATCTCGACATACATACATACATACATACATACATACATACATACATACATACATACATACATACATACATACATACATACATGTTATTAGGCCTGAAGAATCGGCGAAATGACTTTGACGCCCACGCCATCTCCTACACATGCTGTGTGCTGATAAAACAACCTACGTCACCAAAGGTTATCATTGAGTTCAGAACGTGAGTTTTTGCGACCCTTGACCTTTAGTCATCGCCAGTATCGATAAGTGGATTTTTGCAAAGAAAAAGAAAACAGAAAAATACTGACAAAGTAACGCCCCATTCATCTGACTCGCATATGCAAGAAGGTTTCATCACGTGTAAAGATTAAAGAAAAACTACGCGAAAATACTCTCAGAGAAATTTGACTAGTTTGCGTTATGTACACCATTTTCAATATTTTTGTACTAATGTACAAGTTTCACGTTAAAAACATTTTCGTATTTGGTTAATAGAATAAGGTAAATACTTACCGGGTTAAAAGTAAACGTTTATAAATCGGTCTAAAAGCAGTGCTATTTCAACAAACACAAAAACATGAAACATCTAATCTGCCATGTCATAACAACTTAATACGAGATTACATTTCATTCCTTTTTTGGAAAAAAAGGTACCAGACAAATCTGGCCAAGCCAATCCCACAATCACGTGACTGTTATCTCAGGGAAAGTGCACTAAGGATGGTTACGTATGTCTTTTGCACAAATAAAAGCCTGCCTCACCACCTGGCTTTCTGCAGACTTCCATACAGACAGACAACGCCATGGCAACTGTGTTGACTCTCCTACTGTGTCTGGCAGTGACCACTGGTAAGCAAACATCAACGATTTCACAGCCAGCTCGTTATTCTAAGCTTAGCTGAAAAAAAACTCTTAGGACAGAGCATTACAAACAAGTTGTATAATTAACATAAAAGACTCCTTGACCCACATCAAGGCGGCGCCGAAAAGGAGAAAAACACGAAAAAAACAGGACCGTTCTTATCCATACAAAGTACCTAAGCGTCAGTCCTCCAAAGTTCCATAAAGTCTAAATGTCTTGGCAATAAATTAGCAAACAGATTTTAAATTAGAATATTGACCAAAGTTCTAATATTCCGAACGTTCTCTACAAAAAATTGGTTTCCTGGGACCTTTGTACACATCTTTGACAAACTTGGTCAAACGTTTGATATATTGCCGATTGCAAACAAATCGCAAGAGTTTTTTTTTCTTTCCCCTTCTTGTACTATCTTCTTTGTCATTTTCTCTCGTTGTCATCAACAGCCAGTCCCAGACATCGCCGAGCTTCCGATCTTTCACTGTCCACGTCATCTTTCGGAACCTCGCTGTACAAGCGTCTGGCAGCTGGTAACCAGGACAACATCATCTACTCCCCACTTAGTGTGTATACAGCCTTGGCCATGACTTTGCTGGGCGCAGGAGGGGACACAGAACAGGAGCTGAGGGTAAACTTGATGTATTTTGTTGTAATATCTTCACTCTCTCTCTCTCTCTCTCTCTCTGTGCACGTGTTTGATTGTACACTTACAGCATCTTTATTTGACGTTTGCGTACGTGGATGATTGTAAAGTAGACAGCATTGTAGTTTATTTTCCAGATTGGTTTATGCACACTAACCCCTATATTTACATATTGGTTGAAAATATGGGAATTGTGTTTTATGTACTTCATCAGCTTATCTACTAGATAAAGACTGCAGATGTTAACCTGTAATTTAAAAAAAAAACTGTGTCGAAGAAAAAACCCACTGAGCCTGACAGAATATGGTCCACATATGGTTTGATGATAAGAGGACATGGGGTTTACATTACTCTTCTTCTTTTCTTTTCTTTCTTTTTTTTTGAAAAAGTTCCCACAATACAAATCCTGATATAAATATCACAGAATTCTTATTCTTTTTCAGCTTTGACTCTTATATATATTATATAAATTTCAGATAAATGAAGTGCACGTCAGACATGACAGGCATGTGATTAATTGTTTGAGTGTTTATTCAAGGGCCATTGTATAGGGAGCAAACATCAATGATAATGAAATATGTCAACATGTCAATAGTACATATATTTAATAAGTATAAATGCAAACAATCCCTTCAAAACTTAGATATATAGAGTTATCTACCACTGTAGACTTTCTAACTTAAACAGAGCAGAAAATATAGAATGCCAGATTCTTTGCAATTTCTTTTCATTTGTTGAAGCAAATAACAAACTCATTTTAAAATTGTTTGGATTTATATACCATTTTCTGTATGATGTGTAAGGTTTTACAACACAGAACAAGGCGAACTTTATTTTTTCCTTTATTTTAGATAATAAACAGAGCAGATCATGTGCAGAGTATCTTCTGTTCTCCAAAACAACGGACTGGAATATTAGACACATCTACTCTAAGTTTAGAAACTGTCAGCAAATAGTACTGTAAATTTAGTAAGTGTCAGTAAGTTGTTTCTTGTGTCTGCAGACGACACTGGCCGTACAAGCTGGTCAGAATGTACACAGTGACATTCACACCCTCATGGCCTCTATGACCACCAATGACCCGACCTCTAACCTCACACTACGCATGGCCAATGCCCTGTACTATGATGCTGCCCAGGTCCACATCTCAGACAGGTATGACCTTAGGAGAGTGCAACTACAAACAAATAGAACAGATAGAATACTTTGAGAGAAGCAGCTGGGCTGGGCTAGACATTTATTTGCTAACACGCTGTGCTTCTGGGAGCTTGATGCGTTTATAAAGAAAAATAGATTTAGACACTAGATAGCACTTGTGGTATCAACAGAATTCTGATTTTCCAGTTTTCTATGGATCGAACTTAGGTTTTTGCATGCTTCTACCTTTATTGGAGAAACATATCTTTTAACCTTTGTTGATTACAAAGAAGTGGCAAATATCAAACACGAAATACAACAATTTCTTAAAAATTTTCTTCTCTGTCTTTTATAAATCTCCCAGTTTAAACTAATATGGTGTTTGACAGCTACGCAGACAACATGAACCGTTACTACGGGACAGGGTTACAGCCCTTCCAGAGACCCAACCCGGAGCAGGCCATTAACACGTGGGTAGAGGAGGTGACAAAACGCGCCATCACCAACTTCCTACAGCCTGGAGCCATCACGGCTGATACAGTTATTATGCTTCTCAACGCAGTGTTCTTCGAAGTAAGTTTTGACACCTTAGAAGCAGTCTATTGTTTAAGTTATGTCGCTGTATTTCATAAAAAGAAACTAACAGTGTCCTAGTTTATAAAGATGGTAAACTATAATATTAACTTTCCATACGGACTATCAAACTAACATAAGTGAATAAAAAAAGTAAGGAAGGAAAATGACTACAAGAAAGGTGTTAGCTTATCTTACAGTCAACATATTTTGTTTTCTTTTTTGTTCAGGCATCTTGGAGGACCACATTCAGTCCAACTGCCACCCGGGATGAGGACTTTACAACCATTTTGGGTACCGTCAAGCAGGTGCCCTTGATGTATAAGGAAAGCAGTTTCTCCGTGAAGAATGTTCCGGAACTGGACGCGCGCGTTCTTGAACTTCCGTACAAGGGAGGCAACTACAGCCTTTTTATCGTTTTACCAAACACCAAGACCGGCCTGACAGACCTGGAGAGCAAACTGACTGGTCAGGTGAGGAGATAACAGAATCGATTGCTTATTTTGGTAAAAGGATTATTGAAGTAATTTTTTTTATCATAAACATGTATGCTAAAAAAAAAATATACAAGCCACGTTTTATCTCTCTCTTTTTCTGTATATTTAATAAAGGCTGCAGGTCTCATGTCCAGAAAGATTAGCATCAATACTAATAAGAGGATTACAGCTTACGTTAAATGGTTTGAAGAGAAATGTAAAATAAACGAGAGGTTGGTAAGAAGGACACTGAGAATGTATAGAACGAGAAAAGTAGATTGATAGAAATGAATAGTCCCAGGAACTTTATGCACAATCTCTAGTAGCTCGCCATTTTCCCTTCTGCACAGTTATGACAGAGAGTGAAGCTAACATGTTATGTCTATTGTCTGTTTATACAAATCCGAGAGATAAATATTGTACGATATCGACGAAAAGACCTTATGTACTCAAGCAGTTATATAGCAGCATCAACGAGTCGGTAATAAGACAATTTGGACTTTAAATATTCTTTATGTTGGAAAAACGTCATTGGACAGTGCAATGTTAAGAGGTGTGGTAACTGACCAAGAAAAAATCTGGTTGTAGGATGTTGGTGTGTGAAGATGAAGATGTGAATGTGTGTATAAGGAAAGCAGAGATAGAATGAAAGGTAAGGGTGGGTATAGCGGTTGGTGTGGTGGGAGGGAGGTTATTATAGAAGGGTATGAGTAGCGTTTCCTTGATTATAATAATATTATATTATAAGCTAAAATATTATATTAAGCTGATTATAATAACTTTCAGTAGGAAATTTTGTATTTTGATCACTTTACCAATTTCCTACTGACAGTTATTATAATCAGCTTTTAGAAAAACGTTCATTGGACATGTTATCTGCCTTATTATCGACATCAAGATACTGGAAGGCGCCTTGACGTCCATGCCATTCGCACAACACCGCGAAGTATACTTACCTAAGTTTACTCTGCGCACCCGTAAAGACTTGAACGAGCCACTGGAGGCGCTGGGTCTCAACGCCATGTTTAACGGCGCCAGGGCCAACCTCTCCGGCATGGTGCGTGACTTGGGTGGACGGGGTCTGGTGGTCAGTAAGGCTCTTCACGAAGCTATGATTGAGGTGAGAGGGTTGTAGGCAATGTGAGAGATAGAGTGAAGGTGTTAACCATTGTTTATTTATTAATGTGTGTGTGTGTGTGTGTGTGTGTGTGTGTGTGTGTGTGTGTGTGTGTGTGTGTGCAAGAATGTGCCTGATGAATTTTTTTCTCTCTCTCTGTAAAGGCTAGCAAAAATAATAAGTATACATGATCATAATAATGTAACCGTTGGATGATAGTGGGTAAGTAAGACTGTGCTTGTGGTGATGAAGGTGTTGGTGTATTTCTTGTTGTAAGTCTGGACACACATTTCTAAACACTTGTCTAAAAGTGTTTTCTTTTCACATTTAGACCAAGTTTCTTTGTTTATTGCTATTTAATGTCTGTCTTAATTACCCTCCTTTCCTTAACCGCAGCCGTATGGAATTGGTTTTGCCTTCATTTTTTTCCTCGTCAAACTGTATCAGTATGGTCCTGCTTGTTCCTGCCTGGTTGTTGTAATTGCTGAAGTATTATTTTTTCTTGAAACCTCTGTGCTCAGGTCACTGAATCTGGAACTAAAGCCGCCGCTGTCACCTCCATCAGTATTTCTCTCACATCCGTGTTCATACCAGAGCCCAGTGCCATCTTCAAAGCTGACCACTCCTTCCTCTTCGTTTTGCGCGACAAGGTTCACGGGGTCAACCTCTTCATGGGTCGTGTCACTGACCCTCCACAAGGCGGAAAATAAAATCGCACCATGTAATGTCAGCTGGTTTTGTACTGTGCAGCTGATTACTTACACAACTCTTGAAATTTCATGGTGAATAACAGCCTGAAGTTTAATTACTTCAATGGTTTGCTAGATCAGAGAGCAAAAAGAAAAAAAAACCATTAAAATCTCAAACAAACAAAAATATCGATCACCGGTTATGAAGTAAAGAAAACCTAACAAAGGTAACAAAATTTGTCTTTTGCTGGAGTTTTCTCCTCTTGCTATTATAATCTATGATTCTGACAATAAAAATGTCCACGAAAACTATTTCGTTATCGACTTTCGTTTATAGTAAATAAATGAGTACTCTCCGACTGAAGTATGTTCTTTGTTACAGCTAGTGACAATACAATAAATATCTCGATTATCTTTCTAGATTATCTGGTTTATTTTTTATAACATGCAAAGTAAATTAAAAGTGCGAGCATGCAAGGACTGTATAGGTACCGAGTATCCACGAACAAAAAAAGTCGGTCGAGAATCACATACCACACATGTAAACATCTATAGACGTGTGACAGTTAATCAACCGTCGATAAAAGTACATCACAGTTGACAACTTGCCGAAATATGAAGACATATTAGACAAAACATGCCCACGTCTTGCATATCTAAATCCAGCATTTTTGAATTGACAAGTGAACATCACACTGGGACACTTACCGCCGATCTAGTGAAATACAAAAGCATCCTGCATAAAGAGAAATAATTTTACTGACAAGTACACAAAACACAACAAACAGACGAGAACCAAATGTTGCTGTAGGAGTAAACTTTCAGCTGCAAAAGTAAAGAGAGGTTAACAAAAGAGAATGGAAGAAAGAATGAAAGGGTATATACAGCATATACACTCTGGGTAAACCTCGTCTAGGCGAGGAAGAGTACCCGACACAGATACCGCCACGAAACACGTCTTCTTGGTCTGGACATGATACTGTGAGTGGCGAGTCTATCTACAAATCTCCTGGAGTTGTGAGTGAACACTGATCTCAGTTCTGCTCGCACATTCTCTCACACAGCTAACTTACTGTCATATTTGAACATTTAGTCAGTTAAACTAGTCAGTTTAAAATGGATTAAAATTCACTGCAAATCCCGGCGGCACGAACTGGTCCGTGACACTCATCAGATTTATAAGTAAATTATCCATCAGCTCCTGATCATCAACACACACACACACACACACACACACACACACTGTTCAAAGTGTCAACATACTTGTTTCCTGCTCAGTGCGAAGGGCCTTCAAGCATTACTGTTCATCTCCCATGCTAAATCTTTTTAATGTTATTACGATGTTTCCACCTACATGGGAGGTTACCTTCTTTCACTTTGTCGTCCATACTCATTTATGTCCCTTGTTAGTTCATTTATAAACAAGGTGAATGGTAGAGCGCTGCACATTTCGTCTTATTTAAGACCACGGGAGCATTCGATTGAAGCACAGAGAGAGAGAGAGCTGACACATCTTCAGCAAAACATCCTGGTATTTATTGCTGTTGTCAACAGGAAACGACGCAGTACCCAGTCAAGCCAATCACCTCACTCAGGTGACTTGTCTTTCCTATCATATGGCCAGCAGGGGACACAACCACAAACATAAACATTCTCCCGCACACAAAAGGCCGAGCTGATCAACTATTTTCACCTGACATTGTGTCACCATAAAAGCAACCAAACAAACTGGAGAGACACCAAGCGCCCTGCTCTTGATCCTACTGTGTCTAGCAATGGCAGCTGGTAAGCAAGTATTTGTTTTCTTTTAACTATAAATCCTAGTGAAAAATGGACTACCTTTCTCATTCTACTCATCCTCTCCATTATTGAAATTTATCACTGGAAACTACATGACCAAGTAAATGAAATAAAAGAATTACCAGGCAATGTTAAGTCGACAGTGGTAATACTAACAAATTTTAAGAACTTTGGCTGCATTAAACTCGTTTAGGTATTTATGATAGAGGGAGGTCTTTTCTTTGGAACAGACGAAACTCTACAGTGTCGGAAACATAAATGGAGACCTGTCCCCCGGATATCTTATCGATGATAGTTTAGAGAATGCAGATGTGGCGAGCTGTATGGCCGTCAAGTCGACACTCGTTTGTAAACACAGAGGAAAAAATTCCTTCACAAGGTACCTTTTGAAACCAAATGCATAGTTGATGAGACAAAAGAATCTGGACCCACATTACGACAGTTGTGAGAAGGAGAAAAACACGATTCGTTCCTAAGAGCCGTTTTTAACTAAACAAAGTGTTGAAGCTGAAAAAGTCCGAAGTTTCTAAAAGTCTCAATGTACCGGCAATGATTTTAAATCAGAATAGTGACCAAACTAATGTCCCGAATGTTAGCCCCAAACCATTGCTATCCTGTGACCGTTTTACACATCTTTGACAAACTTGGTCAAAGGTCTGACATATTCCTGGTTCAGAACGGTCATCAGACAAATCACAAGAGCTTTTTTGTTTCCCCGTCGTCTAACATCGTCTTTCTTGTTGTTCTCTTTCGTCGTCTTCAACAGCCAGTCCAATACATCGCCGAGCTTCCGATCTTTCACTGTCCACGTCATCTTTTGGAACCTCGTTGTACAAACGTCTGACAGCTGGTAACCAGGACAACATCATCTACTCCCCAGTTAGTGTGTATACTGCCTTGACCATGACCTTGCTGGGTGCGGGAGGAGACACGGAACAGGAGCTGAGGGTAAACTTGATGTGGTTTGTTGTATTATCTGCATTGTGTGTGTGTGTGTATGTGTGTGTGTTTGATGGGACATATACTGCATCTGTGTATAACGTGTGCGTACGTGCATGATAGTGATGTAGAGAGCATTGTAATTTATTTCAAGATTGGCTTTTGCACTCTAGCCCCTATATTTACGTAAAGGTTAAAAAAATATATAGAAATCGTGTTTTCTGCATTTCATCTTACCCTTTATTTGCTAGTAGATAAAGGCTACATTTTATAAACCTGTAGTATTATTTTACTTTATAAGAAGAGTCAGCTGAGCCATCGATAATACTGTCCAAATGTGTGATGATAAGAGTACGTGGTCTTTTTCTTACTCTCCTCACTTATTTTTTATATAAATACCACATAGCAAATTCTGATACAAAAGTTGAAGAATTCAAATTCTTTTTCAACCATGAATTTTTACTTTGTTAGACTTAATTTTCTGGAAGCTCTGTTTATTGTCAAGTGCTATTTACTCTGGCTTTTGTGATGTAAAAAATTTATAGTTCATATTAATTTCATATAAATGTAGTTACTCATGATAGGCGGGTGTCAGTAAGCTGTTTCTTGTGTCTGCAGACGACACTGGCCGTACAGCCTGGTCAGAATGTACACAGTGACATTCACACCCTCATGGCCTCCATGACCATGAATGACCCGGACTCTAACCTCACACTACGCATGGCCAATGCCCTGTACTATGATGCTGACCAGATCAATATCTCAGACAGGTGTGACTTTTGAAGAGTGTTACTACAAACAAATAGAACAGAATACTTTGATAGCACCAGCTGGGATGCACTAGACATTTATCACGGTCCGCTCCATAGTTTTTTTGTGGATTATTTTAGCCTCTTTGTGACTTCTGGTCTGCAAGTGTACATAGAGTGCATGAGAGAACGAATGAGGCCGTCAGAGAGGAAACGGTTAACCATGAGACGATGTATTTGGTAAACAAGGTTCAGCGGTAGATTTCTTACGGGAAAAAGGATAGAAATTTTACTCAGGCCCTGGATACTGAAGGAACAAGACGTGCCTGAGTCAAGCCATCTAAATCTCCCTAGTGGGACTGATGTTTAGTAAAGCAGGGTGGTGATGGTCGACGCTGAATGCAGTTTGGTACTGACCCTTTTGGATTAACCTCACCTATACGAGTTTTTTGTGTGGGTGTATTTATCTGGAACCCTTCTGGAAGAAAAAGAATAGCCTCCCCGGACCATTCTTTGATCACTTCTGGTCCCGCAGCGAGCCAACTGGTCTATCGAGGACTGGCGAGTAGGCCAGTGGACCATCTTCGGCCCCGTGACGTCACTGTGGAGTACCTCTGCTGTGGCCCGTGATCCGTCTCACCGGCACGGCCAGTGTGTGCTGCCTTTCAGTCTCCGCTGTGTTGCTCGGAGCGGCAACATCCTTTATTTCTCACCCCCATCCCCCGGGGAATTATTATCTGATCCATTTGGATTATGTGTCATTGGTGTTATTGATTCACTTGGATTAGAAGTGTAATTTGGGTTATATCGATAGTAGTTTGATGGAGATAAGAAGGGCGACAATTCTAAGATAGCTGGCCGCTGAACTGTGAGTCTTGCTATTGAAGACTGATACTTTGAAGAGGGCGCGAAATAATGTTTTGAGAAAACATGGTGATAGTGTTTATAGTATAAAAATGATTTATTGAGGACCCAAACTGTGGAAAGAGTCCCGTTAATGTTTCATAACTTAGAATCTATATGTTCGTGTTGTATGTTGTAAAGTCTTGAGACAAAACAAAAGGAAAATTAACATGATTTGGTATCAAAAGAATTCTGTATATCCAGTTTTCTATAAATCCGACCTTCCCTTTTTTGCATGCTTCTACCTTCATTCCAGAAACATATCTTTTAACCATTGTTTATTATAAAATAGGACAAATTATTAACACGAAAAAACTACCAAATGTTCTTTAAAAATTTCTGATTTTTCTTTAATGAATCGTGTTTGACAGCTACACAGACAACATGAACCATTACTACGCGACAGGGTTACGGGCCTTCCAGAGACCTAACCCGGAGAAAGCCATTAACACGTGGGTAGAGGAGGTGACAGAACGCGCCATCACCAACTTCCTGCAGCCTGGCGCCATCACTGACGACACCGTACTCATGCTTTTCAACGCAGTGTTCTTCGAGGTAAGTGTTTAAACGCTTTTGAAGCAGTTTTACTTTTGAAATTATATCACTGTAATTGAAACAAAGCAAAAAACAAACCAAACAGTGTCATACTTTACAAAGATGATAAGACAATTTTTTGACTTTCCATATGAGTGTTCAAACATAAGCTTAGCATGAATAAGTAAATGAAAAAACATGGAAAGTCACCTTATAGAAAGGTCTTAGCTTATCTTACTATCAACACATATATTTTTTGTTCAGGCATCTTGGATGATTCCATTCAGCCCAGCTGACACCCGTGATGAGAACTTTACAACCATTTCGGGTACCGTCAAGCGGGTGTCCTTAATGAACATGCAAAGCAGATTCTCCGTGAAGAATGTTCCGGAACTGGACGCGCGCGTTCTTGAACTTCCGTACAAGGGAGGCAACTACAGCCTTTTCATCCTTTTTCCAAAGACCAAGACCGGCCTGACGGACCTGGAGCACAGGCTGACTAGTCAGGTGAGGCGATAACAGAACCTATAGGCTTTTGTGATAACAGGATTCCTGTAATAGTTTTGTGTCATAAAATATAAACTGAAATAAACCTCCTGGTAATTTAAGATATGTTTTGTATGTCTCGCTCTGTTTATATGTCCTGTTCCAGTTATTGACTGCCTGCGGGGGCTGACGAAGGGCTGTGTCCTCAGCCCAACACTTTTCTTATTATTTATAAATTCACGAGCTAAGGACAGGTAAACATGGGATCTTCTTAACTCCGCCTCAGATAGAACTTGTTCTCTTGATGTTTGCAAATGACCTGACTCGTTTTTGCAGCAACTGTTATTAGTCTACAAAATCTGTTAAACACTCTGTATTGGGGAGCCCACAAAAAATTGTCTGAAGGTCAACTTAGCTAAAACGAAAATAGTTGTTATTCGTAAAGTAGGTCACCTAGCAGCTAGAGAACAGTGGCTATATGATAAGGACAACCTGGAAGTAGTTAATACATACCCATATCTAGGGTTGGGATTCTTTACCATGCTTATTGTAAATAATGTCTTAAGTGATTTAGTGTTAAGAGCTAAACCATTGTAAGAACATTGAAATGTTCAACAAAATTAATAGGCTGAAATGCAATTCTGCAAAAATATTTTTCAAGCTGTTAGATTTACAGATGGTACCTATATTAATGAATGCCTAAGAAACATGGGGACTAAACAGAGTCGCAGCAGTAGAAAAGGTCCATTTTTTTTGCATGTAAATGTTTCCTGGGTGTCTCCGCAAAAGCATCAAACAGGCTGGTGTATGGGGAGACAGTAAGGTTCCCCCTATATATTATATCTGCTACTAAATCTATTATATACTGGTTGCGCCTCATGAAATTCCCAGATAGTATTCCAAAAAAGCATGTGATGTGCTGCATCTGCTAGACAGTCAGTAATATGTCAATTGGGTATAAAAAAAAGTAGGGTACTAGTTTCTGTGGCTTTTGGCTATCTATGGATGTTTCACCAACTCGGAAATGAGAAACTTATTCTTAAAGAAACTTAGTTAGTTAGTTAGTTGTTTTTTTATGCCAAGTCAGCAACTAAGGCTATCTCATGACAAAACAATGTACATGACTATTCACAGGTTGATGTAAAGAAATTGTACAAGTCTAGAGATTTCTCTTTTCTTAGTTTTATAAAATAACAGTTTTTTAACACATAAGTTCTATCATATCAGGTGAAACATCTGAATGGACTTTACATATGCCAGGATTGATTTGGAAGAGTGTTTGACAAAAAGATCAGCAAGAGTCTGTGCTGTAAAATAGTTTTGACGAATTGTAGCTAGTTTTCAACAGGAGATGAGCAAATGTTCTATGGTTAGGGGGTCTTTACACCAAGGACAAAGTGGGGGGTTTTCTCCTGCAAGCAAAAATCTGTGAGTGATATATGAGTGACCAGCTTTTAGTCTATTTATAACCACTTTTTCTCGTCGGGTTAGAAATTCTTGTGTTATACAGTCTGCTAGTTTTGGAAAAATAGCGTGAAGTTTGTTGTGCTTCATGGAGTCCCAGTGAAGCTGCCAAAGTTGTGAGATATACAGTTTAACAGAAGTATACCAATCTGAGGCAAATGTTGTATGGACCATAAGTCAATGCTGAAGGGCCTTTTTTGCTGCCTCATCAGCTTTAGTGTTTCCTGGAATATTTGCATGGCCAGGAACCCAAATAAAGATAATGTCAAAATTGTTATTTTGTAGTAATGATAGAAGTTCAAAGAATTTAACCAGTAGTGGGTGATCTAATCGTTGAGAGTGAAGTGCAAGTAGGGATGACAAAGAGTCTGAAATAACTAAGAAGTTTTTCTCTTTAGATGCATGGATATACTGCAACGCAAGTAGAAGGGCTTTTAACTCTGCAGAAAAAATGGAGCTATGACCTTCCAAGCGAGCTGTCAGCGATGGTGTGGAAATGTCCATCGGCACTGATGCAGCTGCTACAGTTTCTTTTTCAGTATTTTTGGATCCATCAGTGTATATGTGACAAAAGTCAGGATAGTCTGTGACTATTTCTCTGAAAAGTTTGTGATAGACTATGTCAGTGGTTTCACCTTTTTTTTTGGTTAGAGAGGTCAAAACGAATTTCAGGTGTGGGAAGTAGCCATGGTGGTGTTCTGGTCAGTGCAAATGGTGCTGTTTTTTGGGGGTCCATTCCCAATTTCTGAAGATGGGGGTGAGCTCGTATGGGTAGAGGTTTTTGTTCATGTTCACGTGCCCTGTATTTCTCCAGAAACTGAACGGAGTGGAAAGCAGGGTTTTGGGGCAGAGCTCGAAGTTTCGAGACATAGGACAACATTAGTTTTAGTCGGCGTAACTCTAGAGAGGGTTCACCTGCCTCTGCATATAGACTGTGTATTGGAGTAGCTCTGAAAGCTCCAAGACAAATTCTCAGGCCGTGATGGTGTAGAGTGTCTAGCCTTTTTAGGTATGATGTCCTGGCTGATCCATAGACTATGCATCCATAATCCAATTTTGAACGCACTAGGGAACGATACAAACGGAGTAAAGTGATTTGGTCTGCACCCCAGTTTGTGTTACTTATCATTCTCAATATATCTAGAGCGTTCAGACAAGATGCCTGAAGATGACGGATGTGGTTGTAAAAAGAGAGTTTACGATCAAAAATAACACCCAAGAAATGGACCTCTTTCACTACCTTGAGTGCTGTTCCATTTACATGAATAGAAGTTTCAGGAAAAGGACCTCTTAGTTTTGTAAAGTGAATGCACACAGATTTTGAGGGAGAAAATTTGAAACCGTTTTCTAATACCCATTTTGAGATGTGGTTTACACATAACTGTAATTGTCTCTCCAGACCAGGTAGAAACTTTCCTCGTATACAAAGTGCAAAATCATCTACATATAGCGAGGCAGCCATATTAGACTTCAGGATGCCATCTATTTTAATACAGAACAAGATAGGTGACAGGATACTTCCTTGAGGGACTCCCACCTGCTGTTCATGGGTGTCTGAAAAGGTATTTTTTATCCGGACTCTAAACACACGACATGTTAGAAAGGTTTTGATGAAAATTGGTAGTCGGCCTCGAAAGCCTAGAGAAAATAGGTCCAACAAAATACCTTGCCTCCACACTGTGTCATAGGCTCTTTCTAGGTCAAAGAATACTCCCATGACATGCTCTTTTTTAATAAAGGCGTCCCTTATAAACTTTTCAAATCGGACCATTTGATCTGTAGTACTACAATTTTTCGAAAACCACACTGAATGCTGGAAAGAAGATTCTGGGATTCTAACACCCAAATCAATCGTGAATTTACCACCCTTTCTAGTACCTTACAGAAACAATTTGTTAAAGCAATTGGACGGTAACTGTTTGGATCTGAGGGATCTTTTTCTGGTTTTGGTATAGGAACTATTATAGCCTCATTCCAAGCGGAAGGAAGGTTTCCTGTATTCCATATATGGTTGAAAATCTGCAATAATGTCCTCAAAGATGATTCTGGGAGTTTGGTTATGATTTGGTATGAGATACTGTCTGGTCCTGGGGCCGAGTGGGAGCACTTTGAAAGTGCTTGTTTAAGTTCAGACATAGAGAAATCGGTGTTGTAGGATTCCAAGTTGTCCGATTGAAAGTTACATTTTGTTAATTCTTTGCAAGCCTTCACTTACTGAAAAGCTGTGGAATATTGTGAAGACGAGGTTGTCATTTCAAAAGTGGAGCCCAGTTAGTTTGCAATTTCTCGATGATCAGTAAGCAAATTTGGTTCGGCTCTCAGATGTCCAACCGCTCTATTGATATTCTTTCCTTGTAGTTTCTTGATAGCTGACTATACCAGTCGGAATGGGGTAGGGTTTGTCAGTGAGGAAACAAAGTGTTGCCAAGAGAGCCTTAAAGAAACTTAGAGAGAGGTTAAGGGATATTTATTGCGAAGAACAGTATGCTGGTCTGCAGGATTGTCCTCGTCTGAGGTGTTTGGTAGTTTCAAAAGCTGTATAGAACGAGAAGGGTATACTGATATTTTAAACAAGAATAACATAAGAAAGGCCTACAAATGTTATAAAGTAGAAGAATCAGAGATAGTCACAGGAACCATTTCGCACAATGTCTAGTAGCTCGCCATTGTCACCTCTGCCGAGGTATAACAGGATGAAGCACACGTGTTACAGATATGTCTTGTTACGTGTATGTTCAAATCTGAGAGATAAATATTGTAAGATATTGAAGGAAGGACCTGATGTTCTAAAGCAGTTATATGGTAACATGAATAAGTCAGTAATAAGACAATTTTGACTTTTATATTCTAAATGTTGGAAAAAAGTTGGTTGACAATAAATTGTTGTGATGTGTGGTACCTAACCAAGAAAAATGTGGGGTTAAAGGGTGTTGATGCTTGAAGATGTCGAGGTAAATGTGTGCTAAAGGAAGACAGAGATAGAATGATGGTTTAGGGTGGGTATAGAGATTGCGCTGGTGGGAAGGATGTGAAAGGTATTATAGAAGTGTGGAAGGGGTGTACAACCTTACAATCTTTTCTAACATATCTTTGCTGTATAATTATATGTGTATATGAGTGTGTGAGAATGCAGGTGAATTATGAATGAAAATTGTATAGATGTGGGTATATAACTATATGCTAGCAACCAAGCAAGCTTTCACAACCTTGCTAGAGCCAATGTGCGTAAAGCAATCAAAGATATGTCTCTGTCTCTCTCTCTCACTCATTGTATATATATATATATGCCGGCTGAGTGTTCCTTTACATTTTAAATCGATAAATCATATTTACGTTAAAGGATAAGGCAAGCCACAGAAACCTCCATAGAGAGCTATGGATAGTGTTTCGTTTCGTTAATTAAGGGATAACAGTTTTTGCGATAGTTATTATTATTGTTACCGAGAAAACGTTCGTTGGAATATTTGAAGATCGTTATCTGCTTTATTATCAACATCAAGATACTGGAAGGCGCCTTGAACTCTATGCCTGAAGTACAATACCGCAGAGTATACTTACCTAACTTCACTCTGCGCATGCGTAACGACCTGAACAAGCCACTGGAGGCGCTGGGTCTCAACGCCATGTTTGACGGCGCCAGGGCCAACCTCACCGGCATGGTGCGTGACTTGGGTGGACGAAATCTGGTGGTCAGTAAGGCTGTTCATGAAGCCATGATTGAGGTGAGATGATTGTAAGCAATGTGATAGAGAGAGAGAGAACAAGTGCTAACGCTTATGTGTGTGTGTGTGTGTGTCTGTGTGTGTGTGTGTGTGTGTCTGTGTGTGTGTGTGTGTGTGCGTTCCAGAGTGACTGTAAGAGTGTTTTTTTTTTCTCTCTCTCTCTCTGTATATATATATATATAAGTTTGTCTAGATAGAAAAAAGAGAGCTACAAAAGTAATTTATAAATGCTCAAAATAATGTAAACGTTAGACGATGGTGAATAAGTGATATTGTGTTTGTGGTAGTGATGGTGATGGTGGGGGTATATTTCTTGTTTTGAGTACGCACAAAGTTGTTTTAACATTTTCTAAAAGTATTACCCTCTATTTACATTAAGACCATTTTTCTTTGTTCATTGCTATTGAATGTCTCGGATAATGCATTCCTTCTGGTTTATTTCCCTCTCCGTTCCCTTATTTTTATTCGCGTGGTGTGATGTTTGTCTTCATTTTCTTTCAAACTTTATCATTATCGACGTTCATGCTCCTGCCTGGTTGTTGTAAGTGCTGAAGTATCTTTCTTAAAACCTTTGTGCTCAGGTCACTGAATCAGGAACTAAAGCCGCCGCAGTCACCTATTTCAGTGTTTGTCCCGTATCCTCGATCACACCAGATCCCAGATTCATCTTCAAAGCTGACCACTCCTTCTTCTTTGTTTTGCGCGACAAGGTTCACAGGGTCAACCTCTCCATGGGTCGTGTCACTGACCCTCCACAAGGCGGACTTTAAGCATCGTCACCTAATTTCGTGGTGTGCAGCTGATTACTTATACAAATCGCAAATCTCAAACAAACAAAAATATCGATCATCTGTTGAAAAGTAAAGAAAAGTTTACAAAAGTTACAAATACTTTCTTGTGTTGGAATTTTTATTTAATGTTATGATAATCTATGATCCTGACAATAAAAATGTCCATCAAAACTATTTTGGTAGATAATTTTGTTGATAGTAGATAAATAAGTACTCTGCGACTGACGAGTGCTCTTTGTTACAGCTAGTGGGAAGACAATAAATATATTTCTTTCTAGATTATTTGTCGTATGTTTTTAATATGCGAAGTAAATTAAAACTGCTGGCGTGCACAGACTGTATAAGTATTGATTGCCCATGAGCAAAAAAAGTCGTTCGAGAATCACACACATCACAGGTAAACATGTCGTTGATCGCGTGCATCCAATGTCAGAATTCGCCGACCATCTAATAGATGTGTGACAGTCAATCAACAGTCGATAAAATGTACATCAAAGTTGACAACTTGCCAAAATATGTACATCATAGACCAAAGATGCCCACCCTCCGCATGTCTCTTAGCCCAACATTTGTCTAATTGACAAGTTAACTACCCACGCAGAAGCCGTAGCACCTGTAAACGTAAAAGGTGGCGATTTGATCCTCGGCTTTGAAGAAGTTGAAGGATTATTTCTTTTTCGTCATAGTCTTCACACGTACTTTATGTAGAACATCTTCCCCCAAGTAAGTAAAGTAAGTTAGTAAGTCAATGACACTGTCGCGTAATGCAATCGGGCGCCACATGATCTACCCTCGCACGCACGCTCACAACCACACAGTCACAGCAAGCACTCGAACGTCCGATGCTAGCGATGCTTCGAATCGTTCCCCAGTGCACAAAACTGACGCACGCACAGGGGACAGTACAGTACAAAATGCACGTTTATTACTGAATAAATAAATAAATAAAAGGAGAAAAGGAAGAATAAAAGGGGGAATCAAAGGCTCCCTAAGATAAAAGAAACTAGCGCAAATAACCAGGCAAACCCTGTTGAGAACTCTCGGACACACACAGAATCCACAGAGCACACCTGCAAACACTGTGTTCCACACGTATTCTTTCAGACAACAATTAAATCACTAACACCTGTACGTTGGCTTGAACGTTTCTAATAATCGGGTGAACTAACAATATATTCTTGACTAAATAACAAAAGAAAAGTTCATTACAAATATTTTTCTCTAATTAAAAGCCTATAATCGTCATACAGAAAATATCATACACTGAGTATACTCAAAATTAAATATCTACGAGCGGTTTATATTAAAAGTCTGTTTCTTTCTTCAAGCTTTCTCTTCTTCGATGATGGGACATACACTCTCCTCATTGTAGACGAGTCCTATACGACTTGCTGTTGTTGGGGCGGTGTGTGTGTGTGTGTGGGGGGGGGGGGTTACACGGCAAATAGTTCCACTCTCACAGTCTAGCTCACTGGCGTTGATAATACAGACAGCATACATCGACGAAACAACTCCGACAGTCTTAACCGCAGACAAATGATCAAGTCAATAATAATTCCCACAGTAGGTAAACGTACTCCACACAGTTATACAATCTTCCCAGCAGCTGGGAAATTAGTAAAGCGAGGAACCACACAGTCATTTATCAATGACAATCCACACAGTTAATATTTCTCCATGCAGTTAATACGTCTCCACACAGTACATTTTTCTCCACACAGTTAATACTTCTCCACACAGATAATATCAATTCTGACCTCTTTCACAAATCCTTCCTTGCATCAAACTCTCACGTCTCTCTTCCAAATTCTAAACAACGCCCCGTCTATCAACCTCCAATTCAGGGGAGTCAATCGCTACTCATACAAGAAAATACACAAGGGTGACAACCTTGTTACACCAACGTTCAGGGGTGGTAACCCACGTTCCCACCAAACCCTCTCTCAACAAATTGGCAAAAAAACCTAACGGGCACACAAACACACCTTTCCGTCGCTACGCTACAACTAAAACTAACTAGAGGCCTGACAGGGGCTAATCTCAGGCAGTTAACTGCCGTGGGAGTGGTTCCAGAAGAAAGATGGGGAAGGACACTGCCTGCTCCTTTGTCGACCGCAGCCAGTCAGCCAACAGAGGCGGCGACCCGCTGTCCGGCATTGACCTGAGCAAAGCTCAATGATCACACAGTCCGCTCACAGGCCTGGAGAACGACGATCACGGCGTAGACTTACGAAAATTTACGACGATTAAAGACGAATACTGAAAACTATTGACGATGTCTGGAGATTGACGACACTTAATGACTTTTCCGAAGACGATTTTAAAAAGCCTGTGGCGAGGATAAGACACAAAACAGCTTAGTGCCCTACGGCTATAAACAAACTCCTTTCCCCCATCTTCCGCGTTACTGCCTAGTTCATCCCCTACAGTGCCTCTCTTACAAACATCCTGCTACCAGCTAATGCCTCCCGCTACATAATTCTCTCTCTCACACACACACACACACACACACACACACACACACACACACACACACACACACACACACACACACACACACACACTAACACACTAAAGTCTTCCCCCATGCATATTTCGCATAACCGCACACTGGTCAGGTAGCCATTGGTCAAGAGAGAACAGCGGCAAGGAAGTACCCCTCTACGAGGCCATCGTCGAAACCGGTTTCCAGTTTCGGAGGAAAAATCTTTTTTCTGTCAATTAGGTTAGGGTGCACAAATATAGATATATGTGGGTAGGCTCTTGCACCCTTGCTGGACCTAATGTCCTCAAAGCAATAAATGCTATGGTTATGTCTCTCTCTCTCTATCTAAATATATATCTCTATATATATATATCTGACTTCTGAGTTTTCCTTCGTATTTAATATCGATAAATCTTATTCTTAAAGGATAAGGCAAATCATAAGAACCTTGATAGAGGGCTATGGGTAGCGTTTCCTTTAGTTAATAAAATGATCAAAAAGCAGTTTTTCCTACTGATAGTTATTACAGTCAGCTTTTAGAAAAAAAAAGTTTGTTGCACGTGTTTTACGATCGTTATCTGCTTTATTATCAATTTCAAGATACTGGAAGGCGCCTTGACGTTCATGCCATTCGCAGGGTCTCAACGCCATGCTTAACGGCGCCAGGGCCAACCTCACCGGCATGGTGCGTGACTTGGGTGGACAAAATCTGGTGGTCAGTAAGGCTCTTCATGAAGCCATGATTGAGGTGAGATGATAATAAGCAATGTGATAGATAGATATAGAGAGAGAGGTTGCAAACGCTTATTTGTGTGTGTCTGTCTTTTTTGGGTTGGGGTGTGTGTGTGTGTGTGTTACACAGAAATTCACGCAGTCTCCTGGACATTTGCGTTATTTTACTTCATAAAAACAATACAACTATATTGCCTTTTTGCAGGTCCTGTATACAATTAATTTATTAAAAAAATATATGGTAAAATAAAACTCTACGGTAATTGCTGAAGAAAAACTAATTCTTCATAGACATACCAAAAGTTACTAATTACTATACAACTATAATTATTAAATGCTCTAAAAGAAATTTGTGTGTTTGGTTGTTTACAAAGAATACTAGAGTTTATTGTCAGCACAAGGTCACTTTTTACTGTTCACACTTGATAATATTCTTTTACAACATTATTAATTATATTTTTTTGGAGCCTGACGTTGCACTTATCCAAGAAATTATATATATATATATATAGCAAAATATCTCAAGAAAATTCACTGACTCTTCCACTAAGGGACAGACGTTAAAACACATCGGCGCTGCCTCTAGCGACATCTAGCGACCACATTCTAGTCTTTCACAGACGCCGTCTCTGGGGGAGCAGGCGATATACTAACTACTTGGCGCCGCCTCTTGGGAACGAGCGACCATAAATCTCCTGGGCCAAATACTCCAGAATAAAACTCATAAAAAATCTCCAAATACACCATGGCATCTGCCAGGACCATCACTCCGTGGCATTAGCCAGGTCGAAACACTGAACGGCTCATCTTACGGTTTGTAGACTTTATGGCCCACCTCTTGGCCATATACTCCATGGCCCATAAACTGCGCCTATTGAGAGTTACTACAAAAGCATATTACTTATACATATTTATGTAAGTAATAATGGAAAAATTCAACTTACACGATGCTTTCGAGATACACACGGATCCACATACACATGGAGAGTGATGTCCCTTCGCCTAACTGGCTAGATGGTGACTACTCTTCCTCACTTTTCATATTAGCCCGTTGAGTTTTGTGAAGTTTGTGTCAAATGTTCATCAGTACATCTGTTACGTTCCTGGATGAATTTCTGATTCTGCGCCCCTTTTCATCTGTTCCTGGGCCATTTTATTTCTAATGCACCATATGCGCCATCTTGCCTATACTTTTAGATCTGCGCATGAACAGTGTCGACTTCAAACTCTGATTATGTTTCTGCAGCTGCTTCAGAAAGATTTGATGTCGAGCGACCAAAGCGCAGTACAGGCAAATCTGCAATGACTGGCATCATGTATCTCCAGGAAGCTCAGCTTACAATGGGCGTAGTGTGTTGCTCTCGCAAGAATTGTGTTGATGGAGCAATATTTTTATCTGCGAAAGTTTGACCACTGGACCTAAAATTGCGACTTGAGCTTCAATACAAATGTCATAATAACTTTAAGATATTTTCAGACGCAGAACTTTCTTGAATTATCGAAGATTCCATGTAATGGCAAAGTTGTATTCACCGCACCTGTGGAGTGTGCCCATTCGTTTGTAACTTTCCACAGTCTTCCTTTTATCATTACTGGTCAGCGCAGAGAGTGCGACCAATCTTGGTCGTGAAGCTGCTCGTTACGTACACACATTATTTTTATATGAACACCGCACCTTTCTAGCAAGATGCAGCCTCCCCTCCCCTACACGTAGTGTCCCTCCCCTCCCCTACACGTAGTGTCCCTCCCCATGCCGTGTCTACTTGGGAAGTAAAGCGTTGGGCGGCGACGGTTAATTTTATCTTCTCCTTTTCTCTTTCGCTATCTAAAAAAAATCCTATTACTCATTCAACAGGCTTGGCCACCCGTGCTGTGCTAGCTAGTTAACCCCATGTCATCCCTCTGTGACAGTGTATGCGTGTGCGCGCGCGCGTGCCAGAGCGAGACTGTGACTGTAAGAGTTGTTGTTTTTTTTCTCTCTCTATATAGGATAGAAAAAGAGAGCTATACAAGTAATTTATAAATGCTCAAAATATGTAAACGTTAGACGATGGCGGGTAAGTGATATTGTGTTTGTGGTGGCGATGGTGATGGTGATGGTGGGGGTATATTTCTAGTTTTGAATACGCAAAATGTTGTTTTATTGCTGCTGAATGTCTCCGTTAATGTACTCGTTCTGGTTTAATTTCCTCTCCGTCCTCTTATTTTTATTCGCGTGGAGTCATGTTTGTCTTCATTTTCTTTCCTCCTTCTAAACCTTTATCATTATCGTCGTCCATGCTCCTGCCTGGTTGTTGTAAGTGAAACATTTGTCTTCAGGTAACTGAATTTGGAACTAAAGCCGCCGCTGTCACCTCCTTCGACATTCTCCTTTGTGCGATCATTTCAGAGGAAAGTTCCATCTTCAAAGCTGACCACTCCTTCTTCTTTGTTTTGCGCGACAAGGTTCACAGGGTCAACCTCTTCATGGGTCGTGTCACTGACCCTCCACAAGGCGGACTTTAAGCATCGTCACCTAATTGCGTGGTGTGCAGCTGATTACTTGTACAAATCACAAATCTCAAACAAACAAAAATATCGATCATCGGTTAAAAAGTTAAGAAAAGCTTACATAAGTTACAAATACTTTCTTTTGCTGGAAATTTTATTTTATACTATTATAATCTATGATCCTGACAATAAAAACGTCCATCGAAACTATTTCGCCTAACTACTTTTGTTTATAGTAGATAAATAAGTACTCTCCGACTGCCGGAATGTTCTAGCTAATCGTAATTCAATAAATATGTCGTTTTTCTTTCTAGATTATCTGTCGTATGTTTATAATATGCGAAGTAAATTAAAACTGCCGGCGTGCACGGACTGTGTAGGTAATGAGTGGCCACGAAGAAAAAAAGTCAACATCTATAGACACGTCACAGCTAACAATTTGCCAAAATATGAAGACATAATAGACTAAACATTTGCTGAATTGACAGGTGAACATCACACTGGGACACTAAAGACGATCTTAAACTAGTGGATACAAAAGTCTCTTGTATTTTACTGTCAAGTACACGAAACACAAAAAGCCGGGGTGGGGGGGGGGAGAGAACAAAATGTTGTTGTAGGAGTAAGCTTTCAACTGCAAAAGAAAAGAAAGGCTGACAAAAGAAAATGCATGAAAGAGACATTTATAAATCAAGACGGAATCACCAAAGTATTTAACTAATCAGAGGATGAATAAATTAGTAAATAAATCATTCAACACGGACTTGACGAATAAGAAAGCTACAACCTCCTAGATGCCATAGTTCCTATACATCGTGGAGATATTTTCCTGAGTTTCGGAAGTTGAAGTGTTTGTCTCTTCCTTGTTTTTAAGTGCTAGGAGCATGCTCTCTATGAGTGTGAATATACGCTATACAAATCTTCATTTATTATTATATATAAACACACACGCACTCCATCTCAAATCACTTCTTAAAATTAAAAACCTCGAATAAAGAACAATAATAGTGATCATTTAGTAAAGGTTATTACGAAAAGAACAGCGAAAAAGTTACCAATTTTTTTCTAATGTTATTTTAGTTTTTGATTGGCCCTGGCAATATTTTTTTCAATTTACTATTTTTATTTATAGTAAATGAATGAGTACTTTCTGATTGCCGGCGGTTTTTTCGTATAGAAAGTAGCAATACAAGGAAAACATTGATATTAAGTGAATTGTCAAACCCGAGGACTAACTAATGGGACCCAAACTGTCTTCGTTGGTGCTCAAACATCTCGCCCTACTTTCGTGGGGTCTCCCAAGTCTCAGTACTTTGCCCAATTCTTTTCCTTTTCTACACGAAACCCCTTTCATCATGCATCCCCCATGTTTCCCATCAATGATATGCTGACGACACGCAACTGTACTGTTCCACTCCGCTAACCGAGTCTCATTCTGCTACTAGGGCTATAGAAGTCTGAAATAGTTGGTTGAAAGGTTGAATGGTTGAATACGAACTTAAACTCAACGCTGATAAACAGGAAGCCCGCCAATACTCCAGAAGTATAATTAATCATCGATCTTTAGTTTGCTGTAACAGGTCAAGGTGGGCGAAACCAACATCACCTTTACATCATCCATCATGAATCTGGGGTTTATTGTCACTGCAGACATGACACTTCATAGACAAGTTACAACTGTTTGAAAGTCTGCCTATTATGATATACAAGTCTGTAAAACAAGCGGTCTGTCACGGATGCGCCTTTCAACACATTATTGCCAATCCTTAAATAAAGAACAAAAACGATTCCCTAGGGCATCCAAGTTCATGTTTATTTCACTAACTGGGGCCCAGGACTTTACACGACAGTTACAAACACTGATCCTCCACCGACTTGGACCAGTTGCCGTCAAGTAGTTAAACATTGTTGCCGCATGTCAGAATACGTCTGCTAGAGTTGCTGAGTCTGCAGATTTCTCTAGCCTTGTGTTCATTGCCTCTCCCAGCCCTGTCCACGGTTTTGGCGCGAAAGTCTTCACGCGCTTTAGCGTGGCGAGGGTGTGTTGGGCGCTGACCATTGTTTCCAACCCCAGAGTTTAATGTTCCTCGGGGGGAGTTTTTCCCCAACGCTGAGAGGAGCGGGTTGTGTAGAGTGTAAGAGTGGGAATGTATTAGAGTATCCCATGTTTGTTGATATAAGGATGTAAGTGCCGGGTCCCGCACCCTTTTTGTTGGTTGACTTTTGGAGAGAACAACTCAATAAGACCGTATTAACTCATTAAGACAGTGGGTCTTGGAGGGGGAGACTTTTTGTGTGAGTGTGTTGAAGCCACCGAGAGTAGTGACCTATGTTCTTTTGTTTTCTCCAAAGGCTTGTTTGTTTCTTCTTTCTTCTTCTTTGTCCTTTTTCTTCTTCGTATCTTCTTTAGACTTGTCTTTGTGTGATTTCTGGTTGAACTTGTTCTTGTCGTTGCCGTCACCTCATTTTTCTGCGCCTTTTCCGCCCCTGTGTGTGCGAAGTCTTGACTTCCCTACGTTTCTTTCATCCCTTCGTTTCTTCATTCCGTCGCCGTCGTGGTCCTGTCCTGCCTCGTGTGACGTGTGGTCGATGAGGCAGCTCGGACTGTGGACCACCAGAGGGTCCCTGTGTTCGCCGGACGGGCAGTGAAGTGGTGGTCAGCGCGAGGCCAGAGAAACTGACAGAGACAGTGTGAACATAGTACTAAGTGTACTAAGTGTTTTAAATCTAACGTTAGGCCTGGAGGCCTAAGGGGTGAAAACTCTGGCAGCACTGTGCCGCAGTGTGTGCGGGTGTTTTTATTACAATTATCCCCCTTACTAAGGTCTTTCTCTGTGTGTGTGTGTGTGTGTGTGTGTGTGTGTGCGTGTTCTCTTATGTATTTATGTGTCTATGTATTTTCCACGTTTTTCTCATCTACTTATAATTAAAGTTTTTATTTGTAACGTTCATTTTGTCTTTATTGTGGTCTACGCTCCTTAGAGGTTCATTAGGTACGTCGTGTCCCGCCTGTGGCTGAGCGAGTGAGCGAGAGGGTGTGCGTTCGTGCCGGCTGTGCGAGCGGTTGCGAGCGTGCATGCAGCGACGCTGGGCTGGGGGGGGCGATCCGCGACAACGCCTTACTCACAGTTCAGAAACATCCGGGAGGAAACGTTGTCCAAACGAGTGGAGGGTCACAGCATATACACTCCGGGTAAACCCCGTGTAGGCGAGGAAAAGTACCCGACTCACATACCGCCACGAAACACGTCTCCTTGGCCCGGACATCGATACTCAGTGGCGAGTCTATCTACAAATCTCCCGGAGTTGTGAGTGAACACTGATCTCAGTTATTCTCGCACATTCTTTAACTCTCACTCAGCTAACCTACTGTCATGTTTTAAAATTTAGTGGGTTAAAATAGTTTAAAAAAAAAACACTGCAGAACTCGGCGGCACGAACTCGTCCGTGACAGACATAAGATATATGAATAAATTACCCAGCAGCTCCTGACCATCAGCACACACACACACACACACACACACACACACACACACACACACACACACACACACACACACACACACACAAACACGCGTTCGCACACACATACACACTGTTCAATATGACTGTCAACATACTTGTTTCCTGCTTAGTTCATACATAGGGCCTACAAACATTACTGTTCACAATCTTTTTAATGTTATTACGATGTTTCCACCTGCACGTGAGTAAATTTCTTTCACTTTGTCGTCCATACTCATTTATGTCTCTAGTTAGTTCATTTATAAACAAGGTGAATAGTACAGGGCTACATACTTCGCCTTGTTTAAGACCACGTGGACATTTGATACAAAGAATAGAGATAGAGAGTGAAAGAAAGAGAGACGAGACACATCTTCAACAAACATAATGGTAGATATAAGGGCCGAACGTGACAAAGAAGAGCGAAACATCCTGAAATTTATTGCTGTTGTCAACAGTAAAGGACACAGTACACAATCCAGCCAATCACCTCACTCAGGTGACTTGTCTTCTCTATCACGCGCCCAGTGGGGACGACAGCCTGAAACATCCTCCTGCGTACAAAAGACCGAGCTGATCAACTATTTTCATCAGACATTGCGTGGCTGTAAAAACAACCAAACCAACTGCAATGACTGGAGAGACACCAAGCGCCCTGCTCATGACCCTACTGTATCTAGCAGTGACAGCTGGTAAGCAAATATCTGTTTTCTTTCAACTATAAATCCTAGTTAATAACGGACTATCTTTCTCATTTTACTCATCCACTCAATTATTGAAATTTATCGCTGGAAACTACATGACCAAGTAAAGGAAATGAAACAATGACCAGGCAATGTTCAGTCGAGTGTGGCAACACTGACAACGTTTAAAACCTCCGAAGTTTCTAAAAGCCACAATGTCCCGGCAATGAATTAGCAAACAGATTTATAATGACAATAGTGACCGAAGTTTTAATATACCGAACGTTCTCTACAAAACCATTGGTTTCCTGTGACCGTTTTACACATCTTTGATAAACTTGGTCAAACGTTTGACCTATTCCTGGTTATCAGACAAATTGCGGGAGTTTTTTGTTTACCTGTCATCTATTTTCGTCTCTTTTGTCGTCCTCTTTTATCTTCTTCAACAGCCAGTCCGAGACATCGCCGAGCTTCTGATCTTTCACTGTCCACGTCATCTTTCGGAACCTCGTTGTACAAACGTCTGGCAGCTGGTAACCAGGACAACATCATCTACTCCCCACTTAGTGTGTATACAGCCTTGACCATGACTTTGCTGGGAGCGGGAGGAGACACGGAACAGGAGCTGAGGGTAAACTTGATGTGGTTTGTTGCTTCATTGTTTGTGTGTGTGTATGTGTGTGTGTGTTTATGATTGGACAAATACTGCAACTGTGTATGACGTGTGCGTACGTGGATGATAGTAATGTAATAAATAAATAAATAAATAAATAGCACAGTTGTATTTTGTCGTTTTCCAGCATCAGCCAAACTCAAGACGCAACAAATATAAACACACAGACATGAGAATAATAATGGTCTCAAAACAAAGAGTTCCTTGTGTTTTCAATGTGAATGCTGTCTGCATAGATGCAGTCACATCAGCTCAGTTCAGCTACCAGCTGCAGCTGAGATTTGTAGTCGTAGTATCAATGGAACAGTAGTGGTTGAGGTGGCGGCACAAATAACATAAACATTGTAGTTTATTTCAAGATTAACGTTTGCAAACTAACCCCTAAATATGCGAATAGGTTGAAAAAATATAGACATCGTGTTTTCTGTATTTCATCTTACACTTTTTTGTGAGTGGATAAAGGCTACAGATTTTTTAATCCCGTAATATTATTTGAAACTACTATATAAGGGTGACCGGACACTTAATCCCCGGACACTTAATCCCTGGACACTTAATCCCCGGACTTCATCCCCAGACACTTAATCCCCGGACTTCATCCCCAGACACTTAATCCCCGGACTTCATCCCCAGACACTTAATCCCCGGACATTTAATCCCCGGACTTCATCCCCAGACACTTAATCCCCGGACATTTAATCCCCTAGACACTTAATCCCCGGACTTCATCCCCAGACACTTAATCCCCGGAAATTTAATCCCCGGACTTCATCCCCTGACACTTAATCCCCGGACATTTAATCCCCTAGACACTTAATCCCCGGACTTCATCCCCAGACACTTAATCCCCGGACATTTAATCCCCTAGACACTTAATCCCCAAATCGCGACACAACACTCAAAACTGCTATTTTGTGAACTATAAATAGTATAACCGTAAGAGAAATGTGTCGCGTGGTAACTCTGGGTAACTCTCGTAAGACTGGGATGTTATAAATGTTGAAGTTAAGTATTATTTGAATTTGAATTAAATTTGCCATTCACTTTATAATTTTTTGAGTTGAAATTTCAGTTTGAGGATTAAGTGTCTGGGGATTAAGTGTCTAGGGGATTAAGTGCCCGGGGACTAAGTGTCTGGGTATGAAGTGTCCGGGGATGAAGTGTCCGGGGATTAAGTGTCTGGGTCTTAAGTGTCCGGGGATTAAGTGTCTGTGTATGAAGTGTCCGGGGATGAAGTGTCCGGGGATTAAGTGTCTGGGATTCTATATAAGAAGAAATGATCTTGGACAGCGATAATACGGTCCAGATGTGTGATTAAAAGAGGACGTGAGTTGTCCTCATTCTTTTTATTTTGTGAATAAATTCCACAATGCAAATTCTGATATAAAAGTCTAAGAATTCAAGTTCTTTTTCAAATATGACTTTTTACTTTCTTAGCTTTTAATTTTATGAAAGCTCTGTTTATTGTCACGTGCTATTTACCCTGTCTCTTTGTGATATAAAATAAACATTTCATATTAATTTCATATAAATGTAGTTATCCATGATAGGCCTGTGTCAGTAAGGTGTTTCTTGTGTCTGCAGACGACGCTGGCCGTAAAACCTGGTCAGAATGTCCACCGCGACCTTCGAACCCTCATGATCTCCATGACCACCAATGACCCGGCCTCTAACCTCACACTACGCATGGCCAATGCCTTGTACTATGATGCTGCCCAGGTTCAAATCTCAGTCCGGTATGACTTTTGAAGATTGTAACTCGAAACAAATAGAATAGATAGAATACTTTGTTGGAACCAGCTGGGCTGGACTAGACTGAGGTTCTTGGCGCTCTATACCTTTTATGAAGAAATAGTTTTTAGACACTAAATAGCACTTGTGGTCTCAAAAGAATTCGATGTTTCCAGTTTTCTATAAATCCGACCTTCCACTTTTGCATGGTTTTACCTTCATTTGAGAGACATATTTTTAACCATTGTTTGTTACAAAGAAGGGACAGATTATTAACACGAAAAAGCTACCGAAAGTTCTTTAAAAATTGTTGGTCTTTCTTCAAAAAATATTCCGATTTCCCGTCGTGTTTGACAGCTACGCAAGCAATATGAACTACTACTACGGGACAGGGTTACGTGCCTTCCAGAGACCTAACCCCGAGCAGGCCATTAACACGTGGGTAGAGGAGGTGACAGAACGCGCCATCACCAACTTCCTGGAGCCTGGCGCCATCACGGATGATATCGTTATTATGCTTCTCAACGCAGTGTTCTTCGAAGTAAGTGTTTAGACACATTTGAAGCAGTTTTGCTTTTTAAATTATGTCACTGTAATTTATCAAACAAAACGAACAGTGTCATACTTTACATTTTAAAAAGATGGTAAAAAAATTTGTTGACTATCCATGCGCGTGATCAAACATAAGCTAACATGAGTGACTGAGTGAGTTAAAAAAAAGTGAGGGAGAAAAAATGACAAGTCGCTTTATAGAAAGGTCTTAGCTTATCTTAGCTACTACTTTTTGAGGACTTTAGGTAGATTACGTCCAATACTGACTCAAGCTGCTGCCAACTCACTTGCTGTGGCTACCATCATATCGAGATTAGACTACTGTAATAGTGCATTGTGGGGTATACCTGCTACGCAGTTGGATCGACTCCAAAGAGTTCAGAACACAGCCGCCAGGATTGTCACCCGTGCAAAGTGGTCCACTGAGCACATCACCCCTATCCCACAGAGCCTTCACTGGCTCCCAGTCAACAAGCGCATTGACCACAAAGTGTTTTCGATTGCACTGTCCTGCATGTTTAAAACTGCTCCTGACTATTTACAAGAGGTAGTTCCTCCTTACCAGCCGTCACGTGGTCTGCGCTCTGGCTCCCAGTCACGCTTCTGTCTCCCTGCAGTGGAGCCACGGCCTTCACAAAGGCTCCACCTAAACTGTGGAAAGGTCTTAGCTTATCTTACTATCAACACATATATTTTTTGTTCAGGCATCTTGGAGTATCACATTCAGCCCAACTGACACCCGAGATGAGGACTTTACAACCATTTCGGGTACAGTCAGAAAGGTGCCCCTGATGTATAAGCAAAGCAGTTTCTCCGTGAAGAATGTTCCGCTACTGGACGCACGCGTTCTTGAACTTCCGTACAAGGGAGGCAACTACAGCCTTTTTGTCGTTTTGCCCAACACTAAGACCGGCCTGACGGTCCTGGAGAGCAAACTGACTGGTCAGGTGAGACGATATCAGAACCTATTGCCGAATTCGATAAAAGGATTCCTGTAATAGTTTTGTATCATAGAGTGTATGCTGAAATATACCTCTTGGTTATTTAAGAAATGTTTAAATAAGAATATTTACATATATTGCTGTATGGTCCGGAAATATATGGACTACACAGAGTAGAAAAAGTTAGAAAAAAATCTTTTTTGCATGTAAAAGTTTTCTCAATGAAAGCATCAAACAGGCTGGTGTATGGAGAGACAGTCAGGTCCCCCTATATATTATCTTTGCTACTCAATCTATTATATCTAAAAGAGCATGTGATGTGCTGTATCTGCTAGATACTCGGGGGCATGTCAACTGGGTATCAAAAACACATAGGGTACTAGTTTCTGTGGCTTTTGGCTATGTATGGATGTTTCACCAAATCCGAAATGAAAAACTAATTCTTAAAGAAACTTAGAGATAGGTTAAGGGATATTTATTGCCAAGAATAGTATGCTGGTCTGCTGGATTGTCCTCGTCTGAGATGTATGGTAGTTTCAAAATCTGTATAGAACGGGAAAAGTATACGGATATTTTAAACAAGAATAACATAAGAAAGGCCTACAAACGTTATAGAGTAGGAGAATCAGAGATAGTCACAGGAACCGTTTCACACAATGTCTAGTAGCTCGCCATTGTCACTTCTGCCGAGGTATGACAGAGGATGAAACACACGTGTTACATATATGTCTTGTTACGTGTATGTTCAAATCTGAGTGTAAAATATTGTAAAACATTGAAGGAAGGACCTGATGATCTAAAGCAGTTATTTAGTATCATGAATAAGTCGGTAGTAAGACAACTTTGACTTTTTATATTCTAACTGATGGAAACTCGTCGTTTGACAATAAATTGGTAAGATGGGTGGTACCCGAACAAGAAAAATACTAGGTTAAAGGGTGTAGGTGCTTGAAGATGTCGAGGTAAAACTGTGCATTAGGGAGGCAAAGATAAATGTTGGGTTAGGGTGGTTATAAATATTGTGCTGGTGGAAAGGAGGTGAAAGGTATTATAGAAGTGTGGAAGTGGGTGTACAGCCTTTCAGTCTTTTCTAGTATATCTTTGCTGTATTATTATATGTGTATACGACTGTGTGAAAATACAGGTGAATTATGAATGAAAATTGTCTTGATGTGGGTATACCATATATTAGCAAGTTCTAACAACCTTGCTGGAGCCAATGTGCTTAAAGCAATAAAAGATATCTCTCTCTCTCCCTCTCTCTCTATATATATATATCTATTCCGGCTGAGATTTCCTTTGCATTTTACATGTATATTGATAAGTCATATTCACGTCAAAGGATGAGGCAAGCAATAGGAACCTATATATAGGGCTATTGATAGTTAATAATGTGATCAAAATAACATTTTTCTGCTACTGATAGTTACTACAATTAACACTGAGAAAAAGGTTTTTGGACATGTTTTAATATCGTTATCTGCTTTATTATCAACATAAAGATACTGGAGGGCGCCTTGAGGTCCATGCCCGCCGCACAATACCGCAATGTATACATACCGAAGTTTACCTTGCGCACCCGTAAAGACTTGAACGAGCCACTGAAGGCGCTGGGTCTCAACGCCATGTTTGACGCCGCCAGGGCCAACCTCTCCGGCATGGTGCGTGACTTGGGTGGACGGGGTCTGGTGGTCAGTAAGGCTCTTCACGAAGCCATGATTGAGGTGAGATGATAGTTAGCAATGTGATAGATAGAAGGTGCTAACGCTTATTTAGTTTGTGTGTTTGTGTGTGTGCGTGCATGCGTGCGAGTGTGTGTGTGTATGTGTGTGTGTGTGTGTGTCTGTGTGTGTGTGTGTGTGTGTGTGTGTGTGTGTGAGAGACAAATACTGGCGTTCACGTAGTCTCCTATCAATCCGTGGCGTTGGCCAGGCCCAAACACTTCATGGCGCATCTCCTGGCCATATACTCCATGGCCCATAGATTGCGCCTATTAAGAGTTACAATAAAAACATATTACATCTAAAACACTCCTATTACTCATTCAACAGGTGTGGCTCGGCCACAGCTAGTTAACCCCTTATCACCCATCTGTGACAGTGTGCTTGTGTGTGCGCGCGCCAGAGCGAGAGTGTGACTGCGAAATTATTTTCTCTGTCTCTCTTTCTCTATGTGTGTGTGTGTGTGTGTGTGTGTGTGTGTGTGTGTGTGTGTGTGTGTGTGTGTGTGTGTGTGTAAGATAAAAAAGAGAGTAATAAAAGTAATGTGTACATGGTCAAAATAATGTAAACGTTGGACGATAGCGGGTAAGTGATATTGTGTTTGTGTTGGTGATTTGTGTGGGTCTAAGTCTTGTATTGAGTACACACAAGCTTGTTTAACATTTGTTTAAAAATGTTTCCTTCCATTTACATTTACACTAACTTTCTTTCTTTATTGCCATTGAATATCTTCGGTAATTTATTCCTTCTGGTTTAATTCCCTCTTAACCTTATTCGCATGAAGACATAGTTTGCCTTAAATTTCTTTCCTCCTCAAACTGTACCATTATCGTAGTCCTTGTTCCTGCCTGCTTGTTGTCATTGCTGAAGTTTTGCTGAAGAAATTTTTACTTGAAACCTTTGGCTTCAGGTCACTGAATCTGGAACTAGAGCCGCCGCTGTCACCTCCATCAGCATTGGTATCACTTCTGTGTTGATACCAAAGCTCAGTCCCATCTTCAAAGCTGACCACTCCTTCCTCTTTGTTTTGCGCGACAAGGTTCACGGGGTCAACCTCTTCATGGGTCGTGTCACTGACCCTCCACTTTCAGCATCGTCACCTTGCGTCGAGTTCTGCAGCTGATTAGTTATACAAATCGCAAATCTCAAACAAAAATTATCACCTCTAATGAAGTAAAGATAAACCTACAAAAGTTACACCTTTTTTTGCTGGGATTTTTATCCTATGCTATTATAATCGATGATGATGATGATGATGATGATGATGATGATGATGATGATGATGATGATGATGTCCATTTTTAATGCGCAGGTATCCATTCAGAAGAATGCTCATTGTGCAGATACCAAATGATACCTAATCTATGATCCTGACAATAAAAATGTCCATCAAAACTATTCCTCTGACTACATTTGTTTATAGTAAATAAATAAGTACTCTCCGACTGCCGGTATGTTACAGCTAGTGACAAAACAATGAATATATCGATTTTCTTTTTCTAGATTATCTCTCGTATGTTTATAATATGCAAAGTAAATAACAACTGCTTGCATGCACGGACTGTATAAGTATTGAGTGTCCACAAAAAAGTCGTTCGAGAATCACACACATCACAAGTAAACATGTCGTTGATCGCGTGCATCCAGTTTCATAATTAGCCGACCATCTTATAGATGTGTGACAGTCAATCAACAGTCGATAAAATGTACATCACAGTTGACAACTTGCCGAAATAAGAAGACATGTAAATCATAGACCAAAGATGCCCACCCTCCGCATGTCTCTTAACCCAACATTTGTCTAATTGACAAGTTAACTATTTGGCGACACCACACCGGGACACTTACCAACATTCTTTCACCTAGCAAAATACACAAGCATCTTGCACAAACGGGAAATATATTTTACTGACAAGTATCATGAAAGACACAAAAAAAGACGAGAACGAAATGTGGCTGTACGAGAAAATTTTGAGCTGCAAAAAGAAAGAAAGAAATGTTGACCAAAAGAAAGAAAGAACTAAAAAAAGAAAGCGACATTTGTAAATCGAGACGTATTTTTCAAAGTAATTAACTAATCAGTGTTTCAATAAATTAATAACTGAGTCAGTCAACACGGACCTGACGAATAGGAAAATTACAACCAACGTAAACGCCGTAGCACCTGTAAACATTAAAGGTGGCGATATGATCCACGGGTTCAGAAGTTGAAGGATTTGTTCTTTTTCGTCATGGTCTTCTACATACTTTATACAGAACAACATCTGGAAGCGGATGGTCGAATGGTTAGAGCGCTGGTGTGCGAACAGAGAGCGCGCTGGTTCAATTCCCCAACGACCTGAAAAGGTTATGGGATGACCTTTACCTTACAGAACAACATCTTCCCCCAAGAAAGAAGAAGAAAAAGCTGCTTATTGGGTAGGCCATGAGCCCATTCCAAGGAGGAGATGACATCCATGAGTATAGTAATATAAGTACACATTAATCAACTCATTTTCAACCGACATTTTTCTAACATCAGGAATATGACAAGACCCAACTGTCTAATTACCGACTCATTGGTGCTAGAGAATAACTGGACGAGTACATGTGCTGCTTCCTTCAATGTCTTACAATAATTTTCTCTCAGACTTGCATAAACAGGACATACACACAAAACATGTGTTTCATCCTCTATCAAACCTGGGCAGTGGAGGGCTACTGTGGATTGTGAGAAACGGTTCCTATGGCTATTTATTTCTGATGCTCTCACTCTAAAGCGTGCATAGTCCTTTCTTATATTTGTCTTATTTATAATGTCAACATATTTTTCCCGCTCCAGGCAGCTCTTGAAACTGTTGTACAACTCAGACTGCCCGCTATTTTGGAGACCTGCATACCATTCTTGACAATAAATATCCTTCAGTCTATCTCTAAATTTTTTCATAAACAATTTTTCATTCTCGACTTGCTGAAACAGCCATACATGACCAAACCCAGCAGACGACAGCCCCATACGTATATTGGAAACCCAACTCTCGTACTCCCGACTGTTCAGCAAGTAAAGCATATCATACGCCTTTTTCGAGTACCTCGTGCTTGGTCATCTCAACAGGCGTAACCAGAATTTCATGCATTTGGCAGATACAATATACAAAGGAAACCTGCCTGTCTCCCCGTACACAAGTCTATTCGATGCTTTCACTGAGATACCTAAGAACCTCTCGCACGCAAACAGGTGGACCTTTTCTACTGCAGGTACTCTGTTTAGACCCCATATCTCAGACGCATACAACAGCATAGGTATGACCCGTGCATTGAACAGTTTGAAAAATACTTTTGCAGAGTTGCATTTCAACTTCTTCATAGTGTTTACTATTTCGATGGTCCCTCGTTTGACTCTTATCACCAAGTCACTCACAGCATTGTTAACACTCAGCACTAAGCCCAACCCCAGATATGTGTATGCATTGACTATTTCCAGTTTTCCTTCCCCAAAGAAAGAAAGAAAGAAAGAAAGAAAGAAAGAAAGAAAGAAAGAAAGAAAGAAAGAAAGAAAGAAAGTCAATAACACTGTCACATCACGACTGAGTATCACTAAAATGATTGCAGATAAATTTTCTCATTTAGCTACCAGAACGAGGCCATTGTCGAAACCAGTTTCCACTTTTGGAGAAAAAGTCTGCTTGTCAATGAGGTAGACTAGAACAACCAAGCATCACTTCTGTCTTTATTTTTTACTTTCCTGGTGTTTTATCTATTTATTTACTTTATTTTTTCTTCTTATTTTCTTTTTTATTTTGTTTTTGCTGCGCAATGAGCATTCTTCTGAATGGATACCTGCGCATTACAAATGAAAATCATTATCCTCATCATCACACTGTGGCATGGTAGGATGATGCCACTGCACAAGAGAAAAATGCTTTGGTTTAGATTTTTTTCTTTAATCATCTGAAGTATTATTGGCATCTGTTAAACTTTTTCTAAGGGTCTTTGTTGACTTTGATGCTTGTTGATGCTACTTTTGTTTTAAAAGCTGACGGCAGCTGGTCATAGACGGTGGAGGATCAGTGATTATGACTGTCGTGTTAAATCATTGGCCCGGCACAGCGAAATTCACATGGCCTTGGAGACCAAAATTTTAACATTTATCTTCTTATAGAGACTTTCTACCTATTAGTAAACTTTACACTATTGTGGAATGTAGATTACGTTAGTTCTTAAAGGAGGCATACATACACACAATATATATATATAGGTCAGTGCTGACATGAAAGATAAATCGACCGTCATGATATGCTTCCACCCACCCACACACACACACACCGCACTACCACCCTTTTCGTTTCCCGCTTCCCGTTCCCGGTCTACCTGAATAATTTTTTTAAAGCAGGTTCGTAACCTCTCTAGTGTTAGCGACACCACAGTGAAAACACAGAGACACCTGTTATAGTAGCTGATACCTGACGGCAGGCCAAGCCAATCCTTTCGTCAGCTGATTTTATCTCAGGTGAAGGTGAACAGCTGCTGCATACCTCGTGTTCTCCTCGTCTTTAAATCTGTTTCCAGCACCTGGACTTTTCACAGACTTCTGAAGACAGCGCCATGGTAGGAACTGGGCCTCAAGGTGTGTGTGTACTCCTCCTGTGTCTAGCAGTCACCGCTGGTAGGTCTATAAAACGATTTTTCTTGACAAGCTTTGAACTTTATTATACGCTTATTTATAAAATGACAAATGTGTCATACAACCATTAAATATTAGTAGTTTTAAACACACTTCAACTATTAAAAACTATATTTATTATGCGTTCTGACAAACAAGTTATCTTATTCACATCAGTTCCATGTCTTCTGTCACGGCAATAAACTCTCTGCCAACTCTCTCCATTCTTTACTTTATTTTTAACATTAGTTCTCTTCATTAGTTCTCCCAGAATTATGCCCATTGCACGATACACACTCCACCGTCAATATAACATTCAACACAAGCAGTATTTACATATTAACAATGACATTCTGCACAAACTGCATTTACATCTTGTCAATTAAAAATTCAAGCAATTGAAACCTTCTCATTTCTTCTCCTTCTCTCACCTTCTTTCCTCCTCATGTTATCTCATGTGGTCAACAGCCAGTCCGAGGCATCGCCGAGCTTCTTCCCTCTCGTTGTCCACCTCATCCTTCGGAACCTCGTTGTACAAGCGTCTGACATCTGGTAACCATGACAACATCATCTACTCTCCACTCAGTGTGTATACGGCCTTGACCATGACCATGCTAGGCGCGGGAGGGGACACGGAGCGAGAACTGTTGGTATGTATGAGGTCATCATGTCTATCTTTGTATCCGTTTCCGTTTATCTCTCTAAGTGCATGCGTGAACGGGCGTATTTACTAGTTTTCATCAGCGCTGCACATGTACATGTTCGTGTCCTGGTCGGAGTATGAGATCGAATTCGTTGTTATAACCATGTACTTTTTATGCCTTTGCTTTTTCTGTCTGCAGACGACACTGGCCGTACAACCTGGTCAGAATGTACACAGTGACATTCACACCCTCATGGCCTCCATGACCACCAATGACCCGGCCTCTAACCTCACACTACGCATGGCCAATGCCCTGTACTATGATGCTGCCCAGGTTCACATCTCAGACAGGTATAACTGTCAGCACAAGACGTTTATACTGCTACTACTACTAATATTAATAATGAACACTTGGCCTTCCGATGCCAGGTTAGTACCGTTTGAAAAAAATCGTTTTCTCGGATATCCACCAATTTGATAGATATTTTTAACGAACAGTTTAGCAATAATTTTTGTTTCTCTTTCATTTGTCAGCATAGCGAATCAGATAAATTAAAAATGACGATCAGAATGATAAAACATGTGATGTAAAGATCTTTCAACGGCCTCTGTTGGTGTGTCTGACAGCTACGCAGACAACATGAACCGTTACTACGGGACAGGGTTACAGCCATTCCAGAGACCCAACCCGGAGCAGGCCATTAACACGTGGGTAGAGGAGGTGACAAAACGCGCCATCACCAACTTCCTGCAGCCTGGCGCCATCACAGCTGATACAGTCATCATGCTTCTCAACGCAGTGTTCTTTGAGGTGAGAGCTTAGTCTAAGCACACAGTTTTCACACGTTGTAATCAGGATGTATTGAGCAAGTAATAATGATTATCTGTTGTCATCTCTACTACTAATGGACGGGAGTGGAGACTATGACTGACCAGAAGAGTTACTTTCACAAGTCGGCATTTTCTTAAGAAGGTGGATTTGATTAAAGATTACTGAAATATTACTAGCAAGAAGGTGACATGAGAAGACTTCTTTAATGACAAGGATTCATGGTCATTATGAGATGGGGGAGATACATGCGTATTGACAAAACAAAACAATAACTTCAACAACAATCTATAAGCAAATATACATTTTCATAAATGTTGAACCTAAGTATATGGTCATCAGGCATATTCTCTTTCCAAAAGGTCATGACTAATGTTATATTCAGGTATTTCATGATAGCAAGTAGGTAAGGAAATGACAATTAAACAAGGTGGCTTGAAGGAGGAAAGAGAGAGAGAGAGAGAAAGAAGAAATACCAATGATCTAAAAGTGATATAAAAATTACCATAACCTTGTTTAGGCCTCGTGGAGAACGACATTCACCGCGGCGCTAACCCAGAATGAAGACTTTACAACCGTTTCGGGTACCGTCAAGCAGGTGCCCTTGATGTACCATAAAGGTTTTTTCTCCGTGAAGAATGCTCTGGAACTGGACGCGCGCGTTCTGGAACTTCCCTACAAGGGAGGCGACTACAGCCTTTTTGTCATTTTGCCTAATACCAAGAACGGCCTGACGGACCTTGAGACCAAGCTGACTGGCCAGGTATGTGGAAGGACCCCTGGATGTGTTGGTAGTTTTGACAGGCTGCAGATCTTACGGACATTTCATGCATGTATGATTGCACAAAAAAACTGAAATATTTGTAGAAATATAATATATTGCGAAAATTTGGTTTAAGTATTATTTTAAGACTATTAATAAAAACGAAAGCTGTGGTCTTAGAGGGGTAGAATTTACTTATCCGGACTATTTTCGTTGTTAAAGACTAATTATAGAGTAAATCGACAGATTCTGGAAGGAGCCTTGACGTCCATGCCGCAGACAGAACGCTGCGAAGTGTATTTACCTAAGTTCACTCTGCGCATGCGTAAAGGTTTGAACGAGCCACTAGAGGCTCTGGGTCTCAACGCCATGTTTGACGCCGCGAGGGCCAATTTCTCCGGCATGGTGCGTGACTTGGGTGGACGGAGTTTGGTGGTCAGTAAGGCTCTTCACGAAGCCATGATTGAGGTGAGAGACATCGCGCGGTAATGTGAGTGAGTGAGTGAGTGAGTGAGTGAGTGAGTGAGTGAGTGAGTGAGTGCAAAAATGTCCGTGTGAACGTTAGGGGTGTGTGTATATTTTTGTGTGTGCGCTCCAACGATGAACGAAGATTAAAAAGTCACAGTTTGTGTCGTTTTGTCGGCTTCTCGCACTTCATCGATTTTTAATTTGTTTACACCAGGCGTCACCATTAATGACTAACGCCCCTTGCACTATTTTTAGCCTTCCTTCTGTTGTTGTTTGTCTTTACCACACGTACCTTTGATCTTAGGTCACAGAATCCGGGACTAAGGCCGCGGCAGTGACGGCTATCATTGTTGGTGTCACCTCAGTTAAAAGGGTCTTTCTTGAGACAATTTGGGGTGATGTCACCCGGTTGGTTATGACTCAGAGTTAGAACCCTGAAGGGACGCGGATTAGTTTCATTCTTGCGGCCAGTTTTTGTCCAAATCATTGTTGGTCTCACAACAGACGTCCTACCCCCAGAGAGTCGCTTAATCCCTTGTGGATTGCATTAAGATAAGAATTTGCGTCTGTTTTCTTGGTTTTCCGTAACACGTGTTCTGAAATGTACCCCCAGAATAATTACCTAGAGGCCTTAGAAATTTCGATTAACGGAGGTCGGGAGCCAAAATGTCTGCGATTTGAGGAGACCTACAATACATTGGTCTTATGGGAAGTCGGCCAGGGACTAGTTAGTTAGTCGACATAGAGAGGTTTTCGACATAGGGAAGGTCGACTTAGCGAGGCCCGACTGTATACTGCATTAGTGTATTAAATACATTGAAGATTAATAATTAGAAAAATGAACACAAGTGGTAGCATGAGCCGTCAGCCAATGAATGTCATGGCAAAGTAACTATGTTGCTGTTCAGATTTTCTGCGCTAAAATGTTAAATTATCTAAAGCACTGGTAACATCTCTTAAACCTTTTCTAAAGCTCTGTGTTGATGTTTAGCAGTGTCACTAACATCAACATTATAAGTCATTTTCCAGGAGCTTCTGACCATTAACTAGCACAGGTAGCTGCAAAGTCTACACCTAAAAAATAAAATTATAGAAAATAAAATAATTGCTTAGTTTTCCATTTAAAAAGATTAGCTCACAACACATATTTTATCTCGCTCTCTCTCTCTCTCTCTCTCACACACACACACACACACACACACACACACACACACACACACACACACAAAGACACACACACTCTCAGGCTTGCATGCACACACATACTGTTTAAAGTGGCTGCCAATATATTTGTTTCCTACTTAGTGCATAGGGTCTCCAAGCTGTTCAGCTCCCATGCACTGTTTTGAAATGTCCTGAAAGTCATCCAGCAGATGGTGATGTTGTAAAGCGTTTGTTAAGATTAGAAAGCCCATGTTTTATATCAGCAGCATAATATTTGCTCCATGACTTCTCCCTTGTACAACAAACAAATAGTTTGCACGACAAAATGTACTTTCAGAAATT
Source organism: Marisa cornuarietis (assembly GCA_004794655.1). NCBI lineage: Eukaryota > Metazoa > Mollusca > Gastropoda > Architaenioglossa > Ampullariidae > Marisa > Marisa cornuarietis. The sequence continues at coordinate 1,492,068 of SMMW01000546.1, read as the reverse complement.
GAACTTAATGCAGGCACTGCAAGTATTTAAAAATCGAATTGTAATTATATTATTCAATGTTGTTACAAATTTTAAAATAATCTTTTATTGTTTAGTGAATTTTACCACATGGTTATGCAAACATGCTAATGTTCTAAAGAAATCTAGATTAAAGAGCTGCAGATATACATATTTTTATTTTCTTTCCCTTACACTGTCATCACCCCCCCCCCATCCACTGATTATTCATTAAAGCAATAAATGATTTACTGAATATTGCAAGGATGTATTTATTGTCCAAAGGAAATTAGAGTATAAGATATACAGCTACACATGTTTCTCAAACAGGTTTACTGTTTACATGTAAATGCTATCAGTCCATAAAAAGTTAGGGTGTTGTATAAATGTGCGTAGATGTGGGTATATTCGAATTCATATTTACTAGTTACTGTAACCTTGTCTCTCGTGTGGTGTCTATTGTATACCAAGGACGAGCAAACATCACTGATGATATGCAAGTATGTGTGCAATGAAATATAAAATTATTCTCCACCTATTGGTTAACCTTACACTATTGTGGAATGTATATTATGTTAGTTCTGAAAAAAGGGAGCACACACAACAAATATATTTAGGTCCATGGTTACATCAAAGATAAAGCGGCTGTCATGAGAAGCTTTCACACACGCACTCGCGTCGGCCCACCCTTTTCCGTTTATCATTTTCCTTCCCCCGTCCACCCGAATGATTTTTTTAAAGCAAAATCGTGACCTCTATACTGTTAGAGGCAGTTTATTTGTTTGTTTGGTTGGTTGGTTGGTTGGTTGGTTGGTTGGTTGGTTGGTTGGTTGGTTGGTTGGTTGCCAGAGTTCATTTGTGTGGTAGTTGGGATTGAATAGGGAGGTCGGTGCAAAAAATTCAATCGACCCTCTCATTATTAAGCATCAACATGGAAAGCAACTCCATCTTCAGCAAACCTACTGAGGGTTATCAGTCTAAACTACACGCAACACGAGATGGAAGCAACTTTACTCGCTGGTTTGCTGTAAGCATTTGTTAACACACAGGGCTAGACAACTCGGGGCTGAGACTTGCTGTGGGGGAAGTGCAGCCATGACATTTACTTAAAGGTTATTCAAATAACGGGTCTTGCATTTGCCAGGTCTTTTCCTGCTCCTTGTTGTGTTGAAGGAAATAGTTTGCTTACTGACACCATACTCCCTAACCACCACCACTCAGTTACACATTGAAACAACATAGTAATTTAGACGTCTGTTTTCTGAAAGTATTCGTTGACAGACAAGGCTGAGTCAATCCCCTCGATCACATGACTTTTATCTTATCTGCACAAAAACAGACATCGTCACCAGGGGCTCAAATAACGACCTGGACACAGCACCAGGTGTTTCACAGACTTCGTGTTCAGTAGACAGTAACTATGGTAGGTACCGAACTACGTGCTGTGCTGGTCCTTCTGCTGTCTCTGGCAGTGACTACTGGTAAGTAAACCTTAATGTTTCTTTGATTAAGCCCATCACTTGTTGTAAACGCAGATGTAAGAGTTTTCGGTAAGATGGAGAGTTAAGGGAGGCTTTGTTGGCAGAAAGAAACAAACTCAGGAATGTTACAGAGAGGAATGAGCAAACTCAACCACGAAAACAATTTTGCTCACGCAGCGCCTGTTGCCAAAGAAGTAAACACTATCCTGTTGTTTTAAATCAAATTAAGTATAATATTTGCTTTCTCTTAACAGTTGATGACGACTAGCTATTGTCTATAATATCCAGTACATGTCACACCAGTGTCTGTTGGAGTAAGAACGCAAATCAGTCAAACATATTAAGAGATTAGGATATTGTAAATAGACTGAAAGTATTTTATCATGTGTGTGATTCAAGTCCCGTTGTTACCTTCTTTCTAGATGTCCAACCCGTGTAAACTCCCTTACCCCCCAGCTAAAGGCCATAGCAATAGACTGAGATGTCTAGAGTAAACGCAGACCCCAACATCTGTTTGTTTTTGCTATTACATGCATTATTTCTAGTCCGTTTTCGTTTGGTTCATTAGTTCTCTGGTATCAGAAGGCTTTCATCGGGGTCCTTTTATTGTTATACAGGAAAATTTCACTATATTATTTTTATTTATTTAAAGATATATATATATATATCGTTATATTTTTAACAGCCCTTCTGCTTTAAACATACATAGTGTTAAGTGTAAAAGCACATGAACCTTTCAATGTAATACACACAAGAGTATCATCTTATCTCGTTATCGTCAACAGCCAGCCCGAGATATCGCCGAGCTTCATCGCTCTCATTGTCCACGTCATCTTTTGGAACGTCGATGTACAAGCGTCTGGGGTCTGGAAACCATGAAAACATTATCTACTCCCCGCTCAGTGTATATACGGCCTTGACCATGACCTTGCTTGGAGCAGGAGGGGAGACAGAGCGAGAACTGCTGGTATGTGTGACCTCAGGTATCTGTGTCTTTTTCTCTTTGTCTGCCTGTATTTCTGACTCTTTCTGTGCCTGTGTGTCTATATATATATATATAGGTCGGGGGGTGGGTGGACGGTATACACTAACGCTTGTGTACCTTCAGTTTGTGGGTATGTAAGTGAAGTGCATTGACTACATATTTGTCATACTCTTTATCTCATTTAAAAAAATGATAAAAGAACAACGTACTTTGAACAGTCAAAATTTTTTAAACGTACTGAATAAAATAATAAACATAAAATCTACAGGTCAAAGGTAAAAAAGGTAGTATTCGCCTCGAAAAGAGGACAGTGGGCTAATTACTCTATTATTCTTTTTTTATAAGAATAATAATACGTATCTTAACTACAAACACACCATCATGCTGAGTTAAATTTAAAGAAATTTCGACAAGAAAGTTTCAAAGTTCCCGCGTTTTACTTCATTGGAGGACAAGATGCTTTGTTCCATTTCATGTTCAATAGTTATTTAAAAATGCTTAGCATTATTTTAATTTTTTGCGAACTATGTAAAATCCCCGTTAACTTCTTGCTCATAATTATATAAGAGTGAATTTATAATTTGGTTTATTGTATTTTTATGTAACCTTCTACGTGATAAATTAATGACATCGGTCCTGATATGACATAGTAAATTAGTCAATAAATTAGTCAATAAATGAGTCGTGCATCAGTAGCTGTCTTCGGCCTGCAGACGACACTGGCCGTACAGCCTGGACAGAACATCCACAGTGACATTCACACCCTCATGGCCTCTATGATCACCAACGACCCGGATGCTAACCTCACACTACGCATGGCCAATGCCCTGTACTACGATGCTGCCCAGGTCAAAGTCACAGACAGGTATGACTATCGGCAGACCTTGATTTTACAGTAAAAGAAAAAATTACAACTTCTTGAGCACGATTTTTCTTGAATATGATGTCGACTATAAAAAATGTCGTCATTATTATTATTGTAAATTTTCTAGAAATGGAAGCAGTTCTACTTCTATTCTAACGATCTTTAGTTGAGGCAATGGTATTTTTCAGCTTTGTGATAACGGAATGACTTAAAAATAACATAGATCAATCGGTTTGATACAGAACTATCTGTATGCGAGGTTCTAAAATTTTCCCGGGAATCTAACATTTTTGGTCTGTTTTTGTTATTAATTACTGCTTGACAGCTTCGCAGACAACATGAACCGTTACTACGGGGCGGGGCTGAAGCCCTTCCAGAGACCGAACCCGGAGGAGGCCATTAACACGTGGGTGGAGGAGGTGACAAAGAGGGCCATCACCAACTTCCTGCAACCTGGATACATTACAGGCGATGTTGTACTCATGCTTCTAAACGCAGTATTTTTCGAGGTTAGCGGCTGAAGATGGAAAGTAGTCTGTAGTCAATATGTTCTCTAAATCAGACGTTAGCAGTGAGCAGCTTATTGGAAGTGTATTTATTTCACAAAATAAGAAACTGATGACTATTCTTAATATAATGTATTAGGATTGCGAAAAATGCTAAAGTGTTGTTGAGTGAAAGTGTGAATGGTAGACGGAGGATAAGTATTGTAAAACCACGCATTTGACTAAAAACATAACAAATTTAGTTTTTCTTAACTTGCAAAAAAAAACAATTATCATGATTTTCTTCAGGCCTCGTGGATGACTACATTTGACCCAAGTGTGACTCGTGATGCTGAGTTTACTACCATCTCGGGTGCGGTCAAGCAGGTGCCCTTAATGTCTAAGGATGAAAGATTCTCCGTGAAGAGCATTCCAGAGCTGGACGCACGCGTTCTTGAGCTGCCGTACAAGGGAGGCGACTACAGTCTTTTCGTTATTTTGCCCAACACCAAGAACGGCATGACAGACATGGAAAGCAAGCTGACTGGCCCAGTATGTCAATAAAATACTGTTTAGTACACATTATTTTTGAGAGTTATGATATTTCAAAAGCTAACATACTTTTGTTTCATGCAAAATCTATATAAAACATCTTTCTCCTATATATATATATATACAACAGGTTTACTTGCATAAACATGTTCTTTACTCTGAAAAGCTTTGGACAGATTTAAGTATGTCATACTTTACTACGTTCTTCATTACCGTTTAAAGTGATCGAAAATCGATCTAAAAAGATTGATAACTGGCTTTTAGACAACTATTTCATTGCTTACAAGGTACACTTGTAATAAATCTGCAGGTCCTGGAAAGCGCCCTAACGTCCATGCCACAGGCAATACCTCGGAAAGTGTACATACCTAAGTTCACATTTCGCTTGCGTAAAGAACTGAACGAACCATTGAAGGCACTGGGTCTCAATGCAATGTTTGAAGCTGGCAGGGCTAACTTCTCTGGAATGGTGACCGGAGGAGGTATCTTTGTTAGCGATGCTCTTCACGAAGCCATGATCGAGGTGAGACAGTGTCTAGGGAGAAAACTGATTTCTAGATGGTTTTATTTAAAAACAAACACCACTTGGAGAGTGAAAAGAGGACGTTAAAAAAATTCATATTATGCCATATTCTCAAGATGGCTGAAAAGATTTTTCATCAACACTCTCTCTCTCTCTCTCTCTCTTTCTCATTGCAAACTGTTATCATGACCACCGTCTACCTGCCACTGTAGACATCCAAGTACATTTCTCACACCTTTGTCATCAGGTCACAGAATCCGGAACCAAGGCAGCCGCTGTGACGTCAATCAGTATGTCCCGCAACCTGATCCTGCCTGACCCGGAAACACTATTCAAGGCTGACCACGCGTTCGCATTCGTGCTTCGAGACAAGCTCAACGGAGTCAACCTCTTCATGGGTCGTGTCGCTGACCCCCAGTAATGACTGCACCGCATAAAGTCAGCAAGAGTCTTCCTTTCTTGCAGCTCATTGTTTTTGTCTTGGGTTCAATAATGGGATTAAGTTGCACTTAACGTCAAGGATCTTTAGAAACAAGCAAAATCCTACAAACAAGCAAAATATAAATAATAAAACATTATTAATAATTATTACAATGAAAGTCACATTGACTAATTAGTTCAAATCTTAAAAGGTATGAGCGTTTGTAGGATTCGGTCTTTTACGAGATTAAAGATTGTTGCCTACCTTGACAGGCAAACTTTCAGTTCGATCAATAACTAATCGTCAAGATAAATGAGGCTTTTATGTCATGTTTGACTTAAATTCTGAATTCTTCCTCAATAAATGTTGCCATAAAATATATCTTCTTGTGTAGTCTGTCATTGACATCTGTGGTAAACGACTTTACAAAGAAATAGAACTGTCTTCAGTCTAGCAAAGACTTTACTTGCCCCGAGTACCGTGTGATCACGGCCACAGGTAAACATTTACCGACAATCACGTACGTTACCACCAAAGCTGTCCCACAGTCACATGGTGACAGTCACCCTCGTCGAGAAATGTTTAATTCTACATCACACATCAAACACCTGTGTTTCAAGGACATGTCCAAGCGAAACGCACTTTATCGACAAGTACACCAAACAGCGGTACATTCATTAATGAAAAGTACTTCTGAAAGTTAAAAATATACAAATGCATATAAGAGAGGTATATATATATATATATATCTATTTGAAACAGGATGATATACAAGGAACATGTTTTTAGTATGAAATCCTTCAATACAACGATCCTAAATAGAGGACATCTTCTTATGCGAAGCATTCTCCAGTCAGAATCATTGGTGTTACATCAGTATTTTAATGCAAAAGTCAATGCAATGTCAAAAATACAGCTGCTGCATTGACATCGTCTGTGACAATAACTACTAAATATGAAAAATACTTTAAAATGAAAGTTTTAAGAAGTTCTCATCGATTTGATTATAAACTAAAGTCAAAGAAAAAAACTTATCTCTGATTAGTATTACTTCGCTTTTTTAACTTAAGGAAGGGAAAGGGTCTGATTTTTTTTAAGGTGAACGCTGATGAGACAGAGAAATCGTTGTAAAACAGAGACAGTTACGTGCCTCAATCATTGCCTTGACTGGGGCACAACCGGGTGCCCCCACACAACGGAGTTACTAGAAGAGTCTATGACTAAGTCTCTCCTAGGCATTATAAGCTTAATGGATTATTCTATTCACAAATCACGTAGAAGGGTGAGTGGGCACAGCGAGTGGTCGAGACTGACCTCCATGTACCACTCACACCAGGGAGCCAAGTGTCTGGGAAAGCGGCGTATACAAGGGATTTAATAAGCTCACCGCACAAACACACTCTTCGATCCCACGACAGACTGACTTGTGGTGGACGTTGTTTACAGCATTCGGCCTTACCATCCCTCCTATTTATGCCTCTCCTGTTCATTGTATTTTTCTACTTCTCTTTTTCTTCTTTTCTGTCTCTTTTCTTCTCCTTCATCGAACACAACTTTGCGAAACAGTCTGGTGTCTGTCGCTGGGACTACATTTTAAGTTTCTGTTAATGTAAAGCTTTGGTAACAGATGCAGACGAATTCGAGACATTACTACAGTCAGGTCTTGTAACTCAGTCAAAGGTGAAAATTGACTACATCGCTGCTACATTTGTGTTGAAGTCTGTTCTGTACACAGGACTCTCCGTAGGCTCCAGCAGCCAGCGCCATGTCGGCTCCCCTAGTATCGGCTCTCCTGCTGTGTGTGGCACTGACCATTGGTCAGCAGACGCCAGATATTTCCTTCTAGTCATATTAAAATAGTATTGCAACGGACAGATCATTGTGTTATAGAAGAATTTAATTTTGAGCTATTACCGCTTTAAAAGAGACAATAAGACAAGGGATACAAATGTGCAGTAGCAATTACATTATTCATTATATATATTATATATATATAAGTGCATCAGATTGAGAAGAGTAAACATTTTGTACCAAAGCTTTCTGTGAAGAACAAGTCCTACTAAAAGAGATATGTCAAGTAGTAAGATTTAACACTTACAGAGGTCTTTGCCAGTGTAATTAGAACTCCATGCTCTTAGGACAAAATTTTTTTAAAGAATCTCTCTTTCTCGAAGAAAAACGGATAATTCCTTTGCTACACTCTGTAAGATTTGTTCTCGTAGCAAAAGGTCTAGTAGGCCATCATATGTTTTGTCGGCTTCAGCCAGAGTTACCCACCTATTTGCTAACCCAGACATTCTTGAAAAAAAAGCTGCCATAGACTCCCGTGGTTCGGGTCGAACGTTTCGGAACCGTTCTCGAAAAACTTAGACTTCAAGCTACAATTAGACCCGTAGCTGAGGAAGCAACCCAGTCAGGTACTGGAGGGAACCGAGGTCATATTCCCAGACTCCCCATGTTTAGGGAAGATAAGGATGACATAGACTCGTTTATCTTTAGATTTGAGGCTCATGCTCATGCCTTACGTTGGGATTTGCGTCAATGGCCGCTACATTTGTCTGCGTTATTGCAGGGGGAAGCTTTATCGCTTTATCATGCGCTTAGCGCCAGTGGAATAGTGGAGTATGATTCGCTGAAAACAGAATTACTCCAGAAGTATCAATGTACCGCCGAAGGTTTTCGAGAACGGTTCCGAAACGTTCGACCCGAACCACGGGAGTCTATGGCAGCTTTTTTTTCAAGAATGTCTGGGTTAGCAAATAGGTGGGTAACTCTGGCTGAAGCCGACAAAACATATGATGGCCTACTAGACCTTTTGCTACGAGAACAAATCTTACAGAGTGTAGCAAAGGAATTATCCGTTTTTCTTCGAGAAAGAGAATTTAAAACGGCCGCCCAAATGATAGCAAGTGCGGAGAAATATAGGCAGGCTCATATGAACCGAAGTATGGCGAGGAAAAATGATTCGTATCGGGTAGCCAACGTAGGAGTAAATAACCACCGGTCATCTCCAAATTCTAAGTCACCCAGAAAAGGAGGTAGTCCTCACCGTAATACAACAACCCCCAAAGGAAACTATCAGCCTAGAAGTGAAGTTTCCAATCGAAGTACATCATTTCCTCAGAGAAGTAACTGGCAGAGAAAAGAAGGAAACAACTTGCAGAGAAATAGGAATGAGATTGTCTGCTATGCTTGTAAGAAAGCAGGACATATGATGCGAAACTGTCCGACCTTTGAACTAATGAGGAGAACAGATAAGTCCGCTCCAGTCGCTGCCAATGTGGTTATCCTCTGTAGTAGCCTTAGCAGTGAGGAGACTGGACGCCTTCCGTTATATCCAGGGTATGTTCGAGGAACACCAATCTGTACTGAGAGACACAGGAGCCACTACAGCGGGCATACGAGCATCGCTAGTTAAACAGACAGAATACACTGGACAGCACCAGTCATGTATCACATTCGGTGGTAAGACAGAGGTTTTTCCTGTTGCCGAAGTTTCAGTAAACACTCCTTTCTATAATGGAAAACTAAGATGTTGTGTTATAGAAGATCCAGTAACAGACCTCATTTTAGGAAATGTGGATGGAGTAGAATGCGAGTTCAGAACAGGAACTCAAACAGCAGCAGTCACTACGAGGGCACAACGGAAGCGTGACTCCGAGACACCAGACCCTTTACATCTTCCCAAACCAGCAATGGATATAACTAGAAAAGAGTTATTACAACTCCAGCAAGAGGATGCAACATTGGACTCATGTCGATCAGCAGCCGATCAAGTAGATGGAGGCAACACAGATGGGAGTTTTGTTTACAAACATGGAATGCTAATTCGATTCTCCCATAATAGAACAGCGGCCAGAAACAAACGTTATTATGACCGGAAAACACAACAACGAACTCTACATGCCGGAGATGAAGTACTTGTAATGTTACCTACATCCACTAACAAGTTACTTATGCAGTGGAAAGGACCATTTTTGGTGATCAAGGAACATCATCCGGACTATGTGATTAAGATGCGGGGAAAAGAAAAGATTCTCCACATCAATATGTTACGTCAGTACCACCGATGTCAAACATGCGAGGAGGAACAGGTTTGTGATAAACCAACAGCAGCCAACTGTGGGCAAGCCACAGGAGAACAGCCTATAACCTTTTCTGAACTCCTATCAGAGGAAATATGCCCACAGGAATTTAGAATAAAAGTTGAAGAATCTGACAATAAACCAAAGAAGTATGTGTCCAACGTCACACTACTAAAAGATTATACAGATGAGGATGCAGTAAAAATCCCCGTCCTTCCTGAAGAGATGGAGGAAGATATAAGTAGCATTAAAATGGGAACTGAGCTAACAGAATCCCAAAAAGAACAATTGAGAAACATATTCGAAAGATACCACCACATACTCACTGTAATGCCAGGTCAGTTTAAAGGGCCAATTGAACACGAAATTCGTGTGACATCCACAGAAGGCATCAGACAACGACCTTACCCACTACCGTTTGCTCTTCAGAACACTGTAGAGAAGGAAGTGAGTAGGATGATACAGATGGGGGTAATTGAACCATCGTCATCCCCATATGCGTCTCCCGCATTGCTAGTCCGAAAGAAAGATGGTACGGTGAGATTCTGCATTGATTACCGAGCCTTGAATAAAATAACGGATATTGATTCAGAGCCAATTCCCGACCCTGAACTGGTGTATAGCCAATTGGGCCAACTACGTTATTTTTCCAAAATCGACTTGGCAAAAGGCTATTGGCAGATACGAGTGAAGAAAGAAGACAGGCCAAAAACAGCCTTTCAGACCACCAAAGGTTTGTTTCAGTGGGTTAGAATGCCGTTTGGTCTAGCTACAGCTCCAGCAACGTTCGCAAGAGCTATGCGAGCACTTCATTTGGAAAGATTCTCAACCCATACTTTTTTTGACGATTTATTAATCGCCAGTAAGACTTGGGAAGAACATTTAGTCCACCTAGAAGGTGTGTTACAGACATTAGACCAGTATCAACTAACGGCAAGGCCTTCAAAAATTCAGATGGGATTTCAGAGCTTGGAATTCCTGGGACACGTAGTGGGAGAGTGACAGTTGCGTCCTAGCGTTGAAAAAATTAATAAAATTCTCAAACTTCCCACTCCCTGTACCAAGAAGCAAGTGAGATCACTATTGGGTATAATCAGCTATTATAGACGATATGTCCCTAACTTTGCCACAGTGGTCGCACCCATTACCAATTTGACAAAGGGTAATGGTCCAAAACAAATTCATTGGTCGAATGAATGTGCACAGGCACTAAAACAGATACAATCTGTGTTATCATCCCAACCTATACTGACATTACCCAACTTTGATAGACCGTTTTTAGCCCAGACGGATGCGAGCGGTGTATGGCTGGGAGCCGTACTCATGCAGGAGTATGGTGGCGATCGTTTTCCGGTGGCTTATGCCAGCCGCAAAATGACAGGCCCCGAAACACGATACAGCACTATAGAACGGGAGTGCTTAGCGATCATATGGGGAATTTTAAAATTCTCAAGGTACCTTTATGGTAGAGAATTTATTCTACAGACGGATCATCGACCTCTTCTTTTCCTCAAAACAGCAGTTTATCACAATTCCCGCATTATGAGATGGATGTTGGCTCTTCAAGAGTTCCACTTTACTGTTGAAACCATCAAAGGAACAGAAAATCAGTTCGCAGACAGTTTATCTCGGGTAGAATGTGACCAATCTATCCCGTAGACAAGTAAATAAGTGCAGCAAAGAAAGAAAATGTTTATATTAATTTTCCGTTTTTTTTTTCCCAGGGAGGGAGGAATGTAGCGTACAAGGGGATACAGCAGTTGAGTATTGTTTTGTTCGACACACAGGTGTGCCTTGGTTTGACACTGCCACGCTGGAAGTCACGAGAACTTGAAAGTCTCGGTTTTTACCTTATTTCACGTGCGAGCAGAGCAGAGCTCCATCCGTCCAGGTGGTTAGGGTGTCTCGTTTTTCTGTCGCGGTCATGCGAGTTGCATGAGAAAATTGAGGTTTTGGATATTTTAGAATTTTATGTGTGGGGCGGGCTTAGCTCACCTTGTGGCGATGTAAACAAGGGTGGGTATATTAGACCCGACATTTAGCAAGTAGGAGAATGCTCGATTTGGACGATGGATATTCCGGCAATCCTGGTGTGTTGCTTGCTGTGTGCTGTCACTGACGGGGGTGCAGTCTTCATTCAGGCCTACCAGTCGTCATAGTGTATGTCGACGTGAGGCGCTAGAGAGAGCGCTGGTTAGTGACAAGAGTTGTCACCGTACTTACTGGTATTCAAGCCGAGGGCTGTGATTCTACTACCGGTACAGTACAGAAAGAACTTTTGCTGAAATCTGGATACAGGCGTCTGAGAACTTATCTGACGTAAACAAGAGGGACTCCGCCGAGAGCGAGGAAGGCTGTGGGAAACTACGGGTGTTGACGGCTGGAGCTGGCGCATAGACGGCCTGTGGTTCGGCAAAGACGAGTGAAAGGGTGTCCGCGTATCTCCAAGGTGGGGAGGAGCATCCGATACAGAGAGGCTGAATGACTGACTTGCGTGGGGACGATATCCTACAGACGATATCCGAAGTTTCCGGAGGTCCACTGACGTGAGGCAGAGGCATGAGCTTCCGATGATCTAACACCAGAAGAACATCCCCAACGAAGTAAGACTTTGATTAAGGTAGAGTGACGCACCAGATGTCCTCTCTGTATAACTCATACGTGAGGAGTTGCTAAAACATTTGTAAAAAGAAATAACTTGAACTTTAAAAGAAAAAAAGGGTCAAGTGGAGAACTTTGTATTTGCGCTTCGGGTCCAGAGTGGGAAGAAATTAAGCACGCGTAGGAAGACGGATATGTTATCCTTACTGAGGAGGTGATAAGGCCTAGGGTGTGCTACCCATTCTTACTCTGTTGTTAGAACCAAGTATTTGTGTGTTGGTGCCGAGGGCACTGTCGCTGAAAGACATTTCTTTATATTTTTGTTTTGATATACCTGTTAGACACTATTGTTTGTCAACAATTGCTCCTTGTGTATGCCTATTTATTGTTTACGTCAGCTTGAGCGGCGTAATAAGTACAGAAAGAGAGGGATTTTCAGGCTACGTCTAGCCGTGAGAGTTTAAAGAAATGCTAAATATCATGTTTGACTAACTGCTCGTGTTAACTACTGATGCTTTGCCTTGTATAGAGCAGTACTGAGCATATTTCTTTGTGCATTTAAAATTGTGAATTTTGTGGTCAATAAGTATTTGTCTCTTTGGGACGTTCTACACCAGAGTGGTCATTTGTTGATTGTGTTGAGTTAACGAATGCGCGTGTCTGCGGATGACTCGTCGTGTGTATGCGGGTGATCCGTGACATACCCATATCGCTATTTTTGTCATCTCTGTGTACATGCTATTCATACAGTCAATAACTAAACGTTTTTTTTGCTATAAAAATCAGGACTACAGATCCGTTTCTTTCCTCTGTACACATCTGGTTCATTTGTTTAGAGAATAGAGTATCTGCTGTCTTCTACTTTTTTGTAGATTTTGTAAGAATTCATAATCAAGGCATAATATTTGCAGAAATATGAAAAGGAGTATATTTAATGACTTATGAAAGTTCTTTAAGCAAAGCTATTAAAATGAGCTGCCGACACATGACGGACTACAACTTCGTGAGAAGCTAAGAACTGGTCTCAGCAAACAGCCAGAAGTCCCCTGCTCACACTTGTAAGAAACTGCAACAACGTCTTTCTATGTAAAGGTAAAGATTTCAGGCTAATAGTTATTAGGCCAGTGAGTTGCAAGTGTTCCACCCTGACAAGGACACAGCATATGAAATGTGGTTCAAATGTTCCTCCGCCCCCTCACTTCATTTCATCCTACCACATAAACAATATACCCATTTGTTGTTGTGTGGACAGACGCTTGTCAACGGAGGGAACATAGTAAGCCCACCACTACTACAGCTGCTCCACCACTTTCGCTCTCATTGTCGACATCATCCTTCGGAACGTCGCTGTACAAACGTCTGGCATCTGATGACAAAGACAACATCATCTTCTCGCCGCTCAGCGTGTACACGGCCTTGACCATGACACTACTGGGCGCAGGAGGCGACACGGAGCAGGAACTGAGAGTAAAAATCACGTGTAACTTTAAAAAAAACGAGTATGCATGCCTGAACAAGCGCGTGATGTTGATTCAATTTATGTGAATTACAGTGTTTTTACGATTCATCCACACAAACCTCTGTGTGCGTGCCTGCTATGCTTTTGTTTGTTCGTTTTTATGGGTTGTTTGTTTCTGCGTGTGTGTGTGTGTGTGTGTTTGTGTGTGTGTGTGTGTGTGTGTGTGTGTTTGTGTGTGTGTGTGTGTGTGTGTGTGTGTGTGTGTGTGACCATCGCAATATTACTGAATTCAACAGGGGTTGCTATTAGTTGTGTATTTGTCTTCTGTCTGCAGACGACACTAGGCGTCAAGCCTGGACAGAACGTTCACACCAACCTTCAACCTCTCATGGCTTCTGTGACCACGAATGACACGGCTTCTAACCTCACCCTTAGTATAGCCAATGCTCTGTACCGTGATCCTGCTCGAGTCATAACCTCAGACAGGTATTACAGTCAGGACGTATTATAGTTCACTGTATAAACATGTAACCTGTTTCCCTTTGCCTTCTCTCTCTGTCTCTACAAACAAGGATACAACAGATATTGTGTAAAACAATACGTCGATAGGACTGCCACTCTAAAGTCAGCAGTGTGTGTGTGTGTGTGTGTGAGAGAGAGAGAGAGAGAGAGAGAGAGCGTGTGCCTGTGTGTGGGAGGGGCTTGTAGATGCCTGAAGGTGCTTGTTCACTATGCTACCTCCAATTTAAACTCTCGCTGAATGTATTCAATGTTTCTGAAAGAACAAACTTACACATAACCAAAAGAAATGCAGCATCTACCACTCACATAAATTCTCTCCTTCAGTGTTCTCTCTTTGTTTCGATCTTTCTGCACAGATTAACTTCTTTCCCTCTATGTCCAGTCTTTCCTCTCTTTTTCTCTTTTAAAAATGTGTCTCAAGAATTATTTGGAGAAGGGCGTCTCTCAAGAGTCAATAGTGTTTGTGCGCGTGTGTGTCTGTGTCAGTTCAGACAAACGAGGGACGTGTAGATGGCTGTAGGTACCTGCTCACTAAGTTATTACACAGGACCAACTGTCGCCTTCTGTAATCGATGTTTTAAACGCTGTATGTATATAAGAGTTTCGGTGAACTGCAGATTGATGGTAATTAAGTACTTTGTTCTACCAGACTTCTATAAATCTACTCGTTCCTTACCGCTCGCCCTCATAGGGGTGGTCACGTGATCTTCGCCTGAACCCGGTTCGCACCCTATGGTGTGATGCAGTTTTTACATTTTGTTACTCTTAAACATCGTTTTTTTTTAAAGAAGAAACTTGTCATTCTTAAAAAAATGTATGAAGTAAGTTTTAACAGGAAGTCTTTGCATTTTCCCACGCTACCTGTCTTTCTGTTTGGAAAATGGCTGGCAAATTCCCGGTATTGAAATTTCGATCGGCAGCTTTGAAAATTTATAATTATTAACCTACAGTAAAGATAACCATCTGTAATACACCGTTTTAAAGAGCTTTTAAAATTTTAAGATACACAGGTTTTGTCTTCAAGTACTAAAATCAAATGTGCTGTACGTGTTTTAGAACACTTAAACGTACATTTCAGAAATTAACAAAAAAATTATTTACTCAATATATGCAGACATAAAGTACCAAACAAACATATGTTTTATTAGAATATACATTAGAATTTAAATATTACTTAC
This sequence comes from Marisa cornuarietis, assembly GCA_004794655.1. NCBI lineage: Eukaryota > Metazoa > Mollusca > Gastropoda > Architaenioglossa > Ampullariidae > Marisa > Marisa cornuarietis. The sequence goes on along the minus strand of SMMW01000546.1, from coordinate 1,476,914 downwards.
TATTTTCTTCTCCTTTGCGGTTGTTGAAGTACAATTCCATGTCAAATTGAGTAAACCGCAACGTACTTTTCGATAATTCAAAATGGCGCTCGACCATTTTTTTACATCTTTCCCTCTTACAAACGAAATTTTTTGATTGGCTGGACCAGATTTTAAAGGGAGGGAATCATGGTGGACTATTTCCTAACGGTTTCAGTAGTTTCTTCCCTTATGTTATTTTCATTTACGTTGCGGGAGTTTTGTTGAGCTCATTAGCATGGCATTTTCTGTTGGGAATACTATAAAAGTGTGTTTTCAAGCAAACACAAGGTTAGGCTGTTCCTTTTCTCTACATTGTTGTCTATCATTATCAATTTGAGTTGTTCTTTTACTTCTTTTAGTTAATTTTTTATGATTTTTTGAAAAAGGGGTAAATACATTTGTCCAAGGGGGTCGGAACCGCCACTTAGACTTCCGTAGTGTTCAGTAAAGATTGAGTTAACTAACGTGTCGTTTTTTTCAATACAGAAGTTCTTGTCGTTAGGCAAAAGCTATTGCTGTACTTCATTACTTTCCTGTGACTTTCAAGTGTTTCTAATATCATATCTGTGATAAGTAAAGGACAAGTTTTGAGATTCTCTTACTACTTTGAGCTTTATTTTTTGGGTTTGACAGGTACGCAGCCGAAATGAACAGTTATTTAGGCTCAGGACTGAGGACATTCCAAAGACCAAACCCAGAGGAAGCGATCAACAAATGTTTGGAGGAAGTGGCACAACACGAAATCACCAACTTCTTAAAACCTGGCACCATAACATATGACACCGTACTTATGCTTCTTAATGCCGTGTTCATTAAGGTAAGAGCTAGTTTGCTAACACTGTCCTGAGATCACTTTGTCTCTACACCGACACTGTGAAATAAACGATTATTAAGAAAGCTGGCTTAAAGCAGCGCTATGAGCAATTTAATTTAAAAGAAACCAACACAACTCTTTTTAATATGTTTAGAAGTGTCTGTAACCACATGCAACGCAACAAATTAAGACCTGAAGTAAGCTTTAACAAGTTCATATGTCAAATGCATTGATTTGAAAATAAACTATTTTAATTAAAGCTGATTTTCAAAAGGGGTTAAAGGATGAAGTTAGAGGGAAAGGGGCAAGAACTCAGGAAAAGGACAAGAACTTATTTTAATATATTAGAATTTAGGTAAATCTTTTGTGTAAGTTATCTGTTAGGGAATGTGGAGCTCTACATTCAACCCTTCACTAACTGAAGACGACAAGTGCCCACGATGTACCAAAAAGATATTTCTCAGTGAAGAATGATTCAGAACTGGATGCGCTGTTCTTGGAACTGCCGTACAAGGGAGACAACTACAGCCTTTTCATCATTTTGCCCAACACCATGAACGGCCTCACGGACGTGGAGAGCAAGCTGACTGGCCAGGTATGTGGATGAATCGACTGGGCACAGACTTTACAGACTTAACAGACATGTTCTTGCAAAAGAATCGTGAAATAATTGTGTGGCTTAAACTGAATGACAAAATTTGCTTCTATTTATACCAACGTTTGAAATAAATAAATAAATATGTGTCTGCTAGTGCGGCATGTCTTAAGTCAGATTTTGTTGAGTAAGGTCTTTGTATGTTCTAATAACAAAATGTGTTCACGTAAGCTGTGGGAACATTACAAAGCGCTTGGATGTTAATTAGTTAAATATTAAATCGCTCTAGGCTTTTATTTAAATGACTGCTGTGATACGACATGGTTTTAAATAATTAGTTAAAAGCTCTGCGCAGGAAAGAGACTGACACCGTCTCCCTAAACCTGTTGTCAAGCCCTTGTTGAAAAAGGCAAACCTGGATCCCTCTGACTGTAAAAACTATCGTCCAGTGTCAAATTTATCATATATTTCCAAGCCACTTGAGAGGGTGATCACAGAACAGCTTATGACCCATTTTATTACTCATGGCTGCCTAGATAAATTTCAGTCAGCATATCGTTCTGGCTTCAGCACAGAAACTGCTCTTCTTCGTGTGACCAATGACATTCTTTGTAGTGTCAACTCTGGCAACTTAGTGCTGTTAGTATTACTCGATCTGAGTAGTGCATTTGACACCATCAACCACCGCCTGCTGCTCCAGAGACTGTCATCAGAGGCTGGTATCCAGGGCGCTGCGCTGCAGTGGATTGACTCCTATCTTGCCGAGAGATCTCAGAGAGTGATTGTCGGCTCTGCAAGCTCTGAGGCAGTTCCTCTGGTGTGTGGCGTACCACAGGGATCCGTTCTGGGTCCGTTATTATTTTCTGTATATACTTCACAGCTTGGACAGGTAATTGAACGCTTTCAGATGGGACGACAGTTCTTTGCGGACGATACACAGATTCTGAACAGTTTTCCCCCCGACCCAGCAGTGGCTAGGAATGCGCTTCAACGACTTGAATCTTGTTGTGTCGCGGTGAAGGCCTGGATGACCAGAAATCGTCTTAAACTCAACGACGACAAGACAGAAGCGTTACTGTGCGGCCCCAGGGCCAGAAGGGAGCAGATCGGCATTAGTGCTGTGCAGGTCGGTGACGCCTCCATAGCCTTTGCTGACAGTGTACGGGACCTCGGGCTGTTTATTGATGCAGAGCTCTCCATGTGTAACCATGTTAGTTCTGTTGTGGCAAAATCCTACTACTTTTTGAGGACTTTAGGTAGACTACGGCCCATGCTGACTCAAGCTGCTGCCAACTCACTTGCTGTGGCTACCATCATATCAAGATTAGACTACTGTAATAGTGCATTGTGGGGTATACCTGCTACGCAGTTGGATCGACTCCAAAGAGTTCAAAACACAGCCGCCAGGATTGTCACCCGTGCAAAGTCGTCCACTGAGCACATCACGCCTATCCTACAGAGCCTTGATCACAAAGTGTTTCGATTGCACAGTCCTGCATGTTTAAAACTGCTCCTGACTATTTACAAGAGGTATTTCCTCCTTACCGGCCGTCACGTGGTCTGCGCTCTGGCTCCCAGTCACGCTTCTGTCTCCCTGCAGTGGAAGACACAAACAAGAAGCGCACTGGAGCCAGGGCCTTCAAAAACGCGGCACCTAAACTGTGGAATGCCCTGCCATCGTCATTGTCCACCATCACCTCGCCAACCACGTTTCGAAAAAGACTGAAGACCCATCTGTTTCTTTAAGACGGACTTAAACTTAAACAACCAAGCAACACTTGTGTCTTTATTTTTTACTTTCCTGGTGTTTATCTATTTTTTTTTGTTTTTGTCGCGCAATGAGCATTCTTCCGAATGGATACCTGCGCATTACAAATGGACATCATCATCATCATCAAACCTGGGTGAAACACCCTCTATTGAGTTCCCCAGAGATGCTCATACAAACAGGAGCATTGGCAGACAGGAACAACAGACATCCGTATAGTGCACTGATATGTTAGCGCTGTAAAAACTTTATCTACTGTAAAGACTGGCAACATACATTGTGACATCACCAGTTTGCCCTTTTTGTTGTCTTGGACATGTTCGTACACGCGTATCTTTAGAACGAAAGAAGGGACCTGGTCAAGATTTGGGGAAGTAGTTTCTTATCCTGAATTTCGCACATTAATCAGAAATAATATTAGTACACCTTTTTAAGACCTTACAAAAAAACTAATGTAATCGAGAATTAAAAGAAATCTTGATTTCATCAGCTTAACATCAGGACTCGTATATCCTTTCTGTTATTTTGTAGATCCTGGAAAACGCCTTAACGAAAAAACAAAAGTAATCTTACACCAAGACCATTCACATGCACACATACAACAACAACAATAACAACAACAACAACACACACACACACACACACACACACACACACACACACACGCACACACACACACACACACAGACCACTGACAATTCATCTGTGATTTAGCAGATGAACTGCAGATGCACGAACGATTTCCGGTGTCCTTTACTTCTACATACATGCATAACATTGCGTTTACCTGAGCTTAATAACACAATTTCTCCATTAAGTACAAAATGCTCAAGTACTGAAAAAAATGCTGAAGTTTTGCTTGAGGTAAAAGCTTTTGGAAAAAGAAACTGCGGTCTAGCAAAGACTTTACATGTTCTGATCATCGTGTGATCACATCGCCAAACATGTCCCGGCCACATAGAAATCGCGGACATTAAGATTATGTCTAAGATACAGTGAACTGAGAAAGAAATATATACCTAAGATTATTAACAATATCCATCTGCTTTGCATCTTTCCGTGCTAGTAGCTGCAGATGCTAGCAATTTTATGGCTAATAATGTAGAAAATAACATCTATGGAAAGTTCAAAGTGCGAAATTTAATTAAAAGTTGAGTACTTAATTCATTAAACAGTCTAGGTAGCCTATGATGTATATTCTATTGCATTGTTTTATAGTTTATTGTGCACTGGTTGTGTACCTCGCCTACAACCGTTTATCTGATGTCTTTTTTTTTACATTTCATACTTCCTGATGGACTGACTCTAATATCTTGTCTAAAGTAATGTCTCCTTCTTATTGTGATTGCTACACTGCAATTTTGTAGATTCGACCCCCTAATAAGTTATCGATAAAAGGTTCAAAATATTACAACTGTGAATCTAATTGTCAGCTCTGTGTACATTGCCGTTAAAATATTTATATCATATTTCCTAGACTGCTTCATGATGACTAATTTTTCATCAATCGCAGAATTGAAGAAATTTTGCCGAAAATTGTCTGTCACTAACAATGGTGACTGCAATCCACTCAGTCCAGACATACACAAATGCTTTCTTTTAACAACAACAACAACAACAACAACAACAACAACAAAACAGTTGCCTTTTTTGGGACCTTGAAGTGATGTATTCGTTTTGTGGACAAAAGTCTTTTGCGCTTACAAATATAACATTTATAACATATTCAGGCTGATAAACTATATATCGAAGACTATAATAGTCATGGGTTGGAATAAACATTAATATAAACAATAAATGTTAATATTTTAAGGGCATTCAATGAGGTTATCTCGTCAATCATTCAGCATGGGCAATACTTTCCTGTTGTTATTATTATTATTATTTACTCACTGGTCTGTGTGGTTAAAGTGCAAGTGGGGATCAGTCTGTTAGCCATTCAGTTGTTTTACCGATACATATAATGTAAAGAGATGGGTAAAAGATCATTGTTGTGTGATAAATTGCCACAACAGTAAATTGAAAAATTCAGGAGAGAAGTGAAATGTGTTTGCTTTCCAAATGGTAAATGGTTGAAACTTCGAAAGACGAATATTGTGGTTATATTGTAAATGATACAAACTTCGTGCTGTCAGCAAACTCAACAATATGTGATCGACATTTCCTATCCGGATTGTTATCTAAATAACCTGTGTTTAATAACCTAGATACTAATATTACATCGTGGGAGCAAAACAACTGCTTACAATGTGGACCTTCTATTGACACTACAGCAATGTACGCATGCGCGAGTACAGAGACACTTGATCATCGCAGATATTTCTTCTGGCTTTCCTGGTGTGTGTGTGAGTGTGTGTGTGTGTGTGTGTGTGTGTGTGTGTGTCTGCATTGAGGATCAAACTATTTAGGCTGTTATTCGTTGTTTCGGGGGTGTGCCTTATAATACAGATGCCACAGTAGACACCATTGGAATAAACAGGAGTGTTATACACCGTTAGGTTCAACAACCGCACCAACAGGCGGCGCAAATAATTGTGCCCAAAAGTTCTTCGATCGACTGTCTTGTTGTATGCGAATGCTCTCCTACTTCACTTAGCTGCTATAGTCTCGCATTCATTCCTTCATTTCTTTTTTACCCTCTCCTTCCCGACTTTTGATCGTTTTTTACCTCCACTTCTACTCTTGTCTCTGTGTGTACTGAGGTGAGCTTGTCACATCCATACACATTTTCTTAAAATTTTCTAATGAAGCAGGCTACGCAGTTCCTTATAAGCATGCGGCATGATTGGCTTGGCAAAGTCCAGTGTGCACAATACATAAAACTGGTCTGAGGACAATAGATGGTCAGCGGCCGATGACTTATTAAGAAGACAATCTCACTCTCTGTAGACCACCCAGTGCACAACATGACCACGAGTGTGAGGTTCCGAGACAGCCTGGACTAGATTGAATATTCCCATAATATCGAGCTCTTTAGACAGGTAGAATTATGTTGATTTGTCAAAGTAAAGGTTAAAGTCACCAACAATAAGAAGCAGTCCTTTCAAGCTGTTGGCTTGCTCTACGAAATCAGAAAATTCTTTGATGAAAAGTGCGTCCGTGAGTTGGTTCTTTCTGGTTGGTGGACGACGGTAGAGACAAAATAATTCATATGAGACTAATCAAACCTGAACGACAGATTTTCAAGCTCAAACGATGTATGGTTGTAGGGAAAGTTGCATGTGAAGGTGATGTTAGGCAGCAATCACAGACAACAAAGGCAATACCTCTCCCGCGCGTTGTTGTAACACGAGGAAAGGAAGTGGTGGTGTAGTCCAGTGGGGCCAAATAACGACATTTTGCCTCATCACCAACCTCGCAAAGACACGTTTTAGTGATGCATAGAACATCTATGAAATTATAGAGAATGCATTCATTAATGGCTGACCGTTACGCTCTCGCTGTTGGTCCGACTGACTGAACATTGAACAACCCAACCTTTACGCTAGACTAATGCACACTGTTGAGACGAGAAATAGTCCCTGGAATTAGATTGTAAACATTCACAGTTCTACTCACTTCTTGCTTCAAGAGAGTCCGGCTACTGTCTTTGTTTTGCGATGACCAGCACAATACCTGTGAACACATGGAAGACGGTAGCCGATGCCGACTGTTCTAATGGCATCCGCAACAAAAGGATCAAGTGCGACTGATGGCACTGACAGAAGCTGGTCTCGAGTGTAAGAGAGACATGGTACAAGGGCAAAAGAAATTCGAACTCTGTGAGGTCTATGGCAAAGAAGGTACTCACAGTACAGCTCGGTCATAGGGTCAAGCTTAGGGAACAATAGCTAAAAAGGTGGGAAACGACAAACAAGAATGGTCGTCAAATTCCCCACCAGATTCATCCTCGTGAAGCCCAGTTCCCTGGTAAGGTGGCGAAAATATATACAAAGACACTGTTCCGTCCATAAGTCGCTGATATAAACACGAGTGACCACTAATCACACTCATAACATTTCAAATTTACAACATTGCTTACGGCTCGACCCTCTGCTGCCTGACATGCTAAGGTCCGGTCCCCATAAAAGCTTATTTCTGACTTGGGCTGTCCCGAAGCATTGCCCATACTATTTATTTATACTTTTTCCAGTTGCGCTTTAAACTCAAGTTGATTGTTTGGAAAGGTTTCATAAATATCAACATTTCATGACAAGTGAGAATTTTCAGAAGACAAAATTGGGGATGGGCTTGCTGAGAAAGTTCGATTCTTTATCTCGGAATGCAACTCCAAATGCGTAAAAAAATTATAACACTGGATGTTAAAGGTCCTCAAATATAACTGCAAAATTAACCTTCTATGATGATATTATTTTGATCAGCAAACGAATGAGTGTAATCGTCCATCATTCAAAGTTAAATTCTTGGAGCTGCATTCTTAGATAAGGATATCAAACTTCCTGAAAAAAGTCTACATCCAGATGTTTGTCGACGGAAAATACTCGAATGTTTGACACTATGAACGGTCCAGCTAACGATAACTTTTCCTGGCCCTGGTGTAACTGTCGTCACAATTAGTCTTGAGCGGCAGTGAGTCGTACATACATACCCGTTACATTTTTTTTTAATTTGCCAGTTATTTCTTCTGTCCACATCGAATTTGCCGCCGGGTGGTCTCAGACAAAGTTTCTCAACCGGTCACATGACATAGGCTGACCAGCTTACACCTGTTCTCTGTTGCCAGAAAGGGTGGCTGTTGGTCTGAGCTCCCTACACAGGCATTATTTTGTTAAGGAACACATCGTGATTTTAACTCTGATTTTTCCTTTTTAATGGATAAATTTGTCCAAGTGCTTTCTTAGTTTTGTCTAAGATCTAAGGTGTATTATTTCATACAAACGTTTTATAATGTGCAGGTGCGATATTTAGGTAATTTAGTGCTCATGCACTAAGAATGATTTAATGACACATGACGATGATCAATCAGTTATTCGACCTGGACATTGACTATTTTTCGCTAGTTAAACCCACTCTTGATGGAGATTAGCGACGGTACTTGTGACCATTATAAGTCTTGAATACCCAATCTTGACGAACTCAGAATGTCATGTTACAACGCCGACAATGCTATCTAATTCCTTCTGTATTAGAACTCTGTACAGAACTATTTTTAAAGTTATTTTGTGTAACAGCTACTCTGTTCTCAGGCTGGAAAAGGATGCTGTTCCTTACTGACCTTAACAATGAAGTAAGAAAGGTCTGATCCGGAAAACAATATTACAAATGACACTGGATTTAGGCAAGTAAAAATAGCAGCACTTTGATTGATTGATTGATTGATTGATTGATTGATTGATTGATTGATTGATTGATTGATTGATTGATTGATTGATTGGTTGGTTGGTTGGTTCTGAATTTTCTGGTTTAGTCGTTCGGCGCTTCGTCCACAGCGTCAGACGCAGGATCCGAAGGACGAGGTTGTCGTCGTTGTTAATATCTGTAAGCGGAGATGCCTAGCTGCTGTTCGACTTGAAACGCCTCGTCAGTAAGATGTAGTCGATCTGGTTGCGGAACGCTTCATAAGGAGCCGTATCTTCTTTAGAGGATGCAAGGTGTTGACAAGATTCATCCTGAGACTTCTCGACCTCGAGCAGCCGGAGGCCCCGTTCATTCGTTTCGCCAAGCCCACAGAGGCCAACCGTAATAGCGCATTGCTGGTTGGTGTCTAGACCGACTTTTGCGTTTCGAACCCTATTTGCGGCAAAGATATCTTTCTTTGGTACCTCCATGATTGCCTTTTTTTAACTGTCCGTAGAACATGTACACCTCCTCTTCCCCGTGGACTTTGGTGGGTGTGTACAACTGGTGGTTGGTCAGGTTGCTGTAGCAGCCAGGACGTAGATCAGCCTGCTTGAGATTGGGGACCAATTGAGAACTCTTCCTGCCACTTGCGAATGAGGATTCCGATTCCGTGATCATGTTTGGTCTCCTAACCCTTAAAGAACAGCTTGTGGCCCTAGACCGACTTTCCAAACGCAGTAAGATCAATTCAACGGGTCAGAGCATAGGTCGGTGGCGTGCGTGCGTGTGTGCATGTGTGTGTGTGTGTGTGTGTGTGTGAGAGAGAGAGATATATATACTTATATTAATATTAATATAGGATAGTAATCCTACTAACTCTGTGAAACATAATGTTTGTTAACTACATCCGTTTAGGAGCACGACGGCTGTTTGTATGGCTTAGGAGCGTGTTAATCTTATAAACATTTTTATTCTTTCGACGTGTAGTGCGTCGATTGAATGTAAACTAAAATTGTAATGTTGTCACTCCAGTCACCTCACTGCCTTTATCAAGCACGCAAACACTGAAGCATTTAAATCTGACATTTTGAACTGGGAATAAAGCAGTATCAGTCTCTGAGAACCTGTTATATTTTCATTTACACCTTTCATATCATAATCCTCCCTTAATGTCATTTGTAGCGTTCTCTTTTGCAGCTTTGAGAAAAATGTTTGTATTGATATAAAGAAGGTATCATGAGGTTTATGTAATCAAGTCGTTAACATAGAGCTGTTGTTATTGCTGGACTCCAACGTCAGAACCGATTTTTTATCCTTCGTATCTCCTAGCTAGTTTCCTGCAACATTTTCTGCAGGTCTTTCTGCGACAAAGTGTTCATCAAAAGCAACGATTTAAGAAGTTCGATAGTGTCATTACTAGTTAACCTAGCCTTTGAATTACCAGTTAATCCATTTGCAAATTTTAGTTGGTCAACGATGCGCTTTCGTCTTTCTTCCTCCCTTCTTCGGCCCCTGTGTTCCAGGTAGATGTTGATGGTGTACAGGAAGGGGTTGACCGCTGCATTAATTGGAAGAACAAAAATGGCGATCCCAACATTGACCTCACTTGAAATAGGGAAACCGTTGGAAGCAAGTATTCCTGCTAAACCGACAGGAAACCAGCACAAGAAATCTGACATCACTACTGTGAGTAACCGTCTGGCAATAGTAACCTCTTTTCTTGACTTCGATGTATTTTGCTCAGACATAGAATTGGTGTGAACAGACCAGTAAATCAAAGCCTGTCCAATAACAATCAAAATAAAAAAGCTAAAATTTAAAATAACAATAACTCCAAAGGCGTAAACGCGACCTGGATATTGTACCCTCGAGGTAGGAAGTGGAATACAGATGCTTGTCTGACTGTAAAACTCCCAGTGTGATGTCATCGGCAGTAGAGGCACAACCGCCAAGGCCACACCTGTGACCCACGACACTGCGCATGCGCACTGCGCTGAACGTTTCCCAAACTGCACCTGGCTGAAAGGAAAACGGAGAACAAGGAAGCGGTCACATGTGATGAGAAAGATGATGAAAACAGAAACTTCACATGACAGTAAAGACATAAAACCTGCCAGTTTACACAAACTGCTGTTTCTCCAGCCGACATCCTCCCATACATATGATCCTCTGTACCGGAAGTCGGAAATACCGATGATTGAAAGGTACAAACCCATCAGCAAGTCCGCCACACACAGGTTGGTGACGAAGACGTCATACCCGACGTTACCTGACGTTTTGTGGAAAATCAAACGGTAAACCAAGGAGCTGAGGTTTCCCAGTAGCGCCAGTGAGGCAAAGATGGCGACTCCTGCTCGGTAGACTCCGGATCGCAGCAGATCGTCACAGGAAGAAACTTCATCGGAAGGAGCGTGACAGTTGAGCACGTTGAAACCAGGGGGCAGTATGGCCGGACAACACAGTTTGTAGTTGTCAGTAAAAATATTTTCTAATTTAGTTAGAGTGCGAAATATATCACTAGGAAATACAGTCATAGGGCAAAGTCTCAGGTCTAATAAACTTAAAGTCTTTATTCCTCCAAATCCCTGTCCTGTCACGTGATCTAAGTGGCTACCAGAGAGATTTAATATTGTTAGTGTCGAGAAGAAGGAGATGTTAATCAGTTTTGAAAGTAATACATTAGACAGGTCGAGAAGTTTGAGAGACGATGTTTGCCTGACGTCCTTGAAGGTGAAAATATTTATTGAATTAAAGCTTAATTTCAGAGACTCTAGACTCTTAAGACCAGTGAAAAAACTGCTGCTAATGTGAGTTAAGTCATTATTGCTGAGGTCCAGAATGCGGAGATTAGGCAATGTCACTTCATGCAGCCTGCTTATATTACACCGAACCAGATTCAGATAAACAAGGTAGATATTACTTTCAAAGTCAATCAAGTTCATTGTTGTCCCACTGGCATCAACGTACCGAAGGTTAGGATGGCTAGCAGCATGGAAAATACCAGAGCAAACGAAAGCCCAGCCGTGACAGACACAGTTGTCTGGACATGTTTCATTGCACAATATTTCATCATCATGTTTGGGACACTGGTAGATCCCATCACACACGTGACTCTCGTGAACACACACCTGAGAGCCGCGGCAGCGGTAGAAGCCGGGACACGTGTACCTGTCACATGCCGCCTCGTCTTCGTGACCAGGACAGTCGTTGACCCCGTTACATCGGAGGTACACTGGCAGGCACACCTGCTCAAGGCTGACACACGTGAAGTGCGAATCAGGACAGAAAAATATCTCTGATGAATTAGAATCAAGTTTGTAAGGTAAATAAGTGAACTGTAATCTGTAATCAAGATCAATTTTCAAGGGAAGTTGGAGTTGCAGGGTGTCGTAGCCATTTCTCGGGCTAGCTAGACATCGGTCTTCATCGGCACGATCATCGCAGTCTACATGTCCATTACAACGCTCCCACAGCTTAATACACTGCACACAACATGTTACAGTTGTATAAAAGTGCGAAAACAAACTTTGCTAAGATTATTCATCACTTTTAGTATATTCACGTTCTTTTTAATTATTTAATTGTCTTGGGACAAAGACACTTGTTCAGCTGTAGGAATTTCTGGAGAGCTTAAAGTTGTCTCACTTGTGTCGTGTGGTCAAGACAAGACAAAACGCGTTAAGAATTCAAAAGAGAAGCAACAAACCCTCCTGCCTGCACATCGGAAAGGATAGAAAGAGTGGCAGGGTGGAAAGTAGCAGAAGTCCTCGTCACTCCCGTCTTTGCAGTCAGCACGATGATCACAGACTAGTGTGTACGGGACACTCTGATGCACGCCGACACATTGAAATGGAGGCGGAAGTGACGTCAGTGGTGCTGGACAGGAGTCTGAAGCGCCATCTGTCCTGCCCCAGCAGCTAGAAGCCTCATCGCACGCCAGAAACACGTGTGTGAAGTGATGATCTGGACATCGGAGGTACCCTGACGACTGTAAAAGATATTGCAGTTGTGCTGAGACATGACAAGTTATAATTATAATTGAAGTAGTACGAATAACATAAAATCAATAGTAGATTTCCAGACAAGGCTTTCACATAAAAAAGTCAAAAAGACTAGTGACTTTGTTGCGGTCACGATGTTGCATACACAAAAAAGGAGCAAGTCGCTACCATGGTCAAGAGTGAGGACTTAATGTTAATTTAGAGAGGCTTTGATTGCGACATTGCTGGACGTGTTGGTCAGCGAGTCTGATAAAATATTTTAACTTTAGCTCTCGGATGCTCATCCAGCCAAGAACTGTTTGTGTGTAAGGCAGACAAGACCAGCGAACTTAACCTGTAATTATATTTGAACTCTTTTATTATTATGTCTCCTTCGTGTGTAACTTGTCCAACATTTCAGTGTTTCGTCCTTCTTTTTGTTTGTATGTCCGCATAAAATTCAACTACACATGTAGACCCAGATCGACTGATTAGATCGGCACTGTGTGGTCAAATTTCCCAATTTGAATAGTTACTATTCATTTATTTGATATCTATATATATATATATATACATGCATTTTTCAGTAACAAGAAGAACAATATTACTTATGCAAACATCTTTATAGGCCTGTTCACTACTCGGTTATTGTGAGCTTGTTGTAGGTAACATACCAAAAAGAAAACTTCTTCGTATAAAAGCAACTTTAATAGAGTTGTTCGATGTTTACCTTAAATTGTTTAATATTTAGTGCTATTCGGATAGCTTTTGGTAAAGCCAAAGATATCAGAGGCTTTGCTTGCTTGATTAAATTTCACCTTAATTTTTAAAGAACTCTTCGTCTTTCCTTGGCATGTTCTGGTTGTGCAGCTTAACAAAGGAATATAAAAATAGACATTACGTGACCTTGATGAAATTTGAAGTAGATGTTGTTCTGATCTCTGGCAGTTCAACTTTTTTATACCGCAATGCAGTGCCCGGCATCTCACACAAAAGACAAGAAACAGCAGTAATACCTTTACAATTTGTCACGAAAAGTGGACTTATTTTTTCTTTTGTAAATGTATCTCCTAAAGATGTACACAAGTCAGTGCCAGAAGAAATTATCCCAAAACCAAACAGTTTGATAAAATGGGCGATTGTTTCGTCAGACCACATCCAGCTGTTTCTATACCTGCAAAAGGTAATACCCAAATAATGATTACGAGCACTTAAAAGTGCACTTTTATTAAAGTGATTAAAGCACTTAGGACGCTATTAATGATTTTATCTTTGCTTCATCTGTGTTCTACAATATAAACACTGAGAGAACAGAACGATGATCAAGTACTTACATCGCGGATATTGTCGGAGGAGATGACCTGGCGCCTATTTGGAAACGAGAGCATATGCCAATCCTCAGGGACTGTTCTGTCACAGATTCCCACACACGTCTTGTGCTCAGACTTGGCAACTGTCCTCCGAGCTGCTGGCACTGTTCATTCGCATCCATCCAAGTTATTATTTCTTCACCTAAAAATGAAACTAAAAAACAGCGGCCGTCAGCCTGGAATGTTCCAGGACTACACGTGTCGTCTCCAGGCAAACATCCAGCTTCATCTTCGCCGCCCACGCAGTTAGAGACAAAGTCACACGGGAAGTGATGCTGCATGTCCTCCCATCGCACGGCTGAGCAGTTCCACCTGCCTTCAGACACCTGAACAGGTAGTGCCGACACGTGGTGGAACGAGAACTGTATTCTGAAGAATGGCTGGTTATATGAGGTGAAACTTTGGTACTGTACACGTACATCTCCGTGGTAAATAAGTGGTTCAGTGGATCGGTATTTCTGTAGACCACAGGCACTGTATTGTACGGAATTAGACTCTTTTTGGAAGACAATCAAACAATTAAATCCAGTTGTAATGCAATTTGGTTGTTCACCAAAAAAATGAATGTTAATAACAATAGCTTTGTTTTCAGGTGCCACCAGGTAAGTCCACGTGTTTATGTAGGGAGTATATTCTCTATTTTCGCTTGGTTGTGAAGTGTCTATATAGCCTGTTATTAACAAAAAGAAACTGCGAAGATTAAGCTCCAGATGAACGATTTTCTAAATAAATAACTATTTGGTAAGCGTGTATCTAGATAACTCCTCCTGCGAATAAATCGGACTTCGCTCTGGTTAATTAACTCTGTGTTTTCTCAATATCACCCTAACACGTGATATCACCTATATCAGTCACTCGGTCGAGGAAAAATCAATTTAAAATAAATTTCTCTTCTTATTATTCTCTGAACGCATTTACAATTGAGATCAACAGAAAGAAATCGGAGGACATGGTAGATGAACTGGTGACAATCATATCTGGCTGAGAGAACCGTTCACTAAACTAATATTATCTATATCACCTCAGCTAATCTGGAAATTTCTTTTTTTTTTTAAATCACATTAAGGTCCCTATTTGTCAATGCTACACTTGTACCTTGGCGCGACGGGAGGGAGCTTTCTGTTATTTACTATATAGAAGACAAAATAAATAAGCATAGATTTTAGGAAAATAAAAGTTGTTGTTCCGTGTTTATTGCACAATAAATCTGTGGAGTTTGTTTACTTCTCCATGTACCTGGGCATTTATTTAGCAGCTTAAATGGGAGGTAAACACTGAGCATGTTGTTACAGGTGGCCAGAAAATAGTTTACCTTCCTCGCAAGCACCACTTGCATTATCTTTATCTTTTTACTATAATCTTTTATGTTTTAAGTAGTTTTGTAACTCGCTACACTTCCTAAGCTATAATTGCCCTGCGGATTTACTACAGTTAATTCTTCTCTGACATATTATAGACTAAAAGTACTGAGGATGAAACTTTAAATGTCATTTGATTTTATCACATTTCACTTATTTTATTATCTATTAATGTGATTTGTCTAATTTGTTGGTTATAACGTCTGAAACTACTTTTAACTTTCTTAGAAGACGTGGGGAACCGCCACTAAATAACCAGCATGTTTTTATTATTTGGCAAACATTGTCAGCAATTAAAAAAAATATATATATATATAATATTTGCACCATGTCTAAAAATAAATAATACTATTATTTTGATTGAAAGTAAGATGAGTTTAAACAAGTTTAAGAGAGTAATGTTTTAGAGACAGTTAACGGTATGTTATTGTATACATGATGAAAGACAAATAGATAAAAAATGTTATATGTAACTTAGATAAAAGAACTTGTGGTTAATAAGAGATTGAGTCTTAAGCGTTGGCCGACGAGCTTCTTGTGTAAAAGACTAAAAGATAAAAATGTGTCATGTAATTCAGGTCCAATACCGGTAGTTGAGGAGAGAAACGTAGTCTTAAGTTGTGGCCGACTTCCTTCTGGGGCCGCCGTGAAGTTGATGTTCAGCTGAAAAGCATATTTGATGCCATTTACTATCAGCTTAAACCTCACAATACTGGAGTAAGTGAAAAATTCCTTGGGGAAAAGGAAGAGATCATTATCAAACATAACGATGTTGTCGGCATCAATTAAAATGATTCTATGTAGTGCTCCTGTTATATTTTGAAGCATCCGCACATGAGCCACCATTCCCCGGGGAAGCTCCAGCTCTAAGGTGCAGGTCAAGACGATCCAGTTTGTCTGTGAGTTGTCGGTCGGAGTAAAAGAAATGAGTATGCTACCTTCACTCCCTCTCACGGAATAACTGTGCGAGAGGTTGGCACATTCTTCAACATCTAAGTCCACATGAACTGAAGGCAGACTTGTAGTCTGGTCGTCAAAGGAGCTAGTGTTCCTCAAATCATTCATGTATGTCACCACATTGTAAGACTTGTCATATTCTTCTTTTTCTATAGACAAGTAACGGTCAGTATGTTTGAAATCAAAGTCACTGGTAGATTCTAGTGGAAAGGGGAGATAGCCTTGCGGTACTATTCTTTTGGTAATATTTTCTTTTTCCCACACGTTGCCATCACTGGTCGCGGTTCTTGCTATGACATTATTTTGAAGTACGCGAAATAGTAGACAAAGCATAGCAAAATTTTGTATTCTGACCATGCTGCCGCATCTGCAAAAATAAAAAAAAATTAGTCATCATCATGATCATCATCATCATCGTCATCGTCGTCGTCATCGTCATCGTCGTCATCAGTAACAGCGCAGAAGCAGCAGAATATTTATTAAAATGCTGAAC
Organism: Marisa cornuarietis; assembly: GCA_004794655.1. Lineage (NCBI taxonomy): Eukaryota > Metazoa > Mollusca > Gastropoda > Architaenioglossa > Ampullariidae > Marisa > Marisa cornuarietis. The sequence continues at coordinate 1,460,278 of SMMW01000546.1, read as the reverse complement.
AAACAAGCCTGCTTTTGATGAAAAGATTTGTTATAATAAAATGGTAGTCGTGAATGTTGTCTGTTGTTTTAAACATTACAGTCCTATGATCTCCCGTGGTAGCAGTCACTGAAGACGAGAGTTGTAGAGAGATGCGCGTTACCAGAAGAACAATAATAAAAGTAGTTGCCTCACAGTGGCTAGGACATCAGCAGGGGCAATGTTTAGGAAGTGAGAGAGTCGTTTCTCTTGGGAGAAATCGAGACCTCGAGAAAATTTCGAGTGTCCGAAATTATAAAGCACTGTCAAATCCCACGGACACTATTTTCTGTTTCTTGACCCCGGGGTATCTTTGCCATTGCTTTGTAACTACGGCTTTAAGGGTAAAACATCTGCGGGGTCTGAACACTGCTATATTACTGGAAACAAGACACTCATCCTTGAAGTCTCCAACTTGCCTCAGGACAACGACATACACTCGTTTCATAACTACGGCCCCAGGTGGGTGGATCATGTTTTCCAACGCTTCACTCCTTATATTTCCTGATAGATTTTTTGTTGTAAGTATATACGAAAGTAATACTAAAAATGATAAAAATATGAAATATATTTCAGGGAATGAAGGACTAGACGATTAGTTCATACACCACATAAAACTGTCTCCGTTGACTGATTTCAATGATCTGCTTGAGGTGTCCGATGAGTACTATTGCTGAGCCTTGTGGAAGACGCTTTACTTAAGAAAACACGTGTGACATTACGTGACTTGTCGAGACTTTCCTTCCGTATCGTGCCTTTTTCGTTAAACAAACGTTTTGTTAGAAGGATGTACAGTTGCCTATAGTTCTTAGACAGGTTAGCAGCTGACTATGAAATAATAACAAATTTTAATAGATGTCTTGATAGTGTTCACACAATGAAGCTCAGAGTGTTGTTGTCTCAATACATTGCATTGGACCTCAACATTTCGTCGGCTCGTCATCATATCATTTAAGTTTACAATAACCTATAATAAAAATGTTTTTTCTTACACTTCTCTACACAGACTTTATCAAATGACATTGATTTCACAAGTGAGTTTGAAGACTGCAACTATTTAATAAAAGTAATTTTCAGATGGCTTTTAGCTACAACACAGTAAGGAACAGTTGCTCACGTGTCTGAACACACCTGACTCAACACATAGCACTACTGGAGAGAATGGGACTGAAAGGATGGCAATGACTGCACCCACTCTCCACATTTTAAAGATTCTTATCGTAATATTTTTGTGCTTTAGTTTTTTTTTGATGTCTTCTTTTCTCTAAGACCGTCCTGAATCAGTGAATGGTAGATACACGCATTCCATGGGGCGACAATCGATGTAGTATTACATTCCGGTAATTTAAGAAAAATATTTTTCCGGGATTTCATTTTATTTTTTTTATGTTTTGCTGGTAAATGTTATTTTATTGCTTTAAAATGTTTTAAGAAACATTTCTTGATCCAAAAGTCTTTTATTTTGCTAGAGACACCTAGATTTTAGTATTTCTGTTGTAAAATAAAAAAAAATATTTTCCTTTCCAGGTTTGTTGCTCCTAAGAAATATTTAACTTTGAGTGGAACTGAATTTTCGTCAATTTTTTTTTTCTCTTCTTCCTATTTCCCTGTGCGCTATTTCTTGTTTTCTTTTTTTTTTTTTGGTCTCTTTCTTCCTTTATGTGTGTGTGTGTGTGTGTGTGTGTGTGTGTGTGTGTGTGTGTGTGTGTGTGTGTGTGTGTGTGTGTGTGAAGCATTATTCTGAGATATTTTAGCAAACAAGGAATGACAAATATTCACTAGCAATTAAGCTTTAATCTGTAGTTCATAAAAGGAAAATAGGAAAAATATTTTCATCATGTTTTCCTGTTTCTTATTTTTTCCCCTTTATTTTCTGTTGCTTTAATTTTCACGCAGTTAGGGAATATCAAGGAAGGCTCAAAATTAATTACTGACATATTAAATAATGGCAGTGCCAGTACGTAGCTGCAAAACTGAATGAACCTGGTTGCTGCGCTGAGCTTGGGTGGACAGACATCAGACATTTGACATCCATCACCAATCATCCAGTCACCTTAATGTTTCAAAGGTAAAGCGCTCTCTGGTTTTTGAAAACTAAACTTTTCTTACAGCACAGAAACATTCCCTTCAAAATGATTTATACGTTATCCTTGCGTTAAAAAAAAATGTTAACAACTTTAAAGTTTATTTCATTTTTCGGCTGAAACCACTTTTTACGAACAATAAATATTGCTTATATTATGTTGCGTGTATGCGTTAGTGTGCGTGAGATGCGTGCATGCGTGTTTGTATATGAAGGTATTTTTTTATTTACCGCACTAAAATCTGTGTATTCACGTTGTGTGAATATATGTCAAGGGCTTAGAGCCTTCCGTGAGTTAGAAAAAAAGGTGCTATATACATTATTATTATTATTATTTCGCAGACGCTGAGACGTGGATGCTAGTTTAACATAGGGAAACCGAACAGAAAAAGTTCGTATACATAGTACTAAGCGTTTTCCATTTAATATACGTACGTATGCGCGGGCGCGCACACACACACACACACACACACACACACACACTCACACACACACAATTACTCACACACACACACACACACACACTCACACACACACACGCAAACTTTTTTTACGCCCACATCCAAACACTCACACTCAACCACACACACACACACACACTCTCTCTCTCACACACACACACACACACACACACACTCACTCACACACTCTCTCACACACACACACAGACACTCACACACACACACACACAGACACGCGCGCGCGCACAAGAATTAGAATGTACTATGGAATCCTAAGCTCTTGAAGCAATAATGATTTGTAAGACCACGATGCCGTGCACAGGTCATACCTGCAGAAGGGATTTTTTGACATGAGATACAAGAAGACACCTGCAGTCAGATGACGTACAGACCTCATGTGGAGGGTAGAGAGACGTGGGCAAGGGCGGGGGAGACCGTGATGAACACAAAAAGAAATCCCTGCATCGTGTTACTACATTTTGTCCATCACTGTTGTCACCTGCTGTGCTCTCTCTCTCTCTCTTTTGTTTATTGTTAAAAACAAATCATTACATGGCATAGTGCTTCGTAGCTACGACTGACTGACTGACTGACTGACTGACTGACTGACTGACTGACTGACTGACTGACTGACTGACTGACTGACTGACTGACTGACTGACTGACTGACTGACTCACTCACTCACTGGAGGGTCAGGTACTCATGTACGAATGTCGGTTAGAACGAAGCTAAAGAGCGTAAAAGTGTCCGCAAGAGTGCAGTACGTACTGGTTGTCGGCATGTGTTAAATGTCTACTTGAATGTCTACTTGGTGTAGAGATGATACAAAGAAAATGAACAAAGAAAATTATGATAAAATATGACTTGAAGATTTTTATAACATCATTTCACAGTACTGTACATATAGCCTACTGGAGTTACTGCCAAATCGTGTTACGACCGGTCCGTCAGAACCAATCATGGTCGTTAGTCGATCAATACCTGTATATTCGGTCTGTGTTTGACGAGGTGTTTTTTATTTAGAATTTATATTTTAGTCTACGTCTTGTTATCTTAGAACGAACGACCCCTTTCTGTTCAGAATCCTCAAATTCTCCCTTTTCACCTTTGGCAAGTGTGTGTGTGTGTGTGTGTGTGTGTGTGTGTGTGTGTGTGTGTGTGTTAAATGAACTTTGTTTTGCGTGTCCAGGTAAACATGCAGGATATGTATTAAGGTACTGCCTTTATACATAAGTGCACAAAGCACAATTAGTTCTTTTTAAAGGATTGAGAAAACATGGTACGATTTGTTCTAAGGGAAGCAACTGCAAAACGCTTTTATTCACAGAGCGGACACGAGTTATCTATGTTTTTCGTCGCAGACGCCACTCTATTGACCACGAAAGTACAGAATACATCGGCACTCGAACCAGAAACTAAGAAATAAAATTACTCAAATATGGTTCTCACATGTTTATTAACGTACAATGTATATATACAGATACACACATAAGGTCTAGTGTGGGAGGACGTTGTTTATTTGATGTTTATTTTCTGCGTTCTAATGTCTCAACGCTGGCTGCAGACACAACAAGAAATGACATTTAACATCTTTTCTCACGAGGAACGGGGACAAAGTAATAATTAGAGAGAGCGTCGGAGCGAGCATCCCGTTAGATTGACAGACACAGTGTGAGAGAGAGTGAGAGACGGAGCGAGCATCCCGTTAGATTGACAGACACAGTGAGAGAGAGACGGGGAGAGTCACTGAAAGCATCACAATGTTTATCTCCCCTTTCACGCGACACATCGAGTTTTCATTGCCAAACAGGAGTTGTCTGTCCGTCACATGATATACCGAGTACAAGTATACGTTCTATTTTCCTCTATTTCCTGCGAGTTGGTGGTGGACGCTCGACACTTGAAATGTGGCGCCGCACGTGGTGCTGGGCGGTGTCCAGACTCACTAAGAACTCGCAGGGTGAGGTCACCGTACAGCCATGGAAAGCTGTCCTGTAAAACTGTGAAAATGGTATTTTCCCCTAACGCCGCTTTAAAAAAATATTACAGCAGGCCATCCCTGCGCCCCATTAAATGTTTTTGTCCTGGTCAACTGCCTAGTTTGCCTCATGATAGACCCGGGTGTGCTTCCCGTTGTCATCACTCGATCTCAAGCACGGTGGAAAACGCAAGAAACGGTGAGGAAAGTGAAGAACAGAGAGAAACGGTGAGGAAAGTGAAGAACAGAGAGAAACGGCGAGGAACGGGTACGCACAGCGGAAAACACGAAGAACGGTGAGAAACTAGTACGCACGGCGGAAAACGCAAGAAACGGTGAGGAAAGTGAAGAACAGAGAGAAACGGCGAGGAACAGGTACGCACAGCGGAAAACGCATGAAACGAATGAGGATCATGCAATAAGAGAGAAAGAAACTGTGTCGTCCATCGTAATCGTGTCGAGAAGCGGAACATACACGAAGATCAAGGAGCTGAGAGATACACCCCAGAGAACACACTTTTGGTTTAGAGAAAAGCAGGGTCTTTTGTGGACTCCAAGGTCGGCTGAGTGCGGGTGCCGTAGATGGGAAAAAAAGAACACAACGCGAGGCAGTATATGAGACAACGCACCCGACTAACGAGAGCTAGAACTTTAGAAAGAAAGTTCTTCTTGGTAACTTAATTCTGTCCTCTCCCCTGGAACAAGAAAGAGGAACGGACTGATTTATGGCGCTAGGGTAGTGTAGTGTAGCGACCCGTCAGTCCTGTTACACACGTTTTGTTCAAGGCGTAAGTTGGAGAGAGGTCAGCATTTTATAACTCTCCTTCCCCCCCTGCTTCCAATAAAAAAAGAAGATTCACAAAGTCAGACTATGTATTCATAGAAAGATTCAAATGGCTAGAAACACCATACTGCAAGACCATAAATAGTAGAAAGTAAAAGTAACAGGTCATTTTTTCCCCCTGACTTGACACACTCAAATCTTATGCACTCACAACATTTTCGGGATCTTTAGATGTCTATGATGCTGTGTTCCTTGTGATCCCTAGTTGAAACAGCTTTTGAATTCCAAGTAAACTTTTTTTTTTTTTCATTATTCCACTTTGCATTCACAGGCTTACAGGATGTCAGCACTACCCATGGAGTTCGTGGCAGGAAGAAAGAGCACAAAGAAGAAACGTACGGCGGTGCAGAGCAACAGAAGTGATAATGAAAGTCATAGAGAAGCTATCAGAGCCAAGGTAAACAGGACAATCTTTTTATGGTTTGTTGCTATGGCTGCTAATAAAATTTTTATAATATGCACAGTTATTTTAGAAAATATCATGTGGGCATTCAAGTTCATGATTTTTTAAAATGACTATATATATATTGTATCTTACAGCAATCTTAATAATGTAGAAGGGTGATGTCAAGCTGCATGCAGCACGGTCCTATCCTTATTTAGTTTCTTCAGGAAGTGTAGTAACATTTTGCAGGTGACTTATGGCACAAATGTTTTTCCATTCTAGATGTGTTAGGAGATTTTGGTGAATACAAAGGATTACATTCATGTAAATTTAATATTTGTAGTTATTTAGCTAAACTGAACTAGGTAATTATTCAAATTTTCTTGATTAGTATGGACTCAGTCATCCAACATTGGCTCGTTACCAGCGTCGTATTGCAGAGCTCGAGGAGCAGGAACGACAACTTACAAGACAGGAGCAACACCTGGCAGCCAGAGAACACAGCTGATGCCAGAAGTGTCTCACTCTTCTCCGACCTTTTGAGATTGTTCTTGGAGTGGTGTGTTTCCTTCTGGCACTACTTGTCTTCATCAATCTACTAACCAAGTGAGATGATTGTATTTGTTTCTTGAAAATGTTTTCATCTTGCATTTTCTTTGTGCTAGATGTAGAGGATTGTGAGGATTCAAATAGAAGAAAATGAGTTTGGATTTGCTGCCAAAAAGTGTTGGCTGTTCAGCTGAAAGAAGATAGGAATGTTGGGAAACAAGAATATTTGTGGTGTTTTACACCAAGTCACAGATAAAGCTATATCATAGCAAACTAGGTCAGATCTGGATTTAGCTGCCACACCCATAGATAAGATTTGAACCTATGACCTGCAATCCTTACTGTCCACTGATAAATATTATCGCTATGCCAACACGCCACCCCATATCAACAAAAAGATATGATACCTAGATGTGCACATTTTCCACAATTTTGTCTTCACATGTCAAGATCATGACTACAGTTTTGCCAAATTCCAAAAATATGTCGAGTACTGTGTGTGTAATCATCTTTCGTAGAAGCAGCTACTGTTGGCTGATTTTTGTCAGACAGTTTAGGATTAGAAGCTGTTAATGTTTCTGTTTGTATAAAGAGACTGTGAACTGTCTGGAAAGCTATAGCAGTAATGTTTTTTTCAATTCAACGGTACAGTCCCCATGAAATAAAATATTTCATTATTGTTCATGATACTGTGGCCTTTTCCAAGGATAGTGAGGGATGAGGAAATCATTTGAAGAATGCTTAATGACTATGAGACACTTACTGCCTAGTTTTATCAATGTTTACTGCTTCATAATTATTTGTGATGTGCAGTATTGATAAAGCAATGAACAGCCTAGGTTATAAGTTTGAATTTGCCCTGCCTCATCGTCACTTGCCCAACCCAATCGACATTGTCCTTGTCTTTTGTCAGAAGGTTAGTTGTCTCCCATTCTTCCATATCATCTAAAAGCAAAACTGCTTTGAGATAGATGTGTTCTACAAATAATCATGTGACAGATGCGTTAAAATTCTTGTAATATATCTCAATTAAGTATTTAGGTAGTGGTCAAATATTGTAACTTCTTTCTTGATCATTTTGTCATATTCTCTTTCATTTCTTTTTTGTCAATTCCAATTTTGGTTTAGGTGCCAGTGAGCTTTAATAACAGATGATCTAATCTTATATACAGTTATGAATATGAATAAAGTTTTTTTTTCTTATTTTTTGACAGTTGTTCCCACTGGACTACGTCTCCATGACTGGTGTTGTTGTATATTTTGTCCTCTGCTCCATGACAGGCGTGTGCCGAATAGGCATTTGGTTCTTCTGGATTCGTGTAAAGCTTTAAGTTTTAAGAGATTTTCACGTGGAAAAATAATTATTTTAGCACATAGCTGTGGCACCATAGTCCCTTTAGCATAGTCATGTTATTTGCTTATATAATATCTCATAGTTATTTTGGACATCATTATTTGAGATTGTTTCATGCTTGCTTAATCTTTTTCTCTTCTTGGCAGAAATGTGTAGTTACTTTAAAGTGAGTGAAAAGAATGATTGAAGCTGCTCATTAGAGGAGAATATTTTCAGACTTTATGTTACATTAAATAAACAATAAAACAAATACTCAGTAGTGATGACTGTTTTCCTGACAGATGTATAAAGTTCGACCTCGCCGCACCATGCCTCAGGGACTGCTGATGTTCTGCATGATTTTGATGTTTCTTGTGCTGGCCATCAATGTTGTCATCTATGAACTCACCCCCCAGTATTCATCTTTTGGCTCCCAGCATTACTTGGTAAGCAGAGGTTTTACATACATATGCATCATTATATTATTAACATTGGTCCAAAAGTATATTGTGTAATAATCATTTAAAAATTATTTGCAGCTCCAGCTTACATAGCAGAGAACTGCATGTGAATATTTTGGGGGATGCTTACTAAATAGATTATAACTAATAAAGAGATGCCTAAAATATTTTGAGGTCTAATTGTTTTCATTTTGGTAAATGAAACATGTGAAAGTAGACATTCTCACCAATGCCTCAGTTTCTGGCATGTCTAGTACTTGTTATTAGAGGCTGATTTCTTGATAAAGAAAATAAGTTAAAACTTTATACCAGGAGTTGTCTTTTTATTTGATGGACACAGTTGAATGTTTGGTTAGGTCAGCACAACAGGGCTGGGCAACTCAACATTGACATCTTTGGAGCCTTGCAGTACTGATATGCTTCCTCAGGTGAGTACTCTAAGGTCGATTAGGTCGACGAGGTGCTTATTGAGGTGAGGACAATAAAGTCAAAGCAAGACATTGGAACTAAAACATTGATTACAATCATACTTCATTCACAGTAAATTGGTTTCATTCTGTATACCAAGATTTACTTATAGATATATATATATATGAATGTTCCAGTTTTGGTCACATTTGCTCATTGAGAATGTTTCATTTTTGCTCCCTGATCGTCAGACAAGGGTTAGGGTTGTGGTTTTGGTTCCTAAACCTACATGTAAATATGAACAACATTTACTTTATCTTCTTGAAAGTCTGTGGTAAAGAGAGCCTGCAAATTGATAAGGACAGATTGCGCCAAGGCAATTAGAGTTTTTAAAACACAAATTCCAACAGTTAATGAGCTCAGTTGTTCTTACTGACTTCAATCTGTGTTTGTGTTAATCAGTTTGACTGTGGTTGTATTCTGCTTTATAGTTCATAGATATAGTTCATTATATATTGTTCAATGGGATAGTAAAGGGATCCAGTAGGAAAGTGTGTGTGGAGGTGGGGAGGGAAAGATGCTTTCGAGGGGAGTGCACTGTAAATAGATTACCAAGAGTAAAAGGATCTCTAACCTTTGTACCTTGGCTGCAACTTTTTTTTTTTTTTTTAGCAATTTTTAATACCACCCTGTCTTTCAGGGTGTTCGATACAGCTTGAATGCATGTCAGAAAAGATAAAGCATAACACCATTTTTATTTCCAGAAAATTGCACAATTACTCGAATGTCTCTGTTGCTGACACGATTTTTCTAAAAAATGTGGTTCTTTGGTGCTGCCTATTATGTGTGCACCTGGGGCTTTCTAGGGGTAAGTACTGGTAATTTTATACTTGTTTTCCTGTGGAAGGGTTGTGAAGGTCCTGTTAGACTGGCCTGTTGGTCCAAAGTTTGCCCTGGTTTAGTGCAAGGTTAATGGCTTTCAAATATGCTAAAGTATGTAATGCTAAGCTGTTTGGTTGAGAAAAATAAGTATAAACACTGAAACACTACCTGCACTAGCAATTATGTTTCCGATTTCAAAAAACAACCACTTTAGTAAACTCAAAAGCAAATTGTAGGTTGGAGAACAGTCACCACTCACCCATGCAGCTGTTGATTTAGACATACATATTTATCACTTGTAATTAGGATGAGAAAGTGGAATTAGATATTCATATTTATCACTTGTAATTTATTTTTTGCCTTCACCATCTGAAGCATACTTTAATGATATTCATTGGTCCTCTGTTACAGACCTATTTGCTCGGATTTATTATTGTCTTGTGCCGTGGTAGTCGATCTGCCATCCACGGCGAAGTGGACTCTGATGACTTTGATGAAAGTGATGATGAGCTCTTACATGCCTAGTGTGACTTTTTTCTTCTCTTCTGCCTGATTTTATGCTGTGTAATTTAGTGCTTTCTGTTGTATAAAAAAATACACACCTAAGGATTTTAAGAACAAGAATAGTGCACACCCACAATGGATATCATAAGCTGGTGTGCTACAAAAACTCATGGACAGAGATTTTGTTTTGACATTTTTTTCCATGACACTTTTTTCTCAGCTTAGTTTTCTGCTGCATAGAAAGAATTTATAAACTCTTTAAGTTTACAGTGGTTAACACACATATTTGTATCTCTTTTTCTCAGTTTCAGATTTAAAAAAATTCTGTTGCTTTTTTTTGATGATATTTCAAATGGTTACATATTTATTTGTACTATTCTTCCCCCTGCAAACATTGGATTTGTTGGATCACTTGAGAGATAACCAGTAATTGTAACCCTTTATTACCTTGTAAATACAATTTCAAGTTTTTGCAGATTGATCATAAGCCTGCTTGATGGATTTAGTCTAAGATATTTATATTTTAGCTTTTTTGTTTTTGAAACATTTGTGATATTGTCTTTGTGATTGCCTCTTATCAGCATTGAGATACATTCTTTAGGCCTTGTTCTTCCAGCTTTAAATGTCATGTGCTTGTTCCCAGTTCTTTATAAGCTACTGTGTTAGTTAAATTCATGTCTAATGTTTACTAAAATGAAGGATTTGTTACAATTGAGAAAGTATTGACTGTCACAATACTGATATCTAAGATCATCAGAAGTTCAGGTATGTTTAGAGTCTGGGTAACAAGAGGAGGCAACCATAGCCTGAGGAGGAAGAGATGGATGTTTTATGACAAGCCAGCAGCTAAGGCTATATCATGGCCATGCAGCTGGCTCTATAAACAGTTGCCACACAGAGAAAAAGAGCAGTGAGCCTGAGATGAGATCTGAATCCAGGACAGCTGATGATTGCTGTATTGGAAACAAGTCCTGAACCGTTGGCCACTGAACTGCACAAAGTAACCTGAAAAAGAAATATTCATAAAGGTATTCGTAAAAGCAGAAAAAGAAATATTTGGAGCAGAAAAGGCAGAATAAAAAATAAAACTAATGATGATGATGTTTTTGTTTTATTCATCATTTTTTTGTTGAAAGAAAAATTTTTGTACATAAAAAAAATTTGCTTGTGGAGTTGTTGGTGCTACTGATAATTTGATGAATATTCATATTCACAATAATGGTGTATAATTTTAAGTCTTTATTATGAAGTGATCCCAGTAAAGCCTGCAGTAGTTACTGTGCACATTTTTATTGCCTTTTTTGTGTGGGTGCATTTTCAGAGGTTTGGTGTGCATGTCTTGTAGGTGTGGACGTTGTTACCAAGATACTCCAGTCCTGAATTAAGCTGGGCACGTCACATAGGTATGGACACATGTAGGCCTATTTGTCTTGATATTCCAGACTATCATATCGACCGTGCTGGGTGCTCTGCGTTAAGGATTGACTGGCTCAGTTGTGTGATAATCATCTTCTGGTTGCAGTGATCAACTTTCCTAACTTAGAGGTGTGCATTCCACTGGACACAGTTGTACAGTGCCCGGACATGATCGATGTGCATTATGCCTGCAGTTGTTTGCAACATGAAAGGACTGCGTCTATATTTTGGGTGTCACTTTGTCCACATGACTACTCCCTTATGGCTGTCAATATAAATGTTAACTATGGCCATTATGATTATAAAGTGAGAGCACAATCAGGTGATGATATCACTAGTATTCTGGTACTTGTGCTTGAGGGTAGCACATTGACAGGGCCCTCCGTTCCAGCTTATTTTGGGTGGTAGTGCGCAGGTCCTGCACAGGACGGTCAGTCCAGTCTTTGATGTTCGTAAGCCAGTTCTTCCTCTGAGGACCGCCGCACTGACTACTCTCCAAAATACCTTGAAGGATAGTCTTCGACAAGGTGTCGTGCCGGGTCACAAGGCCATACAAGACAAGATTACGTAGCTTTACTGATGCAAGTATAGAGGTTCCTACGAGTGTGGCAACACAAAAAAGTCGTCGGTATTAAGTTCTCTGAATGAGGTTAGAAGCAGCCTTCTCTAACACATGCTCTCTAATGCCTGGATTATTCCGTGTCGGCTAGCAGTCCATTATTCACATCCGTAGAGCAGGATCAGTACTACAAGTTATTTGTCCCGATTGTATAGTAGTATGGGGTATGGCACGCACAGACACAGGTACACAAACGCATTGCACACACATACACACACACACACACACACACACACACACACACACACACACACACACAGGGATAGAAAGGTAGGTGACATACACCGGCCGGTCGGTAACCTTGTGACCGAAAGAGAGTGGGAGGGGGTTGTGGGGGAAAACCACTGGCCGAATGGCGACCCGGCCGAAGGAGAGAGGAATGGGGTCGCCTAGTAACAAGGACAGGGCTTCTGGAAAAGTCGGGTGTGAGGGGAATAAGAGCGTGAGAGAGGGAGGAAAGAAGAGAGTCGAACGGAGAGAAGAGAGGTGGACGCATCGCCCCACCAAGGAGTTGTTAGAGCTTTCGCCTAGTCAGACCTATCCTCTGATGCACTAGTAAACCTGAACCCACGACGGTGTTGTGTTATCATTGTGGTGAGACTGAGAGAGCAAACCTCATCCCACCCTGCTAGATTTTTGTAGAAAATCTTATCTTCCCAGTGTAGCCATCGCCGCTTTTGCTGTTGGGATCCTGATGGGGCTATCTGTCGTGGAACTGCTGTCTTTGGAGAGGATGGCTCCCAAGTACTTGAAGCTACTTATCTCTTCGAGCTGTACCCCGTTCGTGTAAATCTGTTTTGCCGTTGCCAATGACCAAACTTTGTTCTTGTAAATGCTGGTCTTCAATTCTATGCGTTCAAACTGTCTGTCAGTCTGCTGGTAAGATCGTGGAGCTCTTATTAGTACCTATGTCGTCTGCCAAGCGTTTGTTGCAAATCGGCCTTCACAAACACCACATAAAATAAGGTGGTTTATTACAAAACTGAAAATTTTTTATGCTTGTACTGTACTTGTATGTTATTTTTCTTTGATTTTCTTTTTTGGCTCACTTTTTAATCTGTGTTCAATAAGCCTTTAATGCCTCCCTAATAAAACTCAGCTAAAAATGTGTGACTATGAACCTCAATAACACGTTAAGTCAATGTGAGAAGCAAAGTCCAGTATAATAAAATACCCGCAAAAACACGGATATATGATGGCTGTGTATATATGAGAGTTTCAGCTTTGGGTGAAGATCTACATTAAAAAATTCCTGTCGAAACAACTCGAGGTCTAAGCATAATGTGTTGGAAAGCCTTTCACATTTCATGCTTGCTGAAAGTGCTTCCTTGGTATAGGCGATACCTGGAGCTCATAAACAACGCGTGAATGCTATAACTCTTCCTTCACACGAACCATGTTTAACAAAGAGTGTTCCTTGAAAGGTTCAGCAAAAACCTCTCGAGCACCGCTCAGCAGGCTTTGAAGGGACTATTTTTGTAGTCCGTCAGTCGCACTACAGGGTTAATATGAGCCATATGAGAAAGAAAGAAGGAATAGATGAATGAATGAAAAGGAAGAAAAATATAAAAGAAAGGAAAAACAAAAACATCAACAAGATATTTATCGAAAGATCAGGGAGCAGCGATTTAATTGATTGTTCTAAAATTAAACATATAAAAGTCCGGATGTTTATTGTCGTTTTGGGTCTGTGATGATTCATCTTGCTGATGTCAGTGGTGGAGATAGAGATGCTGACGAAGGTAAGTCTCATCTGCAGGACGCCTCAGCGTTGCGGCAGCGAGGGCTACACAGTGACGCGTCTCAGCAACCGCGGCAGCATCATCGTCACCAGGGATGCGGCCTCCGGACACGGCTGCGTCATCTGCTGCTGCATCCGCTGCGTCATTGTCGCTGCACATGAAGAGGGCGCGCAGCTGGGTGCGTGCTACAACGCGGTGGAGAGACTCAGTTATTTTTCCCTGGACAAGGGATTCTGAAGGCCTGTGATGACCTCCTCGCCGCCATGTTGAGCGCCTTCTGCCGGACAAGAGAAGGGGCTGCAGGGGGGAAATCTGTGCATGCGCTTAACAACATGGCGGGATATATATATATATATATACACACCTATCAACATTCCTTTCACTTTTAATTAATTAATTTTTTTTTTTTTGGAATCCTTGTCTACAATGATAAGCTGCCAATCCAAAATGGATATAAACACTGAATTTGAAGACATACATATGTTGTCATTATCAACACTTCTTTCACTTTTAATGAATCTGCAATGATAAGCTGTAAATCCGAAGTTATCTATGCAAGTATTATTCATCCATTCATAAACTGATCCATCTATTGATTTTTTTCATTTATCCATCTCGATGAATGACTCGTAAATTGAGTTTGAATACACGTCTGTAGCACTGTCTTGTCAAGCAAAGAAATACAATTTGCAAACAAAGCTGCGCGTTCAGATTGAAGGTTATCTCCCTTGGCGATTCAGACTATTTTTGAAGTTCCATGCTTTTGACCAGGATAATAGACCTCGTATGATCCTCATCAAAAATGTGGAAATGTAAAGTTTTCACTTTCGCATGTCCAGTGCTTACGAGTCAGTTATGTGGCAGTAAAAAGTTGCGTGTTGATGATGATGATGATGATGATGATGATGATGATGATGATGATGATGATGATGATGATGATGATGATGATGATGATGATGATGATGATGATGATTGTTATTAATAATAATAATAAACACGCAACTTTTTACATCATCATCATCATCATCATCATCATGTATGATCCTGGTTATGGATTTTTGGTGGATTGAGTTCCATGTCAGGCTGTTCGTCAGCATCAGTTTCGTGGCAATATATAATGAGTTCACGGTTTTTGATGTCGTATGATCGTATTCAAAGTTTGGAGTTTTCAGTTTTCATGTCCAGCTGTTTGTCATCTCCAAAGATAGGTCGCCATTCACACGTAAATGCATATAAATAAAAGTCTTTTAGGCTTTAGTTGAACATTGTATTATTTTACTTTAATGCTTAGAAAAAGTAAACAAAACAAACATTGCATATGTCCAACCCACTCTTCAACGTTCTGGCTTCAAAAAGGTGATTAAAATAAAAGTTGATTTCCTTACAGATAAAAGGCACATTACTACTTCATAGTATTTTAGACAATATTTTTAAAAACTTCTTCTCAAGAATGGTCACAAGAAGAATAAAGCTAACTAAAAAAACTAGTATTCCATGTTCCTCTAAATAAGTAGCGAAGGTGCTCAGATTAGTTTCCCAGGCGAGCATCGAACCGGCGAAGTCCTGACTGAAAGTTGAGTGCATTAACCACCAGGCTACGACGACTCCTCACTTGGCGAAAGCTTTTTCAACTGTTGAAAGCCTTTATAAGACACGTCTAACATCCATTTTTAAATACTCAGCCACTCTAGTATTCAAAAGGTTGTTGCCAAAGAAGTCTGCTATGTGGCTAGCCTACCTGTGGAAGCAATTTTTCTCTGTACTGATAAACAATCTCTTCCAAAACCTGCGGAGAAGAGAGAAGATTGAAGACGACAACTCACACGCACACACAAACACATACTATGCACTTAATATATGAACACTTCTCGATCATCGTAGAAGAATTTTCTAAACTACCTTTGTATGCCAGCTTAGCAGAAAACGAGCCACGCTGCAAGCTCTTTGAAATTTGCTCCATATTTTCTTTATAAATACAGAAATTAAACAAAAATATAAAAGTCTTTGTCTATCAAGCATCGACAATGACATAGGAGCGACTAAACACACACAAATATATATATATATATCGTAACATTAAAAAAAATGAGAATCCAGCATACTCAAGGAAAGGCGGCAAAAAAGTACAGCAATGTCAAAATATTCCCTACAGTCACAATGGCGTCTGTACACTAACTGGCACAAATACAGCATCATGGCAAGATCACGTTGACGACACTACGTGATCCCGCGTCTTGCATTGCCTGGCGGGGTTTGGTGTTCAGAAGTGTGACGCTTGTTCTTGAAGATGGCGGTGGATGGTGTCAGTAGCTTCATGCAGCTGTTGTCGAGTTAAGTGGAGGAACCAAGAGAGCGGTCTGTAAGATAAAGGGAGACAACATGCTTAGAAAATAGAAAATGCTGAGTGTGAAGGATAGCATCAATAACCTCTTTATCTATATGACCCATCTTTCTATCTAATATACATAGTCGCACTTGTACACATACAGATACATACATAGAGATAAGCGGATAAATTTATATTTGTAAGCACAGAATTTATATTAATAAGTAGCCATTGTACTAGGTGTGGAATACAAAATAGCTCACAGAAGGGAGTGAGAGAAGAGATGCCAAATCACCGTGAGGTGGAAGCACTCCCCCTTTCAAAATCAACAACAAAACAACAAGTATAGGAAGAGAGTGGGAAGCGAAACAGATGGAGAGGAGTTGAAAGAGGGAAGAGGGAGGCCGTCATGTACATTAGACTCTTCATGGACCGATAACTATACTGAGCTTTCAAAACACACACACACACACACACACACACACACACACACACACACACACACACACACACACACGTTTATATTCATTAGACCACTTCAACTAAACTATAACACTATGCAGAAACATGTGATGTCCAGCTACACAGCGCACTGACCATAACTCGGTGGTGTAGGTCATTGATCACGCTCATGAGGCTGGTTGTGGAAGACTGCAGCCAGAATGGAATATGCTGTAAACAAAAAACAGAATGATTATGTTGTAATGGAATGTGCTGTAAACAAGAAACTGTAAACAGAAAACAGAAAGAAATATGATGTAAACAGGAGACAGAATGGAATGTGCTGTAAACAGAATGCAAAGTAAATGCTTTCACCGGGATAGAGTGGGATATGCTATTAGCTAGAAGGTAAAGTTGTCTTTCGAAAAGAGTTTCTCGACCCCGCTAGTCCATGTCTTGAGGCGTCAAGTTAAGGACATAGTGAAACCTTTTCTTCCTGGTTTGTCGACGCCATGTTTAAAAGCAGCAGAAACCGTGAGAACATTTTTATAAGCAAAACTTGCTGCTCAAGGGTTAATCAAAACGGTGTCAATGCGAACACACATAAAGGGAGTTATTCCAAGGAACTATTTCACAGTCTCCTCGTGGGTTTACTAAAGGATGTCATCAGAGTAACGAAACTGAAATATAAAGCTTGCGAAAATGTCATAGTATACGTAGCATATCAGTGGAGATTGAGTGATGCTTTCGTGCCAAGAATTTACAAGAAGGAACGCTCAGACTTCTTTTGCCGGTAAACGCTGCGTAAGTGAGTTAACAGTTTTGAATTAAAAAAAAAACAAACACGACACCCATGTACTCTGAAGTGCACAGATTTTGAAGCTTATTCTCGCACATCTCACGGTTCTGTTCAATTAGTAGGGCAGAGGAAGTGGCTCAGCTGTAACTAAATTGTAGTCGGCTATTTCCCGCACGTGCAGATGCTCAGGTATACTGGAGTGGAAGAAGAGCGATCCTGCCAGCCCGCCATCTTCCCTGTTTTATTCGCGTTCACGTGCTTCGGGAGTCTCGCAACTCAATCATGCCCAAAGTGGATTGTTGTTCCCATGGCGACATATCTGCGAGAACGGATTTCAAGCTCTGCAAAGCGGAAAAAACTTCTGAGGTGTTGCCAATCTTGACCTCATGGGATCCTTATCCTTATCCTGTGATCAGAAAAAAATCGTTTTCATTTCCTTAATCGACGTTTTCCGGTAGTGGGTGTAAGAAGACGTTTGCTAATTATATGTTTCATGATCTTTATTACTTTTTATGCTGGATTCACCATAATATAAGATGCACTGGATTTAAATTGTCTTTCAGCATGCGGTTGAGAAATGTTAATAAGATATACTCGGTATATATATCATGACATTTTCAAGTTTAAACATAATCGGATTAGCTCCACCCTGCTACTTATCTTCTGTGGAAGAGGGCGTGAATCTCTCTCTCTCTCTCTCTGTGTCACACACACACACACACACACACACACACACACACACACACACACACATATATATATATGACATGCACACCGATCTTGATGGCAGCGAGAAGGCACCAATTCCTGCCGCTGTCGAGAAAATGGGAGACAACTCTTCCGGTTCAAAAGACAGGTACCTTAAGTGGTTATGCAGCTTACAGGCACTTTACTGTTCTCACACCTCTCGCATATTTTGGATCTGCGAAGAAAAATGTGTTTCGTTTATAAACGTCACAGATTTATAAACATCACTTTGAAACTTAAACTAGTGCCTGTATGTTTTTGTCTGTGCTTCGCTTTCACAAGTGAAACACAATCCATCCGCTCGCGCGAGCACAGACGCACACACACGTACACTGTCTTAGAATATCATTTGTTTGTACTTTTTGTCCCTCTATTTTACTTGCTGTCGCTTATTCGTAGTGTGTGTTTGGGTGCGTTCTTTATCCTTTATACTTTTTTACTACTTCGATATTTCGATTAACTGTTGGCATTGCAGCTACGAAATCGATTGTATAGTTGTTGACTGTTGAAAAAAAAAACTTATTTGTGAATGACCTGAATTACCTGCTATCAAGTTACACACCACTGACACATTTAAAAAAGAAAAGAAAAAAATCGATGATCTTCTTTCCTGTTTCTTTTTATTGTTCTCGTCTCTAGCGTATGAAAGACACTGTGTTTCAGCTGCGGTGATAAATATGCCGAGAGATTGAGATCTCACACCACAGTTAAGCACCTGAGCATATTTGCCACACAATTTTGCTACAAGATATATGCTAAGAAAACAGAAAACCCAATAGAAATCATTTTTTACAATTAAAGTCTTATATAGAGAAAAGTTTTTTTATTGGCATCACTTTAGGTGTTCATAAATATAACATTGAAATGGGTTGGTAAAGGTATTGAATTAGTGAATTCCAAAACATATCCTGTATCCTGCACAGATAGTCAGCCCCAGACTATCAGTACTGCACCTAGCATAGCTGCACAATTTAAAGGTCACCATTGATAGGTAGTAAGTTTACATCATCCACCATAGTTGCCACCCAGGGGCCAGTTGCACAACACATTTCTAATTTTAAACACTTTTAAGCCTTAACTCACTGGAGTCGTGCCCCTTTGTCACAGGCCGTTCTCTCTGGACGCATGAATTTTTGTCATTTTCAAAAAATTGTAAAACTATAATCATATAGGCCTAGGATATAGCTATGGATTTTGATTTGGTAGATAGATAAATATTAGTAGAATTCACATGTTTTTACCTGAATTAGCATGAAGCTCGACTGTTTTTACAGTTAGATATCCGGGAGGGTGAGTAAACGGTATCCCATAAAAAGTTGTTTTGGAGTAGACTAGACCACAGGAGACTAGGTCCTATGAACACAAATATGGCCCCCAACCCAGTTTATATGTCAGAAACACACGTGGAATGATCCTGTGCAACAAGCAAGTCGGTTTAGTCGTCATACAGCATATTGAAATAAAGTTCGAGTGCCTTTTGCACTGAAAAACGTTCTTTGAGTCGCCATTTTCAAAAGTCAGTGACTAGGTCTAGAAAATTTTTAATTTTGTCGAAGAAACAATCGAGTAAATAATGCCAAGAAAGGTAACTCTAGGAAAATGATTCCTTAAGCGATTTCCGCAGTTAGCTCCCTTTTTTACCTACAGAAATCGAAGAAAAAAATATTTAACACCCTCCGTAAAACGTCTTACGGAGCGACTTCAGTCGTTCACGCGGGCCTCCGTAAAACGCTCTATTATTTAACACGAAATGCTCAGCTGCAAGTAAGGAGAAACATCTGACGTCACATGGTGCGATTCTTACTGCTCCGCACGTGAGGGGTCGGTTACACGACCCATGAAGAGGTTGACCCCCGTTGATCTTGTCGCGAAGCACGAACAAGAAGGAGTGGTCTGTCTTGAAAATTACATCTGGATTTTTACTGGGAAGGCCATTATCAGCAAAGATAGCTGTCACTGCGGCAGCCATAGTTCCGTATTCCGTGACCTAAGATCAAAGGTAAGTGAGAGGGATATTGTAGTTGTAACAGACAGTATGGCAACAACGAGGCTGCTCTTTAAGAAACCAGCGTCTTAAAAGAAACCCTACAATCGAGTTTCAGAAACTGATATAAATATATTCACACCCATCCAGGTTGTTTTTTAACCTTTGAAAACCTTTACACATTCATACATGTGCATGCATCTTCCTTACGCACGCACACAAAACCACAGGCACACATAGGAATAAACACACATGAACACTGAAGCATGTGTATACATGCACAAACACACGTGCACTTACAAGCACACTGAACCACACACAGACATACCACCTTATCTTAATTTGCGCACACTCCTCATCTCTCGCACACGTAAACTCACTCACACACTTTCATGTCCCCTATGTGCGCCTTCAGCTCTCTCACCTCGATCATGGCTTCTTGGAGAACCTTTGTAACCGCAAGGCCCTGTTCGCTCACCATCCTGGAGAAGTTGGCCCTGCCGTCATCAAACATGGAGTTGAGACCCAGCGCCTTTAGTGTCTCTTTCAATTCTTTATGCACGTGCAAGGCGAATTTGGGTAGGTACACGTTAAAGAGTGTAGACCGTGGCATCGAACTTAAGGTACTTTCCATGATCTGCGGATTTTGAAAAAATCTGCCTAGTGAAGGGTAGATAAATCCGACTCCAATATAACAAATTTCTAGAATAAATATACGTTAAACTCGAATAATAAAAGAAATTAAAATAATTAGCTATAGTATTAAATTGGTACTATTTTTGTTGCTTTAAAATCAATAACAGCTTGGGATGTGCAAAGTCTTTCCCAAGCCCGAGGGACGCTACTTGTGCTCTCAAAAGTATTTTGATACTCAAGCCATACAATTTTTAGTGCTACAAATATTTCGAGGTTTTTTTTTAAGTATACATCTCAAAATGTATTTGTTAGTTTTCTACGTATATAAATAAATCAAGTAGAGTTAAGTGTTTATCCACATACTTGACCACTCAACTTGCTTTCCAAGTCCGTCAAGCCGTTCTTTGTGTTGGGCAAAATGATGAAACGGCTGTAGTGGCCTCCATTATATGGCAGTTCGAGAATTCGCGCATCTATTTCAGAAATGCTCTTCACCGAGAAAAAATCTTGCCGGTACATTAAGGGCACCTTCTTGACAGCACCCGAGATGGTGGTAAAGTCGAGGTTCTTGGTGCTTTCCGGGTTGAACTTCAACTTCCACGAGGCCTGGAGAAAGTTACGATACTTTTCACATCATCTCTTTGAACATTTCCCTCCTCTTCCCTCCGATACATCTCCCTCTCTCATTCCTACGCGCCTACCTGCCAGTAATGCTTTGGTCATCTCTAACTAAAGCCAGAATTGAAGACTTGTGTAACTAACATGTTCTATCAGTCCTCGATCCGTAATATTTGCCACTGTGCAGCCTGTATGCTGGTACTTTACGTTTCTACGTGCTTTTTTGTTGGCTTCACCGTCTGTTAGTAGTAATGGCCTTCACAAAAAATACGCTTGATCAATAATGATAGCTAGTACTTATTATTATAACATAAATTATTTAAGGTAACAGTTAGTATTCGGTATCTTTTTCTCATTACATCCTGATTAAAAACTGTCTACAAAATAATTTGAGTGCTTCAGCTCTCACCTTAAAGAAAACAGCGTTGAGAAGCATGAGTTTGGTGTCATCGGTGATGGTGCCAGGCTGCAGGAAGTTGCTGACTGCGCGTTCTGTCACCTCCTCTACTCACGTGTTGATGGCCTGCTCGGGATTTGGTCTCTGGAAGTGTTGAAGACCCGCCAGATAGTAACGACTCATACTGTCTGCAAAGCTGTCAAACAACAAAGACCGAAACGTTAGACCCACTTTATGTCACGATCACACAATACTGTCTCAAATTGTTTGATGGAGTTTATTGATCAGTCTTATCTTTGTATAGAAGTAAAAATTTTAAAGTAGCTCAAAGTAATACACTTCTTACAATTAAACTGTCATTACGTTCTGGATGTAGAAACTGTACCTTGCGAGAAAGGATATTATTAATATAAACTTTTTTCACGTGTACTAAAACGACTTTTGTAAACGGCTTTTTTTCGTTCTAAAATTATTTCTGGAACAGAGTAGGGTTTGCAAAGAGGACATCATCACCGACAGCAGACGATGTACTGAGCAGCTGTGAGCTGAGGAAGATCCGGGATGCAAAGTTTGGAATTTATGAGGATTCAGTTGACGTCGATTCGTGACTTTATCACACGAACTAGCAAGTCACCCTACAGTTCGGCCAATCAGAAACCCAACTTAGATATATTGAAGCAGCTTAATGTCTACTATAGGCTTTTGGCTTATATACTCTAGTAGTATGAATGTACAGTCGTGTTGTGCTAAAAGTTACACCTGTCTGTGACCTTGAATTGGGCAGCATCATAGTACAGGGCATTGGCCATGCGTAGTGTGAGGTTAGTATCATAGTACAGGGCATTGGCCATGCGTAGTGTGAGGTTAGTATCATAGTACAGGGCATTGGCCATGCGTAGTGTGAGGTTAGCATCCGGGTCACTCATGGTCATAGAGGTCATGAGGGTGTGAATGTCACTGTCAACGTTCTGTCCAGGCTGCACGGCCAGTTGTCGTCTGCAGACAGGAGACGTACGTAAAACTGACATATGTACCTTACTCATAAGTAAACCATTTCAAGTGAAAACATCCAAAAATTGTTCTGTGTAGGAAATCAAAACTAAAGAACATAGCATGTCAGAGTATTTTCTAATATTAATCAATTCGATATATTGTATCATTGTAATGCATCTTTTTTTTCTGATTGTACGGATTGTCTTCTTACATGGAATATTTTACAAAAGAATACTCACAAATAATGTTTAATGGAGACGAAACCACGAATGTATCCCCACGCGCGCGCGCACACACACGCACACTGACAAGGAAAGGGAGAAACAACACAATCCAAAGACAGAGATGACGACACACACCAGAAGTTCTTTCTCCGTGTTCCCCTCCTGACCCCAGCAGGCTCATGCCCAGAGCCGTGTATAGGCTGAGTGGGGAGTAGATGATGTTGTCCTGGTTACCAGATCCGAGACCCCTGTACATAGAGGTTCCGAAGGATGATGTTGACAACGAAAGCGACGATGCTCGGCGATGTCTCGGACTGGCTGTTGACAATAAAAGAAAACATGACGAGGTAGGGCGGAGACAGAATACGAAGAAATGAGAAGGATTAATTTAGTTTAACACTTAATATTTTTATTGTTATTTAATGTATACTATTTACAATAATCTGCAAAAAGATTGATTAGAAAATAAATGAGAGTGAATCAAAGTAGAGAGTTTGTTATTTGAATATAATAATAATAAGAAGAAAATGACAAAGTGCATAGCCTCAGACAACTCCAGACCAAACAGATAAGCTTTGGAGAAATGTATGAATCATAAAAACCATATAGAGCATTAAGCCTGTGAAATACTACCTGTATCAAGAGCAGACATGATATAATTAGTCCCTTTTAGGCAGGAGAGTTTCATGGTGTAAATAGCGGTATTGTGCAAAATGGAAATATTTGCAAGTACAATCATTATCTAAGAGCAGGGAGTAGGTCATCCAGACAATCTGCCAGCAGAAGTGTTGAAACTAATTCAAGTAGAAAGTTGTAGTTTTTGACTAAATTATAATGTTCTGGAGCTAAGTTTCACAGATCATATGTTTATTTGAAACATGCATCTTCATCAGCATGTCTACCAATAACTGAAAGACTGATGAACAAGAATGTAGATGTTTGTAGATTTGAATCGTGTAGAGTTGTTCGTTAAAGTAAACCAAGTCATCCTTCAAAAAATCTCCTCAACCCAATCGGTATTTCCCGAGAAGGAGCGAATATCTGAACACTTGAGTGACGAGGTTAAAAAAAAAATAAATGAAGCGATCAAGAAGTTCACATTACTCAAAATTTTGTCACCTGTGAGTAAAATTAAATGGTATTCTTACAACAGAAAAAATGGATAATAACTTACCAGTGGTCACTGCCAGACACAGCAGGACAGCAAGAAGAGCGCAAAGTCGGTTTCCAGCCATTTGCGGCTTACGTCGAAAAGGAATCAGGTAAAAATCCAGGTGAGCAGCGCGGCCTTTTATTCACGAGAGGATGTCGCAGGTGGTCGGTCCTCTGTGATCGCCAACCACAAAGCTACATCACGTGACTGTGGAAATCGGCTTGACCTCGTCTGTTCCTACCGATAAAATCGTTAAACTACAGGATGTTACTCTCGTGTTCGCCAGGCTCCGGGTTTCAGTGGCATGACGCAAATAAACATTAGCGGATGTAGAGTACTGGTTCTTAGGTCAGGCGCCCTTGTCGGGTAGGTAGTCCCCTCTGAAGGGGAATGAAATGTTTCCTATTCAAAGATGAGTCAGGACAGTGAACAGACGTCTTTCTCAGTATGTAGCTGTAATAGGTATCTGATTTACAAGAGAAGGTGTAATACTGCGGAAGGAGAGTACTTAAGATCTGCCTTTATGTGACAGATCGTAGACACCCCAAAGAACATATTTTACTGCTCCTACCACTAAACATATCTAGTACGTACAAAATTGTGATTTACGAAATAAAAATGATGGTAGGCATGAACTTTCTTCTCATTTTGTCCACATCAGCATATTTTCCTAAAGCTTATAATGTGAAGCAGCAATTACGACATTTTTATGGATGTATGAATGTTTATGCAACATATCCAGCAGCCTTGTGTTACGAGATAATCGTGAAATCCGAGCGAAACAACATCTGTGAACATAACATCAAGTTTGGAAACTGTACACAAGCAGTAAGGTCCTTGGAAATGTGATATGTATTACATTACCGATGACCTGGCAAGTACTGAGAGGGCGATTTTTATTGCAAGCTGTCACGAATTATCCTTGTTTGCCACGTTGTGTGGAGAATTCGAGTGGCAGAGAGCTCGATAGCATGGTATAATAATCACATTTATGATTGTTTAATTTAAAGTTTTTTGTGTCCTGAAAATTTTTCATAGTACGGAAGTTTGAGAAGTCACTACATTATTTTCTGGGGGGTTTATTGTACCATGAAGCAAGGACATTCTGTTTAATGCTGTTTTCAGGGGAGCTAGAACCCTAATACATTAGGTGTTGTCAATTTATTATTGAACATATAAATGTTGTACCCCCATTACAGTTAACATTCTATTGCATACACATTCCAATAAAAAAAATTCTTCTACTAAAAAAGAATAAAGTGTTATTCGACTGTTCACAATTTGTTCTCTCGTTACTACTTAAAAGTGTTTAATAAAATGTAGTTATGTATTATTATATTCCCAGTCCCCCAATAGGGTGGCAAACAATTTAGAAAACTTTTATCATCATCATCATCATCATCATCATCATCATCATCATCATCATCATCATCATCATCTTTGTGTTGGTCTCCATTCCTTATGTGTTCGAACTGTCAGTCTGTTGGTGAGGTCTCCCAGTTCTCCCTTGATGCCTGATAACCGATGGATGTTGCCTGCTAAGTGTAGGCAGCTGATCGGCCTTCCGCCGATGTACGTGAATTTCACAAGGACCGAGTCACTCTCTTCCCAAGGAAGCTACGAGCGAGGTCTCTTTAAAGCAAACAAAAATAATTAAGGTTTCAAATTATTTACACCTCTAAAATCTATGTATGTGTGTATGTATGCATGCATGTATGTAAGCATTTTAAAGAAGACTGTCTAACAACTGTCTGACAATTTCTTTTTGGTGTTTTCTTATTTTCTTTTGTCAACTTTTTCCTTTTTTCGTTCTTTTCTATTTTATCATTCTTTATTTATTTTCTCTCCTTTTTATTCTTTCTACTTTTTTGTTACTCTGTTATTTTTATAATTTTCTTCCTTCTTTTTTTTCTCTTTATTTATTTGTATAGTAACTCTGTCTGGGTTAGGGTTAGGGTTTTGATTTTATAACTGTCAGTTTGTGTTGATATATGACATACGTGACTTTTGACTTGGGGGGTGAATTTTTTATGGTATGATGTTTTGGAGTGTCATGTGATTGTCAGTTACTGTTGGCCAATTATGACCTATGTGATTGACGACACGTTTAGCCCTGTGGTAGCCATGCAGTAGTGGAACCTCTTCTTCACGAGAAGGTATTTGGTATCATCTTTCTTAAAATTCTGGTTAAACAGATACCATTTTTAATATATATATATATATATATAGAGAGAGAGAGAGTACGGTATGCTGTTGTTTAAAGTACATAAATAAGCCGACGCACGAACAGAATATGTATATATCCAGAAGAATATTTGTTCATCCACCAGTCAGCCTTCTTTCCGTACTGGTCAGAACACTCTGGCTGTTCGGCAAAATGATGAGAAGATTGTAGTTGCCTCCCTTGTACGGCATCGCCAGCATGCGCGAGTCAAATTCTCGATCCTTCTTTACAGAGAAATCACCCTCCTGGTACATCATAGGCACCTGCTTGACGGCACCCGAGAAGGTGGTGAAATTAATGGTCTGGGTGGCGGACAAGTTGAGCGTCGACAACCACGAGACCTGAAGAAGATTATTATTTTAATATTTCTTTATTTTTACGGAATTATAATATACACCAAAAGTCACAAAGGACCATTGAAAAGGACAAAAGAACATGTAGACAAATATCCAGGTTCAAATATAATGCTAAGTAAGGAGTTACCATCGGTTACGGTGCTTTTAAGTAGTCTGAGCGGTTATCTTTTTTTATTTAAGTCTATATAATTAGGGTTTCACTAAGCTGCTAATGACAGAACTCCGAGGTTGAAGCTAGTTCAGGGAGGCAAATATTCACCTCGAAGAAGACTGCGTTGAGAAGCATGATGATTGTGTTTGATGTGTTTACGCCAGGCTGCAGGAAGTTGCTGATGGCGCGTTCTGTCACCTCCTCTACCCACGTGTTAATGGCCTGCTCAGGTTTGGGTCTCTGGAAGGCCCTCAGCCCTGTCTGGTAATATTAGTTCATGTTGGCTGTCACACAATAAGGGGCGCCTGTGATGAAAGACTTGTGCGTGAACAGACACGACATCTCTCAGGTGCTTTGCGTTACAAGACAAATTTTAGCAGCGAGTTGAAAAGAAAGTAAAAAGCTCGAACATACGAAAATGACAAATAAGTTAGCACACGATTTATGGAGTTCTAACAACACAAAAATTAGTATTGAAGTAATATTTTAATAAAGATGATAAGCTATCGTGATATGTCCTCAACCACGATTACTGCAGCTGTGATGTGACATACGCACAAAACATCGCCACTGTTACGAATGAAATGTTTTAGTGGGTCTAGGTCAATCCTAGCGAGCGCGTGAGCAAGTGTGAATGACGTGAGCCTCGGTGAATGACGCAAGTCTGGATGAATGACGCAAGCGGTGATGTAAAAAATGTTCGAGAAAGAGAGCGCATGGGTAACGTTTGAGTGCTCGTTGAAAAAGAGAGAGAGAAGGAGTAAGAGTATTGTGGGCGTGTGTCGCCACTATAGTTGTTTAGAGTACTGTAGGCGTGTGTCGCCACTATAGTTGTTTAGAGTACTGTAGGCGTGTGTCGCCACTATAGTTGTTTAGAGTACTGTAGGCGTGTGTCGCCACTATAGTTGTTTAGAGTACTGTAGGCGTGTGTCGCCACTATAGTTGTTTAGAGTACTGTAGGCGTGTGTCGCCACTATAGTTGTTTAGAGTACTGTGGGCGTGTGTCGCCACTATAGTTGTTTAGAGTACTGTAGGCGTGTGTCGCCACTATAGTTGTTTAGAGTACTGTAGGCGTGTGTCGCCACTATAGTTGTTTAGAGTACTGTAGGCGTGTGTCGCCACTATAGTTGTTTAGAGTACTGTAGGCGTGTGTCGCCACTATAGTTGTTTAGAGTACTGTAGGCGTGTGTCGCCATTAAGTTTTTAAAGATGAAGCGGGCGCGTGTCGCCGCTAACAGGGTGAGAGTTAGTGCAGGAGTGTTGTGTTTGATTTGCATCTACCTGAAGTAAAGACTTGTTTATCGTTTGGACTGCCGCTGTCCCGTGTTTTCTTGAGAAGTTGACACCGCCAGATTTTCTGGACCCGAAACGAGCCAGTAACGGTCATCAAGCAGGACCAGTTACATAACATCTGGGGGCTCGTCCGGGAGTAAAAGACACGGCGTGCAATGTAAGTACAGTACTGTGGTTGCACTGCGATGCTCTGTGGGAGATATCTATTATCTACGAAGCCAATACATGACTTGTAATGTAGATGTTTCTAAACTGGAATCACCAAGGAGAGCTGGTAAAGACAACACAATTTTTCCTTCATTCCTGCGGTGACACCCACCGTTCTCCTAAAGTAATCTTCTCCATTTTTTTCAATTAAAAAATTTGAAAATAAAGAAATAAAGATATCATTTTAACTTAACATCCACAAATACTATCTTTCTATTTCAGTTTGACTGTAGAATACAGAATATCACGCCTGCTGTGTATCGGGGCGTCGTATGTTAACATATGAACAAATATACGGTCCAAGAATGAAGGAATCGTATCAGCCCTTCCACATGCACGCACACGCGTCCACACACACTATTTCTTTCTTTTCATGCACACACGCACCCATTCAGACATGTTTATTCATCTCTGACTAGCAGCAAGTAGAGGCGACTAGTACTATAGATGATTATTGATCAGCCAGATGTACACGTATGCTCCTGCGTATTTATACCCTCAGTTCCTACTCTGTGTCGCCTCCTGCTCCCAGCAAGGTCATGGCCAGGCCGTGTACACGCTGAACGGAGAGAAGACGATGTTGTCATGGTTACCGGATGTCAGAGTACAGTGAGGTTCCAAAGGATGACGTGGCACGCGAGAGTGGCGGGGTATGGTTGTCACCGGTTACTAAGGACATCAATAGTACAACATCCAGCATCGTGCGCCCTTGCTTAGAGACGAGCGTTACGCTTGGTTGGCTTTGGATACTGCGCATGCTCAGGAAAACAACAAATTTTATACACCCCTCTCTCTAACAGATACACGCGTTAATATCATGCATCATTAGTTAATACCGTGCATCATTTTCTCCAATACATTTATCAGAACGAGACTGAGACATGGTATTATTAGTCACTTACAGCATAGTAGTTTCTGTGCTGTGAAAAGGTTTGAGATATAGAAAGAAATAAGCCTACAAACTATAATTATTATCTACAAGTATCCACTCACGCAGCAAAAAGATTTTTAAAAAGTTGACAGTTGCAGGTTTTAACTAAAGTATGTTTATGAGCTCAGTTTCAGATTGGCTGAAGAGAAATAAAAGAACATTTCAGATGAGCATAGTAATCAGTGTGTCTAGCAACAGCTTGGAGACGATACACTCTAAAGTAATTTTTTGTGAACTGTAATTACTAAGCCTTTCTGGTAAAAATAAACTAATTTTGTTCCTTGAAGCGGTAAGATTTCATTTTCGTTCTCCTTATTGTTATCGGTGTTTTTCATGACAAAGCAAACATCTAAAATAAACATGTGTATGAGTGAGGAGGAAAAGTCTAAGCACTATTGAGACTTTTCAGAGTAGAATTAAAAATAATAAGAAAATGTAGGTATTTATTTAGTGGTATCTGCCAACACCCCAGAAGAGTCAGCACAGCGCCAAGCATGTTTCCAGTCATTTACGTTTTAGGTCGAATGATATTCAGGTAAAAACCCAGGTGAGCAGTCAGACCTTGTATTCACAAGTCGTTCGTCCCGTTTGGTACTTGAACCGTGAAGATAAATAAGGTGACTGTGGACATTGGTTTGACCCGCTCTGTTCCTGTTGACAAACTCTAGGATATTTTGCTGCCGTTTGCCAGGTTCTGCTTCTTTCTTTTCAACTTGTTTGTTGCCAGTGTAACCGCATTCAGAACCTTTGCGTGTGTATTGTTTCTTTTCTTTTTTTCATGAAGAAGATGTTTAAAAGTTCATTATCTTTCAGTTCTGAAAATCTTTCGTGAGTAAATTTATAATAGCGGATGTAGGTGACACTAAAGCAGTAAGAAGAGAAGAACCTTTAGTCGTGAGGTTAGTCCACTGAGAATAGAGAGCAGAATGATGATTGTTAAAGACTGACTCGCTTAAGTTAGCCATGTTGTCCACGGACAGTGACTTCATAACCTTCGCTTCATAACTGCACCATCTGAATGGGTCTCAGAATACTTAATTAAGTAAATTACTTAAGATAAATTCAAAACTTTGAGATAATTGCAGGCTCCTCAAGACCACCTGTGATTCTGAAATCTTTTCTCAAACCGTAATTAGGCAGAGCCTCCAATTTTATTAGTCTTATAGAAAAATAGAATCTGTCGTGGTCACGAAATGTCAGATAATAGCTTTTTAACACTACGACAAGCAAATATTTTTAATCAGTTAAGCCATAATAATAACATTTCTAAAGTCATCCACAGATTGGGTATTTAAGATGGCACATCCAAAGAAGTCCCTTCTTGGACTCACATGGTTGGCGATTCACTGATTCATCCGCTGACCTTACTTTGAAGTCCTTAGGACGTGAATAGTACGGCACGTAGAAATGGTCCTGTTCTTGTCCAGGCTCATTCAGGAGGGCCATGCCTTTTTCAGCGATGATTCAGTGGTTGTAGGAAGTTGTCTACACAAAGATGTTCAGAGATCTTTGGGTCTGCCGCAGGACATACGGCAGTCACGAGATACACGCAAAATTCGTTTTGAAGTTGCACGTAAATGTACGACTACTTGCACAAAATAGACCAATTAGTCAAACTCTCGCTTCTTTTGGCTGGAGTATAAAGAGTTGTAGACAAGGTTTCCTTCCCGAACCATAAATACAACTCTTTGTGTGCCTTAAACATTCACTTACTCACTCACCTTGCCAAGGTTTCCTTTACTATCTGTTTAGAAAATTTGATCATTTTGACATATCTGTCTACACATTTGTCTATCCATCAATCAACAAGACTATCTATATATATATATATATATACATCTGTTTCTGCGCTATACGCTCTGCATGGCAGGAACTCACATTAAGCTTTAACCGTCTGTAAATTATTATCACATTTTACTTACTTCTTTTCTTTGCCTTTATTTCCCTGATTTACTATTTTTTTTTATTTATTTGTTTTGTGTTGAGTGACCAGAAATACCGTTTACAACAATTTTTGAAATTGCCTTTGCGAACGTAAAAGCTATGGCGACAATATAAAAGCTGCCTAAAGATAGCACCACATTTATTAGAAGGGCCTTACTATCCCTACTTCTAAAACTATACATTTGCTTTTGTTTCCTTTCAAACAACTTTTAGTGTAAAGTATTTTTTTAAGAATTTCCGTTGTCATAAGACTTGAACTCACCCTAGTTCATAGTAAACAAATAAAAAGCTGATAGGGATGTAAGTCGCAATTTTTTAAGCCAGCAGGAATTGACATTCGAATCCTTCTCCCTTTTTCAGTTTATTCTCTAATCAAACACATCAAAGATGGCGTCACTCTCTTGCCGCGAAAACTAACAAGGCCTGCAAACCGGGTAGCCTCACTCCGAGCGCGGAGTCGTTCTCAAGCAGAGAAGAATAATTGAAGTCCCGAAATATCTACAACTTCGAAATCTCAATGAAGCCGAATGACCCTTACATGGCGGCGCAAGGGCCGAGCAGAGGAGATGTGATGCATACATCGTGTTTCGACTTTTGCGAGGGCAGACTGTAGGAAAAGGCAGCTAATCCCTACGCGAGTCACGGGATCTCAACCGTTAACATTATTGGGGGGAGGAATGTTGGCTGGCTGCAAATGCATTCTTACCTAATTCACTTACCATCGACCTCGGAGGCCCGAGGGAAACAGTTCCCATTAGGCGGCACTCTAACCCGCTCATTGTTCCAGACAACCGTAATTTTGATCAAAGCCCGATAGTGTGTCAGATTATTTTGCTTGGCGTTAGTAAACCTACCCCCGAAAGTGCTGGACCACACCGAAAAATGGCTTCGATGCCTTTCTGCACAAGGGTGTGAGAAACAGCCCGGGTTTTTATGTTAGTAGATGTGGACCAAAAATAAATTAAGTTGGGAGTGTATAGAAAATCCTACACAAAGTACTGTCAATGCTGTTTCTGCTGTTATTTCTACTGATACTGTAATTACCACGAAGGTGATTAAAAAAGCGAAGCTTCACACACTAATCTGATTGCGATCATGATGCTTGACACACGAACAAGTAAGCACTGAACAGGTCAAAAATGGTCAGCAAAGAGTATATGTTCATCACAAACTAAATAGTTCTTCATTCAGTACATCAGTTTTATTCCATTTTTATCAGTCATTCATTGCAAGTTTTGTTGTTGTTGTTTTTTCCTTAGTCTGCTGGTTCCACAGTTTGTCTGACAGTCTAAACAATGCTACTTCTTTACTTGAGTGTAAATGTTTAGTCTTCCAACTCTTGTCAATATTTGTTCTCATGTAATTGGTGTCAAGCAGAGGGATGAGCTTACTTGAGGTAATCGAAAAATTATTAGGAGAGCTTTCATCATCTTATCCATACTAGAACATGTCCATCCGGGGGAATTTGTTTTACTAAATTCCATTCATATATGCAGAAGTAATAGACGCTTCAATATTTTAGTACCCTCCGATATTCAGCTTAACAGTAGATCCAATGCTGGTGTCCATGTGTGAGAGGGGAAAAATATATATAATGGCTTTATATGGCATATTGCGTATTTCTTTGTGTTTTCTTCAATCTACCTTGTGTTTTTGTGATACACTAGTTGCCTTATCTTAAAACTAGCACTTGTTCTATTTTTTCTTGGTAACGAAGCACTTTTCTAAATAATATTTGCTCATTATTTTTTGAATAAAGCTTATCATTTGAGTTCTCTGTTAAGATATAATGTGATAATATTAACGTTACTATAACAATACCCCTTCCGAAAAAAGACAATAGGAGCAATGGCCATCGATTAGTTATCTTCAGAACGGTCAACAACTGGTGATAAAAAGGTTTCAACTGCCAGCGGGACATCTACGAGAAAACAAAGTAAAATGTGAAAATGTAAAAGTTGATCCCTTAACACTGGAGACTGAGGTGGTAGAGGTCGCAGTTTTCTCAAGGCCAGATGCCCGTATCTTTGCCCTCGCTACGTTGACTTCCCCAACCAAGACGGGGGCAGGTACCGATTCGACAGCTCGATCAGCTGAGATAATAATGCCGCACCACATGTTTGCTGTACATTCCCCCATCTTTAAATGCCTGCACTTATAAGGGCTTGATGAGGTGTACATTTTTTCTGATGAATGAGTAGAGCTAAGTATTATTTACTGTTTAACTAGCAATAACCAAGCCTTGAATAAACCTCATCGACTATGGTACCGAGACTATGCAACTCTAAATTAATAGCCCTTCCTCAGAAACTTCTCGAGACATTCTATTACAAATATTACACACAAAAGATGTTCAGGTCGTGTATTCATGTTGGTATACAGGCTTGACTCGTCCATTCATAATGTGAAGATACCATGTACCATCCGGGCGATCGTTTTGATAACCTCTTTCAGTGAAGGGTGAATTTGTTGTGTATCTGGAGAACGGAAGAAGGAGATTTACCAAGGTTTGGAGAGAAAGAGCCTTTGACTGGGCTTTACCGTACCATTAGAAAAACATTGCACTCTGCTAGACTTTTACTTACTCGGTTATTTACTTTCTCCGGAGGACACTGTGGCTAAACATGTCACCCTCTCCCCCTGCACAGCCGTCTGGAAATTTGTATGATCTGGTATAGTTAATATAGGTAGTATATACAACACGAGCAGAAACCTTCATGGAAAAATGAGGTTTACATTTTTTAAATCTTTACTGGTCTAGGGGTGATTACCATCGATCCTGTGTCCCGGGATCTCATTCTTGGCTTGCGATTAGGAACTACTGTCCTACCTGCAATGATATTTTTTGGTAGGCTTAGGCTGTGACTGTTCGCACGTCGATTTTGGCTTTGTAAAGTTTATTAATGGTCAGCTTGATTATCCTTCAAATACATTCTCCGCAAAATAACTTAACCATTTAACACTAGCTGAACAAAGCAGTAAGGAATAGAGACCATAAAGGACACTCGCACATGCTGCAAATCAGCCAATCAATTGTGTTCTTTTATTCGACTGAAACAGCGGCTGCTGTCCTCACTGTGTCTCGTTGTTTGGCTTCTGAAATATTCATTAAAGTATGAACACTTTAAACATAGTATCTATTTTACTTTGAAAGAAAGAAAGAAAGAAAGAAAGAAAGAAAGAAAGAAAGAAAGAAAGAAAGAAAGAAAGAAAGAAAGAAAGAAAGAAGAAAGCAAATAGAAAGAAAGATAGAAAGAATTACAAACAGATAAAATTAAGAGGAGAGGTCCCAAGAGGGAGTGAGAAAGTGTGAGAGAGAAAGAAAGTGGAAGACTAAAAACATTTACAAAGAACAAAGAAAGAGAGGAAGGTAAATGAGATGACCAAAAAAGTCTTCGGCAGCAGCCCGCGGACAGCAACTTCAATCAAACTGCCTGTGACACGTTTTGCAGATGAAGGTGATCGATCTTATGGCCATAAGTGAGACAGAGAGAGCTGACTAACTACATTATGCCGTCCGACTGAGCCCCTCTTCTCCCCCTCCCACCTCTCCCCCTCCCTACCCCCACCCCGTTTGTCCCTCACCCTTGTTTTCTCCGGACAGAACCCGCAGTTTGTTGGCACCGTGCAAGAAGAGCCATCATTTGGCGAGCTCCCGTTCAACATAAAAGACAGAGACACCCTTAGAGTCATGACCTCGAGTTCAGGTGTGGCTAGTCATACAACGATCGAGCTAGCTGACTACTATTCCTGGGTCCATAAACAAGCAACCAAAATGGCTACAGATCATCAGCGACTAGTATTGAGTTAGCTACTGCAGTTTACTCTTTAGCTTCGTCCTAAAATGATCCACATACTGCTTTTTTTCTCGACTGCACGGGGATCAGTTCGAGAGCTCACATCATGGTGATTGCATTGTCTACATCTACGATATGCGTTATTGGCTACTTTCTGGTAAAATATCTAATTACACAGTTTTAGATCGTCAGAATGGCATATGCTTTTTCTCTTTTTAATGAGTACAGATACAAGTTTGGGCAGGTACTTGAGTTGTAATTACTTACCTTGATGTTACCGAGAATTTTTTTCTAGCTTGGAATTCTTTTAGAAGCTACTTTTTTAAAGAACTAGGGACTATTTTTTTCTAATTCTCCTCTTAATGATTGGATAAAGCTCAGTGGAGTACACTACAGGGGGTGCGCACGACCGTATACAGACAGACGCCTTGCGACAACCAGAGGAAATGATCTTTCGTACATCATCTTGCACTTCCCAGTTAGTTTGCTTCACTGAGATGTATCTAGTTATTAAAACAAATGTACATCCCACTATGGCAGAGAAAAAAAACTTGTTATGCATGTTAGAAAATCAGGTCATTCTATAACGTATTAACTTGAAAACAAAACTTTTATTCCCATGTGTCGTACATTGTGCCTCAATAATTGCATGCATTTCACAGCAAAACTATTTAAGTACTGCAAGGTTGTTCGATGGTCGTTCGGTGCAGAGTATACAAAACTGTCGATTTATGCTGGAGAAAAAATGGATACAAATTATGATACCTTCGCACGTATACGCGACGACGAAATGTCATTATATTGGCCATTCTTGACTTTCCTCGGCTGTAAATGCCACTCAAAGATTCATGATGTAATTACATGTAGAGTTCTCAGTCAAGGGATTTATAAAACCTTTCTAACATCATTCTGCATCCTGTAGTTGCCATCATCACTAACGGTGACATGGAGACCAGTTTCCCTCCCGCCCACCGAAACCACCCTACTCCCCACCTTAAAAAAACATTAATCTAATATGGGAGATCCTCTCGAAGTTTAAACAGATTACTCTGAGAAGAACTCATTTTTTTACAAGAAATCTTTGACAGCAGAGACTTGCATTTTTATTTTCATCTTGATTTGAAAGCGAGAATTATGGAAATTAAGTATTTGTGTGGAAATTTAGTTGACATTTATTATGAATATTCAATAATAGTGAGTAACAAGGTGTTTTTCTATTTGGCTACGCTTTCTTACTAACCTACTCAACTTCCTATTTTTCGACTCTCAGAAAAAGGTACAAAGGTGCCAAAGCGAAGCTGTTCGCTTCTCTAAACGAAACGTTGATAGCACATCACCATCAGACCTCGGTGAGATGGACTAGTTGCTGTTGTGGGGATCGTGTCGACTACAACTTGACCGAGCTGTACTATCGTTGTTTTCGTATTCTGGCCGCAGGATGCCTATCAGATGTTGCTTTGCTAGCCTTGTCAGTCGCTCCTGTCTGTCTATGCAAATTTTCTCTTCGTGCCTTAGATCAGATGACAACTTTGGGCGCCGATCCTTGCCCTCCTCTGGTCTCGGAGAAATCTGGAATTTCTTACCCCTGTCGCTTCCAACAGTGAAAATATTCAAAGCGTTCAAGGCCGGGATGAGTTTCCTTGATTGCTTCTTGTAGTTGGTGGTATCCGAACTTTCCTCTCCTTCATAATCTTATTTCGTGTATTTCAAATTATGCTAATAAATGTCTTTCTTGTGTTGCCATTTTGTTCATGCGCATTGAGCTTCCTGCAAAAGCAGATAATACGCCACATAAGTGCTACTATTATTAACAATCTTTCTAGATGCGATACATTTTGGAATGACAGTGTTGAAACGTTTTCCGTGTAATTATAGTAACACCATTGCACTAAACGTACCAGTGAAAGACATGAACGGAAATTTTGTCCAGGGAGAGGCAGAAAAACTACAGCGCTGGAGGGAGCATTTTGAGTCAGTTCTAAACAGACCAGACCCCCCTCAGCTCGCAGACATCCAGCCAGCAGATACAGACCTTGACATCTGCACAGAACCGCCAAGCCTGGAAGAAGTGACAGCAGCAATCAAGGCAATGAAAAGCGGCAAAGCACCAGGGGCAGATGGAATAACAGCAGAAATGTTGAAAGCAGATGTGAATGTGACAGCTCCCATGTTGACTGAAATCTTCAGGCAAGTTTGGGAATCAGGACAGATCCCCGATGCGTGGAAGACAGGGCTCATCTTCAAGTTACCCAAGAAAGGAGATCTTGGAGACTTTAATAACTGGAAGGGTATAACACTTCTTTCCATCACCAGCAAGGTCTTCAGCAAGATTGTTTTGTCAAGACTGACAGCAACCGTTGAGAAAGACCTCCGGCCTCAGCAAGCAGGATTTCGCCCTGGGCGATCCTGCTCTGAACTTATTTTCACTCTGCGTCAGATTCTGGAGCAGAGCAAAGAGTGGAACGCACCACTGTACATCAACTTCATCGACCTGGAAAATGCTTTTGACAGCATCCACCACGAGCTTATGGAAGATCCTGAGGCATTACGGAGTCCCTGCGAAACCTGTCCAGGTCGTTGGAATGCTGTACAGCGATTTCAAATCTCAGGTGGTCTGTGACACGGAGCTCACAGCCCCCTTCAACGTCAGCACTGGGGTGAAGCAGGGCTGCATTCTGTCGCCGTTCCTCTTCATCCTGGCCATGGGCTGGATCATGAAGAATTCAACCGACAGTGAGAGGAGAGGGATCAAATGGACCATGACTATGACAGCAACAAAAACGCTGGAAGACTTGGACTTTGATGATGACATTGCCCTGTTGTCACACCGCCACCAAGACATGCAGTAGAAAACAAATGCCTTCTCAGAAACAGCTGGAAACTTTGGCTTGAAGGTCAGCGCAAAGAAAACAAAAAGTATGAGAGTGAACGCCAGAGTCCAAGAAAACATCAAACTAAATGGAGAAGAGATTGAGGAAGTTGACAGTTTTACCTATCTTGGGTCCAAGATGTCCAACATCGGGGATGCGGAGGTGGAGATTCGAGCCAGACTGGCGAAAACCAGCCAAGCCTTCGCCTCACTCAGGAGCACATGGAAGGCAAAAAACATCAACCAGAAGACCAAGCTGAGAATCTTCAAGTCAAATGTGATCAGCACCCTCCTTTATGGATCAGAATCATGGAAGATGACCAAAAACATCGGTAACAGGCTTGACGTATTCCAAAACAGATGCCTCAGGCGCATACTTAACATCTTTTGGCCAAACACCATCACATTGAAGAACACCACCAAAGAACTGAAACCGAGTCCATCATCACGCAGGTTCAACGAAGGCGTTGGCGATGGATTGGACATGTACTTCGCCAGCAGACAGCAGACCTCTCCAGAATCGCCCTACGATGAACTCCAGACGGCTGAAGAAAACGAAGCCGCCCAAAGGAAACCTGGAGAAGAACAGTGGAAAGGAAGATGAAAGGAAAGGGCTGGACTTGGGGTCGCCTGGAGCGGGTTTCAGCCGATCGACATCAGTGGGGGGCTCTGGTTGAGGCCTTATGTGCAACTAGCACGAAGAGGATTGATTGATTGATTGCACTGAACGTTAGCTATTAAAAATGAATCCCAGACACTTAATCCCAGACAATTAATCCCAGACACTTAATCCCCTAGACTTTTAATCCCCAGACACTTAATACCCAAACACCTAATCCTCAAAATGAAGTTTCAACTCAAAAAATTATGAAGTGAATGAAAAATTTAATTCAAATTCAAATAATTATTTTCATATAAACATCAAAAGAAGTTTGACAAGTAAAATAATACTTTACTTCAACATCTATAACATTAGTTAAAGTTCATGTGAGCTATTAAAGTCAATATTCTTCAACAATATGATATGAAAAGTGTTGTTAATTAATATGACAGGTAAGCTAATGGTAGGAGGTACAGAAGACGATCCATTGCCTAATATCGCTGTACGATGTTGGTAATTCTCATGGCCAATTCAGCCTACTTCCTTTTATCACGCGACACAGTTCTCTTAGGGTTATAATATTTCAAGTTCAAAAAATAGCAGTTTTGAGTGCTGTGTCGCGATTTGGGGGCATTTTTGAGGATTAAGTGTCTGGGGATTAATTGGCTAGGGATTAAATGTCTGGGGATTAAGTGTCCGGTCACCATGAAAAGTAATTAACAGAATAATTAACAGTCACCAGTGCAGTTGCAATTTTTAGTCCTTTGTGATTTTAATGCGCTTTTAAAGCACTCTAGGGACACTATCAAATAATGACAGTACCACAGATACAGTGTGCAGTCAAATATCAAAGTTTTTTTCACAAATCTTTGCTTTACTACAGGGTTTGCTTCATATTTCGTACCCCAAAACTGCTATTGCCCTTGATCTTTTTGTGAGTAGTCTGTCTGTAAGCTTCTGGGTTCCATTTCTCGAAGATGGCAAAAGTGCATCATAGACAGGCGTAACAAAACAGCCGAGACGAGGGGAGCAGATTGGGAAAGCGTCAATGATACTTGCGCATCCGGGGTACACGCACTCGGAAACCACGTGATACCAGTCGTCGCCAGTCCTCCACGGTTTCTGCTCCACCCAGGAAAATAAACACGCACACTCTCGCAAGTCTGTAATGACCGCTTGGGCATTGTCCAACTAGTCAGCCGGAAGTACCAGTTCGTGCCGCAGAGGCAGAGGTCGCGGGGGTCATTGTGAACTCAACTGATTGCTTCCGGATGGCTGACTTGTACTTGCCGCGCCTTGACTAAGGTTGCAAGTGGGTCTGGTCACATTTGGTAAAGGACTTTAATGTTGTGTTGAGGACGGCTTTAGATCGTAGCTTCTGGCCACAAAGGCAGTCAGTGTAGTGTGTGGAGATGAGGTTGCTGGTTGATTGGTCTGGAAAGAGCTTCCACCTAAAGAAGGTCAGAAGGGTAATGGAGGTGGGAAGGAGACCGAAGTACCGGGAGAACACTTTGCTAATGGTGTCACATAAAGACAGCGTTAAGATGATGTGGGACACGGTAATTACACACACACACACACACACACACACACACACACACACACACACACACACACACACACACAAGCATACGCATACAGAGGAATGCCACCTCACTTCCACCTGCATACGCGCACACATACACAAAACAGAAAAGTAGACACAAACATACAAACACATAAAAAAACACTACATAAACGCACGTAATTACAGGAAAATGCAAACTCACCTCAGATTTTGCATTTCACCTCAAAAGAGACGTTTTAATTTTCTTATTGATCCCCATGCACGTGTGCACGCTAACAAATTCAAACGCGCGCAGGCAGGCTCAAAGAAATAAAGAGAAACTTATTCTCCAACATGACATTCTCACGACCACATATTTTCGAACGTAATCCATACTACACACGCAAAGACACAAACACACAGTTACACGGAAACACGGATAGCTGCTTGCACACCCACAAGACTACACCTGAACCTTTTTATTTGTCCTTTTTTCCTTCCTTATCTTTTTTCTCTGGGAATAGTATCCTTTGGGTAGAACGCGGCGCCTTCTGTTGCACATTGTAACAAACATGACCACATCCGAAGGAAAGAAGTTCCAACATGGTCTGTTATCTCATCGACCCTACTGCCTTTCTTTCGATTTGTATCAGCTTGTCATAGAGCTCAGCAGCTGTGAGAACAAGGAAGTCCAGCTGCGCGTTAAGCTGACCCACGTCCTTGACGACCTGCTCAGGAAAGGTCAAAGGGAAGAGTAGCCGCTTGAATATCAAGCGATTCATGTTCTTCATGTTCTCCTTCGCGTTAAAGCCCACACACAGCGCCCTCTGGCACACCACGCCGTACGCGCACTGAGAGTGGTCTCCCTTGAAAGAGGTGGCGCTGCAGGCGGGCTCCACGTTGTTGATGTCGTCAAAGTCTATCAGCTTGAGCGAGGAGTTGACCAAGACGAAGTGGCCTTCCTTGAAGTCAGGCATGACCACGGAGCCGAGGGGCGAATGCTCGAGATAGTCCAGCAGGTCGGCCATTTCGATGGCGTGCCGAAGGCGGGCCGGCCAGGGCAAGATCTGCAGGTTGTCCAGCACAAAGCGAGACCCCAGCTCGAAGATGGACACCACGCCGTGCTCGGCGACATCCGTGGAGTCGCTCTCCTCGCTGCGCACGCAGTACCCAAGCAGCTGCGCCATGTTGTGATGATGCAGCTGCTCTGCCACGAGGATTTCCTTCATTAGCTTCATGGTAGAGTACAAGTAGCACCGGGAACGCGCGCGGAGGACATCGGGGTCGTCGGATCTGACGTTGTCCAGGCAGGACTTGACATCGTGGATGTGGCGAGTAACCATCTTTACAGCCACGTGGCCTCCATGGTACTCGCCCAGAAACGTCTGCTTAGACACCCCGTGGCCGATTTTCTTTTTTATTTTGATGGCAGAGATGTTCGTACAGTTGAAAGGATACACCGCCTTTTGAACCAGCCGGTGAGCGAAGTTCCTTTGTCGTACTCTCGCGGCCTGTTCCATCAGCATGTCAGCCGTTGACCAAAATTTAACGGGACGGTTTGTTCGGCTACTGGTGGAAGCGAACAGTCTAGGGGGCAGGTCTTCGTTGACGTAGTCTGCATCGTAAAACGATTCCTCGCTACACGTCCGGCCAATCATAATGTACATTACAAAAGAGTAGCCTATGGCAGGCAGTAATAAGAGACAAAGGAAGCCATTTCGGCGTGTCCACATGGTGAAAAGCCCTGACAGCATCTGACTTTGACAGATGTGGATCTTTCTCACCTCAAGCACATGAAGACTGCGTAGGTTGTAGTCAAGCTTTTCAGTATTGTTGGTTTCTGTACCTTGAGCCCATCTGTAAACTAAGAAAGCAATCAAATTAATGCTAGGAGCATTAATATTCTAAAGTTAACTTTAAAAGTAGGACGTCATGGGATAAATGATACATCGAGTCAGGAATTAGTTTAATTGCGTGAATACAAAGACCTCTTCTCGCTTTACCATGTTGTAGCGTCAGAAACTGAAGCTAACTACCTTTGGTTTTCCTATACATATATACTAGCAAGTCAGTCACACGATAAGGATTTTTTTCAAGCGATTTTGTTAACTTAATTAGTACAGCAATCATTAATCTGCTACGGCTGAAAAGAACAAACTTTACCGCTATGGAAGGGAGGCACTGTGTCAACTTGTATGACTCTAAGCCAACACCGCAGATAAAAAGGGCAAGGCAAAGACTTGGAAAACTTTATTGTTTGAAATAAATGAGCTGCCTGCATAACAAAGCTTCTTTTAGCTTACGTTTGACAAAGTATCACAAACAGTCGGATGACTGCAAACAGTCGTAAGAGTAACGGGCAATGCAAAAAGAAGAACGGGTGTTCGTTCGCTTATAATCTTTTTTTCCAATCATTTCTTCTTTCTTTCCTCTTTATTGTCCTTCTTTCCTTTCTATTATTTTAAAGTGCCTCTTAGCGGTGATTTCGCTCTATTCAGAGGACAGCGATGAAGAGGGAGAAAATCTGTGTATCCCTCCATTCCACTTTCTGACCTCACATCCAATGATAGGTGTCAAGTCCTCATAAGGAGTGTGTGTGTGTGTGTGTGTGTGTGTGTGTGTGTGTGTGTGTGTGTGTGTGTGAGAGAGAGAGAGAGAGAGAGAGAAAGAAAGTAGGTTTCTAATTCCGAGGGTAGATCGGAACGCAGAACATTTCGCCTATCGCTGTACTTGCGGTGGCGTACGAGCATCTTTCGCCCGCACCCTACCCTACCCTGCCGTTGCTCTCCTGGGTGCAACCAAAAATTCCATGTCTGTATATTCACGGGATGTGGAACCCGCACAACAACTAAGTCTCTTTTATTTCTCCCTCTTGACCTCGTTAAGTGCGCACGTGAGCACCACACCTTGTCCAGCTTCCGCGGCCTGAGTCCAGTGCGGCCTGCCAGTCGTCGGTCGATGCTAATGGAGTTACACTGTTCCTTAATCAGTTCAACACCCAAGAAATCGGCCTCAAGGAGTCGTGATCCTCCTGTAAGCAAGGGAAGGGGAGTTTGTTGTCCGTGCAGAGGTTTAAAGCCCGTTTCCGAAGGCAAGAAATAGAGAAAGCGAGTAAAGGGGATACTTGAAAAAAATGTCTCTGGCCAAACACAGGGCTGGGATTGAAAATCAGAAGTGTTTCGCACACAGGCCCGGGCGAAATTGCAGCTGATAGCAGCGCAAGCGGAGATGCACACAGTTTTAAACAGATTATCAGGAATGAGACCGAAAGATTGAATGCAGAGAAGGACGGGAGGGGGAGGAGGAGAGTCAAGGGGGCGGAGTGTGGAAAGAATGAAAGAAACAAAGAAACAAAGAAAGGATGGGTA
Source organism: Marisa cornuarietis (assembly GCA_004794655.1). NCBI lineage: Eukaryota > Metazoa > Mollusca > Gastropoda > Architaenioglossa > Ampullariidae > Marisa > Marisa cornuarietis. The sequence goes on along the minus strand of SMMW01000546.1, from coordinate 1,416,989 downwards.
AGCTATCACACATTGCTCAGCATTCTATAAACAAAAAATAATATTTTATTTTCTTACATTACAGGACACAATCTCTGAGAACTTGATTAAAATACATTTAAGGAACCTTTCGCCAAAGAGCAGTGCTTGCGTTTACAATTCCAGCAGCTAAAGGTCCTGCGTGCTGTTTGAGACATTCGTAAACTTTAGTCAGTGATAAAGTTCACACAAGTCTTAAGGCACAATAATATAAACTATTAATAAAAGTTAGAGCGATTATGTCAACCGTGAAATTGAGAGCGATGAGACATGCAAAATGTCCTTGAACACGACCCTATAATGGGCAAGGGTACTTAAATTTGGACTCCAGTCTGAAGCACAGCACAGACTTGTCAAGGCTGGAGATGCAGGAGTCTCTTTCGGGAATAGTTCGTATTGATTCGTCTGCTGTATAGTGGTTGCTTCAAAATCAAGTTTAATAAGAGAAAGAGAGACAGACAGAGAGAAAGAGAGAGAACGGGAGGGAGAAAAGTTGTTATGAAGCTTTGTCCTGCGTGGCGTATGACTCCTGTTTTTGCAGATGCCAACTGAGAAACATAGAAATAAATGCAATTTTGTTTTGAAAAAAATTAATATAATTTTTTGAAAGGAGACTTACTTTACCGTGATATAGCTAAACATTCACTGGATAGTTTAACCGAGAAGACGAGCGCAAGAAGATCATATAGTTTGCTAACAAACAATCTCAAACTAATGTAAAAGAAAGGTATATGTTTCTCGACCTTGGTGTGGTAAGGGGAAAGTGGGGGGTTGATTGGGCTGGTGGGTATTCATGTTCGTTCGCTGCATATAATTCTGTATACTACGATGGTGTCCAAGGACAGAAGGACGGCCTGGGCAACCGCTGGAAGGAGGATGCAGGAGAAACGAAGATGAAGATCCTTGTATTTATTTCTTCTTAACGGGCTCAGCTGGTCCTGGCCCATTATTGTCTTTCAAATTCCTCAAGCTTTACCTTCCATCTGACCCTCTTCCTCTCGGAGTGCCGTGCAAGTGGACTGGTAGCAGGCTCTCTTGCCCTCTCCGCACTTCCGGACGTGGTGCCTACAATCGCCCACTGGATGGCCGAGCTGCCCGATGTGGTCATATTGATCTCGTCTTGTCGTCCTACTCATGGCCTAGGTGTGGTCAAGGACTTTGAAGGCATTACTGCGGCTCAAGCACCACTCACTCTCTCGTATATTCCACAGTTGAACATGTGTCTCCAAAGAAAAAACAGTCGATACTTGGCGTTGCCTGCGCGTATTATCAATACCCCTTAGTTATTGAATGAATAAGTAAGCAGCGAAATAAAAAAATGTACTTTACTAGTATAAACAGAATATATATATATAAATCATTACATGTTCCCGCAAGTAACATTCATTTGTTTAGCACTTGGCATAGCTTGTGCGTGTTATCAACATCCCTTAGGTATTGAATGAATAAATAAATGAATAAATAAATAAATGTACATTACTAGTATTCATACTCTCTCTATATATATATATATATAACTAACCATAATGTGTTCCTATTAATAAAATTCTTTCGTTCCTTAATTGTCCTTCTACGCAAACGCAGGCAAGTAGAGAGTATTGAGGGAGGGGGGGGCGCAAGGTAAACCGAGGACACTATCCAGTGGTGTCATGGTGGAACAATTTTACGCATACAGTTCTTTACAAATTTGCGAGAAAAAAAAGATTTAAAAAACTTAGTCTCTCTATCATTTCTTCTCCATCTCACACACACCGATGGAAAGGTAGATGTTTCTGTAACGTTTCCCTTTCTTTCTCTCTTTGTTTGAAGACAGAATGAGTCTTGTAAGTGTTTGTTTCTGGTGAAGCGGGGAATGCCTGCCTGATTATACAGGGTGCAGACGCTGGAAATGGTTGTCTCCGGCCGAGAGAACCAATTGTAGTCAGGACTTAATCAATGGGATTTGGGAGACCTACTGTCGACGGTTGAAATCGAAGTTTGTGGCCGCGTGTTTCCTGTAACCGCCGTCCTATTTCCCTAACGGTATTGTGTTCGCGCACTCAACAACAAAACTCAACAAAGTCGATTGATATTGTTGTTGTTTTTGCTTAGTGGTTAAAACGTCTGTGTTATTAACATGTTTTACAGTGAGCCTAAAGTAGTGCAGTCACCAAAACAGTCAGTCCACACCATCTTTCTCCTCTTAATCATGATCATCATTTAATCTTTACGATTACTGTACAATCTTTAACATCGCCGCCACTACAGTATACATCTCCGCCAGTACATTATACATCTCCGCTACCAGCACAGCCATCTTATCATCTAGCTTAACAAATATACTTCAGATTTCTTGTAGTTAATTATATCACCTAGCAATGGTTAATGACACAAGAACTCTTTTTTGTATTTGATGGGGTTTTTTTTACAAATCAAGTCAATTGTAGGACTATAAAAACGATCAATCTGTCTATGTTTTTTTCTTCATTCATTGATTTTTCATCGTTGATGTTCTACCTAGTAAAGGGCTGAAATATTATTTACTGTAAAAAAAAGCTTTCTTGCGAAAAGACATAAACAGCCGACATATCCGTTGATTGTCATTTTGGAAGCGTCCTACGAAGAGACCGAAAGCTTGCAATTAAATTAAGAAGAAGAACAAGAACGAGATAAAGATCAAGAACAAGAACAAAAAAAGAACAACAAAAACAGAAAAATAGAAGAACAAGAACAAGATCAAGAACAAGAACAAAAGAAAAGAAGAAGAACAAAAAAAAGGAGAAAACAAGAAAAACAAAAAGAAGAAAAAGAGGAGGAGGAGGAAGAAGAAGAGGAAGTCTAATTACAAATAACTCACTGAGGTTTAGACGTTATTAAAAAGAAAAAGGTTGACAGCTATGGAATGGCATTCATCAAAGAAACTCTGCACGAGAAAACCGCAGATTTACCCCAAAACTCGCACAAAAAGCATCAGTTCTGACGGCGAAGAAAACATCTTTTATAAAAGAGCCCTCCGCTCCTTGAATACCATTTCACCGCTCCTGATAGAGCTGTCGTTGAAGCGGCCGATCGTTTGAGCAGATCTGAAATCGATGTCAGAAAGTCGATTGCAAAGACAGTTTTCATTCCGAGTCCATGAACGAGTCATTTCCCATGAGCCCAGACTCAATACTTTATACGAAGATGAAAACTTCAAAAATTTTATACAAAAAACGGAAATTTTCATTTAAGGAAATTTTGCAAAGAAAAAGTGGAAATAGGCTAAATGATATTTTTATTATTTTGATAAAAAGGATCACTGTTGAACAACGATTTAATTTCACGATGCCTGAACTGTCCCTCATGTATTAAGTTTAGGATGAGTTTGAATGAGCACACTTTTATATTGGGTAGACATATTTACACTGATAGAATACAGAGAGGGACACTTTTTATATTTACATAACTTATTTATATATGTTAAATGTGTGTGTATGTGTGTGTATGTGTGTGTGTGTGTGTGTGTGTGTGTTTGAGAGAGAGAGAGAGCAAGTACGTGAAAGAGATAGAGCAAACTGCTTGAGACTGGAAGAAATATAAACTACATGCTCATGGTGGACTCTTTTACCTACACATGCGATACATTTGTCACCTAACATCTGTTATCTTTTTTCGACCTTTCTCTTTTAAGAATCACAAACTTTATACTGTATAAGAAGTGATTTGACTCGCTCACCATCACCCTGCCTATCATTAGAAGCTACTTCTCTTGCTGCTCAATTTACTGATAGGTTGAGGCTTTGCGAGAATCAGTCCTCATCCTCTGATTCATAGTTCAGTATACACTGACCTGTACTGACCATCACTGCCTGAGTAGGCAGAAATGAACAAGCAGGTATGAACTGCCTTGATAATGTTCACCTGTGGCCAGCCTTATCGGCCAGGTGCATAGCACGTGCCTAGTCGCTGGCTGTGGTCAGCTAAAGCCTCTACACTCATGCATTTGGCCCCCGGATGTCATTACGATAAAAGCACTTGGAAAAAGCCTTTGAGAGCTGTTCGTGGGGTAACAAGAATAATCATGTCTGAGATGCGGCATGTGGCATGGTAAGGGTTAGTCTCTTAAGCTGTGCATGTTATTTTGCAATGATACACGGAATGAGTTCATTCCACTTATCTACTGTAAACACAATTTTTCAAGATGTTCTATTTTTTGTCTTCTTTTAGTTTTTTCTCTTTTTCTCCCACCCATACACTTATACATGCACCCACCAACTCTTTCCACACACACACACACACACACACACACACACACACACACACACACACACACACACGTGCACACACACACGTGCACACACAAGCATTTACACTGGAAGATATTCTGTTTGGTTTGAATATGCTCGCTATGCTTACTTTCATAAAAAGCTGGTTAAAGGACAAGACCTAAGATAATCAATCAGTCAATCAACTCACCCAGAAAGGAAACTGAATCGTCCTTGAATCTTGGGATAACAGTGAAATAACCTTCTCGATGAGAAATCCTGAGACAACGCTGAAAAGTAGCTCACCGATGAAAAGTCCTGGGATGACAATGAAGAAAACTTGATGATTAACCCGGTGGCAAAACCGGAAGGAACTCAATTATGATCCCTTGGGACGACACTGGAAACTGCTCGGCATCAATCCTCAATACAAAAGTGTAAATTAACTCGAAGAGAAAGCTTGAGAGGACGCTACAAACGGCTGCTAGCTGATGAAACTTGAGACAATACCAACATGTCAATAAAGCTAATGACAACACTGTATCGAGCAGGCTTCTGTCCGCAATCACCTTCTAGATGTTTCACGATCTTTAGTCACCAGTAAGACAGTAACCGCTCTATCAGCCTGGAGGTCTCCCATCATCGACGGCCGGAAACACCAGGACTACACCACTTTCATCACTAACCCCCACCACCACCACCACCACGCATGCGCAAATCCTTCGGGAATCACGAACTTCACCGAAATAGCGCGTCGCTCGAAGCTGCGTTCGGGACAAAAGCTGCTGTCAACTTTGTCAGAACAAATCCATCCTTGATGCATTTAGCATCAAACACGCAGTCGCCATGCTTTATTTTCAGATTTTTTTTTTCTTCTTGTCTCGCCCTTTTCCGTGCTTCTAGCTCTAAGCTGACTTGTTTTCGGCGGCAAGCCAGCTTCACAACTATCGCCCCCTGACGACAAGAGCACCATTCGCACGCAAGTGGCGAGCATGCAAAAAAAAAAAAAAAAAAAAAAGTGGGGAGTGGGGGCGATAAGCGACAGTGTTGCTGCTGTTGGTGATGCTGCAGCTCGATGGACCGGCTGGAAGTTGTCCGGATTTTTAAGACGCTGCTCTCGCTCCTTCAACCAGTCCCCCCCCTTTCCCCAATCTTCTTACCTCCCTCCCCTTCCCTTTCTCGTTCAGTTCTTCCTCCGTCTCCACCCGTACCACAGTCACACGAGTACGTCCGCCACTCGTATGCTCATCAGCTCGGGACTGACTGTGTCTACAACTTGTCGTGTACCCCGCCCAGCCTCTCTTTTATTTTCCTTGTAGCATTGCTTCTCCCCTCCGCCTCCTTATTTTTCTCAATACTTTGCTTCCACCAGCTAGCTGTGGGATCAGTTTCAAGCGAGAGAGATCAATGTCTATATGCACTGTCTCGACTGCTCCACGCACCACGCAGTTCAGGCTCAACAGCCTGGGAGATGCACTCGCCCTCTTTTACACCGTCAGCGTCTGCGTTTCGAAATGTCGCACCTGTAATGGTCTGAGATGTCAGAAAGCAGACGATGATCGGTTGCAGCAGTCGTGTCGCCAGCACGAGGTTTCAGTCTAGTGGCCTCAGTGGCAGGCCACACTATACTCGCTTGTTCTTTCCAAGATGCTTCGTGGCGCGTGGTTGAGTTTCGTTTCCAGCCAACTTTTTTTTGTGTTCGCAACAGCAGGAGTTTGTTGTTCTGTGTCTGCTATAGATATTGTGCTTTCAAGGGCCAAAGAGTTTCTTTAGTTTTCTTTTGTCAGCTAAACCGACTCGTTTATGACCTGTCGATAGAAGCCATTTTTTTATACAGTAATGTTAAAATCTAATTAGAGTGCTGGAAATGTGATTTCTCGCCTACCCGTCGAATGATTTTGGTCTGGATAAAATGGAATCAATAAATAAATAAACTGAGAACCCGAAAACAGAGAGTAAGGTAGAAAACACACATATATATATATATACAAAGAGGACACACATACGAAGAAGACAAACACTCACGCGTGCGCAAGCATGCACAAGTCACAAATACACAAACTGTGAGAGAAAGGAAACATTTTTACTAGCTAATCAGCAAATCAGAATGAAGTTTTGCATCTAGCCATTTCACTTGAAATGTATGGTAAGCCTAAATACTACTAAAATAAAAGGGATAATATAACAACAAAAGTACAAAATATATCCAAAGGTGGTAATAATATATGAATATTTATATCAAGCTTGTGTAGGGTAATTCTGAATTAGCTGGAAATACAGACTGTAGAAATCCCTTGTAGTTCAAATAATATTGTGATATAAGACGAGGGCCCTGCCTGCCAATCAAGAGAGGGAACTACAGGCATATAGTGTCTGAGGAAGCTGTTCCCAATCTCTTACATGGAACCCATCACCAGTAACTACACCGAACACGACACTCTAAGCCTGTCCTTTGCGGTACGGCGGATGAGAAAAGGTCGACCCCAAGGGGGACAGGGGAAGAACTGGTTTGCAAACAAAGAAATGTAATGATCGATCCACGCAGGACCTGCTCACCACTAATTAAGAAAGTTCTAATTAACGAGTCTTGTCGGGCGCTTTTCACCAACGATCAGTACAGCGGACCAGCGCAACTTAAGTTTGTCCATTATAATCCGGGTACTTACTGTATAGTACCCGCTGGGCACCTCTGAGGCGTGATGTTATTCCTCACCCCTCCCCCAAACCCCTATCTTATCACTCGTTCTCTACCTGCCTGACTTGATGTACCCAAATTTCTTCTGTTCCGTTCAAGACTGCATAGCTCCGTGTTGCCCACGCAGCTTTCTGAACATTTTAAATCTTTTTTCCTTCTGCTTTTCTCACTTTTAAGCCCTTCATTTCACCCAACCCCTTTCCTAACCAACCTTCTGTTGGGAAGACGGTGAGACAAAGGGGGGAATGGAGGATGGGGTGAGGGGGAAGGGTTGGAGAGAGCTAGCGGCGCGGAGCCTGTCCCCTGACGGCTCTAGACAATACGGAAATGAGAGTTGACAGAAGTCCTCGCGCATTCTTTCTCGCGCCCCTAATGAAATTCGCTCCCACGGCGAGCACAGATCGATTGCGAGAGAAATGTGGTCTCGGCTATCCAGCCCTGCCCTTTCTCCCAACCCACGACCCTCCCACTTGCTAGCGCTCACTTAGTATTTGGGCCCAGGCGTGACGAAGAGGCTCGTGAGACTTGACGGTTGGACGATTTTGTAACCGGGCTTCGTTTTTAAGTGAATGTCAAATATCCACGAAAGACTCTCTTTTCTCTCTCAATCACTTTCTGTTTTTTTTCACCTTTAACTCTTCTTCTCTAAAACAATAATCATTTAATTATTTTTGTCTATGTCATGGTTTGACAAGATAAACTTACAAATTCACAACTTGCAAGGAAACACCTGACCACGTAAGATGCGCATGTCCATGACCCCTCCATGGGATCACATCCCTATTATGGTTCCGAACGAATGATAATGATCATGACTATTAACACTCCTGATAAATGGTTAGCACCTGTGACCAATACAGTGAAGGTTGGCTGTTCTCGGTTCAGCTCTCGTCTCGGGCATACTGTTTTGTGCATGTTGCATCAGTATCCGGATATTGTAGTCCAGATTATAGTTCCTTTGTAAGGGTCAGTAACACGCTAATGATGTTCAGGGTAAAGTTCGTTTGTAAACCGTGATGGCGGCTGTCGTCTCATGTACAAAGGAAGGTGATTTTTTTTTACCCTTCCCGTGGTACTGTCTGTCATGGTAGTCATGTAACCCCTACCTCTCACTTCGAGATTGTGACTAAGACTCTGGTTAGCCAAGCCTCGATACAAGCCTTTCTTGACCTTTTGATCTTGAAATAATTTCCATGTCTCGGAAAGCACTTGATTACAAATTATTGCATCCAAACCTCATTTTCCTTAGGCGCAATCAGCATGGTGTAAGTTTTTTTAACCTGTAAAATTCTTCTGGTGCTATTGTTTTCTTTTTTTGGGGGGCAGGGGGTCTTTGGCATAACGGACAGTGAACAGAACTGGACATCTAGGACAAGCAGTCAATTCGAAATTCGCTTTCGTTGTAAAGAAATACATTCACTGTGTTAGCTGTTGCGCTCGTGCAGGGAAATGTCCTCAAGAATTCCCAGTTTTTAGCATTTATTTTTTTAATCAACCCTTAAGTGGACTTGACGGACCAGAAGGAAGCTTTCCAGAGGTAACGGTGTCCTCAGTCTGGAGGGTGGAACTGCACCCGTGCAATGGCTCTGTTGTGTGACTCATTTTATTTGTCGTATGTCTCAGCGACGTTTGTCGCGGAGTTATGGGTTATCCCACCCGAATCGTCTTGAAGGAGGCTGTTTTAAATTTACGATTCAAGCTGTACATACTCATTCTCTCTCTTAAACTTGTGAACAAATTTTGAATGAATAATTTATTTTTTGTAATTCTCTTTGTTTCTTGTGTATGTATTATGATGTTCCAAAATATCAATCGCGAATCTTTAAAGGGGTCACTTTCTGTCATTGCTTTTTGTTATTATTTCTTGTTGATATTTAACTATTACACTGACAATAAGCCCTCAGTTTATTGCAAGTGCTTGTGTCACTTATGCAATAGTATTTATCTTTTACTCTTAACCTCTGGACGTTTTTCCTACCACTACATCAAAGCTTGCACCACGAATAACATTATTACATTTCTTGTTGAGAATTTTGGCATTGCTTATCACAGCATGACACTTTGAGCCAGTAAAATGACTAGGGATAACTGAAGGGCATTTTATATTTGAATAGAATCAATATGTAATTTAGTACATTTCATAACTGAGATAAAAAGTGGAATTTCTGGGATTTTTAATAGTCGTAAAAATTGAAATAACAAAAACAAAACAAAAAAAATCCACGCAAGGTTTGAAAAGGTTCCTAAGCCTAGTGTTAGGGTGCTGGACTGGGTAGGGGGGTGGCTAGGACAAGATCACGGCAAAGCAGCCAGCCGTGTCAAGAAATATCACATGCAGAGAAAGATTTGCCTGCCTGAGACGAGATCTGAACCAAGGACAGCCAATCCTCACTGTATTGGTGACAAGGGCTAATACAGACGATACAAACAACAGAAGGACAAGGACTGCTTTCCACATGGTGTGCCCTAGACTTAGACACAGTGAGCCACTTAACCACGGTCTCCACCAATCCAGCTACTAAACCGAGAAACTGATCATCTGTGTCTTCGCTTGCCTGAAGAACCAAAGCAACAGTCACTTCCACTGAAGTAACAGAAGATGAAATCTGCCAGATGGCTATCGCACACTCGTTGTTGCTGCTCGCATGCTGACATTCATTCACTCAAACACCCAAGTCAGTGACAAGGTTTAAAGGTTATGGTGATTGTACGGGATATACGAAAACCTCTCAAATTTGTTATCGATGAAGGCTGCTTACGCCTGAGCAAGCTAGCGAGAAAGAGAGAGAGAGAAGACGTATTTCGATGCTTGACACTGAACAAACCAGTGGAGCACAGAACACAGAACGGTTAAAGTGATCTGAAGGAGATGGTGGGTTTGCTGCGGAACCTCCATCAGAAAATTGACACAAGCCTCATCTTTTCATTAAGATGGCGCTCCTTCTTTTGACGACCCGTGGCCTGGGTCACGGCTCGCGACTTCCTTCTAACGAGCTCTTACGCTTTGTGTGTTTGTGTGGTCTTCCCGAGAGCGGAAGTAGATCATGGCCGTCGAAGTCCGGAAGGAAATGTCAAGGGTCAGGTGTCGTGCGAGAGCCAATCAGTCTCTGTTTGGCAACATCGAGACTCTAGGGTCACATGTCTTGCCTCTTGCCTCTCAACCAGACGAACAAGCGAGGGCAGAGAGCTGTTGGATCAGCGAGTAGTGCGTGCTGATGCTTAATGAGCGGTGTAAGACGACGGGAGAAGAGGGGAGAGAGGGAGAAAGGGGTTCAACTATTGCTAACTAAAATTATCCAATGGAAACCACCGATAGCTGCTGTTAACTGAAGTTATCCAATGAACAGCACTGATAGCTGTGGATGGTGAAGGGTGGGGGGGGGTTAGCGTGGAACAGGAGTGAGGTGAGTAACATGGCTTCAGCCTTGGAAGATCGATTTAGCGTCTTTAGTTGGCGAGACTTTTTTTCAAAGAAAGAGAAGAAACACGCTTGTCAAGCGGCGTACAAGATGATTAAATTCCGACGGCAGGCTGGGACCCAGTGCATAGACGCATGAGTTGGAACCGAACCCTAAGTAGTCAGCGAAAATTCTATTAGCCGCTAAGCTGGCTGCTTGGAGTTAAGATTTACCTACAACACCATGCAGCCGGCCTCTGGGAGCTTCATGCGCCTCCAGTTTCGTCCCTGGAGGGAAAGGTTAGAAAGGACGGAACGAAGACTTTGTCTGTCTGTAAATAAAGCTCTAGTATTATATGAGTGAGTGAGTGAGTGAGTGAGTGAGTGAGTGAGTGAGTGAGTGAGTGAGTGAGTGAGTGAGTGAGTGAGTGAGTGAGTGAGTGAGTGAGTGAGTGAGTGAGTGAGTGAGTGAGTGAGTGAGTGAAAAGACAGAACCTACACGGAGCATGTACAGATTCCTGTACAAAATAATGGCCTGTGCTAACGCAAAAGGCAGCTCAAATGACAAGGATCACATCCGTCTTTTGTTTCATTAGTGCGATAAGAAAAATTGATTGTGGCGTGGATGCACAAAAACACTTCTGTGCTCAGCAAAAGCAAGTTTTCCATAGCAGAGACACGTAAAGTTTAGACATTTTAACGGCCACATCATCGTTGCATTATTTCATGTCATTCACCAGACAGTGTAAATGTCAAACATTCAGACTTTGCAAACCAATGCTGGATAGCTAACAGCAATACGAAAGAGCAAACTGACATATCAGTTGTGACTGTTACATAAGACCAGCTGCCATTCGAAACCTAATTATTGTAAAAAGAAAATAATTTTCTGTTAAAATTCTACTCCATTTTTCATTTGAATTTGTCTGCTTTATTCAGATCCACCTGTACACATTTACCCTCTCCAGCTACCGCAGCAATGAAAATAAGTCATGGTTTGCACGTGCATGCTTTACTTCCTTTTGTTTTCAAATCTATTTCATGATACATTTATTCACGGTTGCATGTACGAAACCAGTTTTATCAAGAAATGAATAAAAATATAAACGTTTAGTTGTGTGAAACAGTAAATAATATGCGCCCAAAATTCCAAATTTTGTGAGCTAGTAAAATATTACCAAAATGCTAGAAGAATTAAAGTTATTATATCTTGATGATCTTGCGAAGAATCTTATTGCAAAGCTGGCAGACTAGCTTCACAATTTTCAAAAAGAAAATTAGAGGCAACGGTAAAATAAAGTTAGAAAGTTTAAAGACCTCTACAGGAAAAAAACTGTTGAAAATGTGCAGACATGCTATGCTTCAAGAAAACATCTAAATGACCGTGGTAGTCAAATTAACGTTTGCAGTTATTCCCGTTGGAAAAACTTATGAGATTTAAGGCTGTAAGGCCAATGGCTTAGAGAAGTTGCATTGCGTTTTGTGTAATGTAGTTCTTGGTGCGGAGTCAATGAAACCTTCCAAACGTTTAGGACGCGAAGCACTCAGAATACATTCAGAAGGTTGTAGAGTTTATTTGACTAGTCAAGACCCGATACCACAGGAATTTGTCACCGGCAGACCACAGCAGTGGGGCAAGACTCATGTAAAGTGACATTAGAAATTGCCAAACAAAAGAAACTTTACATTGTTGGATGAACGCTTATAAAGCCTTACACGTGGAAGATGGTAAAGTTCCTTCTTGGGGATGGCAGTGAGATCAAGATGCGACAAATATCTCAATCAAATAACACTATGAAGAGATGCATTAGGAATGTCTGAAGACATGAAAGATAAAATTTTGAAAAAAATGAAACGATCTCGAATTGTTTTTATTTCAAGTTGATGAATCGATGGATGTCAGTTCATGCTCTCACTTATTTGTCTTCGTGAAATACATTCATGCAAATTACATTAAAGAAGAGGTTATGTTTTGTAGTGCGCTACAAACTGAAACAAAAGGTGAAGATATTTTAGAAAAGACAATTTCCTTTTTTGTAGCTGAAGGCATACAGTGGGGAAAAAACGTCTGTAACGTCTGTGCGAATGGAGAACCAGTTAACCAGGGACAGAGTCTGATTTTCTGACGACAGTGACAGAACTTGTTCCCCAAAGGGTATTCACTGCATGATTCCCCGATACACTCTAGCCAGTAAGACTCTCCCCTCTCCTCTACAAATAGTACTTGAGTCTGTTTAAAAAATTGTCAATTACTTCTAATCTGGAGCCCTAATCAGTCATCTTTTAAAGAACTCTGTAAAGACATGGATTCTAATCATGAAGTTCTTTACTAAAACATCTGTACGCTGTTTGTTGAAAGGAAGATTAATGTTGTCAATCGAGTCCTTCAGCTGAGAGACGAAATCCAGCTGTTCCTGAAAATTCAAGTGAAGTATGACCTGGCTGATGAACCCTGGAAGAAAAGTTTTTTTTAACAGACATTTTAGGCAAACTAAATAAACTGAAAGTCAATCTGGGAAACATTACCATGTTCCAGAAACTGTGAAATGTGGTTGTGGAATCTAAGGTTGAACTTGATAAGATCTGAAAAGAGATTACTGGATACCTTGAATTTGAGTGGTATTTCCCTGAGCTTACAGATGAAAAATCTTGGTACGAAAACCCTTCCTTCCTTTATTGAATGTTGCCATCATTCCTGATGAAGTGCAAGATGAATTTTTGGATCTACGAAGCGATTCCTCTGCACGTGTTTTGTTTCAGGATAAAAATTACTGAAATTCTGGTGTGCTATATATAAGTCATATTCAAATGTCACGATGATTGCATTTTAAGTTTTAATTTCATTTGCCTCTACATACCCTAAGAGTGGATTTTCTAAGCTTCTGTATATCTAAATAAAGGCTGAAAAGAGATTAAATGAATGCTGAGGATGATATGAGGTTGGCTTTTGCAAGCGCTCAAGTACGAATTCCCAAGCCAGCCATCGCATTAATCATGATTAATAATTATCATTGATCGTAAATCATCAGTGATTAGCATTTAAAGACAACTACTCGCTAAGTCTAATTCTTATCTAACACTTGTAAAAAATTACTCTAGAATATAAAGTTTCTAAATTTCGCTATTCTGAGACTAAATCCATCTCACTATGTGACTATCACTAGGACTGTCTTTGTCATATTTAGGACATGTATAAGTCATATAAAATTGCCTCGCATGTGCCTGTCACGGATATTGCAGGTTACATGGCTGTTGTTACAGTGGGCTGTGACACAAAAAAGGTTGGGAACCAATGGCTTAGGTTAGCATAGAGACTTCAATGAACGCAATCAGTGGCGAACAATGTCTCAACACTGTTACTAAGAATGTTCATTTAACTGAAAAAAAAGAAAGACAGGCACACTGTGGTTTTTGAACAAATGATGCAAACTATGTATCAAAATCACATAAATTAAAATTCTAAACCCTGTCAAAATTCTGTAGCACATCCAGTAGCAATTAAAATATTACTATGCATCTCTAAATCATCACATAAAAGTTATAATTTACCATCCATCAAATATGTAATCTAAAAAATCAATTTACAATCCAGAAATACATTCTGGTAGCTTACACTCTGTTTATTAAATTACAATGTGGGTGATGCCATCTATCAAAAAATTACTAGAGTTTATCTTAAATGAACGTACATTTGAAATGCAATATAATATTATAAATGAATATAAATTATATGTAAATGGAAAATTTAGTGTTAAATTCGTCCACTTCTAGAATTAATAATAATACAGCTTTGATGATGACAATAATAATGCAGCATAGACCGCAAGAAACGTCAGTTCTTTACATTAAATATGAATTTTTAAAGTTAAAACATTTTAACTAACTCTGGATAAGATTTCCTTACCCGTCTACAGAATGAAGTCGGTCTGGACCATGTTCTTTTAAACTTCTTCAGTCGAAGCTGAGGACTGCGCGTCTTCGTTTTCACATTGATCTCCTTGTATGAAAGGTTCAAACATGCTGGGCTCAATTCCAATATCAGCTGCGATGTCTTTAGCTTCCGAGCACTACAGCACTGTTCAAGCACTACTTTATAAACGAAGCTTTTTCATTGGATTCAAAACCATTAACTTGATCAAGCACATGTTGGCCAGACAGGGACAGAACTGCTGCTAGCATACACCAGACGCGTCACTAGAGCTCTCCTATGCAGCAGGTAATTTTCGTCTACTTTCTGAGCAGCAAATGAGAATCTCAACAGGTGAATGCTTTTATCTTTCAAATAAGGCGGAATCATGCATCCATACTATGGGGATTATTGTTTTAGCCCAATCATAAACAAAACATTACACTAGGGCTAGCGGTTTGTAACCGAATGTAGAACGTGGACATCTCGGGTGTCTCCCCATATCCAGAGTTTGTACCAGTGTCTTTCTGATATTCTGCTACCTCCGAGGTACCTCCAACCCATTTCTTAGCTTTAGAGTAAGTACGCCTGCCGCAGCCTCTGACCAAGGGTCAACTACAGTTTAAGTTCCATGGAAACTTTGAGATATTTACAGACGGACTTCCACAGGCTGCTGTAAAGTGAATGAGAGTTACAAAACTTGGACTGATGTAGGTCTAGGTCTTGGTAAGGCCTTGGCAGTGGGGTAAGTTAGGGAAAGGAAGGTGCAGCTATCAAACTTGGTGATCAGTAGACACGACTTCTGTTCCGATCAGCAGCTGGAAATTGAAACAGGATGAACTAAATAAATCAGGGAGGAAACGGCATTACCAGACAAGCAGGGGTTAACAACGCGGAGCAAGGAAAGAGCCGTCAATGCAAAACCCGAAGACATGGCGACGGGGTGGAGGGACGTGGGTGAGGGGGAAGCAGGAGGAGGGCAGTGAAAGGGGAGGTTAGCCTCCATTTCCGATCGAGCATTCTGCGAAAATTGAAACCTAAAGAATTGATGACTAAAAATGGGCAAAGCAAAGAGAGAGAGAGAGAGGTGGGGGTGATCGGCTGAAGGGTACAGAGAAGTAGGAAAGGCCAGAAAGAAAAATGGTGTTGGAAAGTTATCGGCCGTTGCTGTTGAGGAAAACGCAAGCTTGAGTGCCAAGGAAAACTTGCTCCGCCATAAAATGATACTTAACGCGAGCCTAGCCTACAGGGCGGGAAGAAGGCTGCATCGTGGCCCTCGTCAACAGGCTGCTTAGTGTAGTGATGATGATGATGATGATGATGATGATGATGATGATGATGATGATGATGATGATGATGATGATGATGATGATGATGATGATGATGATGATGATGCAAGGCACTATTTTCACCTAGGATCAAAGAGGGTAATAATCATGGATCACCTCACCCAAACAAACACTCACAAATGTAGCACACCAACACACACACACACACTCTCTCTCTCTCACTGATCGAAGGTTCCTAAGAGATCAACTTTTTTTGGACGGCTATTACTGATGATGTCCCTATTAAGTAAATATTATTTTGTAAATCCAGTCAGCTCTCTCCTTTTGACGCGGACAAAACAGTTTCATGAAAAGTATTACAACTTGTACCAAGCTGCTGAGAAGTTGTCAAAACATTATGTGGTGGAAACCGTACCTGACAGGAAAACTAGAAGCTAATTTGGAATAAAAAGAATACTACAATTAATTAAAATACAAAACATGTTAAGAAGAAAGGCGATGGAAAGAAAAAAAAGAGATCAAAATTTGAGAAGATGACATGTAGAGAGATATATATGTCTCTAAAGAGGATGGATGAACCGGATCTTCTGTTGTAATCTCTGATCCTCTACGTCTAGAAGGCTATGTCGAAGTGGGTAGGGTGTATGAAAGTCAGACATGCTTTGTTTGCAAGCCAAATGATGCCTGCATCGCTAACGGCTTTCACTGACAGGCAAGTGCGGGTCACGTGATCTGGGTGTGTTCTCGAGAGACTTTGATCTACGCACGAGAGGAACTAAGATTGAAAATCGTAGACACGCTCTTAACATTTTTTTAATGCAATTGCATTTTTAATATTATTTTTGCATCTGTATACGTGTCTTTTCATGTCTTTAACTGTATGTCTCGTTTTCGAACAAAATGTAAATACAAATGAAAACTCCAGGTAGTTTTAATATATGCTTTGCACGGAATTTTGGATGGACGAAAGTAATTGTCACCAAAAAAACTGCTCAACCACAATTGGTAATCACTTGTGTAACTGTAAGAAAGCTTCGAATGAGCCCACACAAATCAACCGCCTAAAATTTAAAATAGGTTACTTCCACGTTAGGTTACTACCCTCTGGTACAAAAAGGAACAATTTCCAGTTCAATTTCTAGTGATCTTAGTCTCTTGTTATTATTTTATGTTATTTCAAAGACATTCTCAGTAGGAATGTAAAGCAAAGGGGTAACAAACTGAATGAATCTTGGTGAAGTCGATAGGAACTCTCCTCAAGATAAAACACAAAACTTATTTAGAATGTTTACCAGGTTACCTGTAGTACAAATTTCGCCGCATTAGAAAAAAAATGTAAAAAAAGGATCTAGCTGTTTTCAGTGAACGAGTGAACGGATCAAGTAGAGGTGCATATGCACTGTGGTTTTGCGTGTGCGTGTGCGAATATGTAAGAGCGCATGTGTATGTGTTTCAGATCTTGCAGGATTGTCCTTCCGACAGCGGACACGGGAACCTTAAAGAATCATGGATACGTAGGGTACGTAACTTTTATTTTACTATATTTAGATCCTAATGAAATAATTTCACAGATTTTAGCACGCGTATTTAAAAAGTATTCTTCTTCCTGTTCCTCCTGCTCTTTTTCCTCCTCCTCTTCTTCTCATTCTGCTTTTGTTTCTTCTACAGACACAGCTACTACTTCGTCTTCAGACTATCCTGCATGATGTCATTAAGATCGCATCATCATCTATGTAGCTCCTAGAACAGGAGGAGTGATGAAGCATCGACCACCCTCTGGCCTGCAATTGTTTGACGATCCGCCCTGTGGAGGCGGCAGGGCGACAGAGGGTTAATAAGTTGATGGCCGTTCTGACGTTCCTCTGAGACATCAGGCGAATCACTTGCACCAGCCTCAAGCGCGCGATCGATGGACCTAAAACAAAGCAAATCGATCCGTGGAATTTATGCGACAGTCTAGAAGTTGGAATCATGTGCAGACTGGATACTGAAACTCTGTAGAGCTTGCCTAATGGGAACCCTAGAAGTCTGGACAATAAAACTGTTGGAGTCTGGATACTGCATGATATTAAGTCCAGATATTAAAATGTCATACGGTCTGGCCGGCACAATCAGGGTACGTTTGTTGTGCAAGAGGACTCACTCACTCACTCACTCACTCACTCACTCACTCACTCACTCACTCACTCACTCACTCACTCACTCACTCACTCACATGGTTTCAGATAGACAGCGTCTTGGTTTCGTCCTTTTACCCATTGTTGTCGGCCTCTTTCCATCCTCAGCAACAGGTGAGGCGTCCACGCTGCAGGATGTCATGTAAGCGCTCACTGTAATTAATTCTTAAGTTGACGGCCTGAGAGATGACTTCTGTGATGTCAAGGAGGCTTTTTTCAGATTTTATTGAGGAGGTGAGAGTATTAAAGGAACCATGTAAAATTTCTCTAAAGAAAAAAACACTACTTAAAATCTAGAAAAATGGACAGACGGGACGATTATGGCAATAACTTGGAATTGCATGTGCATCGTACAGTTTTACCAGTGACAGTCTCTCTAGTACCGACTTTAAAATGCTGCATTACTGATATTGTGCATATACCTTGTTTGTGCTGCTAAGCTCCTTGATTAAACTGAGCAAACGTTCGCTTATATGATTACCTCCCTTTCCAGAAGGATTACCTCCGCCTTCTTTACACATCTTCCATCACGTCGCATTCTTCTCATAAAGTGATAGATAAGATTTTTAAGACTTAAGAGATGGTCCAGAATAAGTTATTTATGTAGACATTCATTACTGAACTACACGAAACCCATTGTTATTTACAGGACACATACTCGGATACCCGTTTAGCTCAGTTCTTCATAAGTAACTGCAATGACTTTAACATGATCATCAACCTCGAAAATTATTATTCACATAATCATCGTCCATCATTGACATCGTCGTCGTTTGACTATGAAACTATGTTCAGATCTCTTGGCAGGGACGAATTCTCGCGCTTCACAACGAGAACACTCGCGATTTGCGACTAACGCGGGCTCGTCAAGGGAGCGAAATCAGTGCTGCTCAGCATTTGGCGCTGAATTGCTCGTGGTCCCCAGCGGACTGCAGAGATAACTGTACAGACCAGACAAAAAGGAACCAAGTCCCGAAATGCATGCATTCATCGCGCAGGAAGAAAAGCTCGTGAAAATAAATCCTAGTTTGTCTAAAGGTGCGACATCAGACCTAACGGTTTATAGCGAGCGAGTATAAGTTTTACGCTGAACTGGCAGGGAAAAGGCACCGCAAAGGTTCTGAACTGTCTGGAAGACATTTTTAGACGGCATTTAGGCAGCAGAAATGTTCTCAGCAACATTTTCTTAACGATCTTTCCATAAAATAACAAAACTTAAAATAAAACTTTATGAAACACCGAGAAGGAAGACATTGAATTCCTTCAATTGTTTATAGTAATGCAAGAAAGTTTATTTCACTATTCCGTTTTTTCATTTGCAAACCTGTAAAAGTTCTAAGGCATGCACAATCTTTTTCTCGCATTTTCTCTCTTCCACCTTTACCTACTGTCTTTCAAATTTGAAAGGCAAAAAGTTCCACAGCCTAGTGATCCTAGAACAGAGTTGTCTTCCATGTCTAGAAATGTAATGTGAAAGGCGGAGGCTAACTTTATCCTTCAACCGATTTTAATTTATATTTTTAAAGTCAGGAACACATTTCTGCTGGCCTCCTTTCAGCGATCTTCTGCTCCCCGGTCTCGCGCATTAACCAGCGCCCGCCGTTAAGGTTATCATAATTCTTAGACTTCAAAGAAGAAGTTTGATGAATTGCACTGGACCAAGATTATGACTAAAGCCAGACCGATGTGAGGGAAAACTTTCCTAATCGCGTATCTCAGTAATCAGTTTACATAATGTCAGTAATCATTTCTGATAATGATAGTCCTTCCTTTGTGGCACCAGCTTGTAGGTGGTGGGAGAGGAGAGGAGAGGGACAAAGGCTGACGGACCGGAATCAGATGGTCTGAGCGACATCGCCAACGCGTTAAAGCTCCACCGTAAGCCTTTGCTGACAAACGGGAGGGAAAAAAATCCTCCGCCAAGCAAGGACTTAGCCTTGTAGTCAGTACAAAAGTGTGGTGCACTTGCCTTGCTTGTAACACCGATATTGTCATCCGAATCAATTTCGAAGATCGATAGCCTGAAAGAAAAGTAGCTGTTAATGTAAAATGTTATTAGGACATAATATCTTAATCCTTGATTATTTTATTTTTTCGTAAAATAGCAACAAACGCAATATGTACCAATATGTGAATATAAATAATCACAGATCAGAATTTCATATTACACTTAAATAAAGATTGAGGACAACAGCAACTGCCGGTAATCTTGAATAGTCACATTCATCTCAGGGGTATCTGCACTGAACAGACCAGTCCCTTAGGTTTAAGTTGCCGAAGAAGGTGTGTAGAGATATGTCAAAATCTCCAGTGAGTGCAACCTTTTAAGTGTAAAGGTTTACTTTTCCTTTTACGTATTACAGCTCTTTTATGTAATGAAACCTTGGAAAAGTAGACAGGAAGAGGCACACGGAACAAGAACAAAAGTGAAGCAAACAGGATTGATGGAATGAAGCAACAGGAAGATAAAAAGCCTGTGCGGGAACAGGGGAATTGTAGGAGGAGGAGGAGAAAAAAGAACGAGGAATAGGAGGGTCTGGGGAAAGTTAAATTGGAGCAAGCATGTGAGGAGGACAAAGCTATAACAGAGAAAAATCGTCATGTACACCAATAACAGTTAAGTATGCTAAATTGTAACTCATACAAATTCAAATACAAAGCTAGGGTAAAAAAATAACAGAGAATGCTAACAGCTTACAAAAATTAAATATGCGACCAATAGACAGAAAAAAATAATAATGATGATGACTATAATAATGTTGTTGTTGCTGCTGCTGCTGCTGCTGCTGCTGCTGCTGCTGCTGATGATGATGATGATGATGATGATGATGATGATGATGATGATGATGATGATGATGATGTCAAACAATTTAGAAGAACAAATTCAATTCCATTACATGTGGTTTCAATCATAGGAAAGAGATGGAGAAAAATAAAGGAAAAATAAAAGGAACCAAATGGAAGGATTGTAAAACATGAAGTTGTAAATAAAATGGCGCCTTTAGAGCAAGGTATCTTCCAGACAACATTATCAAGGGGTTCATATAAGGCTGATAATCATCCTGTGATTCGTTGATTTAGCCTTTTGACTAAGCTTATTGCTGGCGCCAACGGACAGGCTCCGATCTGCTCGTCTCTGTGGGTTTGTCTGGGTCTTTAACGTCGAAAATAAAGACATCTCCCTGAAGCAAGGTCTTAAAAAAGACTGAAAATATGTCTGGAATCAAAGAGCAGGGAGATAGGGCGTCAGATAAAGATGCTTGCTTTTGAGGAGTCTTGAGAATCAAAGTGGGAGGGAGGTGGCGGATGGATGCTGCTCGTAACCGAGGGCGGAGAAAAGGATGGAGGAATAAAGTGAGCAGCCACCGTGGCTCGTGGGTCACGTGGCTTGAGCGGCTGAACTCTGAATGACCTCCCCCCCCCATTCCCTACGAATTCTAGCTCTTTAGCCAGACGAGGAGTCTGCGCGAAAGGTTCAAACATGTCCTGATTGTCTACCTCATAGGCAGCCGCATTTCTGTGTGCAGACGAAGCCTGCGACTAGTGACAGCAGACGATTGCAGGTGAAAGAAAGGATATTGCACAAATTGATTTCAGTGCAACATGTTAGCCTGCAGCTCCCCTCCACAGACTGACAAAAATAAAAGAAAAAAACGTTTTCGTCTTGCCTTGTAAAGATTTTTTTCACAAAATGTCACAAAATGAACGTTTTTCGCTAGGAATAACAAGTTGTCTATAAATAGCATACAGTACTTCCTGGCTCTCTAATCGTGACCTTTCGTTCATCTATATGATTACAGAGGCAATTAATAAAATAATCCTAGCACACAGAAAAATAGAATATGAGCAGCTGTTCAAAATGCTGGTGCACTTAATGAGGTAGGTCTAGATTCAATGAATAGGTTTATGCTCCTCCAAGACTTCTTTTCTGAGGGTCGAGTTCTTTGTGCAGTTTGTGTCTTTCATGAGAAAGCTTTTGAACTAATTTCCTTAATGAAAGAGTTTTATGTTGATGTCAATGCCATCAACCTGCAAGTGCTGGCTAAGAAAGATGAGTGCAGAGTGTTAACTGCTAATGCTGCGACTATAGTAGATGCTCATAAAAATCGAAAGGATTATGCGAGGCAGCATCACTAAATGTAAGAGACCAAATCTTTGAAGCTAGTGGACACGAAGCCTCTAGATAACTAACTGAGCCTATAGCTGTGGTGCTCAATGTTTGCAAACACCTTTTTATTTTACTAAGTCTTTGCAACCTATTCAATATCTGGACAAACAGCAGCATCTATGAGGACTTTTATAAAAGTGACATAATTAATGTTCAAGTTAAATATAGGAAAAGATTAAAAGATGGTTGTATTTTCCATTAAGTATCTAAATAACATTAGAGGCTTATATAAAACAATAGTTTTTCTTTTCTTGTTTTCTCAGTGTTTTGTTTTTGTTACAATTTATTTCAAAACCTTAAAACTTTATATTGACATGTGATAAAGATCTGAAATTTGTTTATTTCCTTATATATATTAAACATTTTAAAGTATGCTTTAAAAAATCAGTAATTAAGTAGTCACACTGTTTTAAAACAAATTTTATTAAATGTAAGCACACCGTTTAAAAAAAAGTTGATTTTACTAATTTCTTCATATTAAACTGGAGACCGTTTCTTTAAGAAGCCATTTCAAGAAGAATTTTGAGTTGATTCTGTCTGTTTTGGCGCTATTTAAGATCGTTTCCATGGTAACCGATAACGTGACATGTGCAAGAAAATCATCTTTTAAAGCTTCATTCAAGAGCTGAACAAATGATTTTTAAAAAATTATCAATATAATGTTAAACGTTTATTTCTAGAGCCGAGCCAGGCCTTCACTTTTACTAAAGATTTCCATGTGATTACCATCTGACTGCGGCAAGACTGTAACACATCAGGTCACGGAAGCCTTAAAGAGGACTGGAGAACATTTTTCAGAAAATTGTGAACATCTCGAAGATGATCGATCATTTGGGCTCATCTCGTCAAAAGTTGCAGAATTTGAGTCCTTTTTCTGCATTCACTTTTTTAAATCACTTTTTCCGTATTCACTTCTCGTTTCATCACATCGGTGTTTCTTTCCTCTATCTTCACAGCAAATGATGAAATACAGGAAGTAATAAACGTGTCTTTCTGTCAATCTATTCACCGGATTCCATTTTATGCTTCGACTTCCATTCCTTTTGTCTCTTCTTTTCCTGTTGTTTTGCTTTGGCCGACTCCTGAAACACCAATCACATTTTCTTTACGTCACTTCCTCTGATGAAAATTTTATTATTATAATGAGATTATTGTATATTTCTAGCCAATCAAAGGTTTTGACCAGTGACAATTCAAAATTGCTGAAGTTCAAAACCTTCATCATATGGACTAAGCAGAAGTTTCATCAGCTGAAAAAAGTATTTTCACAAATCTCTCTATAGGGCATCAGACACTGTATACTTATTATAATTTAACAATTAACTCCCTTTTGCTTTTTGTATCGCACAGTCACATCTTCCGTCCATCCTTTCTGTTGTCTCGTTTACTTTATGCCCTTTTTTCTTTCTTTGTTTGTAATTTTTAGTTTGTTTCTTTGTTTATTTTTTTTGTTTCTCTCTCGCTTGCTACACGTATTTGGTAACTCACCTCTTTTTTGATCTTGCTCACCAAAAACTCCACTTGTGCCATTAGGGCCTCCAACTTTCCCTTGTGACTGTCCTCTTCCGTCTTAAGGCTCATAGCACGATTCAAGGGGAAAAAGTCGCTGCTCCTCTTTTTCCACTGCAGACAGATCCACATCCAACGTAAACAATCAAGGTGTCAGGCAGGCACATGTAAACAATATAAAGGTGCCTAATAAAAAACATACAGAGAGATGGAATTTCTGACACTTCTAATCAATATTTATTTATTTATTTATTAAGCATGGTCTTAATTATAAACCATTGTCAGTTCTTGGAAGCATGCATCAGAATTGAATTTCCAGAAATCCAACGTGTCAAATAAACCTGAAATGAAGATAGTCTCGTTTACTTTATCGATTAATATAGATTCAAATAATATTGACAACAAAGTTGATGTTGCAGAAGTTGGAGTACACACCAGTCGATATACATGCAGCTCCAGGGCAGAATAATCATTAGGATGTGTTTCATCCAGATGAATGAAAAAGAACAGGTACGCCCACTGGTTGTGTTCTTCCTTTACATGTTTCTCGAATCCCTATTTAAAAACAACACTTCAATAAGGCAAAGGAACTGTGTTATTTAACACTTTACTGCTAGTATCTCTGCTGCTAGAAACGTCTATCCGCAAAAATGTGCTCAAAATTTGTCGCCTCGTATGTTCATCTAAAATTGTTTTGCCATAACTCTCGAGAAAAACATTTTTTTCAACAGTATTTTTTATTTCTTAATAAGACAAATGAGTTCCGTCACACGCTGAGTGAATGCAGCCAAAATGTTTTTCTTATTTGGGCAGAAAAGTTAGTTAGAACTGTCTCTGAATATGTTTCGTGCGGACACACACGCACGCACGCGCAAACGCACGCGGACACATATATTCAAATAAAAACGGAAATAAGAAACAAAAAAAAAAAGAAAAAATGAAGGGAAAATGAAGAAAGGAATTAGTGAGAGAAGAACTAGAACTGAAGACATTATTTAGAGAATGGAAATCGTGTAACAAGCGTCACGCGTAGATTGCGGATCGCATGATGGCTGAAGTGCTTGGAGTAGAAGGTCGGCTTCTGTAACAGTTTACAGTGGACGTGTATCCAATAACAGACAAAGAATGACAGCAGAAACCTCACCACTGCCTGTCGTTCAAAGTCGTAACTCTCACAGCTGCAGATAAAGCAGCGATTCTGCATGTCATGGTCCGTCTGCCACTGTCACACACATGGGAAAATAAATATAGACAAATAGAGAGCAATGGGAATAGATAGCTAAAATGAACACTACATGTGCTACGGTAAAAAAAAAACAGAATGATTTCTCGGATGACACGTTTGTCTTCTAGAAATAAAATAAAATTCAAATATTAAGCCTAACATAGACGAAAGAAGCTCCTTGTTTGGATGTTCCGAGCAATCCACGAAACGGATCACTTTTTAATTTTTCCTTTTTTGCCACTGTTACAGCTTCATTGCCTGTTGTCTTTAGCCATGCTGACCAGGGATCATGCCAACAAAACGTGTTTACTCTTGGTCTTTGAGATGTGCTGTGCCAAACACTACTTCCTAACAATCAATGGAAATCAAACTAAGAAGCCGGCTTTTTTATTGGAAATAAATCGAATTGAGGCAGCGATACCGGTCAAGATGGCGTCTGGCTCAGTCTTAGTAGGTTCTTTTTTGTCTCGGCAACAAAAAATCAAACTAGTTGCATACCATCTGTATAGTAATATATGTATTACTACGCTGTAACATATTAAGATTAAAATTTTCCTTATGTTATCTATAATACCTTTGGAGAAATCAAAAGTCAAATTGTCCATCAAGATTTTTTTAAATCTAGGTTCTGGACGATTGTTCTTCTTCGCAATATGCTTGACCGAGCGGACTGGGTCAGTGAACTTGGCTTGGATGACTCATGATGTCTCATGCCACTCTTAATGTATTTAGGTTGAAAAAGGTCATCTTAGTTCACAAACCTTTGCATCCCTCAGCTCAGCAAATGTATCAACGATGATGCCAAAGACAATGTTGAGACCAATGATGCTGATGATGATAAAGAAGACGACATCCAAAGTTGCGACGGCGAGGGTATGGGGAAAGCTGAGATCGCCCAGCTTCTGTTCAAACGTCTGTAGGAAAAAGGTCAACTAGTTTAAGAAGCGTACATGTGGTCACATCACAAACTGCTGAAAGGCCGTATTTCCATAGTTATTTTTTAACCTTACTGTGTGGGCATTCTTATTTTAACTGTGGGAACATGATCTCTCGAGGACTCCAATTTCGAAAAGCTTCTCCTTTAAAACTTTTGCACAAAGCTTCACTTTCCTCGTAAAACTCCAACGACAAACTCGTTAATTATGTTGTTTACCTTCTACATACACGAGACAAACAACCCCTCTCACCCTTTGGACCAGCTTTAGCCTTCAACACCCTTGCATCAATCAAGCAAACAAGTCCGCAAAACAAAAGTAAAAACAAAGAAAACATAAATAAATAAATAAATAAAGTGAAACATCTTTAGAAATGGGCAGAAATTAAACTGTGCTCTCTTCTTAAGGTTTATGTGTACTTGATTGTCTTCTTATCGTCCTATCTCTTGTTCGTGTGATTTTTCTCTTCGATTAGACGACGACGACGACGACGACGATGATGATGATGATGATGATGATAATGATGATGATGGAGGAGGAGGAGGAAGACGAGGACGTCAATGACGACGATGATGATGATGATGTCATCGCATATTGTTTTTCTTCACACGCAATGCTGTACATACCGTGTACATGCCCCCCACAAGTCCGTGGTGCAGAACTGTGACGAAGCATTCGTATGCTGTGAGGCATTGCCTGCCGTTGTCGTTGTCCAGTAAGTCGCGCAGGAACGCGAAGCAGATGAGGGAAAACATGAAGATGAAAACGAGGCCCAAAATAGCCACCAGAATCAGCGACAAGCCTGGGGAGAGAAAACACAAACAACACAGCCTTGGAAGTTAATGTCACAATGATACGGCCACAGAGCCGATTCTACCGTTAAAGCGATCTACCTGCCGACAGTCACTGAGGTCACAACAGGCACTGACATGGCAAATGCAACAGCGCAGATGTAGGGGTAAATGTAGAAAATTAACTCCGCATGAGGAGAGTATAGTCTTTTTGTCCAGCATTACGTTTTTCGATATTGTCTCTATTGTTGCAGCGCAGATGCGAGGTGAGCCGACCCTGCGAGTTTTTACTGCCAGTACAGACAGCAGTTTCTTACAGTTTAAAGCTAATTAAACGAAATCCGAGGTAAGAATGACTCACAAGAGATTGTTTGCACTTACTAAATCTCCTATTGCGTCCGTGTGAGATAAAAAAACACAACGAAACGAAGTTGAAAATATCTTTTCAAATCAAGAGACAAAGAAAGAATTTAAACTGGAATCTAGTAATACGAAAAAAAGTATCTGAACGTGCTATTCGCCTTTCTTGGGGATGGATATGGGGAAAGATGGGGTGGTTGGTTGTAACTTGTATCTTTTGCCAATGGCATAAAGTAGCCCAGCGTCGACCTTAAATGGCAACAACTGCTCGAGAGAGGTAAAGTTTCCTCTCCTTTGTCTTTCTCTTTCTCCATCTACAACTTCTCTTGAATTAAGAATGAAAGGGATGCCAAATTATGTGAACTGCATTTACTGAATTTTTTTTAAACAAAAGTTTCTTTGCATTCCTTGTGCTGCTTGCCTCCCCTACATTAGTGCACGTGGAGTGAAAGGATGAGGACAAGGACGTGATGAGGATACGCGTACCGTTACGGGTGACAGCTTGGATGACGCGGCTTAACAGTTGGTTCATCAGCACCACGTGCAGCAGGTGAAAGGAGAAGAAGTAAGCGTAGAATACCGTGCCGAGGACGGAACAAGCGAGGAACGCCTGCCAACAGACAGTCAGACACACAGACGGACAAATCACGTGGTGGTGGTAGATCATCGCTGTGCTTGCCACGTGCCCTGCACATACTCGTACATCTCGGCAGGTAAATTACATCAACAGACAGTAATTTTTAACCGGACACATTTTGTCGAACGTTTGACCAAGTCTGACAAAGTTGTGGGTTACGGTCACAGGAAAGACGCAATGGACTTTAAGGCAAGCATACTGGACACCGGAACTTTGGTCAGTAATCTGAAATTATTTAATTTAATGTAACTATACCAATTAGAGAGCAAAGTGTAATGATATCTACTAGTAACTAGCAATACTACATACCAGATAGTAAAAGGTCATAAAACTGAAGAACTTGACCTCCAGGTAAGATGTTAGCCTTCTCTCACTTGCCTTTTCGTTGTCAGCAGGCCCTGACAACACTTTTGATTCTCCGATGTCAGGGCTTCTGGAACAAACACACATCTCACTGCATTGCTCTTTCTCAGTTCCCCCTTTTCCTATCCCTCTTACTTTTCGTCCGGGAAGACTAAAGGTTTTATGCCTCTTTCGTAATAGAAAAATGTGGTACATGCTTACAGGTCGGTGTGTTTGTGTGTGCACGCGCGCATTTGCGTGTATGTCTGCCAGTATGTTTAACAGAGAGTAACAGATATCAGGAACAGATACTTACGAGAGACTGGCTATGAATTCAGCAAGGTAAGGAAATGTTGGTTTGTTTGACAAGAAGTAGCTCCCAACAACCAGCAGTGACAACAGAATATGTATCGCTCCCAATATGTAGATGAGATATTGTGCTCCTGGCCAATCAGACATGTCCGGGGTTGGGCTGTCATTAAGACCATAGCAGGCACACACACACGCATACACACACGCACGCACGCACACACACACACACACACACACGCACACATACACAAACGCACACGCATGTATTTATATAAAAATTACTAAGAGAAAAATATGTTTGTTTTCATAGGTTACACAGGCAAATAATTTGTGAAATCCCTCTTAAGTACCATAGGCGCTTATTAGCCGAATAATACTTTTTTTCAAAAGGGACTCATATTATTACAAAATAAACAGTCTTATGTGTATTGATCGTGTAGTCAATTAAACAATAGACTGCTCAGTAAACAGTGTTATTTGTAAAGATGTAGACCGATCATGCATACTCTGCAGAACTCTCTGGAGCCTTCCAGGTGATGAAGACGATAAGACACAGGGCCAGCGACAACAGCAACACCGTAGTATTCCACCACCACCTGCAAAGTGTTTACCAGCCATTTTAACTTTGTTAGTCTACTAAATTTATATCTATGGATATCTTTAACTTTAAACAGTCAACTAACAAAAATGTCATAAGTACACTAATGCCAAGCGACTGTCTTGTAAAAAGAAATCCAAGTCGTGACTGATTCATTATTATAAGAGAGTTACATAAACACGTTCCTTTATATTATTTATTTACTTCTAAAGCTTTTATATTTCTAATATTATTGTCTTTGCTCAAATTTTATAGTTGAATGCGCAAAGGTGTCAAGAACAATATGAGAGAACCATTCAGTCTCTTGGGGTTTTCATTTAGTTTCGAAATATGTGTCTCTGACTAAGCACTTTTAAAGTGGCATGAGAAGATAAGTGATTGAGCCACCATAATTATGGTTCTGACATACATTTTCTTCTAAATTATTGTTTAATTTCAACATATGACTTCTTTTCAATCACGTCACTATACTTTCATCCCAGCACTCAGTCTCAGTCTCTTCCAAGTCCCATCAGGATTTCTTTGAAGATCTTTTTACTCATTTATATTTCAGACTTTTTTTTAAAGTTATTTAAAAAATTCAAGAGATAGAGTCGGGAGTAAAAGAATGGATGAAAGGGTGAAACAACTTACTGCAGCTGGATAAGAAGGCGCGACAGGGGGTTGGCGTGGATCCGTCGCTGGTATTTGATGTCGTTGATGATGTCCACCGACCAGTCCATGAAATCGCGGAGCTTGTTGCTAGGAGACGAGCGATCGACGTCGTACTTGAACTTCTCTTTGATCTCTTG
This sequence comes from Marisa cornuarietis, assembly GCA_004794655.1. Taxonomy (NCBI): domain Eukaryota; kingdom Metazoa; phylum Mollusca; class Gastropoda; order Architaenioglossa; family Ampullariidae; genus Marisa; species Marisa cornuarietis. The sequence continues at coordinate 1,387,615 of SMMW01000546.1, read as the reverse complement.
TCGCAGAACGTTCTGGGGCCAAGCACAATCGTTGAGCTGTACTTTCAAATGGCTGCACCTTAATTAGGCAGGACGCCATCTTGAGGAAATAATCCTCCAAGGAAGCTTTTATGTTTGCTTTATTTCTCAGACTGCTTGGTTTTTGTTTGATTTAATTTTTGTTTTTTTATGTATTGCTGCCTTTGCTTTATGCAACCTAGTGATGAGGCAAATGTTGCTATGTGATACGGCGATGAGAAAGTCAAGAAATCAAAAAATGATTATTGATGAATGAGCATTGACGAAAAGACAACATATCGCGATGGACAGCTTCTTGACATAATTGGACTACAGGTCACAAGATGAAGGAGTAAATAAATAGTACTTTACGTTTATACCTTGTCTTTAACCTGGAAGTAGACTTTTTGTAGCACATCATTCTTTACGATTTCGATGGACAGAGTATTATGGGCAAAAAATTCCCACGCAGCATCATCTTCTGAAGATTTTACCAGCCCTTCAAAAAAGGAATTACAAGGGTCTCTCAATAATGTTTACGCCGAGTTGCCTTATCTTCCATCACGCATTCGTACATGTTAAAAGACACAATACACTTTGCGTATATATATATATATATGTGTGTGTCATCATCTTTGTGTGAGAGTGGAAGAAAGCATTCGTGTTTTCGCCAGTACAAATCAAGACAGTTTGCTGGAAAACAGGTGCAACGGGATGCTTTGAAGTAGGGACAAGAATCTATATATAACATTCACCTTCTTTAGTGCACCTGTGGTCAAGATCAATCTTCCGGCAAAGAATGTGAAAATAGGAGAAGCCCGTCTCTTGTACCTTAAGCTCTGCTTCTGGACCTTTCCTCTACATGCATAGGCAGAGATGGTTGAACATTTAAATACAATTAAATACATTAAGTGCAATGTCCCTTTCTGTAATTGTAAAGATCCTGTTGCTGAGATATTTAGGTTTTAAAAGAGTTAAAATAGTCCCGTGACTTTCGGTCGTTATCTCACTTCACCAACCCTTCATCAGCATCAAGTACCCATTTAAGATCTGGGATCAACTGGGGTATGCTCCACAGGGATATTGAATGGCATAACCACTCGTCTGCCCAGTTTACTGTTGGAATATTTACAAACCAAGCCTTATTATCAAAGTTAAGGCTTGATATTTTCTGGTTTGCCAAAAACATACTGAGAAACATGATATAATGACTATTGCTGAAATGTTGAGATTAAACACTTACACTCACATTACAGTCCTGATATGCCTGTGACATTACGGCCATTAGTACACCACTGTCCAGGCTCTGCAGCACCTCCTGCGGATATAATTTGTTTTAATTGGAATCCATTAATTACATTGTAGGTGAAAAATCTTCTACTTTTGAAAGTCCTCTTATGAAAATTCTCATTCTGAAATTTACCCATAGAATGTATTGTTAATTTCAAAGTGAAATGTGTTGAGAAATACTAAAAGCATGCATGATCGTTAAGCGAATGCCGAGTGATACAACTGGCATGAAAGGATGTTTCGATATACTGATTAAACTCTCTGTTTGATTTGCTCCTATCCCAAAGACAATGAATCGGACTCCATGTACGTGCGTGCATTAGTGTGTGTGTGTGTGTGTGTGTGCGTGCGTGCGTGCGTGTACGCTGTCTGAAAGAAATCTTTTGTCGTCTGTGTCAGTACGGTGAACAGGAGATGAATGATTTCAAATAAATGTCGCTTGTATAAGTATAGAAAAAATATGTTACCATGTGAGTTGTCCTCTTGATTGTTGGACTTGTCTCATCCTGAATATAAAAAAGCAGAGGTCAGAGCAATTTTATTGTGTAATGCAATGTAGCAAGTCGTGAAACGGAGGTAAACAAATAAAAATGTGCATCAGCATCTTTTTCGGTACTTCGTAGATTTATTTAAAAGGAACTGAGATAATTTAAAGGAAGAAATTTTTTTAATCAATCAACTAGCTATTAGATCAGCAGCCATCTTACCGGGGAATCGTCCTGTTGTGGTGGGTTTTCTTCCGTAAGAGACCGAATCAACACAGCGATCGACATTTTTAACGAGTATACCTGTGAGATATTCACTGTGATCAAAGGTCTTAGAAAAAACGCATTTCACCTTCGCTCGCTCCTCTGTGTGTGTGTGTGTGTGTGTGTGTGTGTGTGTTTGTGTGTGTGTTTGTGTGTGTGTTTGTGTGTGTGTGTGTGTGTGTGGGAGAGACACTAATTTTGAAAACTTACGTCAACAGTTAAAAAAGGAAACAGCAATACACAAACAGCTAGTGGGAAATCACCGAGAGGTGGAAGCATTTTCCATTTCAAGATCATCAACAACAACAACAAAGAGCTATGACAATCAGTGATCTCTCTTTAAACCAATAAAAAGAAAAAAATAGCAGGGCTTTGAGCCTGCTTGTGTCTTAAGGTCTGTTATTGAACGTGGAAACACAGAGATTAGAAACATCGATTTACTAAACAATTATATATTTTGGATTTTTTCCTTCTTTCTTTCTCTTCCCTTTCCTGATTGATTGATTGATTGATTGATTGATTGATTTTGTACAGTTCAGTACAGTTTGTTCTCACCTGATCCAATGTACAGTTCTTAAAGTCCCTGAGGCGGAGGATATAGTTCAGATACTCGCAAATCTTGTTTTCGAGCACAATGGCCTGGTTCTTGAAGCTTCCCTGACGATTTGATGTATTCCATTGAAAAAAATGTCAGTTTGATCTTCTTATTGCTAATAATCACTTCCTATTATAAATATAAAACAATAAAGACTTATTTATAGCCAGTAAATTTATTTAACGTTATAATATAATATTATAAAAATCTTCTGATTTTATGTTCCCAATAAATTTATTTCACGTAAAGATAATATTAAAATCTATTGACGATAATATGCTTCTTGTTTGAAATGTAACACAGAGCAATAGATTTGTCCACTTTGCTTTGATTGGAATATAAAGGGAAATTTTCCAGTTTCTGTTCTCACAAAGATTTAGTGAAAGGTTTGTTTGCTATAATATTCAGAATCAGTGGAAAGGACTGTTTTGTGTATTTTCTCATTACTGTAATTACACCATACTGCTCATGGTCTGCATGATGCATTGCCCGTTTGACAGTGTCACGTGACACGTAACTACCTGCTACGAATGTGTAACACGGATTACTCATTAGCACTGTATGACTCATTATTCTTTCACGACTCTTACCATTTCATTAATAAGTAACCACGACTCAGCAAAACTCAGTAACACCATACGACTTTGTAACACTTCATCAAGTACGAGCAGGGACTCACGGACGAGAACTCCACCAGCGTGTCGATGAGCTGAGTGACGAGAGGGGCGCTCTTAACGTCGATGCTGACGTAGATGACGTTGAGATAGTTGGTCGTCTCGGCCACCAGGTTGATGGTGTTGATGTTGCCAGGCTGCTCCCGTAGATAATCCTGACAACCGTGGTGATAAGAGGCTAAGTTATGGATGTTTCTTGAGCAAGTCATTCAAAAGTCATATTTTGTATTTTCGTTGGCTTGATCTTTCTTGATTTGTTTTTAATTGTTTGCTTATTATTACTTTTTGTTCTTGCATTGGTTGCTTTGTCTTAAGCAAGCTTGTAATCAGAAAAAAATCTTGCTATGGAGTAAATATATATTATGTTTTATTAGAGAAATAGTTTTTCTTACTTCTCCATTACCAGAGAAATAGTTTTTCTTACTTCTCCATTACCAGAGAAATAGTTTTTCTTACTTCTCCATTACCAGGTAAAATAACTAAACGATTCCACATGCCCACTGCCATTAGATTAATAACAGAACTTTGGAGAGAGAATTGACAATATTTTATGAGATTTAGTATGTATGTATGCATATAACCAGTTGCCTTCATTAGCAAAATACTTATTATCTATAGAAAATGTTCTATTATAATTTTGAAAAAAAATGTTAGAACTAAATACTGTAAAATATAATTAGGAACGTATTCTACTGTTTTCATTTAGAAACACACAAAGTAAATGTTTTTGGCCAATATGCTGCTGGAAGCACGTTACGCTTGCTATGGAACTGATAAGAGTAAAAAGCACCTGCAGGTCCCTGTACTGGTTGTCACACATGAGACCCAAAACCCGCAGCACCAGTTCTATGTAGCCTTCGTCTTTAAACTGCAGGTCAGCTTCAACACCAGTCGAGGTCAGGACTTGAGGCAGCTGTTGCAGTAGATCGTTAAATCTTGTTATTGAATAAAATGGCAGTTGGAAGCCAACTAGATTCATTGATACCTAAAAAGATTTGCAGGTTTTGATATTATGACGAAGAAGCCTCGGACTGCTTACCGATGTATGTAACACACACACACACACACACACACACACACACACACACACACACACACACACACACACACGTACGTTCGGACGCACGCAAAGAAGTCTGATACACTGGCTTTGGAAAAGAAGCAAATTAGTCCAAGAGAGATTTGACTGACATCTGCACACAACACGATCACCCACACACTCTACCTCGTGTTGATCTGGAGACCACGTGACAGTAGAACCTAAGTGCGACGTCGCTTGCAAACGAGCCTCTCGACCCATGAGCGCGTGACTGGGTGGAGCAGGCAGCGCCACCTTGCTGACCCAGGGTGCAGCTTTCGTCCCACCCGTCGGAAGTGGCATCTCTCCTAGACCTCCAGGAGCCTTTTTCAGCGGAAGCATGGTCAGACGAAAGCCAGGCTGCAAACAATCTGCTACGGTAACAGGCTTCATCTGCATGTCTCTAGGTCTAAGTTCTAGTTTCTTCAGGATGCACTAGTCACCAGCACCGCAAGAGGTAATTGTAGGCTAGTAAAGGAAGAATGAACTGCGGTTCGTTGGTATTGTTTTGATCTATAGCCTTCTAAGGTTTCATATGCTTCAATTTGTTTTCCATCTTATACTAGAAGAACGGATTCAGTAAAATCTAAGAAACTGAAAGAGGGAGAGAGAAAGGAGGGTTAAACAAAAGTTTACTAACCCCGTTCTTTGGTTTAAAGGAAATGTCTGGTAAAGCTTCGCCGTTGTCCAGCATCTACAGATTGTATATTATAATAGACAAACATAAGTATCGCGTTTCAGTAATATATAATAAACACATTGGTTTGATAGTATCGCGTGTATAATTATTGCCTAATAAATGAGGGTAAGATTACAGCAAAATCTCTTTTTGAAATTCTCTGATGTCTGCTGATACATTACCGATACATCAGGTGGATGAAGCTCTATTGATATACCGACAGACTGAAAGATAATGAGTTGTTCCCCTTTACTGTATATTATTGACAGTTGCCTTCCCTTTCACGTGCGGATTTCTGTAAATGCCAACAATGCTCCAGAAATAAATGTAGGCCTGGAGCTCAAGTTTGTTGTATCGCGTCTTCTGTTTCCTTTCCACAACCACAGCACGCTTACCTCCCCGTCATCAGTGTCGCTACCCAAGATCCTTTGCAGCAACAGGACATGCGCCATTCTCTCATCCTCTTTTGCCAAGTACAGGGCATGCAAAAGGCGCCTGGCGAAAGTTTGTTAGAGAAGGACAAAGAGCTCGTAATCACTAAACCCCATTTCTTTCATAAAATACTAAGTCCCACGCTTACACAATTTCCATCATGTCTGTTGATAACTGCTGGAGGCAATCGTTTCTACTAAAGTACACTTTACAAAGAGACATTACATGGGATTGTATAGCTAGAAGCTTTGATAAGCTTTCGAATGTACTTTATAATAATAAATTAATCCACACAATACACAGGTACTGCAAAAGACGCGAGAGAATAAGTGTATTAATAAGGCAATAATTATGTCCAATGTTATAATTGACCAAAAATGAAATATACGCTAATATCAGGTTTTGCTGTGGTATCAGCAGACACAAGACTCACTTTTCTCTGGTGGACTTTGCAGATAGCTGAAGGCGGTTTCTGACTTCGTAGAAAAAGTTCTCCTCCCTCGTGCTCGTAAAATAGCGGATCAAACTCGCCTTGATGTAAATATCAATCAATCAATCCATTACTCAACCAATCAATTAGTCAACTAACCAATCAAGCATCCGGTCACCGTAAAAAGCCTCATCGTTTTACTGCAACCTATTATTGTCTGTCTGTCTGTCTGTCTGTCTGTCTGCTTGTCTGTTCTCTAAGACAGGAGGGCCATTTTTTGGAAACGTTTCTTGCCCCCTCAATTATTTCATACCTTTCCTCGCTTTTTTTCTTTCCCAGATTAATCTATCAGATGATACAGATATGCGAACACTATTTCGCCAACAACGTGAACTAATAAAAAGATTTTTTTAGTGAAATGATTTACCTGCACATCTCCGTTGCCACTGAATAACAAAGCTGCGAGGAATGCGAGTACCTCCCGCACGATGCAGTCCTCCGGCCGCCCGAGGTGACCCAACACACTGGTGACCACACCATGGACAACAAATGATGTCTGTGCATTGCTGATTGCTCTCAAATGTCTGCACGCAGGAATGGAGGTATTTAATTTATTTAAGCAGCAGTAGGTTGGAAATAAGTCAGGATCAGATGCTTATCAGTTTCTAACTTTTAATTTTAACTGTCTTCAATTTGTCTGAAAAGCATGTGGAAAATTTGCCCGTTAGAAAGACAAAAAAGAGTGAAATGTAGAAATTGCGTGCACTACAATGTCAGATTTGTAATATTAGCTGCATATTTTGAAACATCGATTGTTAGAGTTTTACTTGAAATGTTGTAGTGTCTTCAAATCCGTGATTATCAAACCTAATCACCTGAGAATAAAATACAAACTGAAGCATTACAGACAGGAGAGTGTCTTAAAATCAGCTAATTATAATAAGTAAACAGGATAAGAATAGAACTATTCTGATATATAAATAATTTTGTTATTACAATTTCTTGTGGAAAGCTGGCAATAATCTTTTAAAAGTCGTTTAAATAAAATCAGAATTAGAAGCACAATCCACAAAATTAGTTTCATCGATTTTGTTATTTTAAATAATAAGGGGCAAGGTACAAGGACAGATTTGATCATCATGCTGTTAAAATTACCATTACTATTACAGTCGTGTTCCCGCTACGACTAAGAATCAGGATAAGAGAAGAATATAAAGCCAGATTGTTACTGCTGTTGTCGACTCTTACTTGGCACTTTCCGCTGGACTGTGCTCCCACTCCTGTGGCAAGCGCACGATGAAGGTGTGGATTAGGCCCCTGAGTAACTGAAGACACTTCATGTCCAAGTCTAGCTGGTCTCTCTTCTGTTCTTCTGACATACCCTTCACACTGTGCATGATCCTGTCATCATCATCATCATCATCATCATCATCATCATCATCATCATCATCATCATCATCATCATCATCATCATCATCATCGTCGTCGTCGTCGTCGTCGTCGTCGTCGGTCTTTCATGATGACACTTACTGCAGCTGCCTGACAAGTCTGCCAGCCCTGGCGTAGTGCAGATCGCCGGCAGTCCCTCTGTCCTCCGCAAAGACCTTGAGGTGGTCCTGGAACTCTTGGCCCAGCGGGAGCTCCTCATCTCCTCCCACCTCTGAGTAACCTGCGTCACGTGACGTCCTCAGAATGTAACCCCAAAATGTTGCAGTTTCGCGAAAACTTTCTTAAATAAGTTTCATAAAAAGCATTTGACAACGCATTCTAGCTGCCAAGAAAAAAGCAAAGGCTAATAGAAGTGCCTAAAGAATGGTACAAACAAAAAAGCGAATGGAGTAAACTAGGTCCTAAGTGATAATCAAGTTAAATCATTCAGACTGGCTAGAAAGCAATGAAGAAAATTCACAGAAGTGTTAGGAGCAATAATAATGATGATTACTGACTTATGTGATGACGGCTTAATGGGCGATAGGTGGATGATGCTTGATCGACAGTGGTCAATGTACGATTGATGATAACGACGATCGAGGTCGCAGCTAGTGAAGAATTGCGGAATTATTCATTGTGCTGAGTCTCAAACTTTGTATTGACAGCCTGGTGAAAGTTAAGGCCGGAGCAAGATACAGCAAGGCTGAGAGGCAGTGGCGACATAATATCGTTATCACTTACTGTTATCACTGGGATAGCCGGTCTGTGCCCGCACTGTATTAATGCCGCCGTAAGCCGCCTGCATGTTCATGGCGAATGTTCTCAGGCTGGTGTTCACTTCTTCTTCCTCCTTGTAGTACAGTCTGTAAGCCTACAAACGTAAGCCATCGACAGTAGAAGTCAGAGAACCACAAAACAAGAACAAAGAACTCAGGTAAGCTAAAATTTACTGTTAGAAGAATGAAGTTTCAGAATTTCAAACCATTCGTGTCCGTCCATTTGTCCTGTTTTTGTATTTTTCCGTGTTTGTCGAAAGCGAAAGAAAACTCACTCACTCACTCACTCACTCACTCGCTCGCTCACTCAGCCTTTTGACTGAGATCAAAGTGTAGCATCTCTCTCTCTCTCTATATATATATATATATGTATATCTCTCTCTATCTCTCACTCTGTGTGTGTGTGTGTGTGTGTGTGTGTGTGTGTGTTTCCTACATACAAGCTAGGCATACACACCTTGACTGAGTCAGTGGCGATGTCTTGTTCATCAGGTGTCTTCACGAACCGTTGGAAAAACGCCTTCAATTTCTGAAAGCACCGTCAGCGCCAAAGGCTCTAATTAACCAGCTGCTTAGCAACGCTTTAAATTCAGCAGATTCCCCGTTTCAAATCATTTTACCACTTAACAAATTCTTAATTCCATCGATGTTTTTACCTCTCTATGATTTTTATGTTTTTCTCTACTCATTTGCTCTTTAAATAAATTTCAGTGTAAACCACAATTAAAAATGGCGGCAATCAAATTTATCATTGTTTACTACGATTTAGTAAAATTCGCAATTTTTACCATGTACAGAGAGATGGTTCAGGCACAGTATACTGATCTGGCTAACACTCTGCTCTTAGTAGTGTCCACTCTTAACATTAGCATATCATTGGATCCCTTTAAGAGGCAACCTAGTTAAAACTGCATGCAGTTTCTATGCCACACCTTTCTTTGGAATGTTTTACATAGATGGTTTGAATGGGGATGTGATAAGAAGGTAGTTGAGAAAATAAATGCTGCCAAAATAAAATTGAAGAACAACTTAAACTGTAGAAGTATTTTGTAAGGAAATAGCAAAACTAAATCGCTGGTTCAAATTTAAAAAGTACAGGTACATATAGCCACATCGTTTTCACACATAATCAAACTAATTAATAAAACTTGCAGACACTGGAACAGCCTTCGATGCGGAGACGAGGAACGTCAAGGTTGAAATAAGATTTTTCAGTTGTGCTTCCATGGTAACCAGCGGTACCACAGTTTCTGCGAAACTCTTCAGAAGAAAGAAGAAAATGAAAAACATGTCGTCTCTAATGTCCTTACAAACACGTCCGTAACATGTGAGCACGACAGATGACTAAACTAAGAAAATTAAACCTTGAATTAATTAATCTCGTAAAACAAAATGGGCTGCTTCCAAATTTTCACAGATATATGTGGCTTATCTTTCTTTTTTAATTTTCAGTGATTGACATTTAGTTCTAGAGGGTCAAAACCTGGTGGTCAGTGATCAGTTTTGGAGCAAAAGGGACCTCTCTACTACCCCACTGCGCTAGGCTAGAAGCTTATTTCCTTTTTCGATGGCTAAAAATATACACACATTTGATAAACGTATTAAAATTCACCTCAAAAGTCAAAGTCAGTGACGAGAGTTTCCTGTGCACCTCAGGGGAACCTTCGGGATCAGGGCGGTAGTAGGTGCGACAGAAGACCTGGCATCACAGTCACAAATCTACTGCTGCAAGATGGCTGGCTGGTTGTTACAACTTATTTATACCATCTTCACGGTATCAGTTTACTGTTTACTTGCACGATATTAACTTATCCTGTCCAATTTTCTAAGACACGATGCCATTGAAACATTTCACCAGAGACTGGCACCTCTTCTACTATCACCATCGTAATACAATTGACATCTGCTCCAACAGTCTGATGTTACGAAACAAGAAGCTAGTGACAAGAAACTTTACCATCACAATGTTCTCAGTTAGCTGACATTTATTTTAATTTTCTCAGCATTCAAATGAGTTTATAGAAAAATTTTACTGGCAGTTAAATCTCATGCAACTGCACAATGAAACAAATCTTGATATATCTTGATAGTATATCTGAATAAATAAATTTATATTTCAGTGGCACGTGTTGTCTATGAGCGAAACACGCACCTGAAGAAAAGGCATGACGGCGCTGAAGACATAATCCATTGTACCCCGAACTTCTTCCTCGGGTAGGGATGATGGTTCGCTGTTATAAACAAATCACCGTCAGTTATAAGCGGTGTTATAAACCAACACCACCATGTGGATATGACAAAGTGTAAATAGTTGTCAAATGTTATGCGTGCGTGCGTGCGTGCGTGCGTGCGTGCGTGTGTGTGTGTGTGTGTCAAACACAAAAAAGAGAGTGGAGCTGTAAATAAATCATTATCACTCCCGCACCCTGCAGACAACTCGCATCTTCTTCCGCGGAGTCTCCTCAGCTGCCGTGCCGCCATGTGGGGTGTGGCTGCCACCAAGCTTGTCACTCGTCGAAGCTCGTTCGTGACAGCATCCAGGTACTGCCACAGACGCCTGCAGCAGGTGAGCTTATCTTATTAGCCCTCGACAACACCAGAAAGTGTGTGAAATGCAATTCTCTGATCAGTTATAGCGATAACATACTAAATTTACTTGACAGGAAAATACGATCGGAAACAAGAGTTCAAATATTTTGCAAGTGAGAAGTAGAAAACCAAAGACAAATTCGTTACCACGAACAAGGTCAAATTTATTAACGAAAATCATGGTGAAAATTATCTTTTTAAAGGTGAAATTGTTTAATATCATCAAGAAAAAGTTGCTACAACTGCCTTTGCGACTGTTAACGGTGCTATTTCCTCGACCTCCCCCCTCACGTCACCAACACACTACTACTAAGGCAAGGAGGCAAAAAGTTTGTAAGAAATTGATATTTTACATCACACACTGATAAAAGACACCGAAGCGAACTATTTTGACAACCTGTCTTGAGAGAAATCCCCCGCTCCGCTCTCAACCGCGCCCCCGGCAGAAGTCAGGTACACGTAGAGCAGGAACCTCAGGAACGGCCGCTTAGAGCTGCTCTTCACTGCAGGGTTGTTAAGGACTCTCAGAAGCTCAGGGATGCTGAAAATCGTCTGGCAGATGGAAGCTATATACTGGTTCTCCCCCTTTCAAACGCAGACAAAATTTAATTCCTCGTTCAGTTGGTGAGAGGTTTCGAGGGTTTAGATGATGCTTGAAATGTTTCCAAAATATGCTTGAGTCATCAAGAGTCAGGGTGAAAGGCTTTACATAGAATTAAATTCAGGAGAATTTAAAAATTATGTGACCCAAGAACTGTGGCTTTAGCAACAAGTACTTTTGTACGTGTTAATATGAACAATGTAAGTAATGGCAAATAAACTAGTTCATACTAACAGAACATGACATTTGGATTTAGAAACGTATTTCTTCTCCGCTTAGCTAAATTGGATGGAGATCGGAAAAAGAACATGATGAAAGCTTTTAGCCCTGTGGGAGAAGGTACAACAAAAGTAATATTATAGATGGTTGCTCGAGATTTGTCGTGTCATAAAGAAGAACTAACCTCAGCACAACTCGCCAGCAGATCCACCATCGCAAGAACGTAATGAAGTTCCTTTGAATCTTTTGACGCTAGAATTGTTTCCCTAATTCAACAGGAAAGCGTACATATTTCATGTTTACATTTACCTACATTTACATTTTCTTTCATTTCACTTTTCTAAACAAGCTCTACATTTTACATTACATGAAGTATTCATATCAAGTATTCCAAACGAAAGTACTTGACCGATGAATGTTACAAATACTTTCAGTATGTTATGATTAGTAAAGATCTTTCTCGGTGACTTGCAATGAAGGATTCTAAGCAATGTAAAGCAGTCAAACTGGTTTGTTGCTGTTATTTTGTGCTGTCATAACCGAGATCTTATCAAGTCGAGTCTCAGAAAAAAGGTGAACCCACGGAATACGATCTTCATTACCTTGATGACAAGCTCTTTGCTATTCTGCTACTGAGCCACCGATTCTACAATTTATTTGTTTTAATATTACCAAACAGACTTATTAGAAAATAACAACCTTTCAAGCGCTTCAAACAATTCATTATTCTCATCAAAAATTCTGTTGAATACGGAAGAAATATAGACTAGACTGATGGCTTTCTGATGTGACCGACGCTTAGCCTCTCGACAAGTTATGTCTGGTCTCGAGTATTCCTTCGAAAGTCACAGCAAGTCGAGATGTAGACAGTGCCGAAATCCAAAATGTCAACTATATATATATATATACTTTTCTTTTTATATGTGTGTGTGTGTGTGTGTGTGTGTGTGTGTGTGTGTGTGTGTGTGTGTGTGTGTGTGAGAGAGAGAGAGAGAGCATCCTTGACATTCACTCCCCTTTCCCTTGCTTAGAGTCAATAAACCCTCAACAACAGACCCTAACGCTTGAGATTTTTGCTCCTTAGTCAGCACAAAATCTCGCTTCGTCTGCTCTTCCAAAAATGCGAGCTTATTTGTAAAAGCCTCGGCCTAGGAGTTAACGTGGAAGAGCTGTCTGCCTGGATTCCATTCTGTAAGCGGTCATTACTTTCAGCGTCTGACCTGACATCTGCCGGCTGGTCCAAGATGGCAGCGAGGTCTGCGCGATGCTGCATGAAGTACGTCATCACGAGGCCTTGGTTCCGCTTGACTGGCAGCTGCAGCTCCTGCACTTTGACGACGGATGCCAGCAAGTCCAGTAGGTGGGGGGCGTGGTCACGGTGCTGAGCAGCTAGGGTCACGAGCTTGTGAATCTGCTGACTGGTCACTTTTGTGCAAGCGTCTGTGCTACACGCAAACACCTGGAACCAGAATAATACTGACTAGATACTCTTCCTACTTCTCTTTCTCCTACTATCTCATCATCATTAATATTATCGTCATCGTCGCCATCATCATCATCGTCGTCGATGTACTTTAGGGAACAACCAGCAAACTTCGCCATTTTATTAGTTTTTTGCCATTTTCTGCTATGAGCTGAATGACTGACCAGTCTACTTATAAATGTTGTCTACGCAGTTATATGTTTTCTGTCACCTCATTGTGTCTCCGTGTAATTTTCTTGAAGATAATCTCCGCATGATCTGAGATCGTGAGATATGTTCGTACGACATTTTGTTCTTTTTATGGTGGTCCAGCAATCTTCTAATGACTGTCTCTACTACATGCCTGATGAAATATAGCATGTACAACAGATAACTATGAGTTCTTCGAGCTCTTTTTTCTGTTTTCCTTCACCTTTGTCTTTTTCTCTGTTGTGTGCTGTTAACGACATCTTTCTCCTTCCCAACCATTCGAGATTATTATTTTTATCAAAAAAGTTTAGATAAAGCTTAGTGGCGTTATCTCTCTTTCAGTATTTACTGTTTTCGTGCAAAAAAGATAAATGTCTCATATAAACCCAAAGTCCAAAGGTAAACTTTTCAGTGTGGATGGCTGCAGTGTGGTTGTACAATTTATTCCAAAGGGTAAGCAGTAACCTCAGTCAGGCACTGAGCTGACTCTGCCCACAGTCCTTCTGTGGACAGGAGGAGGTCCATGCGATCAAACAGCCGGCTTTGGATGGTCTTGTTTCCCTTTGCAAGAAAGCGCAGAAGTATGAGGGTCTTCTTAATCACCAGGTGGAACTCATCATGCTCACCCTGTACAAAGCAAAGACATTCTTTGAATTATAACTGCATGTTACGTGTACGGTACAAAGTACACTGAAGTCTGCCTCGTATAAAGTAAACAACATGCCAATAACATGAACAAGCAAAGAGAAAAAAAACAACAACCAAAAAAAAAAAAAAAACAGGCAAAAGAGCATCTTAGTATCTGTACGAAATACTCTGGAAGTTCCCGGAACACCAAACTTTATTTGCCAAACATTTTTTCGAAACAAAAAGGCATAATTCTGCACAGATTGCAATTGTGTAAAAGTTGTGTTATTATAATAAACTTGTACTAGAATATGAATAATGTTTACCAGCTGTTCCACATCAGTGTTTTGGTTCAAAATTGTAAATGCATCTTCAAGAACTCCTGAAAGAAATAGTAATAAATTAAATAAGAAATAAAGAAAATATGTAGTCGTTTTCCCGACCCTTTTAAGATAAACAACAGCTAGTATTTTTAGTGTCATTCTTTTCCATCTTTATTTTTTAGTTCTTGCTTTCTCTCTCTCTCTCTTACTTTTTTCTAACTATAGTTGTATCATAGAAGCAAAGTTATTTAATGTAATCAACGAAGCATCCACGAGTAGAAATTAATAACAATTTGTCCAAAGAAAGTGGACTGGATTTATTATCAATACATATAGCATGGATACATGTTCTCCGTGCATTCATTCACCGTGGAAATGGAAAACAAACACACAGAGTGACAAACAGATAGAAAAAAATTTAGAGCCAGGAAGAAAATGGAAAGAAAGGAAACAGAAATAAAACAATGATAACAATACATAAGACGTGCTCAAGGTCGATACCATTATTGTATAGAATATTCTGGTTTATGGCATGGGGCTCGTCCGTATCTCCTTCCAAGTGACACATGCTGTGACATAACAACAAACGACACAAGTCGTGACACGAGCATCGTGTTGCCAGTGTTAGCGCACTTACAGTAAATCTCCACAAGCTTCTAAAATGGCAAGAACATGTGATATTTAGCAAGAAAAAGCTTCATAACAACCTGACCGCGAATGTCTAAAAGGATGGTAATTTTATGAGGCTCTAATAAGTTGGTCTACCAAAGAAATGTATTGTCTAGCCCTGAGACGAAACGTCAAATAGTATCAACAACATTTTTCACGAATTAATAAAATATCATACTTTTTTCTTTTACTGGATTACTGATGTTTACTTCTTGAATGGGGACCCAAGTTTAAGAAATATCATAAATATCAAAACAGGAATAAATTGATTTGAGATACAGAAATGTATCACTATAAAACCATACGCAAAAATTAATTTAAGATGATCGACAATGAAGACCTGATCAAGTGATCGAGCATGCTGACAAGTTCCTCTGCCTTCTCCCTGTTGAGTTTGGCTGTTGACAAGCGGCGGAAAACGGGCATCAGTTTCTCAAGTAACCGAATGACTTGAACTGAGCTGTCTGTAAGTAGAATCTGCAAAGCCGACAAAACACAGCAAACAACTCAGTTACTGCGACAAATGTAGAATGTTTGCGCATGTGTAATGAGCTAGGGGTAGGTCTTGTATTGTTTCGTGTGTGAATGGTGTCTTGTGTTTGACGTCTTGTGTGCGTCATTTGTTCGTCGTCATTTTGGAAAAAGAATGACGTAAAAAATAAGAAGAAAGAGGACGGTTGCATGGCCAGATAGAAAAGAGAGAGCAACGAGTTCTTCATCTTCCATAAATCAACTACAAATCTTTTCACCTTCATCCCCACCTACGTCGAGCGTGGTGTGTGTGTGTGTGTAATATGCGTCGTGCGTATGCAAGGTAAGTGTATGTGCGTCCTACTACACGCAACGAAGATTATTTTGCGTAACAAAGATTCGTGTGTAACAAAGACGAAATGTCTTCTAGAAAATGAACTACAAAGTTAGAAGAAAAAATGTACATAAAATGTCAGTTTGTTATACAGCAGAAAGCTCTTTTAGTAACAAAATAGAAGGTATACGGACACGTGTGTGTGTGTATCAAGCACACCTGTGCCTAAACATCAAACACACCTGTGCTTGCATGGTGCTGTAGAAGAGAGCTCGTCGCGCTGAGAAGTACCTGTTAAGCAGGTGCAAGGACTTGGACACCATCTCGTCGTAGTCATAGTGCGCCAGATCCTGTGTCAGGACAAACAGGTTCTGACAACATGTCAAAAATTGGCCTCTTTTCTTTGGTCCCCTATTATCTGTGCTGCATGAATTCAGACAAAGCAGTGTGTTTGCTGCATCTTTCTTCACTCACAGTTCCCGACCCCAAACTTCAATATCTCTTTAAAGGCCTACAGGAACATTTTTTCTAATGACTGAGTAAAGCTCAACGCAAGATACTATTTCTTGGGGTATTAATGTGTGTATTTATTTCAATAATGAAAGGATGGTATTCACCAAGAGTTGTGGAGATAGTTGTGGAACTTGCACTAAGCTTTTACCCAGTCATGAGTAAAAATGCCACCCGATTAAACCTTGAACCAGAGGTTGTCGTTATCAAACGACTATGTAGGGTGGGGAGTGCATACACGGAATTGAGGGGTAAAGTGTTAACTGCCAACTTTTCTCCACCTCCAATCAAAAATAATAAATATTGCAATCATCTGCAGGGAGTGCAGAACGTTTACCAGCAAGGTGTCGACGATTTCACAGCCAGCAAACATGTCCGTCTGATCAAATATTTCTTGGAGCTGCTTCACAGCTGCTTGGCAAATTCTAAACGTCGACCAAACGACAGAGAAAAGAAAAATAAAGGTTCTTTCTTATATATGTCACCGATTACACAGAAAATTACTGCAAAATGAAACATACCAAATATAAAACAGAAGCCGTACAAAGCACACAGCTTAAACAAAGAAAGGAGAATTAAACCAAGTTTCACACATATTTAAATATATATATATATATAGAGAGAGAGGTAAAATCTGAAGATGTTCAATGGAAATAATCTTTCTGCTATGTTTCTTGAAGCAAATATATGATCAAACGAAGTTAAAGGTAACAAACGGGCTTTTTATCAAATCATTATTATGTGTTATCAAGCTTTAGTAATTGGTTAAGTGGTGTGAAATATAACTCTGGTAATTTTGATGATTCTGTTATCACAAACTATTCAAAACGTGAAAACATTGTTATCTGAGAAGTAAAAGGTCTTGTTTGTTACATTTATGTTTGTTTTCACAGCTGCCTATGTGTTTGTCGTTACACGTGTGTAACACAGCTGTCTGTATGTTTGTCTTTACACGTGTGTAACACAGCTGTTTTGTGTTTGTCATTACATGTGTGTAACACAGCTGTCTATATGTTTGTATTTACATGTGTGTAACACAGCTGTCTGTGTGTTTGTCGTTACACGTGTGTAACACGGTTATTGTGTGTTTGTCCTAACACGTGTGTTACACAGCTGTCTGTGTGTTTGTCGTTACACGTGTGTAACACAGCTGTCTGTGTTTGTCGTTACACGTGTGTAACACAGCTGTCTGTATGTTTGTCGTTACACTTGTGTAACACGGTTATTGTGTGTTTAACGTTACACGTGTGTAACACAGCTGTTGTGTGTTTGTCGTTACACGTGCGTAACACGGTTATTGTGTGTTTCACGTTACACGTGTGTAACACAGCTGTCTGTGTGTTTGTTGTTACACGTGTGTAACAGCTGTCTGTATGTTTGTCGTAACAGCTGTCACTTTGTATATTCTTACAACCGTCTCTGTGTTTCTTATTACAATTGTCTCTGTCTGTTAAAATAGAGCAAACCCTTGATTTTCTTTCACGAGAAAGGTCTTTTCCAGCAAAGGATGGACAGATGAAATCTGATGATGGCCTGAATTAGCCCGCACTGCCACCTTTTGTTCCGACACCTCTCTGAACAATCTCATTAATTTCTGAAAGCATGAAAGGATTAGAAGACTTTAAAAAGCTTTTTCAAGTTCTGGTGAACGACTAATAATGTACACAAATATACTAACACAAACTTCTCTGCATCTTTTTCCCTACTTCCTAGTCTTTCCCTCCTTTTTTTTCTCTGAGATTTTTCTCGCACGGACATGCTGATCTGGGTTTTTATCTTTTAAACAACCAGCACACACAGACATCTCCGCAAGATTCAGCATGCTTATCTCTCTGTATTCACACAAAAAAACCGAAATTCCCAGCATACCAGTCTTTGGACAAAGACATTCACCGTTTCTAAGCGATCGATGCACACTAAAATATAATTACAACTGTATATTTATCATTTATTTTCTAAGAAAAATATTTATCTTTACTTCTGCGGAATAAAAGTAGCGCTTACTCTCATCCGCAGATTGAAGGTGTAGTTGAACAGCAGCTCCAGCACCTCAAGTGCCCTGTAGTAAAGTGAATTTTAATTGAAATTTTCCATAAACAAAACTCGGAACATACGATGAAAGTGATAGCACTTTGTCTAGCCAGCTTGAGGTGTCATGAGAAAAAGAAGAATCATTATAAACACACACGCACACACAATACTTCCTTGGACGTATTATGTCTGTCATTCGCCTCTTCCTTTCGTACTCACGTGTAGTTTGTTTTATTTCTTCTATTTCAAATACTCACTGGAGTTTTGCATCCACGATGGATTTCGTTTCCACATTTTTCTGAAATCTTCCTGTACTGCGGTAACGCTCAAGGACGTCTGCTCATGTGCCAGAAATAAAACAGGAAAATGAAGACAGCCTGGGGATGTTTTATCCAAAGTAACTGTCTCTTCAGATTATGATAACAGATTATACCATCAAGAGGCCAGACAAAATAGCGAAATGCTTAGATCAGATTGATAGCTATGTACTACAGCTGTGCCTCAAATGACAATAGAATAATGACAGTAGAATAATGACAACGGAATAATGACAATAGAATAATGACAATAGAATAATGACAAGAGATTAATGGGATTTATTTAGGCAAAGGAGTGGGGAATGAGTGTTTTAGACCGAGTCAGCAACTAAGGCTGTATCCCGGCAAACCATAAAACAGATGCCACACGTTGAGTAAACAACAGTGTGTCTGAGACGAGATCTGAATCCAGGACACGCAGAGGTGTAGAGGTGGCAAGCGCTAGCCGTTGCGCCACCAGACCGCCCTAGAGAAAGGGGAGAAAGAACGTGGACTGGAGAGGAAGGAAAGAACGTATGAAAGGGATAAAGGAATAAAAAAGAGAAAGTCATGGAATATCTGTGATGTAAAAAGCGTGTCATTACCATCATCAGCCCGAGGGTATGGTCTGTCGTTTCGTCCATCCAGTAGCCCCAATAGCGGCTTCAGTAGCATGTCAAGATCACGTGGCTTTGCGAAGCAGCCTCGCTTAACCAAGCAGAGCACGAGCCGCAGAACCTGCACGTGCAACACATGGATAACATTGCTTGGAAGCAGACGTGAGAGGAGTTTAAAGGCTGAGGCAGGAGAGGGCGCGACGATTGAAGGGCGGCTGTTACAGAAAGGTAACGGGCTAAAAGCTGGTAGTACTGTGTGTGTGTCCTGTCCTCTTTATCCGTGTTTTGAGTCTTATCCATTAAGCGTGTAATTACACGTGAGCGAAAGTGTAGAAATCGAGGAAAAATGGCTTGTCACCGTAGTTACGACGTATTGACCATCTGTTTGATGACACACATCTTTATTCTCTACTGTTCACAACAGAGAGACCTTTTTTGTTGGGAGCTCTCATAAGAAATACATTAAACAAAATAAGATCATACCTCACTCGCCCTTACAGTTACTTACAGTCACACTTAACCCCCTCCATAGCAATGACCAGCTATTTTTTCCCAACCAGCGCTATGTACCAAACCTGTTTGACGAGCATGGTGTTGCTAGCCAGTGTCTCTGTCAATACCTGTTGGACGAGCATGTTGTTCCCAATCAGTGAAGCCGTCATGTCATCGTTGGAGACCAGGAAAGTTGAGATCCAATCGCGAAGAGGCCGGAAGTACTGAGACGTGAGTGACCTGCCCTTGTCATCCTCTTCGTCGTTGTCATTGTCATCATGCTGCTGCTGCAAGTAAAATATCACGTGACAAGTATGGCGCGTCCTCGGGCTGTGTGTAGCCGCACTGTGTGGGCTGTTGTTCTGTGAATAGGGAAACATATCGCAGAAGTTGCTACCGCTGAGGGAAAGTCTGTGCTCTGTCATTAGCGTCGCCCTTACTTTTCCTCAGCACGCGCACAAAAATCCCAATGGGTTTCTTCCCAATCGTACGTAACGTTTGCAGTTATAAGGACCACAGAGTGAATGACAACTCGTGGCGCAGGAACAGCAAGGAGAAATGGAAAGGAGAAGAAGTGGGAGCAGTTAGTTAGTTAGTTGTTGTTTTATGCCAAGTCAGCAACTATGGCTATCTCATGGCAAAAACAATGTACATGACTATTCAAAGGTTGATATAAAGTAATTGTACAAGTCTATAGATTTCTCTTTTCTTAGTTTTATAAAATAACAGTTTTTTAAACATATAAGTTCTATCATATCAGGTGAAAAATCTGAATGGACTTTACATATGCCAAGATTGATTTGGAAGAGTGTTTGGCAAAAAGGTCATCAAGAGTCTGTGCTGTAAAATAGTTTTGACGAATTGTAGCGAGGTTTGAACAGGAGATGAGCAAATGTTCTATGGTTAGGGGGTCTTTACACCAAGGACAAAGTGGGGGGTTTTCTCCTGCAAGCAAAAATCTGTGAGTGATATATGAGTGACCAGCTTTTAGTCTATTTATAACCACTTTTTCTCGTCGAAGAAGTGGGAGCAGGAAGAAAAGTGATGATCCTAATGATGACGATTCTCACCTCGCTGGCTGTGATGTCGGTGTAGACGTAGGATAACTGTACTCGATCCATCGTAGAGACATTTTCGGTGACGTCCACAAAGAGAGCTAGGGAGACAGTGAACACCACTCTTCAATAAAAATACGTTATTGCGCTTTCTTAAATTGCTCTTTCAAAGACTTCCTTCAAGAACTAAGCAAAATAGCTGGAAAATATAAACGGTGGCGTCTATTTACAACCGAGGACGACGACGACGACGACGATGATGATGATGATGATGATGACGACGACGACGACGACGACGATGACGACGATGACGACGATGACGACGATGATTGATGATGATTGATGATGATTGATGATGATTGATGATGATTGATGATGATGATGATGATGTACAAGTGGCTTGTGTGACAGAACCTACTGATAATGAGGTCGCAGTATTTTGCACGCAGTCTCTCAGGAAGATGTTTGTCCGCCAGACAGGTGAATGCCTCCTTCCAGCTGAGGTAGCTCAGGTCCTGGGTGATCACCTTGATAGCGAACTCGTTTTGGCCCTGCCATCCCAAAATAACATGCACTATCACTCTTTCCTCAATATCCCCATGGCTGTCTACATGTTTGTTTTGATTTACACGTTCTTCAGTGCTTCAGTCATCTGCATGTTTCTGTTTATGTATGTTATTTATGTTATGCATGCTGTGTGTTATGTTTACTCATGTATTTGCTATTCTTATCGTTTCTTGCCTCCTCTAGCCCCTGCCCCGTCTGTCTGAGATACTCACGTGACACAGCATTCCAAACAGTTCCAGCTGCTTCTCCAAGAATAGGTAATCCTCGTCTTTGTGCGAGCGCTGAACAGAATCAGTCGAATAAAATAACCCATTGTCCACTATGCTCTCAAATACTGTAGAAAAGACACGTTCTCTCTCTCTCTCTCTCTCACACACACACACACACACACACACACACACACACACACACACACACACACACAAACAGACGGTTCAGAATAACAAACCTAAGTGATAGGAACACATTCTGACACAGAAGGAAACCCTTACACCATGCGCAAACGTTCGAAGTTCTTGCCAGGTTTTTCCACTGTCGATGGAGACAAACACTACATCTGGGGACAGTCTAATCTTGTCTCCAAAATCCGTCAAATAGACACAGTCCTGCAAAATTAAGACAAATATAATAGACGATTAGCAAGTGGCTTGTCAATGAGAGAGAAAGTGAACGACAAATGGCAATAAAGTTCGCGTTTAGCTCATTATTTAACAGCTAACTAATTATACAATAAAGTACACATTAAACTCCTTATTTAACTGCTAATTATACAATAACGTTCAGCTTTTGATTATTATTTCATCGCTAAATAATTACAAGAAGAAAAGGAGGAATATAACGCAATATAGAAACTGAGAAAAGCGAGAAACAAACACAGTATCTTCAGACATCATCCATCAAGTGTTAGGGACAGTAGCATCAGAGACGTCCAACATCTTCTGGAGACCTTCTGTCAGATTTACACACCTTGCTACCTCTGACCAGCCACATCTGTGTGATGTAGTTCTGGTTGTCAACAATGGAGACGCCATCGCAGATGCACAACACGCTCAGAAGCTCCAGGTACCGGTAATTCTACAACAGGTGAGACATAAGGGTGAGCCGCTCAAAAGGTGATGTCGCCGGGGTTGCTGTCCTTTGTTCGGCTTTGATGAGTTGACAATGAATTACAGGATTAAGAGAAGTAGTTTTTATTTCGTTTATGAACTGACATCGACCCCCCCAAAAAAAAAAAAAAAAAAAGTGTCACACAGACGAAATAGCGAAGGCGTCTGAACGTGCGAGTGAAGACCCTGCGGTTAAGTGTTTCCTAGGTTAAAGGTCACTCACCTTCTCTCGCTGAAGAAAACCCACAAACGTGTCGATGTGCGCGTGTGACACTCGGTCCAGGATCTTCCGATTATCGCGAATCAGCTCCATGACCATCTGCGCTGCGTAGACTCCAATCTGTGGTCAGACAACTGCCTTCTAACATCTCGCAAAGGAGATACTAGTGCTGATGTGGAGATTATCTTCTAATTAACTTAACTAACTTTCCCCTTTATTTCATATTTTACTTCCAACTAATTTATTAAGTTTTAGCTTGAGTGCGAGATCACATAACTATATACGCTACTTAATCACAAACATGCAATAACACAAAAATGATAAACAACAACCATGCTATTTAATCACCCAACGGCGACAGGCAATTAAAAATGATGCCGTAATGTCTTTAATTAATATAGCAAATGAATACACTGTTAAAATCATAGTTTACTCTTATTTGGATAGAAATGTAGAAGTAAAGTAAATGATAGAAAGCATAAAAGACTGAAGAACGAAAAAAGAAGACCCACTTACTGCCTTGTATTCAAACTGAGTGAGGAACACGTCGATGTGTTTGGCGATGTACAGTTCATTCTTACGACTGTTCCCAATGAGCTGGGTGCACAGCACATTATAGGCTTCCACAAATATGCTGGTCAAGTACCTGAGAAAATAGCTACGTGTAGTCATCTCTTTTTTTAAGTCTCAAAATGGGAAAAAGGTAAGATCAACAAAGAAAATCTGTCAAGCAATTCTAGAAAATAAAAACATTTCTCTTTACGCTCCGAAAACACAAAGTAATCTTTTTTAAGCAAAAATTTTGATCGTATTATAAGCTCTTGTAAACATTTGACTTGCTGAAGATAACAATAAATAAACATGAAAAAATTAGCTGTAACTCTGTAATGATGCATCTAATAAGCTTTACATTAGCTGTAATGGAGATCGGGGTGGAGAAATGGTATTTTACTCAGCCAGCAATTAATCTCACAATTCATGACAAAGCATGTAAATAGGAGAAAGCAAATAAGAACAGTATGCCCGAAACGGGATCTGAACTCGACAGATGATCATCACTGTGCTGGGAACATGTGGTAGCCATTATAAAGCTGCCTTTGTAAAAGGACACGCATGGTTAAGTATGCAGAACATACATACAAATTGCCACACGGTCACATATATGACATACTGTGCCTGTGGAGAACAAACAAGTTTTTAATAGTTAGTCAAACACACATCTCGCAGAAATTGGACAAGTGATTTAATCAGTAATATAAAGGTAGGCGTTCAAACGTACTGTTGATCTGGGGTGCCGATGTAGGGTACCTGCAGTAAGGACACCAGCAGCTCCACCACCTGCAAGTTGATTAACAAGGTAAATCACTGAGGCGCGCAAGAGAGAAAGAGAAAGAAAGAGAATTCTCAAAAAAAGTTGATAACAATATCATAAAATGAAAGAATATTGTATCGATAAGGAGGTCCCTCGACGGCTTGACGATGGAGTGGATAGATGAGAGCTTAGAGATGAACCAATATATCTTTGAAAGAATATTGAATACTGAGTATTATTTGAACAATGCATAAACACAGTGCGGAAACGTTTTCTGAAGACACGGAGGGGAAGGGAGTACGGGTGAGGGTAGGTGAACAAGGGTGTTCTCATCTAATGGTTTACGAGAGGGTGTTCTAATATAAATGTCTAGGAGAGTGTGGCCTATAGATATGTAAGGGAGAGTAAAATAAATGGCTGGCAGCATGTGCTGATGTAAATGTCTAGGGACTGAGGGTTTGAGGAGAGGGTGTTAGACTCACCCTGAGGTTTCTCAGAAGCTTCTGACGTTTCTTGCTAGCGACATTCTGGTCGATCATGAAGTCTTTCATTTCTTTCATCGACTGAAATCAATCAATCAATCAATCAATCAATCAATCAATCAATCAATCAATCAATCAATCAATCAATCAATCAATCAATCAATCAATCAGCTTGCAATAATCATTATTATGCAAATATTACACTGATAATTATAGAAAAGCTCACAATCGTCACTTACTGCAATAGCTTTATATGCCGCCTTAGCACTGAGCACATCGCCGAGCTGTTTCTGAAAAGAAATTGTAAAGGACACATGTAATGCGAAACAAAAACAACAGTCGATTTTAATCCTATTCTAAGCTGCTGACATGTCTTTCATTTTTGAATTATATTATTTTACCCCTCATCCTGTTTGACACAAGACGAGCCCTCTTCTTGTGATGGCTATTACAATGTAAGCACATATGAACTTCCATGTCAAAGAAACTATCTGAAACAATGTTGACATATGTCTTCCTTAATTTTGATCACATTACCAAATCCCAGAAGACTCGAGTTATGAGTGTCGTCTCCATTTACATAAGAACTGGTGTACTGGGAGAACGGAATGACGAGTGTATTATGTTGTATTCAATGGGGCTCAGTGACAAAACTGATCCAAGCGAACGGTGAACGAATACTCGTCTGTAGTCCACGTGATTTTATTTCGTCTAAAATCACATCACGTCTTCTGGGCAAGTGCAACATTTTCGTTAGAATATCGGTTAGATGTTCTAGATTCTAGAAGGAAGCATCTGCTGCAGACTGAGACCGGTTCCCGGCGCGTGGTCGGCTTTCTACTTACATCTCTGACCAGTTTCTGCATGAAAGGCACCATGCCAGCCATGTAGTGGAAGATCTCCACCAACTCGGAGTCGACATGCTGGATGGTGAAGGCGTCGTCGTAGTGTTTCTCATCAAAAGCCGTCACCTGTAGCAGCAACCGCAAGTGAGTACAAACGGTGCACAAGTACTGAGCTTCACCCATAACAGTGAGAGCAAAAGTGAAAAATGTGTGTGTGTGTGTGTGTGTGTGTGTGTGTGTGTGTGTGCGTGCGTGCGTGCGTGCGCGCGCACAGTGTGTATAAGAGAGAGAACAAGAGCTAATATCGGAGAAGTCATCTTCACCAGATTCAGTCTCCACCACTACCACTGGAACCTCGTGACACATCCCTCATCACCATCTCTTCTGTTGCCTAGCAACTGATGTTGAAGCCCTCGCCTCTGTCGTCCTTCATGCTACATGCACAGCGAATCCTATTCCTCAGTTCAATCCACTTCACTTTTTTACTTTGTGAGCTTACCTTTTTCAGCTGAGCTGTCGTGTACTGCAGCCCGGCCATGGAGTTTGGGTCGTCAGTGACTTGCACACCCTGGCGGCGAACGTACTCATCTGTGATGAGTTAAGTATTGATCAAGTGACGAGCTAAGTACATGTACTGGTCATGTGATAAGTACTGATTATGTGACGAGTTAAATACTGATTATGTAATGGCCCGCTGTGGTTTTATAGGTAAGAACATTTTTTGTAAGAGTACTCGTGAGACATTATACAGATCGGAAGGGACACTAGCTTCCAGAAAATAAGGAGGGTTTTGTGCATTACAAAAGGAGGGGAAGTATGTTTTCGTTAAGAAAGTATCTTGTCACAAAGAAAAGATGGAATACTTCTGGCACTAAGAATAGCAGGAAAGTATGCTGGTACAAAGAACTTAAGAAAGTTGCAACTGGAATTAGTAAAAGAGACATTCAACAGAATAATGCCAACATATGTTAGTCATCTCGGCGCCTCTCGAGCTACCCGTGGTGGGAAAGAGGTCAGAGCATGTGCGTGAGCATGTGAATGCTTCCTGTACCCAGAGTAGATGCATACAGAATTGTTCAAGTTAGAGGAAAGTATAACACGAACTAGTAAGCATGTCGTAATGGGTGATTTAACAATCGATAGGGGTGCTGGAAGGCAGGGTTTATTTTTCACCTGTCAAAGCGTGCAGCCAGGATCCCGTGACTACGTGTTTGATGCGCGCGTAGCTTTCGAACAAAACGTCATCCGCCTCCTGCAAGATATTTTTGTTAATGTCATAAACAGAAAGTACATGCTCACTTCGCCGAACTACTTCCGGTGTAGTTTAACTCTATTTCCAGTCCAGGTCATTGATAACTAAATAGTTGTATACGTAACTGCTTTCTATTTTTAACAAACAACAGAATTATTGTGATCGAAAACAGCGATTATGTAAAGAAATTAGCTGAGGCCTGGAGGGTTCGTCACCTTGCCCATGTTACCTTTATGACAGCGTGCAAGCGAAAAACGGTGGAAGGGTTTCTGCCGTCTGCTTCTAGAGTTACTTCCCCTCTCCTGTTGACCGCAAGATATCGTCTGGTGCACATGTGAACAATTCGACATTGCTGCTCCCACTTCAACACGCCACCTGTCATATATACAAACACTTCAACATACACCCTCTCTCCTACTCCATCCCTGGACGAGTTTCTGTATCATCTGTCATCATCAGAACGAATATACGCCTGTATATAGCGACTTAGTCCCTCTAAAAATCATAAATCAGTTTCGTTTGCCACACTCTTACAAGCACTAATTGCCACTGTCCTCATTGGAAGTTCTGAGAGGTCTCAGATTACCTGCCACGGGTCCCTCTTGCAGCTCTACCTGCCAATAGGTAATGGCTGAACTGCTGGGCACTCTCGTCCTTGGGTTGCTCTGGTCAACAGGGCGCAAACGTAGATGAACTGAAATTAAGTTATATATATATATAGTTTTTCCTTTTGTCATATGTTTCATTTATGTTTAGCCTTTACCTGTCACCAAGTAACTTCATACACATCACTTAAAAATTGTTCATGCAAACAGTAAATAATTATATATAGATAAATTTGAAAAAAGGGAGATCGGCTTTAACACTTCTTCAATTTAGTTAAAATGGTGATGGCTCTAGCCTGCTGTGTAAATGACTACCAGTCGGCATGTCTACATTTTAGGGGAGGGTCGGCTAGGGTGGTATCTATCTTGTTTGTGTTTGTCCACGTGTTTGTACTCGCCTTCCTTTAATATAAGTGTCTGTCTCCCGGCTCATTATTTGCATTCTTCGTCATTCAAATACTTTTATAAATTTCAGTGTGGTAATTTAACGAGCGAGAGGAAATAACCCGAAAGACTGTGTGTGTGTGTGTGTGTGTGTGTGTGTGTGTGTGTGTGTGTGTGTGTGTGTGTGTGTGTGTGTGTGTGTGTGTGTGTGTGGATGAACTTGTGTTTCTGTGTGAGCGTATATATGCGTGAGCGGACCTGTGTTCGCACGTTTTTAGCGTGTGTGTGTGTGTGTGTGTGTGTGTGTGTGTGTGTGTGTGTGATTGTGTCGGTGGTAGGTGCACGCACACATGTTTATGTCAAAGTCCTTACATTTAACAGTCTTTATTCCAGATATTATCTGCTCGCGGCATAATGCCCGAAAGATCACTTACCATCCTCCGTAAGTTCGTCATCAAACAGGCCTTCAGCCACCAAGTACGCCTCCATCTCCTTGTGGAAGAACCTTAACGGGTCACCTACCTGCAGGGGTGACAAGTGAAACCCATTCAGTCACTCCCAGTATACTGAAGTACTTTATCAGAAAATATTGACATAAACCCAAGAGCTCTCTACTGTGCGTTTTCCATAATGGCCTACTTGCGTAAACTGAACTGTTTCGCTTTGACGAGATCAAAATGTGTTCCTTTCAGTTCACATATTTGGACCATAAAGTTAAGTTTCTTACATTTGATCCTTAAAGATTTCGCAATTCTTTGTCGATTTCTTGCCTTTCGGTGCTTCTAAGCAAATTATTTTCTGGTTTGACGAAGTACGTTTCATCTCGACAGAATTATTTCATATATTTTACACAGTCGTCTTCCCCGGTGCCCCTGAAATCTGAACAAAACTATGTGAATGACCAAATTCCCAGACTTCTTCTAAACGTTGAATATTCCAACCGCTGGCGAGTAATTAATTTTAAACAGACAATATTATGATGTGTGCAACAGCAGTCTTCCCTGCCTTTGTCTGTATTTTAGCACCTCACAGTGGTCAGTCGGTTATGGTAATAAATATTTTTCCGTAGACTTCTCTTTTCAGCAAGATAAAGTCAAAATAATCGTGTTTCATAGAGAAGATTTGGCATGCAGCCCAATTGTAAGCTTAATGCCAGAAAATGTAAGGATTTTTGATTTGAATGCAGCCTAATTGTCAGCGTAATGTCATAATGTGTAACACGTGTCACACGTTCCGAAGTAATGTCCACAAGCTGCAATTGATGTATGAGTACCTTAACTTTCAGGCTGTCGTCAGAAGATGGCTTGTACTTCTGGTACACTGTAAATCCCGATTGTAGTACAGACAAGTTGAGCTCAAAGCTGGGACACAGAAAGGATTAGGACTTGTGATGCACATTGAAACGTGGCGATACAGTCAATGATGTCAGAAAGTGTGGCTAAAATTGCTGGCTCTCTACAGCCATAACAGCTTTCAAGAATAATCAAACGAAGCAAAAAGCAGTTGAAGGAAAACCTTGTTAAGTTTTGCATACGGAAAATCAAAGAAAAGGTTCGATTTTAAACTTTTCCCTCCTGAAGCCGTTGTTACGAGGCGAAGGGAAACGTTGCCCTGGGGGCAAAACAAGGGCACGAAGTCCAAACTTGTGAAGTGGTGTGGAGATCTCTCAAGCACTTTTGTATTTTACTTTCGCTGTGGCATCTTTGCCATGACTCGAAAAGCTACAAACCTAAGGATAAAGCTATATTTGGGGTGCCTGGACACTATAGGGAGGCAAGATGTGTGTCCTTAAGTTTCTTAGGGCAACAGCTTACCCTCACTTCATACGTACGACCCCAGAAGCAAACTGTTTCTCACGTGGCCGAGCTGATGTAACATCCTTTTAAAGGTGCACAAACGTTCACTAAACTCTGTAGGGTATGAAGGACTATAAAATTATGATCGAGACTTTGAGCAAAGCTTTGACAAAGACGAGATGATGCAGAATGGGCGAGATACGCAAATAAACACGTGGAACCTGTGGGAGTAGACAGACTGAGAGCCCAGCAGCAGGCGACTGACATGGAGATACTGGCCCTGGGATTTGATGCTCTCCAGAACGACATGGTCCTCTGCTTGCACCTGTCAGAGAAAACTCACACTTCTCAAAGAACTGTGTATTTGAAGCGGAGAGTAGCATATTACCTTCGCTGATAATATGTAATGTTACAATTATTGTTTGCGTGCAGATTTGGCAAATAATTTTGTTTGCAGTCTTTTTATGTTTCTTAAAATATTTATTGTTTATGATCAGCTAATATTTTTTTTGAGAGAAACATTGGTATAAAGTTCGTACATGAAAAAATCTTGCTTTGTACAACCAAACAGTGCAATAAGACCTATGAACGTTTAAAATGACTTTAAGTTCACTGTTCGTATCGTTGAACTTCTTTCATTAAGAGATTTGATCATTAATTAGATTGTTTCGGCAGGTGTAGTACAAGTGGTCCAAGTGATCTTCTCAAGCCGAAATTCTTTGCAAATCTACTCACTGTGTCTCCCTCTGCCTTGACTTTGTACCTGGGCATGATTCGGAAATAAGCTTGCTTGGAATTATGGGAATGAAGCTCCACCTGAGAGAACACAATATGGTGTTCAGTTTATTTAAATGACATACCTGAGTAGGTTAAGTCAACTGAACAGATATCGGCATGACAAAAAAGTTACATGTAAACGTTTGACTGGTAGAAAATAGTGAGGTCTTTAATAATCTTGTTGTCACAGATATGTTCTATGATGTCTCTGCTACAAAAGCGTTCTGATCCCGCGAGGTTGCGAGATCTTGCACACACAGTACACAGACAGACATACACACACACACACACACACACACACACACACACACACACACACACACACACACACACACACATGTCTAGTACTTACAGCCATGTTGTTACCCTCTCTGTAAGATGTCTTCGTCGTGCTGATGTGAATGTACTTGTTTGTAAACAAATGCCGCAGCTGAAAAAGGAAGCTGTTATTATAAAGATTTTTTGGGATAAATAAATAAAATAAATAATTATAATTCACAAATAGATTCATTATGTTCTTTCGCTGTGTGCAGGAAATATCCCCATACTTTTTGGAAAATTTCCTGGAAGGTTGAACGTATTGTAGGCTGTGTATATCGCCAGTCTCTGTCTGTCTGTCTGTCCCTAAGTAAGTGAGCTGAATATGTATTTAATAATAATAAATACCTGCACAGTTTGCCCATACAGAACTTTTTTCCCCTGGTTTTTCTTCTGTTCCAGTTTGTTGTCTTCTTTTTCGGATTCTGCCGCCATCTATCGACATCCAAGTTAACTTCCAAGTTTCGTTCTTTGTAATTACAGAGATTTTGGCTAGTTTTCTTAAACAACAAACACTGAAATTCAGAAAACTAGTTCTGTCCGAATTACTGTGACAATGAAGAAATTTTGAAATAATTTATTTTACGATTAAATCAACATTTTTTATGTATGTATGTATGTATGTATGTATGTATGTATGTATGTATGTATGTATGTATGCGTGCATTTTTGTTTCTCTAAGTAATACAGTCAGAGAAATTACAATAGATAATCAACGATCTTTTCATCGCACCATCCCCACCTCACCCGTGTAATGAAAAATCACCTCTAGTTGATCTCATATTCTGTCAAACAAACAGACCAGTCAGGGGCTGTATTCACGACGCAGGAGTAAGTCGCTGTGGGTGGAAACCCACGGACAAACATGTTGTCTCGGTAGTTAAAAAGCGGCGTATGGTTTCCGCGAATGTTGCTTTATCTAAAGGACCATGATAATAAAGTAATGGCAAGTATTCCCTTGGGTAAAGTAACATAAAGCAGTATCCACGGGGTCTAGACAGTGCGTCTTATTTTCGAATACAAGAAGTTTGTCCTTGAGCTCCCTAATAAACCTATGGGCAACGACTTGCCCTCGCATCATGGATACGACCCTTGATAGAAAACAAGATTAACTGCACGTACCTTTGCATGAGAGGTTGCATTTTTCAGACGACTGTTATCAGGGTCCGTAAATAGCTGCGTCTTCAGTTTTTGGTACTGCTTGCTGAGTTTGTATCTATTGGGTGTGCAGATCTCGAATGCAATAACTGCAGGAACAGATACAGAGACAAGTCTTATTTACAAGTTACTTTGATTGTTGACATTTTTGTCTTTCCTCGACAATCATTAATTCTGTTATGTCTTTCGTTGTTGGTTAAATCTGTTTGCGGCTCAGCTGGATGCTCAAACCGTCAGACAGTCGACCGCTGTCTTATTCGCTTCTTGCTTGTTTGTTGTCTGGTTTTCCTGGTTGTTAAGACGGGTAGGAGATGACATACTGGACTACATCTCTCTCTCAATATCTCGATTGATATTATCAAATGATTGCACTTACATGTTTTGTAATTTTATCCTTATGAATTCTTATGCATTTCTGGCTCCTTAATATTATCATTTTACTTGTATGAGAGTGTTTTATAATAGATTTTCCTGGTGGAATTCATAGGTTTCCTGTTTAAACACGGACCTTCGTTCACTGGATAAGTGTCTCTCATTTGTTGCCTCTTTGCTCTATCATAGGAGTGACCAATCGTAACATTAAACCCTAACAACGAGGGCTTTCGCTTCCGTTTTCTGTCAAAATGGCGGATCTTCCTAATGTTGAAGAAATTTTAGAAGTGAGTAATTGAGCTTTTCTGTCATCATAACCTTGTTAAAGAAGATTGATTGCAAAATAAACAGTATTTTCTGTAGAATGGATTCTGTTTGTTTATAGAAAACGCCTTTAGATTTTTCGACAATTTTATAAAATAAAAACATCGTCACAACAGATGCTATTGACTTGTTTTACCACAAACAATTAAAAAAAACATTGTTTTTGATTTTGTGGAAAAATTTTAAAGATTGTTCTGTTACGAAAACAAAACATCCACTTCAATAATTTATTTAAGGTATGCGAACAAAGAGCAGGAAACACGAGGCCTGTCTAAAGGAAAGCCGAGCCTTACACCGGACATGAGCCTGATCGAGTCGCTTATCCAGTGATGAAAGTCCGTGGTATAACTTACTGTATTGATCAGCAACACTAGGCCGACGCCTGTCTTCCCTGGACCCAACAGCCAGACCATTGTGGTATGAACTAAGAATCAACAACAAAAGTAATAAAAAGGGAAAAAAACAAACAGTGTAAAAATCAGTTTCAAAAAAACGGAGATAGACGGATGGATATGAGAATATATGTGTTTGTGTCCGATGAGCATACAAAATTCAGTTATAGTTACACAAGTGACAGGAAAAACAATAAAATGACAGAACTTCATCTTATAGGCCGTCTTAATCAAACGATTAATTGTTGTTGAGTGTGTGACTATGCAAATTTTGAGTTACTGTCACATAGAAGCCATTGACTTTGGGCACATATAATATGGAAAAATGATGAAATGTGTGTGTCTTCTTAATCAGAGAAATATGTCTGAGCTTTAACCAAAGTTTGACAAAGTTTTATATAACCGTATGAACTTTAGTTCAGTTAAGAAATGCCTTTAACGAGTTTTTTCAATGAACCTCGTGCTTGAAAATAGCAAGGACATAAATCGAATCCAATTTTCTAAAAGTAAAAGGAGACAGTTGAATGGTTTTCAAAAGTTTGAATCACTTTAAAAGTGCTCGTTTCAAAAGATTGAATTTCTACAATACAAAGTCTAGTTTATTTCTCTTTTTTTCGCATAGAGCAACACCTAAGTTGCAAACGAGTACAAATGTTCCAAACGTTGCATAAATAAGAAACGAGTAAAGTTCAAGATCTTTTTTTTAATTGGGCTTCTCACGATATCATCTACAGTCCTGTTATCTCTGTCAGTACCCTTCATAAAAAGGACCACACCCTTACATATAAAACTAGTTGGGAAATCCCAGAAGTGATTCAGATCGTGAATCGAGTCATTACCAAGCGATTTCAACAAGCTGCCACTCATCACAAAAGCCTTTTTAAAAGCCCCATGCCCCTAAGCCAAATTTTTATAACACGCTGCAAATTGGACTCAAATTTTACCGTGCCATTGGGAACTCTGTTTTTTTTTTATTTTTGCCGGAATGTAGAGATGCATTTATGAGAATATATATATATATATGTAACATCTGGTCACGATAGTGTGGTACAGTTGCACTCTTACTATATTCCCAAGGCACTTTTATTTTTAAAGTTACATTAATTGATGAGGTGGGACTTGGAAGAATTAATAAAATGACAAATGAGAAAGTGCATGCAAAATAAGACAAACAGTGTCACCCAAGCGTGACATAAAACTGTGGAAACATGTCTGCTTGAACTCTGAGCATCAAACTGGATCATGGTGCTGTGGCCTCAGTCTGTATGTATCTTAGAAGTAGTGTGTCGCGATGTGTGTGTACGTGTATGTGTGCGCGTGTGTGCGTCCGTGGCAATTTTTTGCCTCGCGTTTCCGTCGTTTATAAAGCCGATTCTCTAGATTTAGTGTTTACATAGACTTCTCCCTATTAGCAATTCGCTCGATGTTATTTTTTCGTTTTGGCCTTCAATATCCTATTAGGTGCTAGATATATGTAGGAGGTACTACACATAATGGATCCCTGCATGGTGTAAGAAAACAAGTACGCACACATACAAACCAAACCAATGGCTTAAAGAAAGAGTGAGATTGCGACATCACACTTAAAAGAACTGCTGGTCTAGACTGAATGAACGTCTGTATCTGCTTTTCCTCACTCAATACTGCCCCCAGTGGTTGTTCATCTCGACATATTTAAGGACAAGGTTTTGAATAGCAAAAGAAAATATTCGCGCAGTCCTGCCTGGGATGAAAAACCCTTACAAGGAGAGCCGAATTTTTGTCCATTATTTGCCACACTCGCGTGTTAAAAAGCATTCACACGCGCGCGCACACATTTCAAATTTCATGATACAATTCTGATGAAAGTTTTATATTTATATATACATACTATAATAATAATAAGTTGTTATATGTTTATATAGTTATACGAGGAAAAGAT
This sequence comes from Marisa cornuarietis, assembly GCA_004794655.1. Taxonomy (NCBI): domain Eukaryota; kingdom Metazoa; phylum Mollusca; class Gastropoda; order Architaenioglossa; family Ampullariidae; genus Marisa; species Marisa cornuarietis. The sequence continues at coordinate 1,353,147 of SMMW01000546.1, read as the reverse complement.
CGACAATATTATGTTTCATTTTTTTAATTGTGATTTAATTAGAGGGAAATATTTGTCCCATCGAAATAAGCGTGATCGAGAAAGAACACAAAATTGTTTTATTCATAGGCCCACATCAAGAAGGTAACATCACATTGACAATACATACCACCAATATCTTGGAGTAAGTTATAGCGAAAGTGGATTATATACAGTATGGACACATATGTACATATACATGGGGATAGGAGATAAAGGATTTATATAACTGATCAGTGGTACCACATTGCAATATGTCAATATGTTAGGTGTGTTTGTTGTGACTCGTAAGAACCTCTTTATTGCAAAGTTGTGAACCTTCTCAATGCCGAGGGAACGAAGCTATAATATCAGTCAATGGGTGATTTAATCGACTGCCTTCAGATCTCAGACAGACAGTGATACAGGGACAAAGCCAAGTAGACAGAGAATATATGAGTCTCCGGAGAACAAATAAAAGTTTTGATGATTGTGGAACAGATAAACTACTGATCGTAATTAAGATTTCATCAACAACCCTTTTTATCACTCGTGTAATTATTAACAGCAGGGCGACAACAAATCTTAATTTCATACCAGTCATTGTTAAGATCCCACCTACTGCAATGAAAAAAGAAAAATGTAACGCCAGTGGACAGACTGGTCGTGCAAAAGGTAAAATATTCCTTTTTTGAAACAAACCCTTATCACACCTACTTCAAAAACAGTACATACTGTCGGTTGTAGAATGATTTCTATGAGTTATGTGCATTATGTTACTTCTTTTAGCGAGCATATGTGCTTATCTGTTTGCCTTCTTAGTCACTGTTTCTTTTTAAATGTGAAGTGACATGTGCATTTTTATTTGTTTTATATATTTATTTCTATTTTATTATTTATTGAATCGAATTTATATTAGGATAATGCTATTTAGTTATTTTTTTCTGCTGAAATTTCATGCTTTTACATTTATCAATAATAAAACAATCAAGTGATTAACAAACTAAAAGATTTTCAGTTTTGTTACTTAACGCTTAGTGTTCATCAGGACTTGCCTGATTTCCACAATTCAGCACTTTTACTTCCATTTAATTTTAGCCCAAAAGTTAATGTTTTGTGTAGTACGTATTTAACGGTTTCCTGAGACTATCAAAGAAAACTGTTTTACCTTGTTTGGGTTGAGTAAACGAAACCCAGGGTCTCCTCTGAATAAAGGCACACGATGTCTCCAATGCCGAGAGCGTTGTCCATGACTGATATGTTGGGGTTTTTTTTTAGGATATAACATGTACTCTTTGATCACAAAGAGGACTCTCAGTATGTTGGCATTATTTCCTCATTTTCAACTCAGAACACTTAAGCCACATCATTGCTCTTTCGGGACCCTAACGCTGTCTTTCATCCTTGTAATAAATAATTAAAGCAGAACAACGCTCAGATTTTTTGCTGCTATTTTGTTTTTCTTTTGGTTTTTAAATTGACTTATTTGGCGGATCTGATTAGAATAAGTATATATATACGCGGCGCCAGCTACAAGAAAGTGAAATCGCGCGTCACGTCATTGCTCGCACCACGTGACAATTAACTAAACTGCTCACTCATCGTTCTCCTGAAGGCAAGGACCACATGCTTCAGTGATCATAGTAGGGGGCAAACTTTTCTATTTCATACCCACGACGGCACATCTCCACCCCTCTACCTGCGGGGGTTCTGACGACTTCTCGTTCCATCACGTAAATTGGTATACGTGAGCTAGTAAGCGTCTGAACCTGAGCCTACTTAGTGAAGAGCGCTTATGCCCTCTCTAAAACTTGTTTGATGGGATTCCGAATCAGAATGGTATCGGAGTTGTGCAAGATCTTCCCCCAACCCACTCCCGAGTCACGTTCCCCTCCCCCGACAACAGAACACGAACAGATGCGGCACATTACGGTGATACGTTGACCTACATCTACATCCGCCGTCTCGTGACAGAGGACAAGAGAGCCCCCCCAAAAAAGACAGAACGTGAATCCTCCCCCCTTGCCTTCCCCCCCAAAAAATCACACACATTAATTGGTTTTAAGACACAACCATCATTCTGCTCAAACCACCTTCTGAAAGAGTGTGTAGAATACTCACTGTACCATCGTTAGTTGTAGTCATTTGACCTATTCGCCCCCCTCCCCTTTTTTTGCAGCTTCGTCCCCTCGGGCTTCATTTCTACTGACACCTAATTTTATTCTAAAACATTCTTTACAATATATGCAACACATTTTCTATCCAAAGATCGTGTTCAAATTATTGTTTTCCGTATTCAAGTAATATCGGTCAACAGCCAGGATATGAAGTACACAACAATGAAACACGTACACACACACACACATAGTTTTTAAAAAATCCATCAACATTTATATCTTTTGTATAGGCTTGTATATTTCTTTCTTACTTTTTCTCCCATCGTTAACCTGCTATAGCAGCAAAGTCATTAATGTTGCCAAGTTATGCACGATACTTGAAAGGGTGGGTAATTCCCGGGCTGTCCTACTTGTACCCGTGGGATAGTTATAGCCATCGCAGCGGAATCCAGGCCGCGCCCACAGTAAAACGTATCACGATAATTATGAGTAGGGGCGTGACTGGCATAGGTGTGTGTGCACGCAGGTGGGTAGCAGAGGGAAGGAGTGGAGAGGAAAGACGTATAAAAAAGGCGATGCATGCGTTGACACTGACTGTCGGGCAAGCAGGACATTCAGGATGAAAGCGTAAGCGAGTGAAGGTAGGGTAATGAACGTTAAATTTACTGTGTCTAGGGCAGGCCATGTGAAAGTGAGTGCATGAACATCGTCTGCCATCTTTACCTCCCCTGATTACCCAGGTGGTGGGTGGGCAGGGGATTTCCAGCCACAGGCCTGAGCAGAAACTGAACCACAGCCACCCATCCACAAACACACAAAAATGTGCGCTCTCTCTCGCTTTCTCTCTCTCTCACACACACACACAAAACCAAAATCATATAAATTTTCCATGTTATATTTGCAGAAACCAAATTTTTAAGTTGGCTATTCTTCAGAATGGAGCAGAGACAAACTAAGAGCATGAATTAATGATAAACTTTCAACAATAAGAATCACCTGCAAAACTGACAATGATTGTGCACAAATACTTCTAACAACATTAAAGCCGTCAATGCCTTCAGAAAGCAATAAAGATGATCAGTATGGTAAAATATCTCCCTCCATCTTTTTTCTTCTCATGATTGCCAGCTTCTGGATCCAACGCTTCATTTTTTCTTCTGGATCACCGGAAAGCTGTAAATAAATTCCAAAACATTAGTGTAAAACTTATCAAAAAATCGTTTTTTCCTCGTTGCGTGTTTATGGGTGAAAGTGTATCTGCATGCAAATATTCATAAACACCTGAACTAGCCACACACCCTTGAGCACAGCAGGCTTTTTCAATCTGGATGCATGAATTTGTTTCCTTTTTTTCATTTGTAGAAAAGTTGTCAAAAAATAACCATGCAGCATACTACTACTTCTTCAAATTTTTTTACTTGAATTTTCTTCAAGTTTATCTGCTCATCACAGTTACATATCCAGGAAGGGAATAAAATTGGATGACAACAAAAGACTGTAAAACAGTAATTCAAATTTTTGGTTCTACCAAAAATCTCTTTAACAAGCATGGACTTGACCCTCTGATCTGTTGTCCACAGTCCTGCCTCCTGCTTTTTTCATTTTCTTCACTGCCACTGTTGATGCGACCTCCATGTGTGCGCATAAAATGGACAATTATAATTATATATGTTGTTGCTGCCACCAGCGCTCACCCACTACTATTACCACTGACACTACTAAAGCTGCAAATCATAGCCACAAGTCAAAAGACAGTCAAAGAAGAAAATAAGGCCTAAAATTGATATTTTGGTTGTGGTAATGAACTGTAGTCACTGCATTTATGCCAATGGCATTCATCTTCTTCTCAACATAAGAACTCTTCTGAACTCTTGAGACCATTATTATTATTATGGCTGTGTGTTTATATTTTTTCTTTGTAAAACGCTTTGAGCTAGCCTTTGATGGTAGGGTAAAATACTATATAAATTCACTTTATTATTTTATTATTTAGATCTCCAAAATCGAACACTTCATCAACAAGTATCTGCTTTGCTGTCAGAAAGAAGTTCTGTTGTGAATACTTCTGATCTGTGAAACACCAATTTTTTAAAAAGAGGTTACTAAGGCTACATATTTCAAAATTACCGCCCTGAAACCACCCCCTCAAAAAATGTAAAGGAAAATAGCTGTTGTCACCTTACAGCTAAATGTTTGTTCGCTGGTACAGGTAAAAGATGCTGGTAAGCCCAAACCACAAACTGTATAACAATGAGGCACTAAACAAATACCAGCAGGTAATACACATATAGCTCATGGGCTATAAGAACTACTTACACTGGCATCGACAATGGATTCTGGGTTGTCATCTAGTGTTGTTTTGTCAAAGGGATCTGTCTTGCTGAAAATGACAGAACTTCCTACGGCACCAAACATGGCCTGGTCATGTGAAGTTAGATCGGTGGTAACATCTTTTCCATCCTACAGGAAGCAAAGAACACAGAACATTATGAATGGGAAGTGTTTTAGTGAAGGGATGATTTTTTGCGGGGTGGGGGTGGGGCGGGGATTATGATTCATATCAACCCAAAGGCAGGAAGAACAAGACTGATCAAGTTAAATCCTGAAAAATGTGGCAAGACAAGTAATATAGTGGTGTCCCTTCGCCTTACCGGCTGGAGGGGACGAGCTCTCTCTGCTCTTTTTCTTTTATTTCGTGTAGTGCCTTTGGGTTTTTATCGTGTTTGGTGTTTGCTGACAACTGTTAATCTGTGCTTTTTGCTGCGTTTCACTTGCCGTTGTTCTGGACTATTTTCTGAGCCTGTGCCGCATTTTTGTCTTCTTTATCGTCTAATGGTCGTGAACCCCATATCTACATCATTTCGACTCCTGGATTTTTGCTTGTTGATTTAAATCAACACTACCCTGCAAATTGCTTAACACTTTCTGCTCTACTTTGGTACATTTTCCACGCAACATTCTTTCCGCTGGGAAGCGGATGGCCGAGTGGTTAGAGCGCTGGCTTCCGAACCGAGAGCGCGCTGGTTCAATTCCCAATAAGCGCAGCAAACTTCCTCCAGTCGACCCAGCTGACGGGAATGGGTACCTGACTCCATAGAGGGTTAGGGAAGGTAAGGCAGCGAGGGAGAGGAGATTGGCACCACCCTCATGTAAATGCTGGCCCCGAGAAAAGTGGGGTCTCTAACACCTCACTCCCCTACGACCTGAAAAAGTTATGGGATGACCTTTACCTTTTTTTACCTTTCCGCTGCTTTAGATTGAGGATCTCCGTGAGTCAACAAGCATGGACTTGATTCTCTCATCTCTTGTCTACAATCATGCCTCCTGCTTCATCTATTTTCTTTACTGCCGGTGTGTTGATATGACCTCCATGACAGTCGCATGTGCACTAACAATGAACAATTTTATGTTTATGTTATATGTGCCGCCACCTCCACCACTACCATTTCACTGATACTACGACTACAAATCTCAGCTGCAGCTGGTAGTTTAACTGAGCTGTTGTGACTGCATCTATGCAGATGGCATTCACTTTGAAAACACAAGGAACTCTTTCTTTTGAGACCATTATTATTCTCATGTCTGTGTGTTTATATTTTAAGCGCTTTGAGTCTGGCTGATGCTGGAAAAAGGCGCTATACAAATGTTCTATTTATTATTATTTATTATAAGGTTTATATCAATTAAAAAGCCATTTGAAGTCCAGCTGTATCAAACATGCTTCTATGATGATAAAATTTTGTTACGTTTGGAAAAATCTGGTGAAAGAAATTGTTTTACTTTGAACGTGGAACAAAAATAAATGAAGGATTGGTACTAGTGCAAAGCTCATTTGATTCCTATATTTGTTTATTCAATGCATGCATACCACCTCTCCAAAATTATTTCTGCCATTTCAATTTCTTTATTAAACTAGACAGGTACGCTATAGTGTTTTATTGCACCTTGTGAGATCTTGATGCCCGACTTGACTTGAAAGCTGTTGGGACAAAGCCATCAGACTCAATAAGAGCCACCGCATCAGTAAAGTTTTTGCTGTCAATAGGATCCAAAGCTATGGACTGAGTGGCCCCAGCCTGTTCTTTCAATTTGCCATCTGCCATTGCTGCTGCCTTGAGGGCCATTTTCAGTCTGGCTTGGGCCTGCTCAGCAGGAGTCTATAAAAACAATGGAGAACCATTTAATCTTTAATCAAACATGGACTTATTTAAAAATCCTTTCTCAGTTAAAACATGTATAAATCAGAATGTTATTAGGCTGTTTCTATACTATCAAAAGGATAGAACAAGCAATAATTTCACTAATTAAGGAACACAGATTAAAAGTTGTACCATGTCAGTGAAGCCTGGTATACTGTCCAAAGTATTGGACCTGCAAAAGACAGGTGAACGTTGGTCAGGTGAAACTTTCGCTACAGAATTTTCAAGTAGACACCCGTCAAGTGTAAACTGTGAGTGTGTTATACTTGTTAGTGCAGCAGAGATATAAATAAGAAAATTTTAGAACATTTCACACAATCTAACTTTGAAACTCAGCATGTTCTATCTATCAACAATTTTAAAACACAAAATTTAGTAAAATAACACAAAACGAGCTAGTTAAGTTTGGATAATGTGAAGTAAAACTCACTCTGAACGACTTGTGGCATCTGTTGGAAAAGTTCCTGATCCTAGTCCTCTTCTCCTCTCAGGAGATGACCTGCAAAGTGTTCCCAAGTAAAAGCAATGGATGTAATACAGAGAAAATTACCTAAAGTAATAAAATAAAGTTTTTTATGCAAAAACTAAGATAAAATGCAATGCACAAATCACATGTATGGATGCACAGAGATGCACTGTGGGAAAAGAAGAGAGTAACATAAAACCAAAGTCAAGTTGGAATCAGCAAAACCCTAGTCTCTGAAATTTTGATATTTTCTTATGTCTCTGTTTTTATATTATCATTAAAGATAAGCAAACGCTCAAGAATTTTTTTTAACATAGTTTTCCAGAATTTATTTTGTAGATAATTCTGATGATAGCAGAGACAAGAAATAGCAATGGTGCACATAATTTACCTCCGTGACCTGCTTTTGGATCTCGATTCAGATGATCTCCATGTTCTGTCTTGTGATGATGAATGCTTTCGACTGGAGTAGCGACTGCGACTATCTGACCTAGATCTTCTACCTCTGCTATATGAACTACCAAAATAAGGAACCATAATTAATGATTACAAATGAAACTTTTTATGCAATGCTATTTTTTATGTAAGGTGACATACAATAAAATGTAAACATGCTCTCGTAGCTTAAAAAACAGTATTCAGGTTATGGTGAGGTATTTCATCAGGGATGAATACCGTACTGTACACAATGGAAATGCATATGAAGTGTTTATAAGAGTGTGGGAAAGGTTAATAAAAGAGTGGGAAAGGTTTATAGGAGTTGGGAAGGGTTCATAAAGCTATAAAGTATATATAAATAATGAAATAAATGTAACGCCACTATCTGGCGGATATTCACATATTGTGGGATTAGTGTATTAGACAAACACTCTGGGTCTAAGAAGGTTACAAAACACACACACACACACACACACATAGAGAGAGAGTTATAAGATTTAACATACCGTGATCTTTTACTTCTGTTTAAAGAACGAGACCTTCTCCTTTCTGTAGACCTCGACCTACGACCTCTTGACCGGGACCTGCGTCCTCTTTCTGCTGATCGATCTCGCTTGCTGTATCTGTCCTCTGACCTGCTTCTCGACCTAGATCTATGTTTATGTTTTCGTTTTGACTTCTTGTGTTTGCTGCTACTATATCTGGTATCACTGCTGCTTGCTGACCTATATCAGTAAAAAATACACATACACAAGGTGGAATTCATTTGTGCAATCTTACCACATACTAGACACGATAAAAAGTCAAAATTACTAGACAAATATTATTTAGTATATACATCTGATGTTTATAAAGCTTTCAACACCATTAAACATGTTGTGAACACACACAATGTCAAATATAACAGCTGTGCTCACATATCCAACATTTATTTTCAGATGAGTTTAGAGAAAGACCACAATTCACTTTCAGTAAAATACATGTATACAGACTTGAAAACAGGTGGGCATGCATTCTGATGCATAGGAATGCAGCTGCTTGTAATGTAATTTTCATGTCCTCTCTATCCCAACGAAGTTTTTAAGTTAAGACTGTTTTCTTACCTTGACCTTCTTTTTTTCTTTTTCTTAAGCTTACGGCTATATTCTTCATCACTGCTAGAATAACGTCCCATTCTAAAATTTGTTTACAGTTTTCTGCAGTTCTTCTCAGTTTGACTCAGTGGCCAGGATAGGCTACCCCTTTAGGCATCATTCTGCCATAAATAAAAAATATACTTCGAAATTTTAACATTGATATAGACATGAACATACATGAGGTAGGCCTAGTTATCACTTTTTTAAGCTGACAAGGACATAAATCATACATAAATATATGTACACAAGAATGCCTACAGTTATAATTCAACTTCAAACATGATAAGTGTTATCATATACATTATAGTTATCAAATAGTAATCGTTTTTGATATCATGTAGGCCTATAGTTGGTTTTTTTTTTATCATCCACCGCCACTACATAAGAATTCACTAAGGATGACATCAATGAAACCAAACTACTGATCGTAACTCCCTTTAATTTTCTAGTCGTACGAACTGTATGAAATAAGCTAGCTCGCCAACAGCATCAAGTTCTATGACATATAAGTGTACATACTAATGCGAAGAGAGTAGTATTAGTCTATTACCTCTTTTTGAGTGGCATTAACACCTTTTGTTCTCAGAGTACCGTCCCCTCGAAGTCGCTCAGATCATTGTAATCTTGCCATCATCGCAGGCTTCTCTCCCATCACGGATTAGAGGATAATGTTGAAACATTTGAAACATTGTGGCGGTTTTTCCATCTAGAAAATCCATAATTTTATTATATACCGCTTAAGTGTGATCACATTAATTTTTGTCGCACGACAGTAATGTTCTGAAAGTAAATACAACATGGCAGACTCTGCAGGCGATTTAGCAGATGTTCGCTTAAAAATTCATTCTAACAATTTGCGTATTGATCCGAGAGAATCGGGAGATGCTGAAGAATGTTATGTATATCTTGGTGAAGTATTAAAATACGAGGTGATTGTGAAGAAACCTAAGAACTACGAATACAAGGGATGGAGAAAGCGAGTGTCTCAGTTATCGGCACATGCCTGCCTTACCCCAATGGATTCAAAACTTAAGCAGAGGAAACTTGAATCCAGAACAAGCATGAAAAATGCACCCAAGATCATACCAAAAATATGCGACGAAACTAAAGAGCACACTACCTTTAGTCCAGTTATTGCCACCTATATTGATACGGTGGAGAACCCACTTATTGATGTTGCATCACAGGTTTGTGGTCTTTGCTAGTGTGTTGAATTCAAAATGTCAGTTTTTCACGGCACGCGGCAATAACATCGGTGCATCAGTCACTTTAGTAAAAGTTTTTTCATGGTAGGAGGCCTCTACAGCTGCATGCAGCATTTTTTAACAATTACTTGAGACAGAAAACAAAAACTTTGGGTTTTTTATCTGTATTATAATGATGAAAAAGGGACAGAAAAACATAAACAAATCTGACCGTTAGCCTGCTCGCACAAACAGAAATGACTGCTGAAATCTTTTCTAACCCTCACCATTATACTTTGTTCCAGAGTGAAAAACCTTATTTTAAAGACACAAGTACCTATGTCATGCCCATGTCAATTTGTGTACGTGATACACCAGGCCAATGTCATCTAGCTGAATTGAATGTCATATTGTGGCTGTGCATCTCACCATTAAAGACTAACCCAGAAGTTGAAGCCAAGAAGGACTTTCAGTTGACTACAACTGCTGATGCCACTAACCGCAAATTTGTCCAGCAAGTTTCAGGTGTGGACACCAGACACTGCTTCAGTAGTAGTCATTATTTCCCATATTTTACTGTGTTTTAGGTACATGTGTCCATGGGTGCACATGTCAGAGGATCTTTTAAGATCTCACATAAGAATTGTCTTTGGTTATGAAGTCTCTACTCTATGATATTATGGATCTCCTTTCAATGGTGGCATATTGTATGTATCTTTGGAAGTAATGTATGTGAACTGTTCACTGCCCTCTTTTAACATAAAAGCTATTGAAACCATCTCCTTAGACTAAATTTAATTTGTTAGTACAATCTTGTATTCTTTAGACAGAGCAGGAAAACATTTTAATGATACCCATATCATAGAATGACATTGTGATAAGTAAGAAACAGTAAACGAATTTAGCATTTGTTATTTGCTTCTTTGCAGTTTCCAGAACTCTGCATGTGCATGACCCTCCTCATCTAAATGTCCGCTTTGTTGCCACAGGCCAGCAACATCTTTTGCTGGCAGAGGGTATGACTTTTAGCATAATAAAGGGATAATGCTTACAGCTTAATTGCAAACTTACGTTTCGAATGAACCACTGAGTGTTGGCATGAGAGACTTCATCATGTGCTATGGTTGATCTGATCAATGTTGAAAAAATTATAGTTGTCAACATTTTCTCCTGAACTCTGCTTTCCCTAAACTTATAGTTTTAGTCTAGTTTAGTGGAGGTGCATTTTTTCTTTCAAATGATGGGATAAAATTTGGTGTAAGACAAAATCTAGGTGCACATCACCCCTCCCCCACCCTTCATGAGATATATGTCCACAAACATCCCCACACATAGAGAAAGGTAAGCTGCACATATGCCATGATTATTTGTGGATATGTTTAAATTTCAAGGCTAAATCCAATGGGAGAGCTGGGACCATAGGTTTATTTGGGGTACCTTTGAATGAAGTCATAAGTTTTACCTCTTTCTGTGCATGATGATGTTTGTAGGATTTTTTCTCGAGAAGCAGAAGATAGTATCCACCCAGTATTTCTTCATCTTTTCTAAGCAGCTGCTTTGATTTAAATGTGTGTAATGCAAAATGAAGGTTAAATGGTCCCATAGCATGGTGGCTTGTAATGGCAATGAATATGCAGGGTTCATCATGTCTAAGACACAGTATGGGGAAGGTGAAGCCAAACCCCTTTTTTCTGCCACCTTTACCTTCCCTAATAAATAAGATACCCATTTCTGCTGAGCTTCTGGCTGGTGGCCAGGGAATGTTTTCCAGCCACAGATCCAAGCAGGTCTTGAACCAGCAACTTTCTTCTCCACATTCAAGCACATTAATTAAGCTAGGAGCCTCATTATAGAATATAAGTTGTGGGATATAAAATGAAATAAATTGTCAGAATTTTATTTTTGACGTTTGAAGAAAAAGAGTGCGAGAAGGTGAGAGACCATCAGTGTGTGTGCATATATGCAGGTGTGTGTGTGCGTGTGTGCAAGCAGCATCATGTCCACAAGTTTACACACCAGCTGATACACATTTTTAGGCATACATGGACACAGTGCAGTTCTCTTGCTGCACATACAATTTGACACTTGCTGCAGTGTCACAGAAGCTGTTTGTCAAGCCCCAACATCATGAAGGCATGCTGTTCATGTTTTTTCACTATATTCCCCACTAGCAAACTAACAGCATCTTTATTATAGAGGATGGGTAAAACAATGTAACATACTACATAATAAAAACACTTAATCTTCCATTGAGTGGAAAGCAATTATCTGTAAAGTAATAATAAAGATATTCCTTCTTTTTTTCAGTGAAAAACAGGACAAGGAACACAGTAACACTAAAAAACTTGACAATCATCCCAAGTCCGACCCCATACTTTGACCATAGCAAACTTGTCCGTGACAGCTCCATCACTGAAGGGTATAAGTGTTATACCGATCCTTTTTTAGGTCTTTTCTGCACAGCTAAAAGAAGATTAATACCTGACATAAGATATTAACCTTATTTTGAAGCATTATCATGTACCTTTTATGTTGTTTGTTTATTTATTTTTACCTCTGTGGTTGGTTACTTGGATTATTTATCTTTTTTTAGCTTTTTTTCTTTCTCTCTTTTAAGTTTTAAAATTTGTATGGGAGATATTTGCTGCCTCTATATCTTTACTGCTATGCTTCTTTAGGTAGAGTGTTGGGAAAAAGTTGAGTTGGTTTTGTTTGTTTTTCCCATATTTGTTTTGATTGAGTGTAGCGTTAATCATTTTCTAATTTTGAAGCAGAGCTGTTACTAGGGGGTGTTGTAAGTTGTACCTAGTGTAGTTCCTGCTCTCTGTTTACCCAGGCATTATTAAGCATTAAGCACTTCAAGATCTTAGCAAGGTTTTATTCAAAGTTTGTTTAAACTATTTTAGGGTGTCTTTATGCTTCTGATTTGTGTTTCATACTTAAAATATTTAACAGCCTTTATTCTCCTGCACAAATTAGACCTTTTGGACATCTCTGTAAGTATGAGAAAGCTAAGGAAAAACATCAATTTTATCAGAAGAAAAACAGTTGGTTTTTAGATTCATCCTTGCTGGAATACAAATCCTGTTTTATGAAACATGAATCACAGTCACTTAAAGGTTGTAGTATTTCAAAATGTTTCACTTTCTATGTTGTTTTCATAAGACCGAAGTCTGAATGGTGGAACCATGTGGTTTGTCCAGCTGTGTCCAGTGGCATCATGTTTCCTGTAACATTGAGAGGGTGCGAAGAACTTGCTCTTGTTTACAGACTGGACCTGTCTTCAGTACTGTCAGAAACAGTAAGTTTATACTGTATGCTTATCTAGAGTAAAATGTTTTATCAGTCTCAATGTTCATTCACAATATTCAATGACAAACTTTAATGAAAAAAATGTTAATCTTTCATAAAAGTAAAGTTATTTGTTCAGGAACTTTCAGAAAAAGAGCATTTGAAGTATTTTAGTAGTATAACAACTAAAGCATATAATTTTATAGTCTGTCTTTTGTGTTCCATGAAATACCAGCATTTTGGAAAACATACTTTATCAAGTCACTAGACTTTTAATTGTTATAGTTTATTTTGGACACATGAAGTGCAACAGTACAGAGTTTCTATAAAAGTACATCAGCAATGGTATTGTAGATCCCACTGAAGAGATCACTTGTACATTTCTTGCTGACTTTGAGAAAATAGCTATTATGTAATATATGACATATTCCTGTTAGTCAAGCTCCTATGAAGCAGCAACTGTAGAACCATAGTAATTCCATTTATCCATTATTAATTTTATGTTTTTTGTTTAGATGTGGAAGATATATTGATATATTGGGATGAGAAACTAGATCATGTAAGCAGAAAAGCTGTAGTAAAATTAGTCAGCAGTAGGGATGTACCAGAAGTAAGACAGTGTATAAAAGAAGTAGAGGTTTTTATTGATTTTTTTTTCTTCGACAAATGTTTTTTTAAAATTTAATCTGTGGCATGATATTCTTTGGTTTTGTGATTTATTTCTTGTTTTGTAAATTGCTGTTTTGAGTGATATAGTATCTGGCAGACATTATGGGTGTGTTTCTGATTTTATGTTTCAATCTTTCTGTGCCTTTAAACTTAATTTTTGTTCTGTTGAAGCACTTATCTATAATGACTTATTGCAGGATCTGATAAGAAAGTGTGTAACTGTGTAAATAATATCTGTTTGGGGAGGTGATTAAGACTTCTTTGTTATTATTTCAGGAGCTTTCTTTCAGAACACATCTGAAGTGGACACACTCAGAGACTAACAGAGAAATAAACACTGTTTACAGGTTAGTTTTCTTTTTATTTAGAAATATGTACAGAAAAACAAGAATTTCAACATAGCTAAATGCATCCATGCAAGAGCATTCCTCAGTCTGTTTCTCTAATATTTATGAGCATTCCATATTTATGTTTTTTAATTATTATTATTGGCTGGTTGTACATTTTTGTATTTCTGTATCTGAGCCCATTCTAGACAATCAGAAAAACAATACGTTTACACTTTAAGAAGTAATTTTCGTTGGTTTGTATGCATCATTTTAAGTGAATTAATTAGTGTCCTAGCACAGTACATTTGCTTAAATTTTTTTATTAATTTTTTGTTACAGGCTTCCAAAAATACGTGTGCGTTACCCAGCTTTCACAGTAACTGTGAAGTGTGATGGCCCTGTAGAAGCATGCAAAACGTGGGTGGTCTTACTGTCTCTTCGACATTCTTATTGCCTTCTTTTGTTTTTTGTTATTTGAAATAATTACATTTATAATTTTGTAGCACATTCCAATATAATAAAGTCTGTTTTTGATAGAGTTCTCTATTCCCATTTTTCTTCAATCTTGTACAAGAAAAACAAGCATTCTGCTGTTAAATTGTTGCCATTCTGACCTCTTCTTGTATCTGGCTGCAACAGGTTTTATCTGACTTACAACATTGCCAACAACCTGCAAGACTTTCTTAGTGTGCGGTTATATTGGAATCTGGACAGCCAACTTTCTCTGCTCCAAGACAGAGGTATTTCTTGATGTTTGTACTGTCAATGTCAATTAGAATGTTTTTTTAGAATGCATATATTCTTCTTTAAAAGGGGATTTTTTTCTGATTGTTTACAGAGTTAGTCCATAAGAATGGCTTATGCATAGGGACAAAAACAAATTGATATAGCTTTTGCAAGTGTGATGCTATAACCTCTTCACTACAGAGAAGAGAGGAACTAGTTGTATCTGGCATTCTTTTTTCAATGGACTTATTCAGATCTTCCAATTTTATTAATATGAATCAACCGTTTTCTAATCAGAATCGATATCTTAAAGAAAGTTGTTTACAATTGTGTCTCCGTTTTTTTAAATATTTGGGATACATTTTTCTCAATATTTGGGATATATTTTTGTGGGTGGAGTCTTTCTTACTGCTTGTCACCATTCAAGGCAGTGTAAGAGGTGCGACAGAATTCTCTTTTCTACTTCTCTGATGCATCATGACATTGAATACAATGAAGCAATAAACAAGCAAGTGTGCATCTTAGTGCATATTGCATTTTCCATATACACTCTATGCCAAGTCAGAATGGTTAGTTTCATTCATCAGTTGAAAGTGATGGTCTCCTTTCTGAGGCTACCATTTCTTTTTATACATGGAGAGTGTTGGGTAGTGGTATGATCACAGTCTCATAATACCAGCAGCATAACTTTGTAGAGCTTGAGCAATTGGGCAGTCATCAAACTCATCTATCCTAGATGATGAAGAGGCTTTGGCAGAAAAACAGACTCTAGAGGAGGTGAAGAGGGCAGTGATTTGCCATGATCCTGACATCTTCATTGGGTATCACAACCTGGTTCCTCATTGTTGTACCACCCCTTCGGTTCTTTTATTCATGCTGTTTTGGGTCGATGTTCTTACTTCGGTTTAAGGTTTGTGCACTGCTTTCAAGTATTGCTTATTTTCTTGTTTCAATACAGTAATTTTATGAAAAGTTTGCATGGCATTCATTTTTTGGGAAATGTTTCTATTATTTATTTGGCGTACCCTCTTATCATGTTTGTAATTTAACATTTTATATTATGTGTGTATCTGAGTGGTGGTGGTGGTGTTGTTTGCTTCTTTGTTTCATTTTATTTTATGAACTGGATTTATTTGTAAGGCTCTTATATGTAGGTCTCATTCATTGTTGCTTGATTACTCTTAGAAATTTTTTTATTAATTATTTATTTTTGTGTGGTGGTCATTGTGCTCTGAAGAATAATTGATCTTCACGCATTAATTTCCATTTAAAATGTACAGATTGACATGAAAAATCTTTCATCCTAAATTCATAAATGCAAAAAAAGTATTTTGGATATTGCTCATGAGGAACAATGCAGAACCTGGTCCTGTCTATATTAACAGAATATCCTCAAAGCATAGAGCATATAAGGGCCCCATGCCACCTATAAAAAAATCATGTGCTGATTATAGTCGAGAAAAGCATAATTTTTACTCCTATAGGTCTTGCCCAAGGGGCTGTACAATGCCAGTTAATGTGGGCTTTCAGATTTTACAGCCAGGATTGTATGAGGTAAGGCTATTCTTTTTACAGTTAATTATACTATTCTCACCCCTTATTTTATCAGAATGTTCTGTTTTTCATTTTGTGTACCATGGCATCAACTTTACAGGCTACTGAGAAATGTTTCTAGATTTTTGTAGAGAGTGAATAGTTATAGACAATGCTTATCATTGTAGCACTGTCTTCAGTGATAGTTCTTCATACTGTACCAGATGACATGACTGTGTGGAGCCTTCTGGAATAATCCCAACTGGCTACCTCAGTTCCAGCTGTCTCCTCCCAATTGGTCAGACTACCAATGAACACAAAATCAACCAACTCGAGTGAGTTCATCTCTCCAGTTTTTCACCCAGCTTCGACCTAGTTGGGTTTTTTTTCAAGCTACCTTGTCTCTGCAATGTGTCATGGATAAGTCTTGTGGGGGCTGTGGTGCAGCAAAGTACCCTGCTAACTCACATGTTCACAGTACCAACTGCCTGCCATGCTCTGCTAATTCACTGTGTAAAGTTTGCCACTTCTGGTCCGAGGACAGATGGGTGCAGGTGCTTTTGAACAAATCACAGTGGAAAGAAAGGCATTTGAGTACTTAGCAGATGACATTACTTCTAGTTCCCTCCTGCCATTCCCCCCCCATCCCTGTGGTTCTCTTTTAGTCTGGCAAAAAACTGAAGAGGTTAACCCACTGGTGAGAAGGGGCAGGATGAGGTGGGGTGAGTTGGTTGATTTTGTGTTCTCCCTGTTCATTAGTCATATCTGACCAATCGTTAGGGGAAACTAGAATTGAGGTAACTAGCAGGATAACTCGAGAAGGCTCCACATAATCATGTAATTTGGTTAGTACTTGAAGAAAGGAATTTTACCATTAAAAATGGTATTTTAAACATAAAATTGAGAAGCTTTTGTTCTTTTTCCAAAAATTTGTTAATACTTTATTTTAAGTTCAAAAAGTCTCAGTGCACATTAAGGCTGCGAGAAAGTGAAAATGACCAGGAAGAATGCTGATGAGAAAACATGATTAATGATGATGGTGATAATAGTGTTGACAATTACAAGGCTGTTTATGATGCTAATGATAGGGGCATTAATGATAAATGACCATAATGTTCATGAAGCAGAACATTAATTTAAAAAAAATAAGACATTTTTATAAATTATCCCAGTCATGTGTTTGACTGTGCAGTTTGGGGAGCTCATGAAGCTGAATCTTCGCTGGGCCTTGCCAGATTCACAAAGTACGTTGAAGCAGGATTCTGTGGGAACACCTGTTTCAAGTGACACTGTGTCAACGCTGTCGGCTGACGACCAGTTGGCTGCCTCAGCAGAGCTGTGGAGAGACAGAAGTGGAAGCACATCATCTCTGCACACACCCACTTGTCACTCAGCAGAAGAGAAGAGAAAATCTTTTGCTACTAAATCCTACTCTTTTGGAGATCTGGGACCTACCTTATCTGCAGATTCTGATGATGTTTGCCGAATGAGGTCAGAGACCACGGGGAATGGCACTGATAGATGGAAATTAATTTTTTTAGATTGTGGGGCTACACATAGCTTTTTCTTTTTTCTAATTTTCAACATTCTTCATTTAAAAGTTTTGTTTTCTATATTTTATACTTTTGTAAAAAGGCTTAAGCAACAGTTTCATCAATCTCCCTGACCTGTGCATTTCTGCTGAACTTCAAAACATGGTTGTCTTAGAAAACATACATGTTTATTTGAGATATTACTCTATTTTTGAAGCAGATTAATGGATTACACATGCAGGGTTAGAAACAGGTTGTGATTTGTGGTTTCAATTTTTATTTTCATCTCAAAATGGAAATAGCATTGCATGGTGCATATTGTAATATATATCTATTTTATTTATCTTATTATAATAATAATAATAATAATAATAGTGAAGATTTTTATAGCGCATATTCACACTCATAGAGAGCATGCTCTTAGCGCTTAAAACGAGGAAGAGACGTGGACTAAGTAGATACAGAACAAAGGGGATGAACGAAAACGACAGTACTGACGACGAAACAGAAAACAAAAGGCATCAAGTAACAGGAACAGAGAAATATAGTGATTCTGCCGAGAAAGATGGGTAAAGTAGCAAGAGGGAAGAGGGGGTAAGAAGGACGAGCATTGTGTGGACTATGTTAGGAGTAATACTCAAGGAAGAGGTGCGTTTTCAGTGCAGATTTGAAAGATTCAATTATTATTATTATTGGGACTTATTCTGGCTGTTTTTAATTTTCTTACTGATTTTTTTTTTGTTTTGTTTATAGTGGCATTTTGTTGGTATACAAGAACTGTTATGCATCAGAGGGATTTCTATTTTGGATTGAATCGCTTCAGTTAGAACTTCTCATGTTTATGTAAACTGCATATTATATGCAGAAAATCATCCTGTGGTTATCATGCTATTCTCTTCAAATTCATAGGTTCAAGAGCATCAAGCGGTCTTCAGCGGTAATGCCACCGAGACCGCCACCTCCATGCAGTCTGAGTCAGGCAGAGAGAGATCTGACAAACCGCAGCAACTTTCTCAAAAAGTCTTTTAAGATCTACATTCCTAGCATCTCATGAAATGCACAACCTCTTGAATTTATTAGTAGATTAGGGAGATACAAACTCCGCACAGATGAGTGATGAAAACAAATATTGCAGTATTTCCACATGCATTGTTAAGCTGGAATATGGTAGCAGACTGAAATGTCAGCTGTACCTGAAAATAAAAAATGGTCCTGCTTTAATTATCAAATTGTGGATTTCCAGAAACTTTCTTTTTTGGATGCTGTATAAAATGTCTGATTATAGGCTTACACCATAGATATTGACTCAAGTTCTTGCTTTGGTGTGACTAGCATTTATTGTAAACTTGCTGGGACTTAAAATGTTTTCATGAATTGCGTCATATGTTTGGTAACTGTTGTAACTTAAAGCATGTTAATGCAGCTAACCTCAGAAAAGTGTAATATTTCTTTTATTTATGAAAAGTTCAGTACTTAAGACTGTTTTAGTCGGTATAAGAATTATAAATAGAAATATCCGATAATATATGTGATATTTGTGATAGCGGTGTTTTTAAAATCATATAAATTATAATCTTTACTCTGTTAAAGATAAAAAGTGTATCATCTCTCTAAAAGAATTTTAGCTCATGAAATGAAGCAATGTTGGTGAAATCTGTTGATTTTTAATCTCAAGTGATTGTAAATAAAAGTTGCCTTTAAAATTGTGCTGAAATAAGTATATCATTATTAAAATCATGTAACTTGAAAGATTAGTTAATAGGCCAAAATACTGGAGTTTCATGGAATTCATTGTGACTACATGTATACGGAAGGGAATCACCATCTAAATACTTTTTACTAAACATCACTTGTCCACAAAAGGAACAAGTATGCAACTATTGTGTAGACATAACATTTGCACTACCTGTATGAATCTTTACAAAATACATTCATATTTAGTCTTCACCCAAAAAGACTTTAACAATATGCACATTTGAATTCTTGTTCATGAAACAGGTTAAACAAAAGGGTTTTGGGAACAAACACTCAGAATATTCTGAAAACAGATCTTATAAAAGCTAAGTGGTGTTGGTAGCAAATTCTGTATGTTATATCTCACTGGACTTAGACTATTTACTGTGTTATTCTCACCACTATTATATTAACATTAAGTACACAATGAATATGGCTGCAATCTGGGCCCAGTGTATTAAATACGGTTTTTTTTTATTTTTTTTTATTTCATTTCAAATTGTGAGCATTGTTCATCACTTAACATCTAACATGACTATGTTATAAATGTAGTCAATGTATACATATGTACATCAAAAAGACACATATGCTCAGATACATATTTAAATATATACAAAACTTTCAGGTGCATGCACCCACACACGCATACCCTGATGTATTTTACCCAAACTTCAGAAATGTTGCTGTTAAAAAATGTTACAGGATAAATGTGCTTTCTTATCCTCTCAGCAGTTGTTATGGTTATGCATGGTTCTCAAATTCTACTTTATGTAAGAGATTATTTCATTCATATGCTGTGATCATTGTACAGTAGAGAGTATATACTTAAAATGTATTTTTAGTCAGTCACTTGAAAATAGTTTAGGAAGAATCACCCCCTCTAGCTTTCAATGTTTGCATTGTTGCTGAAAATTATCAGTTTAAATAAATTGCATACTTACAATTGTATGTATTCATGTATACTTTATGCAAACCAGGACCATCAATGGGCATAGGTTAAGGTTAGTATTTACCTCGATGCTATCAGCAGACCATCATCTTTTGCCTGCTCATGGAATACTGATGACTGTGTGCACACATATAGTCCCCGATCCCCCTGGGCTATCACACTGTAAACTTATAGTAGCCGGTGGTAATCACTCAAACCACCCCTTTACATGTCTTGCTCATTCCTGAGTAGACCATGACATGGCCCTTCTAAGAATCGTTGAGTCTATGTAATAGTCTATCTATTAATGAGCCTTACAGGCATTTGCCATGATTTGATGTGGTCTTGAATGGCTTATTGTATGAAACTCAATTTTGTAAGATCACTGGCCAGTCAAGAAAGTTATTATAACTACGCTAATATTGTTTGAAAAGTCAAAGGGATCTAAATACTTTCTTGTGGTAGCAAGTGCACATTTTAGCTTTTGATTTTGATTGTTTTTATCAAGTAAATTGTTACTGAATTTTTTTTAATTTTCCTCGTGCTTTGAATGATGATGTTCGTTGCAAGAAAGACAACTGCAACATTAGAGAAGATGAGTAGTATCCCTTGTAACAACTTGCCGAAGTATTCCAATAAGTGCAAAAATAGAACAATTGGTGTATATCACCTACGAAATACTTCTTTTGTCTTAATTTTGCTCTCGAAGATTGATGAAAGCTAAGCGGTTTAAAATCTTACTTATATATTTATCCACACACCGGCTTCTGAAATTATATATATATATATATGAATAACCTTCAGAAATTTTATTAAGCTACCATGAAGAAAGCTAATGAGTAAAGAGTCTTAAGAGGATTGATTATATAAGAACGCATGATCGACAAACCAAAGCAGTTAATTGAAATTCTTTAGGCTTTAAATCCTTCTCGGAGGTCAGAGTTCTCTCTACATGAATAGTTACAGCATGATCCGATATCATGGTCCACGGTAGAATAGGCAAGTGAGAATTTTGTACCCCCACCACCCCCATATGTCGCTTCAGTCGATCAGTTTTGAGACATTCAGTAAACCTTTATTTTCTTTTATTACAAGGAACATCTATTTAAGCGATCAGTCAAATATTTGAATTGATCCATTGATTACGCTGCATAACTGATCCTTCAGGTTGAGCTGTATACATAAATATTAAACATGCATGTATATCATGCCTTATACAAAGTCTATATACGATGCCAGAGGATTATATCCCTAAATTCAGATAATCATCTGTACCAAACATACAAGACAAACAAAGCTGAAGACACCAACATGTATATTTTGTCTTGTGAACAAAGGAGAGTGTGTGGTCAATTTTAGTGTTTTCTTATACAAGACATCAACAATAGTATTTATTTTAATAGTTTTATTAGAAATACTGATTTTTCAGGGTTACTTTTACATGAAAACGTGCGCGCACACACACACACGCGCAAATATGACTAGACGAAAAGGGTGAATACGTAGATTTCTCTGGTCTTTCGTCTAACGGTGAGTATTTTCCTGGCAGCTTCACACCACCCTCCCACATGCAGAAGGACGTATTGAAATGCAAATATGTTTAATAATAGTGTCGGCTTTTCAGTTTGGTACCGACTAAGTCGTGCTAACATAGTGCCCTGAACCTGCTGATTACAGTCACACCTTTGTATATTCATTTTCCATGCTCCTCAGCGTTCTGTCGTGTTCGCCGGCTGACAAGTCAGGTTGGTCTTCTATTTGCCTCCTGACGAACACTTTAGGGTCTTCCTTGGCCCGCTGGACCTGCTCTGCTAATTTGTCCGTGTCGATATTGGCCTGGTTGTCGGAGATGGGCACACGCACGCCCAGCTCGCGCGCCTGACGTAGTAGCTGCACGAAGCCCTTTCGTAAGACGCGCAGGTCAGGGTTGTGCAGCAGGGTGTAGGTCACGTGCCAGTTGCTCCGCGCTTTCCTTCGACGTCGACTGACAGAATTCTCTTGTTGGCTGTCGGCTGCAACAGGAAAGGTCATTCAGTATGAGGACGCTGCATGCACGTTCAATACTGATTGGAAAAAAAAGAAAAGAAAAAGGTAAAAAAAATCTATATATCAAGGAAAGAAAACTCAAATAATCAAAAAAGTATAATAAAATAAAAAGATCAAATGAAATTTAAACATCAGAATAATAAATAAATAAATAAATAAACATAGGAACTCAATACAAAGCAAACCATGAAAGCTTATGAGTGTCATAGAGCGAGAACAAAGAAATAAAAGGTAAAGAACGAAAAATTAACAGGAATAAATAGAATGGAAAGAAAGAAAAACACAAAAAGATAAACAGAAAAGACGAAAGAGAGAAATACAGAAACAGAACCAAAACTGAACGAATCGTTGAACGACAACAAAATACCCACAGAATGTAAAAGATGGAAATCGGGAAAGAAAGCAAAACATGAAAAAAACAAAAAACAAAAATAGCATCAATGAGAAGGAAGGACACGAGAAAAAGTGAACGAAAGGCCGAACAAACAAGCGGATAAGAGACACGATTACGTCGTTGATAGATGGAGGAAGAAAGGGAGAGATGAAGGTCCTGAGCAGACCAGTAATGTCGTCATCTCTACTCACGAGGAATTTCGGCGTCTACCACCTTCTCCTCGCAACTATCGTCGTTTACGGTGAGGGCAGAAAACGAGGCCTCGTCCCGCCTCTTCCTGGCCTCCTTCCACATGTAGAGGACGAGGCGGGTGAAGACGATCACAACTGGGTGCGAATGGGCGCACTCCATTTGCATGTACCCCACGTAGGCGGTGAAACCTGCAGGCGTGTGAAATTTCCTCTGAGCAGGTGGAGTGATATAGTGTCGTTTTTGTTTGTATTTAGTTATTGCGTGTCGCTATCATCTTTGCACGACTAAAGGCCTTTCATCTTCACCAAGACGCTCTTCTTATTTATACTTTTCATACTGCTATATTGGGGAAATCTCTCTCTCTCTCTGCTTCATTAACAGATGCAACCCCCCTTGCTTATATCTCGGTTCAACCGTACTTTACGGTTGGAATGCACGTGTAATTTGTAAGAGTACTAGCTGAAATATTTGTCGATACAATGTGGATAGGCATTTGACCAAATTTCGGAAAAATATACATGCATGTAACCTTCAGCCCAATTTACCGTGTAAATGTGTTCCGATTGTGATGTGGGTTACACAGGTTCTTTCTCACACCTAATTATAAAAAGGCGGATAGCAAATCAGCAAGTCTTTAAGCACGACTGTTATCTTGCCGTAGCAAACCTACTCTCTAAGTCGAACGTTCCTGTACGTCTGCAATGCCTTTTGTAAAAGTTGAATTTTAACATGCTTTAGCATTTTCTGTCTAGTCTAACATGTCTAGCTCTGTTGCTCCGAGCATACCCGTGTCAGCTGCTCCGAGCATGGCCGAGACTGTTCTCTCTTTTGGCTCCGTGAGCCAAATTCTATATTTTATAAAAAGGATGTTCCAAGTTTTCTCTCTTAGACTTCAGATTGTTCTAAACGTTAATTGGTGGGGAGGGGGTCATCTTGGTGCTGAACAATAGTTTCGTTGTATCATGTCGTATGGTCCCTTAGACTAATACTGTACACGCCCTTTCCGTTACTTGCTAACTATATCAATAATTTATATCGTTAATCGTTAATCAATAATTTACATTTTAACACATAACAAAGCCCAAAACATTTTTACAACATTATTGTAAGACAACATACCTGGGTCAAAGAATTCGAATCTCCTGGACATCGTGCTGTTATCGAGACGACCAAGGAAAAAGATCCCAACAGCAATTGCCTTGAGAATACGCAGAAGGCAAGATGCGACTCCCAGGAAGATGTTATAGAAGAACATGAAATAAGTGAAGTTGAAGAAGATCGATCTGCACACAAACACAAAGCATCATGTTGAAAGCTATCTCTAAACTTTCTTAAGGCATGCTTATACAAGGACAAAAATCCACCAACAAGCAAAACAGAATAGATAACTGGATAAACGAAGTTTAGGATCATAAGTGATACTCTCTTCATTGTGTGAAGTCGATCCTTTCTAGGAATGCCAGAGAAATGTGAGCGAATAGGTGGAATAATACCTTAAAAGGCAATCATTAAAGGCTAACCCAAATGCAAAATTATTTTTCAAATGTGTCATTTTTTCAATGTTTCATTTTCATTTCATTTTCTTCATTAAAAATACTTATCTCCAAAATCCGAGTGAAAAAATGTGTTCCTATCAATACCATTGGATAAAGTCTTTGAAAATTACAGAGAAATCCTCTAGGTTTTGGACGTCGTTTCCCGTTATGTCACAAATGTATTTCGCAAAGATAACATTAGTAATTGACTGAAGCTCTTGCTTAAAAGTATTTCTCAGTTGTTGTTTTTTTATTTTTTATTTTTTATTTTTTTATATTTTTTTGCCGCTCTATGGCTTCCCTCCTTGTGACAGGTATGCTAAGGTCAATTCCTACAGCCCTTACAAGCCCTTTGTAGCCAACTGTACGCAAGACCAGAACCTCTAGATTTTCTTCCAACCTACTGGTTTAAATTACAGAACCCCAAAACTTGTTTGTTCCATAGCTGATGTAGACTGCTTTATGATCACGGCCCCAGAAAGTAGGCGCCGTACCCTGACTCTAGTGACCTGGCCTGTGACTCTAGTCAGCATACAGGTACATGATTTGTACTGAATGGTAAGAAAGGAGCGAAGCTGGGTTCGCATTTCACCTCATACTGCAGACAAAATAAACCGCTTTCAGCTCACTGCACCTTTGCACACTCGATCTTCCACCTCTACCTGTTATCTAGCGCCAAATATGCACCGTTGTCTTGCAGGAAGACGAACTTGGCCAGCACCTTCTGTACGACGAAGATGATGACGAAGATGACAACGATTGGCCTGGAGACAGCGATTACAGCGAGAATAAATTGTATGCTTTCGACGTACGTCTTTCTAACACATTCTCTACTAGTCTTACTACCACATTCATTAAAACCGTAATTATATAATTGTACCATTGTCCCTCTAGCACGGTCCTTACGAATTGTACTATATTCTCGCTCTAATATAGTCTATATTATTCGTATTTTGTCTAAACATATTAGTGCTAACTGTGTTAAAAAAAAAGAAACGGTTAGACAAAATAGGAATAATATAGACTATATTAGAGTGACAATATTGTACAATTGGTAAAGACCATGCTAGAGGGACAATAGTACGATTGTATAATTACGGTTACATAAATGAGTATTTTGTCCATCTAAAACAGTCCGTACTGTCTATTTAACACAGCCTTTGTTAATCCCACTACTGTTCTCCTAACACCTGATACTAATCGATCTAGCACGAGGTGGCAATTTAGACACCAGAAGTGGACCAGATACCAGACAGGACAAGGTAAGTAAGAGGCGAATAAGAGTCTAGGTAGGACAAGATAAAAAGACATTAAGCTACTGTATTTTTATATTAACCGTAATTACAGACCCAACCAATCCTATTATATACCGCCTCTTAAACACAGTCTATTCTAATCTTCCTACTGTACGAAATCAGTCTTTACTAATCACTACAGGGTGAGCTAACAAGATACTATAAAGGAATTTTAACTATTACAGTAAAGACCATCTCTAGTGGTGAGACATATCACCCATAACATATACTCTTTTCTATATCGCTTATCGAACACGAAACCGCAAGGAGAAACTTGCTGGATGTGCAGGAAAGAATTCTCACTTTTTACAACGATCTGACAAGGATCATTATCTCGAATCATATGAAGGCTAGTGGATCCAGCACCGAGGAGACAACGGGTCCACTTTGTTCGTTTTTATATGTCTGACTTCAGTTCACTGTTTTTGGCCCACAATCTACAGCCACATAGATCTACACATGCAGCAACGGCCTTCAACAGTGGGAAATGTAGGATGCCAGACATTTTCAGCAAAGGCAATTTACCAGAAAGGTATTATGCACAACTGCTTCCAAAGGCTGCATACTGATAGTGATACTTGCACAGTTCCGTATGACAGATGAGGCAAAACATTAATGCCTGGAGCAATTTGGGTGCTGAGGGCGGCAGCTATATTGGTGAAGCACACCTAGCATATATATATATATATACACATATATTGGATATGTAGCATCCAACATTATCAAGGACCAATAAGAAACAATAATATAGGATTTTGACGCTAAAAGTGGTAAAAAATAGAATGGCAAACCTTTTAATAATATTTCTGTGTCTTTCTTATTTTATTCAGTCAGCTCTGATCTACAGCTGCAATGGCTCTTGATACAGTGCCTCATTCCATTTTTTCACAGTAACGATCAAAGTGTAAATGCAGACGTACAAATATACTTCTAATAATTATAAAATCCCTGTGTGTAACATTCCATTAGATCTGCTGCTTTTGGGTTATATGCTACTTGATTTTATGTCTAAATACATTTTACACACACATATAAATCATTGATCATGATTACCTGTTATCAGGGTTCCTAAAAATATAATCTGATAATTTTACTTTTTTTACTTTTTCCATTTTTTTTTTTTTTACAGATATTGTTCAAAGACAGTTTCGTCTTTTTCACTCGTCAGCTGCAGCTTGCAAATTTTAACTATATCGACTCATGTTAACCATAAACAGTGTGAAGTCATTCTTTGTCGTCTGCTACCTCGACATTTTTCTCTGGTATTGGGGTGTTTGAACCTCTACCATCCTTATGTTAAAATATGTCTCAGTATATGAAGACTAAGCAAGTTTGACTTTGAGAGGAAGATGGGAAGAACAAATAAAATTGGCGAATAAAAGGAATTATTATTATTATTATTCAGCCCAAACGAGATTGTGTAAATGCACCTGATGACCTTTGGTGTAGAAGCAGTCACGTGATGTCTCTTGTCCAATGGCTTTTATTTTTAACGTCAGCTTGTTTAAGGGGCAGATAATAGGAAGTCGTCTGCTATTTTGGAACGAGATGGAGTCCACATAGGTTGTTGTGCAATGGAAGAAAAAACAATTATTGTTTGCGTGGTGTGTATCCTTCGTAAGCATTTATTTTGAATGAAAGTGCTACAGGAACATGTATTCTTCCTTTCATAGATCTTTCTGTAATATTTTTGGAGTTTATTTGTGACTGCTCACCGATTAAGAGTAGCCAGACGTTTGATCTGTGTGAAGAAGCCGTTGAGAAATTCTAAAAATTCTTGGACTTTGTGCGGTGCATTGATCGGACAGAGGGAAAAGGAGAAGAAACAATTGCAAAGGTTCACTATACATGCTGGTTGCGGCAGACGACCGAGAATTGCTCCCGGTAAGTCGACTTTCTTTCATTATTAATTTTTATAATTGAACAGACGTATTGGGTACGACCCTGTTGAACGGGTAGGGTGTGAGGGAAGAAGGGGAGGAGCAGAAAGAATAGATTAAGCAGAGGACAGTTGTCTGTAGAACTGTGTGCTGCTGTAGAACAAGATGATAAATATTTTAGTTGATTTTGTGGGGGTGTGTGCGGGGGTAGGGAGGGGATATTTTTTATTACAGGTGTAAGTCGCCAACTTTGAAATGAGATAATACATAAACGGTCGTGTTTCAGAAGCTGAAATTTGCATACTATACTTATATTGTGTACATGCCTATCAGAATCTGTGTACATTTCGCATCAGTCTGGGAGGTCTTTAAGGCTTTAGGGGGTTTTGCCGTAATATAGCCTTAGTTGCATGCTCGGCGTTAAACACCAATCCCCCTCCTCTCCGCTCCGGGTTTGGGATATCAAATAAGACGAGATATTAAGGCACTGGAAAGGAACAACGAACAAGACACCACGCAGGAAAAGATGACATTAAAATTAAGACTCCAGGTAGGACAAGGCACTAAACAAGATGAGATAATTAGACTATATGCAGAGCAAAGTGGCAAAATACTAGATAATACAAGATAACAAGACACTAAACAGGAAAAGGCAACATAACGCCACGCAGGACTAGTATCATACAAACTTGCTACTCCCTCAAAATAAATCGCAAAAACAGAAAGCATGCCGACCTAAAAAAATTAATAAATAAATAAAAAATGAAAACACCCGGTCATACTAACCAGATGTACTCGATAATCGCGATGACCCAGGCAGTGATGTCCACGGTGACGAGAATCACGATGATGGCGAGAATGATGCAGATTAAGGTCAGGATCACGCTCTGGATGACGAACCCTAAACAGCCACACGACACATGCAGCAGTAATAGCTTAAGTCACCCCGCGACCTGTCAGTCGTCAAGGATTAAAGTATTTAGAGACTGCACTATCCTCGGTGGTATTTGTGAAGGCGGTGCCCTCTCTGTCATTGCCCCATATCTCCCACCCAGTCTTCGATGGGTCGACTGATGGGGAAAAAGTTCGCTGGCTGTTCAAAACATTGATGACACGCGTTCCCTCTCTTTCTTGCTTTCTCTCATGATGATGATAACGACGACGATGATGATGATGATGATGCTAGTTGTGGTGGTGGTAAGAAGAACAAGAAGGATCAGGAGGAATAATAATAAGTAATAAGAGATGGAATGTGAAGGAGAGAAGAAGAAAAACAGAAGGAAACAAGAAAATCGGGAGAATAAGAAAGAAAATAAAGGGATATAAAAAAGCAAGAACAGAATAAAAATGCATGGCATAAAGCATATAACAAATGGGATGTAACAAATAAAAGTTAAGCGATTGAATGTGTGCTCACAATACAAAATTGATTTGGTCGTAAAGTATTTGTCGATGCGTGAAAGCATTGTGGTGCCTGCTTGAAATCGATTAATTTTTAGCACTCACCCCACACCATGTAACCAACTTGAAATCCTCCAAACTTGATGCTGTTTATCTGCATCATCAAATCACAGATTTTTTTTTATCAGTGCTGTAATCCTTGACCAAAAATCTCTTGGCCTTATTTTACTTGTGTTCATTTAGGTGTGTTCGTATAATACATATTTAATTTTAAATCTTCTCATGACAAGGATTAAATTACGAGAGATAAGCTTCAATGTTAGGTAAACAAAGAATGCCTAAGGACAGTCTAGCTGTGATATTTGTTATGCGTCACTGTCGCAGTAGTAGTCAAAAATAACTTTAATCCGCGTTTAGCCAGTTTTAAAGGATCAGTTGGCGCAATGGATATTACTGCAGTCAAACGCTTTAACACTTGCACAATGATTCGCACCCGCACAACCGAAAAAACTGTGGAATAACAAACAAAGAAATATAATTTAAAGGGACAATCCTATTAATACACATGTACAGCAATACAGAGAGCAATATCACAGCGATTATTTCAGCTTATGATTTCAACTTTTTCTAAATGTCGTGGCCGTTGTGGGGGGTTTCACTTGGGCTATCACTCATGTATTTTGTTTCTGAACACTAAAGTTCACAGTTAATAAAAATATTCCGGCAGAGTTCCAATAACAGATGTAAATTTTGGTCCTAGTTCTACCCAGTTGGTTGGTTTAGTAGGAAAGTGCTTCCACTTTGAAATGACATGGCACTGTTGGGAAAGGGAGAATACCCCGACGCACAGCCTTGCAAACAGGTGTCACGTACAGAGAATGTCACGAGACGAAATCTGATTCCAGAGCCTCTCACTACAGTGGTGACAAGCGTTGTAACTATTACACTACCGGGCACCCCTTCTATCCACAGTCCTATATTAGAAGAATTTACAAGAGCGGTCGCTCCACTCAACCGAACATATAAAAATTTAGTAACAACCTTAGTAAAATAATAATAATAATAATAATAATTACGTCTTCAGACAAGACAGACTCCGGATTGCTACCACGCAGCTCGGAAATGAGAAGTTTTTCTTTAGTCGAGAGCGCCCCTCCCGAGTTTGGTCCAGCGCAGGCCACTGTTTTATAATTACGCGGCATTCTGCCCGGGCACGATATAGCGCTGCCCTTTAGTGTGATGAGAACACTACGGCTCGGCCCGAGACTCGCAGGCAAGGTGTCACTGTATATAATATTTTGTCTTTGGTGTCACTGGGCAAGACTTACATCTACACTGCTTTGACGTTTGACCATCATTACTGGCCGGCTAAAGAGCGGTGTAAACGTAACTTGTGGACTGTTCTGGTCCCAACGGCAATTAGAACTACAAGGTCGAAAACTGGTTGTCTAAAATAACCTAGGATGTGTTTTCTTCCTCTCAATAAAAGATCTGATAGTTTAGACAAGCCAGATGTGAAAACAACCATAAATACAGTATTTATTACTTATGTTGTTAATATTTACTTACACAGTGGTTCACATTGGTGTCCGCTGAAGCCGGCGGAATATAAGAATGGTCTCCCTTGTATAAAGCAAGTATGTTTCGTCTGCAAAATAATTAAATCAATCTTTTAGATAAACCAATTAATCTATCAAGTAAAAATGTAACAAATGTTTACATTTCTAGCTCTTTTTCCATTTTGATTTCACCATTCATGAAAGTGAACGATAACGATGACTGAAAAAAATGTATCTTGCGTGCAGACGATAACATTCACGTGCGAGAGCGCATGCTATAGTTTTGTATGTGTACACGTGCAGTGACATAGTGGCATAGTGTACAAGTGAGTGTATACAGGTAAGTAGCGATATTTTAGTGTGCACGGGTGCGTTTTGATAAATCTGCAATGCGAGTTCACTTTTACCGCGAGGTCAGTACGTGACGCCTACCTGTAGCTGGACAGCATGTGGAGAACATTTAGCAGCGAGACGAGTGTTGCGAACACTACACCAGTGATCACGCACGCTGAAAGCAGGTGGAAATCATCATCATCATCATCATCATCATCATCATCATCATCATCATCATCATCATCATCATCATCATCTCACACATCTCAACAAATGTCTGCCAGTCATTAATAGCTTAATTTTTGTAAAACTGTATATCACGGAAGAACAGACCGTTGTGAAAACATTCATTACGTCGCCAGGTAAATTCAGGTCCCATTCTGGCATTTTGGCCCCTGAGTAAAAGCATATAATGTTCTCCAAAATGTTCAGAAAGATTAAGCACACCCAGTGCTAGCATCGATACTTCATTATAAATCTCTGTATCGTAATAATATGGGAAATGTATAGGAGGCAGGAAAATGTTGCACACACTGAATGAGTCGCCATGGAATTAACAACAAATGGGCCAGCTATTGTTGTACCACACTGGATCCTTTGGTTTAAGAGCTGATCTGTTGTTGAGGTTGATTACGTAGTGGGACGTAATGTCGCTCCAGACTTGTGTTCATCTATCAATCGCCTCTGTGCTTTTTCGAGAACTCGCGTGTTGACAGTAGACTGAGTACATTACTGTTTATGTGCTGCACGTGCTATGTAATACTACTGATCGGTACAAGTGCAATGCTACATTATGTGCTAGCCAGCATTTGTTCACGTGGTATCAAGGGGTAGCTGTCTAACTGATTATTTGGCTGGCTGCTGTTGGTCGTACCGTCTTTGTCCTGGATCCCAAAGGATGTGGAAAGATTTTTGTCGATCCTGCTCCATCGACTCTTGTCAAATAGGTGTGTCAAAACCATCCCACCAAAGCAGTCGTTATCCCTCTGTATTCCGTAACTTCTAGAGTGAATAGGCCCAAATATGAGCTTTCCTCCTTTGAAGTCATTGTATAAGCCATGAACTCGATATTGTTTTTACTGTATGTTGTTGTCATGCCAGTATGTCATTGGCCATTTGTATTCCTCTCAGTCCATTTCTCCCTTCCCTCAGTTTGAGCAGTTTGTACGAACACTGAGAAAACTTGATGATGATCGGTCGCAGGTTGGGGCTGCGTCCAGTTGTTTAGGTACGCCGCATGCCTCGGCAGTGAGCACGAATAATGTCCGTTAGCGACCGTGATTTACGAGGAACACAGCTCTTCAAAAATATCCAAGATGCTATGCGCCTGTGTCGATGAGTCATTCTGTGGTACCCGCGATCCCAAATAATTTTAGATTAGCTCATCGATACGCGAATTCTAGTTGATCAAGCGTGTCTCTCAACTGTGTCTCTACGTCTGCCAGTTTGTTCGCCATGGCAGAGACTGCAGTCTTAACATTCATAAATTCGGTAAGCACTTCATGTTTATCTACTTCAAGTTGTAAAGTTCGTGCCCCTAAGTCGGCTATGCCAGCACTACACAGAGCAGCATGAACGTCCTCCAATCGGCTGGAAATTGCGTTAAAATAATCTGTTTCAGTAATTTTTTTTGCTGGCTTGTATATATCTCCGTTAGAATTTGATGTAAATTTCGATTCGCACAAAGGTTTCAGTACTCACACGAGATCCTGGGTTAGGCTCTATTTTCCAGGTGCACAATAATTGGAAGATCGCGCAAGCAATGGTAACACATCTATAGCATCATCATAATAATAATAATAATGATGCATGTTTATTTATAGAGCGCTTTATCCCACCAACAAAAGCGGGCTCAATGTGCCTACATACATGAGGTCGAATAAGCACACACTTATCAGAAGGCATCAAATGCGTCCTAAAAATTCGTTCATCATTCAAACCATAGCTAGTCTCTTTCTCTTTCTCTCTCTGTCTCTCACACACACATACACCATGTACGCACAGTCCTCGCCCACGAGACAGAGGTGGGGAAGAGCAAAAAAAAAAAAAAAAAAAAAAAAGGTACATGATGCGTTTTAATACGATGCTTTCTCCTAGGCTTTTGCCCTGTTCACGCCATCAGTTTGCCTGGGTTGGCAAAGCGTGGATATATATAGTAACAACTATGCTTCGCTTTAATAAAAGGAAACACTGGTCAAACGAAAGAAGCTTGAGGGCAGAATAAGAAGCAAATATGCGCTTTGTAAAAGTCGCTTGCAATGACTCACTTTTGAGCACGCTTGGAATATAGCAGACTAAGGAGTCTGAAGAAGTGTCAGTTGCATTTGGGTCGGCGCTGAGGCTTAGAGGCTGACGATACTTGCAGACGTCCAAGATCGCAGGAAAAACAGCCAGTAACTCAAAGGCAAGCTGTGCAGCAACAATAAAACGTCAATGTTACCCGCAAACTGCGCAAAGGGGAATAAGTGAAGAAATCACTGGTATACAATTGAAAGAAAATAATTGTAAAAGTAGAAATGCTTATAAGTAAATTGAAAAAAGTGTTGGAGACTGATTTTCATTACGTTTTCCACAAATTTTCTTTCTTTCAAGGAAAATCAAGTGTGAAAGAACGAAAGCAAAATGTAAGTGTACACCCTCCCGCCCCTAACTGCCGTTCTCGAGAACACAAAGACATCATGCGCAAAGCGAGATCAGCGACAAAGACCATCAGAATAGTGCTTCGATTCGGTTAGATCGTGAAGGCCTCAGCCGATGTGAAAGCTGGAAACATGTTTTAATTAGGCATGACGAGACGTCCCGATTTTGAGCTCTATCGGAGCATGCTGATGTTTGTAAGAGCATATTTTGAGAACGGAGAGAGGAAAATTCACCCAAATTTGAGAAAACATTATCTTGCACTTATCTTTACCCAGTCATTATAAAAAATACTCCCCATTAAAGGAAAGCGGAGTTGAGTATTATAGAGGCGAGGCAGAAACTCCAACATCTTGATGAGATTCACTCGGACCCGTCTTTAGTTCATGCTAGTTCATGTTTAATTTATATACAATTTTCTTTGTACATTATTCTGCTCAGATTGTCTACACATTTATCGCCCTACGTAAGACTCCGATTAGCTTTACGTGTGTGCTTTGTTGATTCGAGTCTCAACTTGTTTATAGAAATTCAAAAGGGGTAAGGTCTTTGTCCATGTTTTAACTGCGCTTTGGAATCCTGTTTCTATAGCACACGTTTGTGCTATCATGCCACAGATACTGTTGGTTTCAGTGCTAGAATTCATCTGCCCCTGTGCGTCCCAGCTCACGATGTTATTGAGGTAGTTCTGTGGCGCTCTACACTTTGATAACTCAAGAGCCCGTATCTTTTAGAATCGTCCGCACACTGCGCTTGAGCCCTCTGTGTTTGAACAACGCAAATAAAACCGGCCGTGAGACTTTCTTGTGGGATCCTATCTGTGTCTCTTACATGTGAAGTCTTCTTTCTGTAAGGAAATCTTAATTCAGTCCTGATTATCTCTGCGCATACTTCATGGCTAACAGATTAGCCAGCATAATAGACTTCAGAAAGCTTTGACACTTACTGTGTATATTACCATCGTCCCTACCAACGTCACAGAAAGAATCCGTGATGGGTAGCGAAAACCTAG
Organism: Marisa cornuarietis; assembly: GCA_004794655.1. Classification (NCBI taxonomy): domain Eukaryota; kingdom Metazoa; phylum Mollusca; class Gastropoda; order Architaenioglossa; family Ampullariidae; genus Marisa; species Marisa cornuarietis. The sequence continues at coordinate 1,318,584 of SMMW01000546.1, read as the reverse complement.
AGAAAAAAGAGAAAATATTTAGGCGCACAATGAGACAGCTACTCTTTCCCCACACATTCTTGTTGTACACTTCCTGTCAATAAGACAACTATAATTAAGAAAGAAATAAAGAAAGATTGTCAGCCCAGTTGGACAAACGCTTTTCACGCTTTTAAATTATAATTGCATAAAATCACTAAATTCAAATGCAAACTCTCTCTTTCTTTTACCCATACCGTCTATGTTTTCTTTCTCTCGCACTTTTCAAGATGATCACAATAATGTCTAGCTAGTGAACAAAACAGAATATAAAAATATACACCAAAAAATCAAATCAGTCCAGCATAACCATTTAAGCAAAGAGATCAGTTAGGTATGTTTTTCAAACTTTAACTCATCTAGTCATCTGAAAAGCAATCTTTCAATCGACTGGTCTTTAATCACAGCTAATGGTACGATGAGTATAACGAAATATATTATCTTGTACTCATTTCGCTTAAATCCATTAGGTCCAATGCCTCCACAATCAATATACCTTCATACCTTTTTTCCTGTGGTAAAAAAAACGGAACACTAGCCGTATGACAACAGCTTTGATGGTGGCCAGCTTTGACCCCTCTATTGACCTGAACATAAATAGATATTCACGTTATACATCATATAGGCAGACAACGACGCAGGTAGATAAGCAAAGAAACAAAATCAACCACTTAATCAGTCAGAATCAATCAATCATTCAACAGGGAAAACAAATGAAACAAAGAGTAGGGGAAATTGATAGCTTTCCTATGCAAGTGCTAAGCCTGTAAGCATATAAATATGTATTTTGTGTGTGTTAGAGAGAGAGAGAGAGAAAATGGGAAAGGAGAAAGTGCGCGCGTTCGTGAACGAAAACTGAAAATAAGATAAATTTTGCAGCAATTAAAAAACAGTTACTTAGAAAAAGTAATATTTCAGCAACAGTCTAATGTTACTCATTGCTTTCTTTTCTTGGATAAAGTAAGACCCACACTAGTATATTACAATACCTCTTTGTCCTATCATCCCAGAGCTTTGTCATGTCGTTCCAACTAAACTAAGACAGGTGCTAGCATGTTTTTTCCGCACTTCAACCTTAAGAACAATCTACTTTACTACATCCATTTACCTACACATTCACTCCTAAATGACACTAGCACGACACGCCCCTAACCACACACACACAGATACAGACAATGCTCTCTGTATCTTACTTCGCATGCATGCACGTATGCACACACACACACACACACACACTCTTTCTCATTTATTCACTCAATAACGCACAGGCTATATCACTAATAAAACCAGTAATTTTATTTTAACAAACCTACTTTTTGACCTTCGGCTTCCGGAAAAGCTTGGACACATATTGTCCAGTAGAATGATTTCGAATACTATCCAGCGAGTCGCTGAATCTGTCCTTTTCGTATTTCCACTTCAGGAGCCAGCCCTGACGATAAGATTGCAGAAGTCGTGCGGGAATGGACACACTAAGATACATCAGGCAAAGAAGACTGGGAAGGCCTCGAAGCACTAAAATTGCTCTCCCTTTCTGAAAAGACGATCGGTCACCCCAAGTAAAAACAATGTCTTTGATTAGCGGTTGGTGGAAGAGATATACAACAAGGCACTACATTTTCACATCAATTTATGAAGCCTGTGTCTAATGTTACAGGGTCAAAGAGGGCGAAGAAAATTGTGCCGCACAACTGACTTGTCCCCGTGATTCAAATACAGTACATACTGACACACAGTTTGCTGTGTTTTAGGAACAGCAACTTACGGGGAGGTTACTTGCTTCAAACATCGTCATTGATCGCCCTACTCCTTTCCGTTCCCATCACAGAACTAGCTTTGAACATAGCCGGGAAAATCGGTAGTAAGTTTAAATCCGCGTCGATTTTTTCATACCTCAGCATGAAATAGCACCAGATACATTTTTGTTTGCCTTTTGTGTTGAGTCAGGTAAAACTAAAAATACATGTTACATATTCTGCCAACTGCTACAGGTAGCCGTGATTTCCTCATGAATGTGTCAACTCTAAGCTTTATAATTGTCTCAGGAATAATACCATACATGCCAGCGAAAATACAATACTGATTGGTAGACGTTCCATCACCATATCTACTTTTACAAATACAATAATTTTGTAAAGAATAAAGAAAAAAACGCTGCTGCTGCTGCTCCTGCTGCCTGCTGCTGCTTATGATAGTAATGATTAAGACGAAGACGACGAAAACATGCACATGTGAAGAATGAATCGGTTTAGTGATAAAAAAAAAAATAGCAAAAGCACCCCCACAAAGAAATACTAAGAGCGTGTTAAAGGATTTCTCAGATGCTTCACCAGGACTAAGAACGAGAATGTGTCCTACCGCCGATGACTGGCACTCGGTCAGTTTGTAGATTTCTACGCCTGTCAGCATCCACACATATAGTCCGCCCAGTCCGTAGCCGAACACAGATCCCATGGCCAGGCAGGCGAAGACGGGGCAGAAGACCATCCCGTAGATAAACACAGACACGATGGCTAAGAAGGCTGAGAAGAAGACAACGAAAACAGTTGTTTAGAGGGGAACTGAACTGATAATCTTATACACAGGACATTCGAACAACATGGAAACTTGAACACAAAACATGTGAATGGCAAAGACTTGCGAACATTTGTTCGATGAGGAACATTGGAAACAATAAAAAAAATCATAACATCGGAAATCTTGAACATGAAACAATTTTCAAAATATTGAACATATGAACAACAAAGACCATCTTAGTACGGACAGTTCTGAGAATTGATAAACTCTCAGTAAAAGACTGAAGTAAAAGCTAAAGGCTATCCCCTAACCTTTTTGATTGACCAGTGAGTAGTTAGTGACCCCAGTTTTCGTCGGGGCTCCTCTCTACCGCTGTCTTACCTTCCCCAACCCTCTATGGAGTCAGGTACCAACTCGATCAGGACAAGTGGGTCGACACTGTTCGGACGCCAGTGCTCTGACCAATCGGTTATCCGCTTTCCTAGCAAAGATCTGGCGTCCACAATAATTGACTTACATCGGGCAGCCCTGGATCCCTGGACGTCAATGGCCAGTGCCCCATCTAATACAATCCGATACACAAGGAACGATGTAGCTCCGAAGGCGCATGCGAATGAAATTCTTGAAGACCGGGTCAAGGTGTCCATGGGACTGAAAAAGACAAACAGAGCTAAACTATTTTAAAGCTAAGCACTTTCCTTTTCCTTGCAAATAATCTCTTGTAATATGAGTAGTCGTGCATATGAAAAAAATTAACTTTTGTTACGAGAATTTAGCCATTACTGTGATTAACTATTTAATTACGCCGGTTTTTTTTACATCGCGTAGTAACGTATTCAGTAATAGATATAGCATTCTCAGTAATGTATATAGTACTATAGTATACTACTCTCTCCCTCTCTCTGTTTCTCTAATATATTCAGGGACATTACCAGTCCCTCGTATTTACTTACAAGACAAGACCAGGTCGTCCTCTCAAAACTGAAAGTAGCAGCTTCCTTCGCCTTTTAGTGAGAGCGAAAGAAAGACAAATAATGAACTGCAAAGACAGAGTGGAAAGCACCACGTTCAGCAAGTGAGTTACGGTAAAGTTCGAAGTTGAGTTTGACTGCCAGTTCTAGTGTTAAAATTGTGGTATATATATATATATCTTTCAACAGATGTTTTCAATATGAATTGAAATACCAAAAAAGTAACAGAGGGCACGCTAAACGTTACCAATGAAAGCGTGATTTATCTTGTTATGTTATGAAAGTCTAACAATGATGAGGAAATTTCCAGTAACAAATCTGAACGGTTATCGCCTGTCACCAATACAGTGAAGGGTGACTGTCCTAGGCTTAGCTCTCCTCTCGGGCACGTGTTTCTTTCTCTGCGTGTGGCATCTGTTTGCAGGGCTGGCTGTCTTGCAGTGACATAGTCTTAGTTGCTGGTTCAGCGTAAAACACCAATACCACCCACCCCCAGTAACAAATCTCGTTTACAGCTTGAAGTATTGAATAGTATAATTTTAAAAGTTAACAAATCACATTTTTAGTTTCAAATGGTTTTAAGTTCATACTAGGTCGAAAGAAGTATGGTTATCTACAGCAAAAATGGAGCATGCCAAAAAGAATCGTACCGCTGGAATGAGACTGATCTGATAGAACAAATAGCGATTGATCTTGCTGTCGCATCTGCAAAGAAAACAGAACATAAAGTTCTACAGGAAGCAATTTTGCAATGATTAATTAGACAGGCAGCTGGCTTTCAAATACAAAACTTACGATGTAACATACTACAACAGTTATGTTACGAAAGAACTCTGTTTTACGGGAATTGAATTGGTTTTTTTCAGAAGGGGGAGGGAATTTCGTGAACTGAATAGTAGGGCTAACTATACTACCTCACCACATGTTGACAAGCGCGCGCTAGAAAAATCGTGTCAGTGACAAATGCGCCTGCAAGATCATCATAAATGAAAGCTACAAGTGACAAGAAACAAGGTCAAAACAACAGCCGTAAAGGAAAGGCACACATGTTAGAGGAAGGTTATATGGCCAGTGAAGGCAACATGGGAAAAATCAGGTTGAAACAACAGGCATTAAAGGACAGTGAAGGAGAACACGCGCGCGCCCATACCAGAGAGAATAGGTAATGAGAGGAAGCACTCGGGATCGAAGGGGAAACTCGACGGTTGGAGTTATCTTTTCCTAACTTGATTTCCTAACAAGCCAGCTAAGGTGATCGTGAGAGGCAAGGTGGACAATTTTGTTCTTCAATAAACAGTCATACATGTAAATATATAGGATATTTCCGTTAGTGTTAACTCATTTTCATTTACCATCATCTAGGCATAAAGAGTTTCTCTTTGTCACTTTGCAACGGCTGCACACTGTTGAAACACCCTTATCCAGTCCACTACCTTGTCTGACAGGTTGGAAGATGACTGTGCAAGGTCTGCTTGAGCTTTTTTGATGAGCTTCATACAAATCATGGTGTTTTATTACCTCTTACAGAAAGGCTGAATCAAGACTGTTTAGAAAACTTGTTTCTTGCATTTGGGGAAAGTGGGGACTTTAAAAGGTTGCTCTGTGTCCTTTTCTGAGAAAGGAATGAAACAAAATTGAAACATGTTGAAGCTCCGTTCTCTGTAGGCTTTCAAAGTAAAGTAATTTAATATTGTTTTAGAATAGTATGAAAGAAAATGTAAATTATTTAAAGTACATAAATATGAAGAAAAATTATCCCTTTTAGAATTTTATAAATTTTAAATAAATACAAGTTTGTGCTCATGGATTTGCTGTTTGAATTTATAAAAGTTAACCTTTTTAAATATAGTCAGATGTCATACATGTATTCAAACTCTCCCAAACTCCCCATTATTTAAGCAATTCCCATGAATAAAAGACATACAAACCTGTTCTTAGTCATTTCATATCACAAACACATAGACGTTCACTCCAAAGATAAACGCTGCTAGCGACGACTTTGTTTAGTAATGGTTGTTAGTAGCAGTTGTCGCGTAGCATCATGTTTCGAAGTAAACACAAGGAAGGAGTGATCCCTCTCATTATCTATTCTCTCTGCCCCTACCCACCCATACACGCATGGCTGCACACAGAGACAGCAGAGGGACAGAAGGAAATGTCACTGGAAAATTAGCTCGTAGGACTACCATAATTTGAATGGAACACTCACTCTTCAGCAAGCGCCGTGTTGTTGCTTGCCGCGTTGATAATTGTATTAAGGGTTGCCAAGAAGTTATCTGCCATGCTGAGGGTAGCTGGTTTCCTTTACGGTAGGTTGTGTGACTGACCGGACTGAAACAGTAAGAGAATGCAAAACAACTTATGTCTACATATATTATATATGTAAACTTCAAACTGAACGCCATCGGGGTCATCTGAACGGAGTGGCGTTAGCAACGACGAAACGAGAAGCGACAGCTGAAGAGTGTCATGGTTGTGGCTGATTGTGACAAAGAGCGGCACTGTATGAAACCGAGAGCGAATTTAAAGTACTGTATTTTCAATCTGTGGATCCTCATCCTTTTCCTAACGCTGAAGTGCCCAGTGGCGTTTGAAACTAAAACGTACTCGCACGAGGAACTAAAATTTATCCGTACGAACCTCACATGTGCGCTCAAAGGGCGACCTTTACATTTATTAACAGACTAGGCATCAGGCACAAATAGGACAGAACAAACAAACAAACAAACAAACAAAAACCACATTTACAAATAACGTAAACAAAATTCCATGATAAATTTACGTACCTCTGTTTATGTATGCTTTCGTGCTGTAGTTCGTCCCCGTCGAATGAATAAAATAAAGATTTATCCCTTATATAGGCTAATGAAACAGTGTGCACAGTAAAATCGCAAACAGTAGCTGTTGTAGAACACTAAATAGACACAATGAGACAGAAATCATTCGACCCGCAATTGAAGAACGCACAATCGAGAGCAAACTTCTGGAATAGGAATACGGTCTTTTAGTGATTTCAAGTCAGCTAAGTGTGGGTAAAAAGAACACAACGCGAAGAACTATAAATTAGGTAGCGGCACCCAACGAGTAAGAGCTAGAATTTTAGTGGAAAGTTCTTGGGAACTTTCGTCCTCTTACCTGGAACAATAAAGAAGAACGAGCTGATTGGCGCCAGGTCTTTTTAAGAGCAGTGACTCGCCATTAGTTCGGTCACAGAGCTTAGTAAACAGCTCAAAGCTGACCAGTCCAGTTACATATCTATAGCTTTATCAGAGTTTTTCACCTAAAGACGATTTCAGGTTGCTTAAGGTTAATCATCCAGCTGTTTTCTATACACACACAACGGTGCGCACCTCTCCGCTCCGTTATAGTGTAGAAATGACACAAACTGTCGTGGGCGAGATTTTTGCAAGAAGCTGAATCGTGGGAGTGTTCAGGATTCCTTGCTTGGTATATCCTGTTCAAGCACAGGAGTGTTGTTTGTAAGAAACGACCGCAAGCCTGTTTTGAACATAAACAAGGGATTTCGCAAGTGTCAAGGCTGAATGAGGTCATATACCTGTGCTCACTTTCTATTGGCGAGCCTGCGTCGCCAGGATCGATGGATACTATGGGTAGCTTCGAAGCCCCGGTATTTCGCTACTGTTACTATAGTCCTTTAAATGAATAACCACGACCATTGTAAACCGAATCAACACAAGATATATGCGTCATCGGCGGGACAGTAAGGCACGGTCCTACACACTGAGCGCGTCCGGCATAGAAGTCTGTTACATGTCGCTGAGGCTGTCAGCACAAAGCGGAAGAGCAGACGAAGCAAGAGCTCTCGTGTTGACGGAGGTGCGCGGTTCATAGGTCATCACTCTGCCGCACAGCCGCAAGCACATAAAAGGTAAAGGTCATCCCCTAAAACCTTTTCAGGTCGTTGGGGAGAGGGGGTGAGGCGTTAGAGACCACTTTTCTCGGGGCCAGCTGTATGTGAGGGCGGTGCTCATCTCCTCTCCCTCGCTGCCTTATCTTCCCCAACCCTTTATGGCTCTATGGAGTCAGGTAACCATTCCCGTCAGGTGAGTCGACTGGGGTAGGTTTGCTGCGCTTATCGGGAATTGAACCACGCGCTCTCGGTTCGGACGCCAGCGCTCTAACCACTCGGCCATACGCTTCCCTAAGCACATGGACCTACACGTTGCCGCACGTTCGTGTCAGCGAAACTAGGTCACAGGTACTGTGTGGGGGAAACCTGACCACCGTGGGAGATATTTTTAACATCAAACGGTGGAGGAGAAGCCATAAATGATGGGTGTCAGATAATGTAAGAGCTAAGAAATCAAACCTTACCTCTTATCAGCTGGTCTTTCAGTACATCACGTGACAGTAATCACTTGCAACCACCGGTTGAAAGGTGAAGGAAAAACTTTTTGGTTGTCTGGTGCAAATGTCACCTGAGACTGGCATACATTACTCTAGCTAAAGGCTTTAACTAAGAGCTTTCAGTGTTTGTTCAAATTAATCGTTATCGCTGACTAGCCGAGTGTCTGCACTGAGGTACAGTCATCAGGGTTCTCGGCTGTCAAGCTGTCACAGAAGAGACAGAATGTGTTTCCTGCTGTCATAGTGTAAGTGTAACTCCCTTCTGCTGTCGTCAGATCGTTGTGGGATGGCCGCCTTGTTGCAGTCTTGAGGTCGCTGGTGACGGCCGGAAGGGGCGTGTGGGCGGACTGGCTAAAAGGGCTGAGGGACGAGTGCTCAGAGACAAACGTACACGTGTCGGTCGTGTGTCACGTACCGTGTTTTGTTGACCTATGGGAAATGTCGTATAGAAAATAGTTAAGGATTTCCGTTTTTGGATAGCATGCATGTGAGAAAGAATAACAATACCTTTCACTTCCCTCTCTATCTTCTTCTTTCAGCATTATCTAAACACTTTAATTAGAGCCAGACTGTGGTTTTGTGTGGTTGGTGGCGCCGTTGCTACCACGACAGGCCTCGTGGAGACGGTGGAGTCACTGTGCCACGTTTGTGTATGTAAAAGCGCTTTGAGCTTGGTTTCCGGGATATAGCACTATATAAACATAATAATAATAATAAAGGTGTTATTTATACAGCGCATGATAATGCTCACGAAAGAACATGCTCTCAGCGCTCGAGACAAGAACGACAAATGAACAGCATACGATGGATAAACAACCGTGCAGACGATATTAAAACACGTACAAACAGAATATACAAAGAAGAATCAGGGGACAAACTGGATTGACAGTTTTGTATATTAGCTGAGGTAGACGTTCAGGTGGACTAGTCCATAGATGGGAAAAAAGTGAAAGAAAGGGTTAGAAAATGGACCAGTATTAGCCATTATGTAGATGGCATTCAAATCAAAACTACACACGCGCACACACATACACGGTAGAGGAAACTGAATATAACCCCCGACGGTCAGTCCGGTCACCTTGTGTCCCACTGAAGATTTAGAGAAAGAATAAGAATTCATTTTTCTAAAAGGGTCGTGTACATCAGTGTACCAAATATGGCTGGTTTCTGTGTTGGTTTTCAAACCAGCCTAATATGCTATAAAGGGACAGAATCCCCTCCCCACAAAATAATATCGCAGTCGAGTTTCTTCCCCTCATCAACTTGATATTTCTCTCCCCTAAATGAAACCAGTCGAGGGGACATGATTAGACGTAGCGTCGGCGAAGCTGCGCCAGTGGGACCTGTACTGAGACCCTCCCACACAGTACTCGTGAGTCTCTCAGTAGGTCCCCCATCTGGAGGCAGTTCACTCCTATTAGTCAGGTACGATTTGCCGAGACTACGTGTGAGGGAGTGGAGGCTGCACCTTCTGAGCAATTAAAGAGCGGTGACCATTTTTTTGTATCTCGGATCTTATACAATTTATTTGAATTTGTGTATTTCTATGTAGAATCCGCTTATTGATTCCTTTATAACTTATTAAGAGGGGCTGCAACTTGCTCTAGGAATTACTCTACGCGCAACTGACCCTAGGGGGATAACAACAACGGCTTTGATATTGCTGGACCTAGAGTCGGCAATACAGTTAAAAGAGATGGTGTGGTCGCTCGTCTCCCATAGGCGGCGCCAGTGTTCATAACGTCTGTCCCCTAGAGGCGACGTCTTTTTTTTCTTTCTTATTTATTTATTTATTTATTTTATTTTTTTTACATTTTTTTATATTGGTGGGAAAAATACATTTGTGTTTCAAGGTAACATCAGCCCCTAGTGACTGCAACTGAGTATTGCGTGAGTACAGCGTCAAGTGTGAGCGTTCTTACGTTGTGAGTAAGCGCTGAAGTAGAATTCTTATTATTCGTCAAATCCAACTGAGTATTGACTGGAAAAAAAACTTTCTGTTAGTAAAAACAGGCATAGTTAAAAGTGTAATATAATCAAAAGGACTAATCTTTGGGTGTAACCTAGTAAAGTATTGGTTCTTTTACTTTAATTTTGTATTCTTTTACAGCGATTGCTGTAACGAGTTTTTTATAATTAAATCTTAGACAGGGCCTGAAAGAGGCAAATATAGATGTGTTTGGTGAAAGTGAAAGGAACGCGCTAATGTCCCGGTGACTGCGTGAGTGTTGGGTGTGTTTGTGAAAGTCTGTAACAGTGAGCTGTTTCACTTTTAAGTAGCATATTGTTCGCTTTTCTTAGAGCCTAAGGTGCGCGGTCGTTGTTGATCCTGGCCTCGACCGATTCGCCATGATGTTTCCTTTGCGGCGATTATCTATGGTCATGTCTCTGGGCTTATACACCTGGTCATACTAATCTACCTTTTCAAGTAAGCCACACCCGATGGGTCGACCTGGTAGAAAACACGTAGATACTGGGCCCATGCCGGTACTTTTGTCGCAGAAAGTCTTCGCCCGCTGTAGGGGTTTACTCTCTTAGCTTTTATTCTTTCCCAAGATTTCACACAAGGCAGTGGGACCATTTTCCTTGGCTAGGATTCTGTTACGGTGGGGAATGGAAACATTCTCCACCAAGTGGTGCATAAATCAGAAGAGCAGACAAGACAACCACGTGGCTTCTCAAATTAACAGCTCAAGATGATGATGATGATGATGATGATGATGATGATGATGATGATGATGATGATGATGATGATGATGATGATGATGATGAATGACAGCACTAACGTTTATTAAAAACTTTCAAGTTCTCAGGACACAATACAGAGAGTTAGATTATATACATGATTATGGAAATCTATGTAAGTAGATTTCTTTCCTTGCCCCTACCCAGCATCAAAGATGATCTTTAAAGATTTTAGCAAACTAAAATTGACTGCATATTTTTGAATCTTATTCAAATGCACAAATGCACACATTAAATAGACACCAGAAAAGTATCCCAATTCCACTTTTACAGCTTTTCTTATGAGAGAAACGTTAGGTACTGAGGTTTTTCTTGTTGCTGAGTTTGTAAAGTAAAAACTTCGCGCTGTAGGCGGATGTGGATGTGTGGATCTGTGGAATAGAGTTAACAGAGATGGGAGGGATGAGGAGGGGAGGGGTTAGGGTAGATCTGGAAGGAGAGTCGTTATTATGTGGCGCCACAGGTGTTGGTAATAATTTTTTTGAGCCCTCGTCATCTTCTATATTTCTTGCTCTTACGGTCTGCAGTGATGTGCTATACCGGTGCCAGGTACCTTATGTTGCACTACTCATGTATTAGAGACTCATATTTTTAGTTTGGTCTTCTATATTTATGTTATTCATTTATGTTTATCTATGTTATTCATTTCATGTTATTTGTTTACTTCGTTCTCTTGCTCTGTGTTAATGGTAACAAATTGATGGACAATGAGGGTTCACACAGGCTTGTCCACACAAACAATAAAGACCTTTCAAGAACCTATTAAGGATGTGGAAACCGTTATGAGAGCCATTTATAACTTACATAACAAACTACCGTACATAACAGTCATTTAATTTACTATAGAGTTCTACATTAATAGAGGAAGATATAACCTGGGGCACATTTTTATTAACAATTTTCTAATAAAGGCTGAAAAATCTGCCACAACACACACCGTTTGAGCCTAATATTGCTTTTCATTCTTGTCGCGTTATTCTGTTCTTAGGGTGCATTTACTCGTGGAAGAAAATATTTAAAGATACTCTGCAATACAAACAGTGCGCTTTTGTCTTCTTTGGCAGTATCCAGAAATTAGAAAATTAATTCAGGGTTATGTGAGTTCGTTTCGAGCATTTTCCTCCACCTTTCACCCTAAATGTGCAAAATGTCACTTCATTACAAACTAGTTTCTTTTCAAGTCGTCTTTTCTCACGATTAATTGTACATTTATTGTTGTCTTAATACTGTCTATAAAAAGCAGATTAATAAATAAGCCACAATAAAAATACGTTGAGAAAAAAAAAGTACAGGCAAAAATGTAGAATTCAAAATTACGGTATGTTTTTTATTTTCTGATAAAAGGTGTAGTTTTAAATCAAAATAAGCTTAGAAGTTAAACAATGAACTTAAAAATGCAGAGTTAAAAAAGGATGTATATGTGCGTGATTCAGACTATTAGAAGAATACAACTGTCCTTTATTTTTAAGAAGACAGACCAGTAATACAAAACTGTTGATTTACTTTTGAGATGTACCATTACTTTTTAAAACAGATGACTGAAGTGCACGTGCAAAGACAACTATCAATTTTGAAGCTTATTTCAGAAACAGAAGTTTCCTCATCCTAATTTATGCTTATGCGTGGTGCGTGACTATTATACTTAACTTGGTAGAAGACTAAACATCATTTTTGTTTTCGGAAATGCAATTGTATACACTTAAGAGTTGAAACCACCGGGGTGGAGAAAGATTGTTTCTTTTTTCGTTAAAACGTGTCATAGTTTTCGTTTGCATACTGCAAAGTCTGAAATTTAACTTTCTCAAACTGTCCAATGCGGCAAAGTCGGGTGATTTCATTTGCTCCAAAAGGCAGTTTTTCAAGCTCCTGCATGGTTACCCACGGTTTGTTGTTGGGAAATATAACAATGGTTTTGCTGGTTATTTCAGACTCAACACAAAATGAAATGTAAGAGGAAACAACATCTGTCAGTTCATCAAGGCAATCACAAGAGTTGTAAAAAAACATCCCACACCGTACAATCAAAATAGCCTCGCAAACACAACACTTTCATCCGTTCAACGCTTCACCGACTTAACAACAGGCTTCACACGTTCAAACACAGAACTGAACACGGGGGCCAGAAACACACTGTGGTGGTAAGAAGCCACAAAAGATGGCATAGGCTTGGCTTTGTAGGCTGCGGAGATAGTGCCATAACATAAATCCAGTTTAATGTGTTTCTGGGTTGTTGGGGAGGTCACGTACTGGTCATACGTTTTTAGAACCTTTGTCAGATCACAGTTGTTAAAATCGCCCAGAATAAATTTTGGCCCATATGGTGACACTGAATCGAGTTTGTGTGTAAAATCAGCGAGTACCCTTCAGGCAGACGTGACATTCGCTTTAGGGCGAATATACACCAATGTGAATAACAGCTGATGAAATTGTCTCAGAAGATAAAAGGGGCGACGGGAGACTGACAACAGTTCGATATCAGGCGTGCAGATTGTTTCACGCACTACAACAGTTTTACAGTACTTTTTGTTGACATACAAGCAAACACCCCCATCGGTGGATTTGGCGGTAATGGTTGCTGAGCGGTCGCAGCGATATGGGAGACCAAATCCAGAAATACACTCATCACCATCATTATCTTTTAACCACGTTTCGGTGCAAGCAAGCAGACAGGTGTCGCGATACTCCTTCATACACAAGACATCCGCCTCCAACTCGTCCACCGTGTTACGCAGTGACTGCATGTTGGCGAGTAGCACATACGGTAATGGTGGCATTCGCTGCTTATTATCCAGTCCATATCCATATCAAGGTGCTGTAGTAGTAGAAGTCGTCGTAGTTTACATTGCAGTTTACATAGGTGAAAACGTCTTTAACTCACACACATTTGTGCGCACACGCACATACACACATGCACGGACATATACATGCACACATTCTAATAAAGAATAACAATGTGTTATGGAATTTCAAGCTCGACTTGAAACAGCTGTAATCTGTAGTACAGTGGTATTCTGTGTACGAGTCATTTATGCAAAGGGGCTACTTTGAATTGAACCACTGGTGTGACGTACGCAGAGTATACCTACCGCTGTCCTAACGAACAAAAAGACAACTGCTGTCAGGTGACTCCCAGGACTGAGTTGGAGGTACAACATGTGGGGAAAGGGGTGGAACAGTTTCACACATAACCTGTGTTGTAGGTCAGATCATGTCGCTCACTGAAAAAGATCAAACTGTTAGGGCACAGCACACTAAGGCACACAGACTTAACACAGGCCACTGGCACGTATTCTTTCATTTATCATCTCGTGATAAATCTCCTATACAATCGAGTAAATGACTTGTAAACACCATGATTCCCAATGTGATTTTTTCACACTTCTCACGTTCTCAAGTCTCAGGTCCTAGGCCCTGTAAACCAAAGTCACGACCAAAATATCGTCTTCTCTTTTCATACGTATGAAGTCAAGAGTTACTCACCATCGGAACTCGGTCCGTGGGATTTTACGTTTAATACTTTAAAGTGACTCACTAACCCTGACTCACAGTTCTGTGGTTCAACACGCGGAGGAATTCTTAAACAAATGTAACTTCCCCATTGTGCTCACACCCTGAGGAGTACTCTTCCGCCCTCATTCGTACTCGTCGAAGGTAGTAAGTTTGTGGATTACCTTGGCTACTCCGTACGAATCTTTAAGGAGCCTGACGGCAGCTGGGGCTGACAGCGGAAAACCGTGTCTTTACGAGAGGACGCCTTGATCTGTGGTTGATCTACTCGGTCAGTTGGAGCGTCACTCACCGACGTCCTGCACGTCTGGGCCGTAGTTGCTTTTTATCATCCCCCCTTAATAACTCCTCGGTTATCGTAACATGGCCAAATACGTCTTACCGATTTATTGATTTCGCCACACATTGTTAACAATGACAAAATTAAAACAGAGAAATAGAATAAAATACGTAGTGAATAAGTTTACGAATGTTACCCTGTGTTACGGATGGAAATGGTGGTGTTGTCTCCGTATTTGAATTAACGGCGTAACATAGGACCCGGATGCCTATGCCGTCGTCAAATGGCTCGTTATGGGTCCACGATCCGCGGTGCCAATCTCTCTCAAGAAACAGCCCTCACAGCCAAGCCGCTTAGCAAAACACTTTATTTACAGCAAATGTCTCCTCTCTGGCATTACACGCTGGCAACCGGTGACACACAGTCCTACTAACACAGTTACAACAGCTCTCCACAACCTCTGACCTCTCAGCGACACGTACGCTAGCTACACACGTCACGCTCGCCTGACCACGACAACCAACACTCTAACGGCAACACAGTCTCTCTACTGCTGTCGCTCGCTTCAACCTTTCTGTCTGCTGCAACCTCGTCTTCTTCTCTTCTTTCTCCTCCTTTTTTTGACGCTCACTCACACCGCTTATATATACATGTACACAGTTCTCTAGAATTATCCAGCACCTGCCCGTCACGCATGCGCTCTCCCACACCGAACAATCCAGATACTAAGTCTTGCATCAGCCTCACTCGCTCAGGCACACACTAGAACAGTCTAGATATGCTTTGTCCTCGCCGCGCTGGCCGCTGCTGGACAGGTCAGCCGGGGTCAAATACCACAACAAAGCAATGGCGGCGCCGGCTTACACCTCGCGCACACCGCTACACTATTTAATTCGTAACATATCCCCTACTTCAAGAAGAAATTCCGCAGGACTTTCTTCAAACAAAACATACGAATTAAATGTACATCTCTCACAACTCAATTATAAAACAGCAACCACTACGTTTCTACGACCACACATACATCAACATTATCCCATTACTCACTGTTTGTCAACATCGTTACATTTCCACTACTCATACATTCAGTTACATCTACAGCTCCACTAACGCTAGCAATATTAATGACATTATTCAACGCTTACTTAAAATTTCTCGAACACAAGATCGATTAACACCAATTTCTGCAAGCATGAAGTCTTATTCAACACAGTCTTTCTTTACCACGACAGACTCAGTTCTTTACACACAGTCACAGGTCAGTTCCATTTCCTATATCCGTTCGCACACCGCCAATCTGTTACCAGTCTGTTATCTTCCGCGCCAACCGCACGGTACCTTGGCTCGTGATGGTGACGTGGCCTCACTCCTCTCGGTCCCTCCTCCAGACTCGGTGCTGCAGGTCGCTGACGATATCCCCTCTCCCCAAATCGTCTTTCCCCACCGAACGCTGGCGCTCTAACCCTGCTGAATGATGCCCGTCTCGTTGTCTGACCCTCCCGGTCTCTTGATGGTCTTAACACAATTTCCTCTGGCATCTGCGAGTAAGGGACACCAATGTCTCTTGCTCCTGGAATGTTGCCAATTATCAAGTCGTACGGCGGGTCGTCTACACACGCTGCCGTCACCCGACCTCGAAAATACGGCGTCGACACCTCGACCTCTGCGTCTGGCACCTGTTGGGTGTGGCCGTGGCAACACCGTAGGCTGGACACTCGCCCCGTGTACTGCCCTCGCGGTACGAGGCTCCTCCTGACAATGACACCATTACAACCAGTGTCTCTCAGCACCGACACCGTTTTGTGGCCGATCCTGCCGACCGCAGTTCTTATGCCACCTTCTTTGGCGCTCGCCACAACCGCCAGAGCGCAGTCCACCACCGGCAGTTCTTGACTGGTAGACCCTGCGCGGTTCTCTCTTCCATTGCCGTTCCTCACACTCTGTCTGCTCTCAATCAACGCAACGTTGGCTGACGTCATCGCTCGGTGAGCATACTGATCACCGCTCTCTTCAAACAACCTGCGGCTGGACCTTTGCTTATTCAATCCACCCGGACACACCACTGCCTTGTGACCTCTCCCTCCGCACGAGAAGCAATGCTGGTCTTTATTCGTTCTCTCGGGGACAGCGGATGATGGTGGAGGAGTCACAGGCGACGGATCCCCTGATTCACAAGCAAAACTTCTCCCCTGAGATTGCAAATATCTCATTGCAGCATTTGAAAGTGCTTTCAGGCTCTGATCTTCCTGCTGTTGCAAGAAGACAGCCACGTCCTTGGGGCAGGCTTCGATAAATTGTTCTTTAAGGACAATATATGAAAGTCCTTCAAAGTCCTTTTCTTGCCCGGCCAGCTCGATCCATCTGTGTAAGTACCCTCTAATTCTTTCTACGAACTGCTCAGGGCTCTCACCTTTCTCTGGCTTGCTGGCACGAAAACGGTGTCTAAATCCGTTTTCCGTGAAATTATAGCCACTCAATAAAGCTTGCTTCAGCTCATCATAGTCTTGAGCTGCTTCTGCTGGCATGCGGGAGTAAATATCCAGTGCATGCCCTGACAACAGTGCACTCAGTGACACTGCCCACTCGGTTCGCGGCCAACTGGACAACTCGGCATGGCGCTCGAAACGTTGCAAATAACTGTCCATACTGTCTTTTCCATCAACGAACTTTGGCAGTCTTGGCCTCTCATGTTTCATAGACACTTCTGAGCTGGTGACTGCTGGTCTCAGTCGCGCCATCTCTAGTTCGTGCGCTCGTTGTCTTTCTCTTTCTTCATGTTCAAGTTGTAGCTGCAGTTTTTTAAACTCTCGTTCTGCAGCTCTTTCTTCTCTCTCCCTATCCTTCTGTTCTCTCTCCCTATCCTTCTGCTCCTTCTCTTTCTGTTCCTTCTCTTTCTGTTCCAAAAACTTTCTTAATTCGTCTCCTTCGAGACCCAACTCCTTGCCTATCTTCACCAAATTCATCACGTGTTCCATGATTACACGTTATACGTCGCTTCCTATCTCAAAACGAGAGAGAATTCACTTACAGTTTCTGTCTTGGCTGTCGCAGCTATTCTTGTAGCAGAGCAGGTTGACGATGCAGATCCCGGACGATGCCCCCAGATGTTACGGATGGAAATGGTGGTGTTGTCTCCGTATTTGAATTAACGGCGTAACATAGGACCCGGATGCCTATGCCGTCGTCAAATGGCTCGTTATGGGTCCACGATCCGCGGTGCCAATCTCTCTCAAGAAACAGCCCTCACAGCCAAGCCGCTTAGCAAAACACTTTATTTACAGCAAATGTCTCCTCTCTGGCATTACACGCTGGCAACCGGTGACACACAGTCCTACTAACACAGTTACAACAGCTCTCCACAACCTCTGACCTCTCAGCGACACGTACGCTAGCTACACACGTCACGCTCGCCTGACCACGACAACCAACACTCTAACGGCAACACAGTCTCTCTACTGCTGTCGCTCGCTTCAACCTTTCTGTCTGCTGCAACCTCGTCTTCTTCTCTTCTTTCTCCTCCTTTTTTTGACGCTCACTCACACCGCTTATATATACATGTACACAGTTCTCTAGAATTATCCAGCACCTGCCCGTCACGCATGCGCGCTCCCACACCGAACAATCCAGATACTAAGTCTTGCATCAGCCTCACTCGCTCAGGCACACACTAGAACAGTCTAGATACGCTTTGTCCTCGCCGCGCTGGCCGCTGCTGGACAGGTCAGCCGGGGTCAAATACCACAACAAAGCAATGGCGGCGCCGGCTTACACCTCGCGCACACCGCTACACTATTTAATTCGTAACACCCTGGCTAGGTAAGAAATTACTTCTTAATTGGTGACTTCGTCCTACTGCCAAGGCGCCTCAAATTGAGAATCAATAAGGCGGAAACGAACGAGGACATATTAACATTGACTACAACCTTGTACTATCGAGCCTTCGCTTGAAGACAGAAGTGAAGCGTCACAGGCCTACCCCGCGCATTCACTTTGACCTAGAGAAACTGTGAGACCCCAACGTACCAAACTCTTCCAGGTACAAAGTTGCTTTCAACCTGATCGACTGTGATGTGGATACCCTCTCGGGTCATATCTAGACCTTTACAACCGACAACGAGCCCTACATAGAGAAAAACTGAAAGACCCTGAGGCAGTAGCTGCTAATAGGAAGATCAATCATGAGGTACAAAAGAGCAACAGGACAGTCAGGAAAACGCTGATCGAGGACAGATGCAGTGGTATTGATGAAGGGACAGAAGGTGCCACAACCGTAAGGCCTTCTGTTTACTCAAAACCCTCACCAATGAAGTTGAAGACTCATACCACTCTGTTTCGGAAGATCTGGGCAACTAAGCAATGGCCACAGAAGCGGATACAGTCACTGGTCAGACCATGCCTTAGAAAGGAAACGTGAGGTAGTTCCAGAACTATTGAACGATAAGCCCGATCAGTCACCCAAGTAAGTGATCCAGAACAGCCTCATGCATGCGTCGAGGAAGCTGCTAGCAGAGGAACAGGCCGCATTTCAGGACGGCAGGAGCACGTTGAACACATCTTCAACAACCGAGTCCTCATGGAAAATTGCTTGCAGCACGTTAACGTTTTCCACCATAACTTGATCGATTATAAAAAGGCTTTCAACAGAGTATGACACGAGGGGCTATGGAATGTATTGTGGACATTTAATGTGGAGAAAGGTCTTGTACGGACCATCAAGGCACTGTACGACGGCTCCAAGGGGATAAGCTTTTTCTCACGTCGGTGAGTGTGGGCCAGGGATGACACTTGTCCTTAGTGCTGTTTAACGTCTAACTGGAAGAAAGCTTGCATGATAAACTCCATGACAATCACATCACCGGGTAAATCAGAGAAAGGCCACTCAAAAACCTCCGCTTTACAGACGACTTAAATCTGATGGCGGGCACCAGCAGCAGTCAGTTACGGTTCCCTCTCCCCGTACAAACTGGTTGCCAGTGGCAGTGATCCCCCCACCCCTACAAACTGGTTGCTAATGACAGTCCCCGCTACAGAGCCAGCGACAAACCACCACCTACAAACTGGCTGTCAGTGACAAGGACAGACCCCCACCCCTACAAGCAGGATTCCTGTTCCAGTGACAAACCCCTATACAAACTCGCTGCCAGCGCCACTCAAAAGTCCGCCTTACAAACTCGCTGCAAGTGCTAGCGTGTACAAGATGGAGATTAGCGCAGAAGAAAGCAAAGTCATTGTAACCATCCCCGAGTCTAGCAATGCGGAGATCCGGATGGCATGGGGACAGCTGAAGGAGGTGCAGTCCTTCAAGTACTAGGGTGCAAACATTTCCAAGGACGGCAGCTACGCAGTGGTCGTACGGTTACGGATCACGACAGCAACAGCGGCGATAGCTAGGCTCATCTAAATGTGGGAAGGTAGAAGTGTCTGCTTTTGCACAAAATACAATATCGTGTCAAATATCAAATAAATTTATCAGATTGAGGGAGTCGTAAATCTGTTTTACATTTATTTGTAATTTTTATTTAAGGAGGTGTCAGTGTAGGCAGTGTTGAATTAGCCTGCTGTTTAAAAATGCTGCTGTTGAACAGAATTTGTAAAAATCTGGACCAAAGCCTTTGAGTACAGATAAAATGTGACTTACTGATGCAGCTTTGAAACATATTCTCTAAGGCAGATTTTCATTGCTTTTCTAATGAATGCATAATTGCCACGCAGGCCTGACAAGCGGGAGGGACAGGGAGGCTAGTGTACCCGAAACCGCGGCTGCGAAAGGGTCCTGGCCGTGGTCAATGTAACTTTTGGTTATTTTCACACATTTTTAGAAAAAAAACCACCAGGGCATTAAACATGGATAAGTCGAGTTGTGCGTGTCGATGTACTATTCTCAGTCCTGGTGGAGTAGTTAGGTGGGCTGGCGGGGCAGTGGCGCTAGGGAAGGAAGGGTAGTCAGCGCTATGATGTCCTCGTCAAGCTGGATGCGACTAGTGACGTAAGGTCGCTGGAATCGGATTATTAATGGTCTAGAAAAGGGGTGGGGAATGTCCTTCTTGCGAAATCATTTGATACGGACCCACGAAGGCAACGACAGATTTCAATAAATATATGCTATTTTCATAGCCACATAAGCCGAATAATAAAAGTAACGAAAATTTTGAAGGACAAAAAAGGAACTCAGTTACGGGATAGACAGGATGCACATGAGTAGACAAACACGTATACTTCTAATTGGTACCCAGCTGCATGTAGACGATTTCGGAGTATTATGCATGCGTGCGACCTTTGACCCAAGCTGCTGATAGACAACTTCGCGTCGACTGTTTTTGGCTTTTACAATAAACAAATGATCATTGACTTTGCTGTGTACCTATATTTACAGTTCAGACACTTCCAGCATCATTCTTCAATAGATTGTCAAAGGATAAGCAAAGGATGAAGCTTTGACTTTAACAAATTCCTTGTGTTTATTAGTTTACTTGTACATGTACATCGCATTATATGAAGCATGTGTGTAGAGACGTTGTCAATGCCATGAACTCTTCCACCAGAAGAAGGTATGTGTGTACTAAGTATTCATAATTATTATTATGAATGTTCTTTCGCTGCATAATCACAAGTAGAAAATCGTGCAGTAGGACAAAAGAAAGATTTTGTTACTATGCCGTCTCTTTTGCGAACTTTCTCAGTATAAACACGTACTTTACAAACTCCGGGCACTTGTTTTACTACGCATTTTCTAGTTTAGTGAAAATAAAATTTGCGCTAACTTTAATCGTGTGGTGAATTCCACTTATTGTGTATAATCTATAGCACCGAGATTTTCTCGGCAACCAACGTTGTAGAGATTCTGTACACCTGTATAAAAAATAAACTAAATATACATGCATAAAAAACAGGAAAAGCATAATAGGAGCAGAGACAAACGATAAAACAAGTCGTATGAAACAACAGTACACATGTACAACAACCGGGATAGACGCCAATTTACTACAAAAAGTAAACAATGCAAGATTTCACTTCCATTTCTTTAAATTCGTTTTATCTCACCCACATCTATGCCGGTATATGTGAAAGGTATTTTCAATGGAAGACTCTAAATATATTTTACAATTATATTTATGAGACTGATTTAGTCAAGGAAATATTCAGACAAAAGCTGAGACCATAATCGCACATTTCCCCTGAATATACGCCTGTCTGTTTAACGTTGAATATAGTTCTCGGCGAAATAATGATATATATGCTCATGATCACGCTTCGCAGAACCTTTGAAACTAAATTCATTCATCCGAACGAAATACTTGGAACACGAGACAACTATCGACCGGACGACATCTGTGCCTCAGTCATGGTAACAATATCTGAACTAGAAAAATCGAGCCGCGGGCTATTCTGCACATACCTTAATACAAAACAAAGGCAGAGCATATTTTTCTCTCACCTTATTAGGAAAAGGTGGATTGTGGTGACTCGGAGGCAGGCTGGTATTACACATATTGCAAAAGTGGCAACACACTGTGGCGAAGCAACAGCTTGACCAAACAGGGCAAGCTAATCTTACAGAGGATAATTTCGTATGGCCCACGAATGATGCTATAAATATCAAAATGGTCCTTGCAGGAAAAAAAGGATCCCCACCCCTGGCATAGGAGATTACAATTCACTTGTGAATAGTGACTGTGCTCTCATGGGTTAAAGTCTTTAAGTAGACAGCAGGTGTTCCTTCACATTAAAAGCAGCTGTTAGAATAACAGTATGGAACCATGTATACTCTTGCTCCTAAATCAGCCCCTTGACCAAGAACTACAAGGAAAACGCACTACCTGTGGGTCGTAAATCAGCCCCTTGGTCAGTAGTGCTTCGTTGATTTGTTTCGAACATAGTTTAGACATAATAATTTGCCGTCAGATCAGTTTGACAAGATAGTATGAACAGACCAGGCCTGGAATTCATGCCGAGGCTGTAACCCAATCAACGTAATGGCTCGGTGCGGCTGCTTACGCGTACAACATATCCACCCTCATGTAGCGCCACAGCATAAGTGCACATCAGTTGCGTTACCCTTGATTGACTGAGCTCGAAACAAACTCCAGCACCAAAGCATACAAGACTTTATGATACTATTTATTCAGTGAAATATAAACTTATGGTACTGAAGATAGATCAGACGTTGAAAATGTATTTCAAGGCAAATAGAGTTCAATGGCTGTGAGTGATTCACTATGTCTTCGGTGCGGCATATGGAAAGCCTTCTCCTTTCGCTGCCATTAGTGTTGGACAAAACAGACAAAACAACAAACACAGCGTCTCACACGTGTTCTTTCTCACAACAAATAACCGAGACCTGTGGGTGGGCTTCAAGTTTTCTATAATTCGGGAGCTTTTGTTCATCTTTTAGGGGAGGGCAGAAAATTACAGAAATCTCAATTCATTCTATCTCAAATAACTCAATGACGTATGTTACTCTAGGAAATACTCCTCTAATAAGAATTAATCATAAATAACACATCAGTGGCATAAGCAGCTTTCAACCCTCCAGTCATCTAGCTTCACTATGATTTAATGAATAATCATTTCGAATTTAACTGCTACTGTTTGTTACAACAAGGAACAACAACACTTCTTTACAATAACATGATTTCCGACCAAATATTAAGATTTCACATCATTTTCTCACCGACCGTTATAAAGGCAATCATAAAAATAAAGAAAACCTGTCCCATTCCTTGGCTAGGCAAGGGATTATTCTGATTCCCCGAAAAAATTTCTACAGGGTCTCTCTACTTCGACGACTGGTTTGGAAATAACAAAACTGAGTTCTCCCCATCTACAGGGGCTCCATTGAACATTTCGCTTATTCACGCGCTCTTTCATAAATCGTGCTCACTACCATGCATTCCTCATAGCATACATTAAAGGGTGACTATCCCTGCTTCTTAAAAACAAACAAGGGTAATAACCGACATTACAAACACACCAAACGGTTGTCTAGTTATAAACTTAAAGGCGTTGAGTAAGTTAATAAATTAATAATAAGAGACACACACATAGCAAAGCACATATGGTACAAGACAATCTTAGGTCCAAAATATGTTAGGTTATCATTAAAATTTGTCAAGTAAATGCCATGGCTAACATAAGAACAGTCTGATAATTGTGCGCCGTAGGTCAAAGGTAAATGTGGTTGGTAGCTCAGATTGTCATGACTGCACTTACTCGGTAATTTGACATTTCACATGCATTAGGTTACCACAAGGTAAGGCAGGAATAATAAAGTAGACAAAAAAAAAAAAAAGAAAAAAAAGAGAGGCAGATGGAAGGAACGGTGACTCTTGAGCTCGAGAGTGTTGATATTTTATATTAATTTTTGCGGTTTCGCCATATCTCTGTTGCATTCTTGTCGTCGCCTTGTTAAATGATTGAAATGAAAAGATTACCTCCATTTACCCTACTCTCCTTTTCTTTCTATCCTCTTACCTCCTCTTCGTGTACGCTCAACCTCTTGTCTATCCCGTACTATCTTTTTTTTTTCAATGTAACTGCAACGCACATTAAACGCGTTCGCTACAGATAAGTGAATCTGGCGACTCATGGATGATTGTCCAAACAACTGGTTGGCTAACTACATAAATAATAAATAGTAAATACCTCAGTTAAATGCAGGTAATGCTTTCGTTGAGTTTTAAATATTACAATCTTTATAAAACAATGGATGCAAAAGAAAAGAAAGAAAGGAATTATTCAAACGTCAACAATAATTTACGATTAAAAATATTAATAACTTCGTTCTGACGCGTACAATACTTTATCTAAGTCTTATTTACATTTCATACTTACTGATTAACTAACTCTCTAATATCCTGTCTACAGTAGTGCCTCCTGCTCCATTCAATTTGTCCACTTCAATAGTGTTGATGCGAACTTCGTGCAAGTTATCGAAAAATGCTTCATAAAATTAAGTACTATGTTTCTTATTGGGGGCTGTGTGTACGCTGCCGTTAAAACATGTATTCACATATTTCCTAGACTCGTTCATGATTACTAAAGTTCATCAGTTTCAGAAACGAAGACCATTTGTCGAAAGATAAACACATTAGATAGGCGAAAAACATAAATATACACACGATCCCGATCATGACCCCAATATATTACAAAGCAACTTTCACTACCCACGTTAAACTTAATCCTGAAGGAAATTTTCATACAGAAGTCTTTCATAAGTTACTCAAAAATATTTCCAAACGGTTCACGAATCTCAACCAATGCTCTTCTCCAAGCAAACTTAACGACATGTCAATCAGAGTGCGACTTAATAAAAATAATAATAAACGCAAAATTTGTAAGGCACTTGTTCTCGAATGCCTGGATTCTCCTTTCTGTTTCGGTAAGCAGAGTCCACATGTCCCCTCCGTAGAGCAGGATCGGTACTGCAAGGGATTTGTACAGATTGACTTTGTAGTAACCCTGATTTTATAGCTATGACAGATTCTGTCCAGCTTATTCACCGCCGCTGTTGCTGTTGCGATCCCGATGCGGATATTTGATGTGGAACTTTTAGAGGGTGCCTACCAAGTGCTTGAAGCTGCTTACCTCCTCGAGCTGTACCCCGTTCATATAATTCTCTGCTTTCTGCTGCCATCGATCTTAACTTTGCTTTTTTTAGTGCTGATCGCCATTCCATATGCGTTCGAACTGTCTGTTAGTTAGTCTTTTGGTGAGGTCTCGCAGTTCTTATTAGTGCTTGATAACAGATCTACCTATAAAGGTGTTCGTTGATAGTAGCAACCACTGTGACGCGTTGGAGGTAGGGAATCGCTACTAAGGGTGATTACTGTTAGTAGTGGTAGTCGTCCACACAGCTCGACAGACTGTAATGCGAACTGGTGTCACAAAACACATTATACTGTGCGTAAATGAATAAATAAAGAAATTGCTAGTACCGTTATGGACTGTTTTATTATAAATAACTGTTATGAACATGTGTTATCACCCATGAACGTCGAAGTAACGAGGTTGTCGCCCTTGATTGAATAGCGATTATGACCCCTGGTTTGAATGTTGATAGGGGGCGTTGTTTAGAAATTGGAAGAGGAAGCAGACGTGAGAGTCTGGGAGAAAGAGGAATTTGGTACAGAGGTTGGAATTAATAGTACTGTGTGGATTAATATTAACTGTGTGAAGAAATAGCAACTGTGTGGATAAATAGTAACTGTGTGGATACATATTAACGGTGTAAAGAAATATTAACTGTATGGAGAAAGAGTAACTGTGTGGAGAAATATTAACTGTGTGGTTCCTCGATTTATTAATTTTCTCAACTGCTGTGTGATCTCTTGAGAAGATCGTAGAACTGTGTGGAGAAATATTATCTGTGTGGTTCCTCGATTTACTAATTTTCTCAACTGCTGTGTGATCTCTTGAGAAGATCGTAGAACTGTGTGGATTTACCTACTGTGGAATTTTTATTGACTTGATCATTTGTCTGCCGTTAGACTGTCGGAGTTGTTTGGTGAATGTAGGCTGTCCGTATGATCAACGCCAGAGAGCAAGACTGAAAGAGTGGAACTGTTTGCCGTGTCGACCCCTTCCCCCCCCCAACAACAGAAGAAGAGAGAACTTGAAGGACTTTAATATAAACTGCTTAGATATATTTGTTTCGGTGCAAACTCAGTGTAGAATATTTGTGCTGAAGTTTTCTGTTGTTATTTAGTAAAGTATAGATTTACGTTCACCCGATTAATAGAAACGTTCGAGCCCATGTGCAGGTCTTTGTATTTTGTTGTGTGAAAGGACACGTGAAGAACGCTGTGAGGTCAGTGTGTGTTGTATGTGACCTGTCCACACTTTCCGTGCGTTCCTGACAATAACTTCCCTTTATGAATTATTAAAATAGTCAACACATGAGGTATTTTATTATCATTTAAAATAGACATCGAGTCAGTTGGCCAAGAGTCATGTTTGAGATGGTTGCTGGTTTCTCAATTTTAATAAACTATTTCATTCTTTGACATTCTATGTATATATATATATATATTGTGTACATTTATTTTTGTTAATATTTGTCTTGTAACACTCTTTAACGGCAGGAACTCTTCCTTCCATATAGTAACCCTATTTTATATGAAATAAGTACAACAAAACTGAAACTATACTTTTTAGCAAATTATGTCAATAATATGTTTAAATATTGTCTTCAAAACCGTTTGTCAATGATGTCGTTTTATTGTAGGCAAAATTTTGGAACAGTGTAATTTGTGCCACAACTTTTGTTGTAAGCATTGAATCATATTTTTTCTTCTGTATCAAACGAGTTTCAAGACATGATATAAGGGGCATGTTTCCAAGCCTGCAGCGATACACGTGTCATGGACATGACAATCGATTTGAATGCTCGCCATTCCAAAGATGTACCCGTTTCCATGCTTAGTGAAGACACAATTCACTCAGAGCTGGAGAACATTTCTTTAATTCTTTGTACCTGTAGCGGTATTACAATCCTTTTCTTCTAATTTTAAACCAAATTTAACATGTTAGGTTCAGCTCTTACATTGCCATAATTTTGTAATTGTACTTTTTGTGCAGGTCTTTGAGCTCACTTTCATTGCGGAAAAAAAGTGTTGTCGAAATCAGCATGATTATTCTGTTTAATATCTATGTAACATTGTATCTGCGGTCCCTTGTTCAAGTTATGCTTTGTCTCACTTAATATCAATACAATATAACAATAAAAGGTACAATGTAACGTTCGACATAAACTTTCTTTCCTATATCTGGCACTGCATTCCTGACAACAACAAAATAAAGCTTAGTTAACAAAAAAACTCATCAAGAAGCTTATCTACAAATACCCGATTGTTATACAAGATACGACTGTCCAGCTCTCCATCAGTTAACCGCCTGTGCCTGTCGTCAACATTGGTCCTTAGCTGTGGTTAGTTCTTCATACGATGATCCCTGACATATTATATAATATTTGCAAGCTATTTCTTCTCCAGTCCACCTAGACTTCGACTCTGCTCCTTTAAGGTATCCTGAAGTATGGGCTCTGGACCCGCCACATGACTTAACTAGACAAAATGGCGCCTGTTGTCAGTTGTACAAAGGGCAGCTGGTTTCCAGAGCTCCGCACACATTCTGCTGCTTGACATGAAGGAACACCTCGTGAATTTTTTAAACTCACTCTATTATCCAATATCCCTAAATTTCAAGTGATATTTTAGTTAGATCTCTGTACAGCCTTCTGCCATTTCACACAAATTTTCTCGGACGTGCTTATGATACGTACGACTGACTTGGCGGTAATGACACTAAGACTGGTTTAGTGCACATGGCAATGATCGCTGCCAGATGTTGAACGAGATAAAGGACTGTAGCTGTGATAAACTACGTCTTCATCAAACTTATTTTAGTTTTTTCTCTCCGTTTAAACCACACAAGCTAGTTAAGAACTCCAAACTGTTTTATCTTTAGATTAAAACCCGTCACGTTCTTTTGAATTATGTCTGCTACGAAAAGCTTTGGTGTGTGTGTGTGTGTGTGTGTGTGTGTGTGTGTGTGTGTGTGTGTGTGTGTGTGTTAGTGTGTGTGTGATACGCGCGTGTACGTGTGCATATATATTATATATATGTGTGTGTGTTTAGAGGAATGCATAGGGCTCTTTTATATGCCCTATAATCTATATTGAATCTGTTTGATGTACTGTTTGAATACTTAATTTTTACAGGTGTAATGGTTGCACATCTTACTACTTTTATTATTGTGTCAAGCCAACACATCTGAGGAGGTGATGGCAGAACCAATGCATTTTAATAGTAGACTTCCACTTGAAAACAAGGTTATTATCATTAGAAACTGGGTCAATAAGGTGCTCTATAGCATTTTACATATTTGTAATGAATTTGGAGTATTTTTGTCATTGGGTGAAATTAATGCCAAGTACGGACTCACGATAGATATAGCGATATACATGGTATGCACCAAGGTAATTAAAAGTTTATTCAGTTAACAGGCATCATAATTAGGAATAACGCAGCGATACAGAATCTAAAAACTATTAAACTGATTAATTTTATAGAGAAAGGTACTAAATATTACTATGAAATATTGACAGAAAGGGCTATAGTGCCCAAATGCTGTGAAGAATGGGAGAACAAAAAAATACCCAATTACCCTGGAAAAAATCTTTTCAAAGGTTCAGGGGATAAAAGAAATTAAATTGAAACGGTTTCAGTATAGAATTACTCACAAAATTCTAGGCACAAATTCCCTGGCAAAATATATGGGGTTAGAAGTCAGTAATAAATGCACCTTCTGTGGCAATGAAAGGGAGACAATTGAACACCTTTTCTGATATTGTAAGGTAATAAAACTATTCTGGACAAGCCTAGAAAAGGCAATGATTGAAAAATGCACTAAAATAATAATTTAATACTAAATGAGTCTATTATACTGTTTGGATACGAAGCAACTTGCCAAATAGATAATACACTAGAGACTATACTATTAGAACCAAAGCGTTTCATTTATAAATGTAAATTAGAGAAGAAACAGATTTATGAGTTTTTATTTTACAACTAAACAGAAAATACAAGACTGAGGTATTTAATACACTTATTAACATGAAATCGCAAGAAATAATAATGCGCTGGGCTGACTATATCAATCTTTTAGTCAGAATTTAGTTGGAAACTGAGTGGGTTCTGCAAAAAACTTAGGTACGCCTGATGTATGTGATACTTATGTATGTGATGCTGACTTAGTTATCAGCATGTGCGGACATTTTTTCTGGGCCAAGCTGTGATATTAAAAGAAAAACCTTTGGTATTATGCTGTACTGGATTATTGGTTTTACATCTGTCCTCTAAAATGAAAGAACTAGTTGTGGTGTATCTTTTATAACATTGTTATTAAAAGTGTGACATATATGGAACTGAATCTTTTAATGAATTTCCAAACTAATTAAGGATTCTTCTTCTTATTCCATTTCGCCCCCAGTGGAGCATAGGGCTGCAACTACACCACGCCAGCGAACCCGGTTCTGGGCCTCCCTCCCCAGTTGGGTCCATGTCATTCCAGCTGCCTCCGCCTCGCCGTGGACCGATCTTCTCCACGTCTGTCTGGGTCTCCCAACCCTGCGTCTCCCCTGTGGGTTCCAGTCCAGAGCATGTCGTGTTAGATTTTCGGCCGGCTTTCGCAGGGTGTGGCCGATCCAGCCCCACTTTCGCTTCTTGATGTCTTGGCTGGCAGGTTTCTGGTTGGCTCTCTCCCACAGGTATGCATTGGAGATTCTCTCGGGCCATCTGATGTTGAAAATGTGCCGCAGACATCTGTTTATGAATGTTTGAATCTTCCTGGTGATGTTGTTTGTTACACGCCATGTCTCAGACCCATATAGGACAGATTTTACGTTCGTATGAAAGATGCGGATCTTGGTATGTTGAGATAGTGCCTTGGAATTCCAGATGGGTCGCAGGATGTGGAATGCTTGCCTGGCTTTATTTATTCTGCTTCTTACATCTTCATCAGCACCTCCATCTTTGGTGACTATGCTGCCTAGGTAGGTGAAGCGGTCAGTCTCTGTAATACATTCCCCGTGTAGCTGAAGTGGGGCTTCTTGCTTGTTGTTGATCCGCATTACCTCTGTCTTCTTGATGTTGATTGTCAGGCCAGTTGTCGCTGCTTCTTCTGAGAGCCGAGTGAGCTTTGTCTGTGCATGTTGTTGCTTGTGGGACAGTAGGCTGATGTCGTCTGCAAAGTCGAGATCTTCAAGTTGCATGGCAAAGGTCCATTGAATGCCTGTGTTGCTGTTAGAGGTTGTTCTTCTCATGATCCAGTCTATGACGATCAGGAAGATTGTCGGCGAGAGCATGCAACCTTGCCTTACTCCAGTCCTCACTGCAAAGGGGTCCGTCAGCTTCCCATTGTGGATCACCTGGCATGTCGAGTCCTCATACAGCTGTTGGATGATGGCAATGAACTTTGGTGGAAATCCGTAGTGCTGCATCAACTTCCAGATGGTCTCTCTGTCTACGGAGTCAAATGCCTTCTCAAAGTCCACAAATGTCATGTATAGTGGGGACTGCCATTCGATGGACTGTTCAATAATGATTCGCAGTGTAGCAATATGGTCTGTGCATGATCTACCCTGCCGAAAGCCTGCCTGTTCTTGCCGCAGTCTCTTGTCTAGGGCATTCTTCAGTCTGTCCAGCATGATTCTGGTCAGCACCTTGCTGGGAATGGACAGTAGCATAATCCCACGCCAGTTGCTGCACTGGGTAAGGTCACCTTTCTTGGGTAGCTTTACCAGATAGCCAAGTTTCCAGTCTGCTGGAACTTGCTCCTGCGTCCAAATTTTCTGCAGCAGGGGGTGTAGCATCTCTGCTGCGGCTTTTGGATCCGCCTTGAGTGCCTCTGCAGGAATGCCATCTGGGCCTGCCGCCTTACCAGTTTTCAGAGACTGATGGCTTTGATGATTTCTGCCTTGGTTGGTGGGTTGGTGTTCACCTGGAGTTGCTCGGTGACTGGGGCAATGTCCAAAATTGTTGCTGGTGGTGGCCGGTTCAGTATTTCTTTAAAATGTTCTGCCCAGCGAGATCTTTGTTCTGCATCCCCAGTAATGACGTTGCCATTTTTATTTTTTACTGGCCTGCATGCATTGATGTTTTTCCGTCCTGACAGAGTTCTTGTAATTTCGTATAGTCTTTTCATGTTATTTTGCCCAGCTGCTTGTTCTGCCTCTTCTGTCATCCTGTGTGCGAACTGTCTCTTGTCGCCTCTTGCACTCTTCTTCACTTCTCGGTTCATCTCCCAGTACTTTGCTCTGAGCTCTTCTTTTTCCTGCTGGTCTTGACACTGGCTGATCTTCTGCTTCAGCTCTTTCCTTTCCTCTATCTTTTTCCAGGTCCCTATGCTCAGCCATTCCTTGTGTTGTTTCTGTTTCTTTCCCAGAACCCGTTTGCAGGCGGCCTTCCAGGTCTCCTGTAATCCTGTCCAGTGGTTGGCCACTGTTTCTTCAAAGAGTCCCTCCAGTGCCTCAAACCTGTTTTTGACTTCACAGTTGAACTCTTCTTGCTTCCTGCGATCTCTAAGAAACTGCACGTTGAATTTGTGGTGTGGTCTGTCTGATGACTCATGGAAGGACCTCAGCTTTATCTTCAAAGTTGCTACAAGCAGGTGGTGGTCTGAGGCTGCATCTGCACCACACCTTACCCTGACATCCAGCAGACTTCTTCTAAACTGTCGATTATCTCTGACCGTATTTTCCATCCTTATGCAAGATACTAGCGACAGATTAAACAGATTTATAACGAAAATACTTTCAATAAATTTAGGATTACAAATCTTTAAAGAGGGCTTTAGTTTCAATTGAATAAAGATTTCCTGTGGGAAAGTGAGGTATTGTTTAGTTTATTTTTATGTGGCTTTTCATAGAGTGACAGTCACAAGACAAAAGTCCTGACGTATTTTCGTATCTTTCTCTACCTAGTGTCCTGAAACATTTGTTGCATCTTCTCCTGCGACAAAAGTTTTACCGAAAGAACTGTTTTAATTAGCTCAATAGCGTCATTGCTTGTCAATGTAATCCTTGTAATACCAGCGAGTCCATTAACAAATTTTAGTTGGTCGACGATGCGCTTCCGTCTTTCTTCCTCCCTTGTTCGACGTCTGCGCTCGAGGTAGATATTGACGGTGTACAGGAAGGGGTTAACCGCAGCGTTAATAGGAAGAACGAAAATGGCGATCCCCACATTGATCTCACTGGAAATAGGGAGACCATTGGACGCAAGGATTCCAGTTAAGCCGACAGGAAACCAGCACAAGAAATATGACATCACTACTGTGATTAACCGTCTGGCAATAGTAACCTCTTTGCTTGACTTCGTTGTATTTTGCTCAGACATAGAATTAGCGTGAACAGACCAGTAAATCAAAGCCTGTCCAATAAGAATCAAAATAAATAAACTAAAATTAAAAATAACAATAACTCCAATAACGTATATGCGACAAGGAAATTTTACCCTTGAGGTAGGAAATGGAATACAGATGCTTGTCTGACTGTAAAACTCCCAGTGTGATGTCATCGGCAGTAGAGGCACAACCGCCAGGGCCACACCTGTGAGCCACGACATTGCGCATGCGCACTGCGCTGAACGTTTCCCAAAGTGCACCTGGCTGAAAGGGAAACGGAGAACTAGGAAGCGGTCACATGTGATGAGAAAGATGATGAAAACAGAAACTTCACATGACAGTAAAGACATAAAACCTGCCAGTTTACACAAACTGCTGTTTCATCCAGCCGACATCCTCCCATACATATGATCCTCTGTACCTGAAGTCGGAAATACCGATGATTGAAAGGTACAAACCCATCAGAAAGTCCGCCACACACAGGTTGGTGACGAAGACGTCATACCCGACGTTACCTGAAGTTTTGTGGAAAATCAAACGGTAAACCAAGGAGCTGAGGTTTCCCAGTAGCGCCAGTGAGGCAAAGATGGCGACTCCTGCTCGGTAGACTCCGGATCGCAACAGATCGTTACAGAAAGAAACTTCATCGGAAGGAGCGTGACAGTTGAGCACGTTGAACCCAGGGGGCAGTATCGCCGGACAACAGAGTTTGTAGTTGTCAGCAAATATGCTTTCTAATTTAGTTAGAGTTTGAAATATTTCTCGTGGGAACACGGTTATAGCGCACATTCTTAGTATTATCAAACTGTTCGTTGCACTAAAGCCCTGTCCTTTCACGTGATCTAAGTGGCTGCCGGAAAGATTTAATTTTTTTAGTGATGAGAAGAAGATGTT
This sequence comes from Marisa cornuarietis, assembly GCA_004794655.1. Classification (NCBI taxonomy): domain Eukaryota; kingdom Metazoa; phylum Mollusca; class Gastropoda; order Architaenioglossa; family Ampullariidae; genus Marisa; species Marisa cornuarietis. The sequence continues at coordinate 1,285,383 of SMMW01000546.1, read as the reverse complement.
GTTAAAGTCTATTTTTGGAAGTAAAATGTCAGACATGTCGAGAAATTTAAGAGACAATGTTTGTCTCACGTCCACCAAAAAGAAATCATTTAATGGATTAAAACTTAGTTTGAGAAACTCGAGATTTTTAAGACCAGCGAAAAAACTGCTTGTAATGTGGGTTAAGTGATTAGCGCTGAGGTCCAGAGTGCGAAGATTTGGCAATGTCACTTCGTGCAGCATGGTTAAATGACATCGAATTAGATTCAGACAAACAAGATAGACATTAATTTCAAAATCAGTCAAGTTCATTGCTGTCTCACTGGCATCAACGTATCGTAGGTGAGGATAGCTAGCAGCATGGAAGGTACCAGAGCAGACAAACTCCCAGCCGTGACAGACACAGTTGTCTGGACATGTTTCATTGCACAATATTTCATCATCATGTTGTGGACACTGGTAGATGCCATCACACACGTGACTCTCGTGAACACACACCTGAGAGCCGCGGCAGGGGTAGACGCCGGGACACGTGTACCTGTCACATGCCGCCTCGTCTTCGTGACCAGGGCAGTCGTTGACCCCGTTACATCGGAGGTAGACAGGAAGACACACTTGCTGAAGGCTGGCACACGTAAAGTGGGAATCAGGACATAAAGAAAATTGTGATAAATTAAGTTCAAGTTCGTGGTATGGTGAAAAAGTTAACTTTCCTTGTAAATCGAGATCAATTTGAAGTGGAAGGTCTTTCTCTAGGGTGTTGTACTGAAAGGTGAAAGCTGGTTCACACCTGTCTTCATCCACGTGATCATCACAGTCCACTTGTCCGTTACAGAGCTCCCGCCGTCCAACACACTGTACACACAATAGTCTTGTGCATCTTGTCTTTGTTAAAATGAGAATAACGCTGCAAAACCACATATCCCTTGAAATCTAAACTACATTTAAAGAGATTTGTTGAAATATACGAGTTGTTTGAAAACTGGTGGCTGTCACCCTTGTCTCGTGATATCATCACAATACACATGTAAAAAGACAAAAGAGAACCAGCAAACCCTTCTGCCTGCACATCGAAAAGGAGACAATGAGTGGCAGGGTGGAAAGTAGCAGAAGTCCTCGTCACTCCCGTCTTTGCAGTCAGCACGATGATCACAGACTAGTGTGTACGGGACACTCTGATGCACGCCGACACATTGAAATGGAGGCGGAAGTGACGTCAGTGGTGCTGGACAGGAGTCTGTAGCGCCATCTGTCCTGCCCCAGCATCTAGAGGCCTCATCATACATCAGAAACACGTGTGTGAAGTGATGATCTGGACATCGTAGGTACCCTGACTGTTTAACATATTGCAGTTGTGTTGAGACATTCGTGTGAATAAAATTGAAAAACAGCAACTTTTCGTAGCAAGCTTCGATACTTAAAATGAATCTACAAGAACTTTAAGAAAATACTTTTCACTGTATTCTGGAGACAATAATAGTAATAATCATAATAATATTGACTGGTATAGCGCATTTCTCCGAACACAAGAGAGCGAGACATGGACAACATAGGAAGGAGAGAAGAACAAACAAGCAACATAGCGACGACAATACTGATGACGAATAAAAGACAAAATACATAAAACGCAAACAGGAACCAAGTAACAATGATTGAGAGATTCGTGATTTTGCATAAAGAAGACGAGCAGGGAAGTAGCAATAAGCAGAAAAGTTGTGCGGGGGGGTGGAGAGGTAGAAAAGAATTAGCATTGTGTGGAGCGTTGTTAGGAATAATGCTCAAGAAAGAGGTGGGTTTTCAGTGCACATTTGAATGATTCAATCGTGGGTAGGTAGCGGATATGGAAAGGGAGAGAGTTCCATTGATTCGCTGCACAGTAACTAAAAATCCTGTGACCATATGTTGTTGTTCTGGTGATAGGAACAGTTAGGATACGGTCGTCAAAGAGGTTAGTTGTCTGGGTGAAATGTAAGGGATAAGAAGTTCAGAGAAATAGTCAGGACAGGAGCCTACAAGGAAATTAAAACACAGCACAGACAGTTTGTAGTGAAAACACGAACGGATGGGTAGCCAGTGTAGAAAACGAAGGAGAGGTGGGACGTGGTTCCGTTTCCAGACGAGGAGCGGAGTTTTGTACTTTCTGGAGTTTACGAAGAAGATATGCATGACAGCCGGCAAGCAAGGGGTTGCAATAATCAAGCCGAGAAAAAACAAACTCACAGACAAGAGTGTTGGTACCGCGCGTAGAGAGAATGTGACGAATGGTGCTGATCTTGAGTAACAGGCAGACTAACAGCTGGAACTTGTCTATCATAATAGGCAGGCTGACAGCTGTAACGTATTAGACAGACTGACAGACAGCTGTGACTTGTCCATCATCATAGGCAAAATGACAGCTGTAATTTTTCTTCATAATAAGCAGACTTACAGACAGCTGTAACTTGTCTATCACTATAGGCAGACTTACAGACAGCTGTAACCATCCATTCATTGACGTCGCTAATGCAGACTTCTATGGCTCAAGTAGCAGAGGGAGACAGCCGATGGATTGCAAAAATACAGATGTGTGCTGTCAGCATATGATTGATGAGCAGCCTGGTGAAACTTAATGCATGATGAAAGTGATTTTAGTGTACAAACAGAAAAGAACTGGGCCGAGTACTGACCTTGTGTGACCTTACAAGAAAGTGGAAGTAAAAGATGTTTGACCAACAACGAACACATTCTGCATCTTATCAGTGAGATAGTGATTAAACCACTCTAGTGCGGGTCCAGAAATTCTATAGAGGGTATGGAGTCTATAAAGGAGCAGAAAGTGGTCTATAGTGTCGAATGCAGCAGACAGGTGCATCACCACTGCCAAAGGCAGATAGTATGTTTGTGATCACTTTGATTAGAGTAGTTTCGGTACTTTCTGCTTACACATCCTGGATCAATCATTGTGTGACTCAGCACGTTAGGACCACCGACCTCCCGCTTCCTCCTACTCTAGGAGCAATCACTTATCAAAAACTCCAAATGCATTTAGTGGCATTGATCCAGGCAATATTAAGCGCCGAGAGGCAGTACAGGGACTTATGTGTGTGCTCGAAGAACTTCGATTCCCAAGAAATGACTGTGGACCTTCGCCACAAAGGATTGTTGGTCAGTGAGCTGACTCTGCTTCAGCCTCGCGATCTGCATCCAAGCATGATTTATTTGTGTGTAAGCTAAACGAGTTTCTAGTGAATTTATTTCATTGCTTTTGTGGATTGACAATTAGCTAAAATGTACCTAGAACTAGATGTGAACTCTTTTCCATGATATGCCTTCCCCATGTGTGTGCGTATTATGACATGAACTGGAAATAACATTTCAGTGTTCTATCTTTCTGTTCGTATGTATATGCTTTAAATTGTGCAAGACATGTAGAAGCATATTGGTTGATTAGAATAACAAAGATGTGACTGTCTGAATGTGTGCATGATTAAAGGGACAATCGCGCTCAAGTTCTTTTTAACGGTGTAGCCGTTGAAAATTATTCTAGTTTGACTTCCTTGAGACTTTAGTCCTTAAAAGTGTTGTGAATTCTTGGTGGCTCTGGCTCATGTTCTCAGTTACTATAATTGACTAACTGTATCTTGTAAAACTATTGTCAGGTTCCCATTGTCCCCACTCTACATTTACAAACAGTTGAATGGACAGTCTCTTTTTCGCTGAAGGGTTAACAGAAAGTGAATTGACAAGAAATCGATAAGCAATATGCTGCCTGAAGAAAATCAAGTTCACTGTTTACGTGAGACTCAAGAGTTTAGCACACATTTATACGATATATATTTTAATACTTATATATCAATAAAGAGAGAGAACAAAGTCAACGCATATTTTCAGTAATAAGCACTGAAGTTCAGAGGGTTGTCTTGCGTAAAATATATTTTTAACTTTCTTTTCCAAATATCGTTTTTAAAGCACTGTTCACTAGATAGGTACTGTGACCTTGTTATAGGTGAAACACCCTACAAAAATTATTCTTATAAAAGAGCTATTGAAAAGAAAATATTCTTTACGTACCGTGAAAAGTTCAATAGTTAGTGCACTTCAGGTTGCTGTAGGTAAAGCAAAAGGCATTAAAGGCTTTGCTTGACCAATATTCACCTTAATTTATAAAGAGCTCTATGCCTTTCTTGAAATCTTGTGCAGTGTAGCAAAAGTAAAACAACAACAACAACATTAAGTATAAATAAAAAATACGTGACCTTTACAGGATCTGAAGTGAGTTTTCGAATCTCTGGCGGATCAATTTCTTCGTACGGTCTTGAAGTTCCCGGGATCTCACACAGAAGACAAGAAGTAACAGAGGTGTGATCAAACTTTACCACAGAAAGTGTACTTATTCTATCTCTATAAAATAAACTGGATAAAAAAAGTGCAACCGCCAGCATTAGAGTAAATTGACCTTAACGACGACACTTTGATGAAACGGGCGATCGTGCCATCAGACCACATCCAGCTGTTTCTATACCTGTCAAATAAAACGTCCAGATAGTTCTTATTAAACTTGTTTATTCACTAGGCAAGATCTTAATGATTCTATCGTTGCATTATCTTTGTTCGAAAATTTAAACAAGGAGAGATCAAGCAAAAGGTGAAATACTTACATCGCGGATGTTGATGGAGGAGCTGACCTGGCGCCGATTGGTATGTGGGAGCATACGTCAATCCTCAGGGACTGTTTTGTCACAGATTCCCACACACGTCTTGTGCTCAGACTTGGCAACTGTCCTCCGAGCTGCTGGCAATGTTCATTCGCATCCATCCAAGACATTTCTTTCTGTTCGAAACGCGAAACTAAGAAACAGCGGCCGTCACCCTGGAATGTTCCAGGGCTGCACGTGTCGTCACCTGACCAACATCCAGCTTCATCTTCGCCGCCACGCAGTTAGAGACAAAGTTACACGGGAAGTGCTGCTGCATGTCCTCCCATCGCACGGCCGAGCAGTTCCACCTGTCTTCAGACACCTGAACAGGTAGTGCCGACACGTGGCGGAACGAGAACTGTATTCTGAAGAATGGCCGGTCATATGAGGTGAAACTTTGGTACTGTAGACGTACACCTCCGTGGTAAATAAGTGGTTTAGTGGATGAATATTGAGGTAATTCGCATATATTATATTTTGTAGAGTTAGATTTTATGTGAAATATCATCCAGAAGCTATTTACTTTCCTGATACAGTTTGTGTTTCCATCAATAATATAAATGTTAACAACAATAGCGTGGTCTTCAGGTGGCACCAGTTGAGTCCAAGTGTTTATGAAAGGAAAATATTCTCTGTTTGTTCTCGATTGTGATGTGTCTATAAAATCTGTTAATAATAGCGAGATCCGTCAAATAATATTCTCTTTGGCCTTTTCTTGTCAGTAATTTTCTATCGTTTTACCAAATCGAATGACTCATTTTGTCAGTATCTAGGTAACACGAGGCCAGTTTCTAATACTCTACCTGCTTATAAACTGCACTTTCTTCTGACCAGTTGTTTCATAAAAGACACACTGACAGTTGATGAAACCGATATCAATCAGTGAGTTGAGCATAAGGTAAATCAAAGATTTCATTTTTCCACACTAAATGAATTAATCATTGACATCATAGTCCATCACAAGAAAAATAACTTGGTAAATGAAAAAGTAAGAATTACATCAGGGTTAGAGAGAGAAGTGTACTTGCAAGTAATATCATCGTGATAATGAAGTGTCTTGTCTTCCTCTAACGGCTTTCATGCTCATTTCAATCAAAAATGGTGTCGATGCTGTTTAGAATTTTATCTACTTCTGTTCGGCGCGACCCACCATTTTACTTTTGTCATCTTGTCGAAGACCATATTTGTTGTATTTTCACGAATTCTTAACAAAATACATATTTTAAAATATGTTTTTACATATTACAGACTTTTATTAGAAGTCACAATGCATGTACGAAATGAAATACAGCTGAATTTATTCAAACCTGTCTTTTTAGTGCTAAAACTTAAACAGCTGTGAGGATACCTAACATCAAAATATGTTAGTAGGCAAAGTCGAGAGTTAAAGTCTTCTAAAATTTTTGACATTGTCGTGACCAGACTTTTCTGTGATTGTGTGTTGATCCAAGCACAAATTGCCTTATACTTATCTTCTAACTAACACTTAGTCTGCTTTTTGTTACTTTGTAACCCAGCATTATCTCCCACATAGATTACTGAAGTTAGTACCCAGAACTCATACTGAAATGTTGTGCATGAAAATGTAAATCTTGTTTTATTTCGTGGCATTTTCTACCTTTTTATCCGATGCTACGACTTTATTTATTTTATCTAAATTGTTGGTTTTCGGTTCTGAAACTGCTTGTAAATTTGTCAAATCACGTAGCAGGAGATATGTTTGAAGGACATGATCATGTGTACCCTACGGCAAGAAATACAAAATTTGTTTACAAAACAGCGAGCATTCTTTCTGACTAGGTGAGGGTTGTCAGCAAGTAAACATATAAGTTAATGTTATTTTCAATGAAAATTAAGCTTTATTCAAAAAAGATTAAATGAGCTAAATTTGAGAGGCATGACGATGCTTACGGTATGAAAGAATAAAAGATAAAAATGTGTAATTTAGATAAAATACCTGCTGTTGAGGAGAGAAAAGTAGTCTTAAGGTGTGGCTGGCTAGCTTCTGGGACTGCCGTGAAGTTCATGTACACTTGAAAAGCAGATGTAACTTCACTGGTCACCAGCTGAACCTTCACAGTACTGGAGTATGTAAAAAATTCTTCGAGGAGAAGAACGATCTCATTATTAAATATAATCGTATTTTCCTTATCGATTAAAATAAATCTGCATTGAAAAAAACGTACTTTATTAAGCATCCGCACATGAGTGAGCATCCCTTGAGGAACTTCCAGCTCTATGGTGCAAGATAGGACGCCCCAGTCTGCCTGCGAGTTGTCTCCCGGCATAAGAGAAACTGCAGTAAAACGCATAAATAGCTAAACTAATGTCTACTCGCTGTGTCGTCCCGCTGCTCTTACAGATATCACAAGCACAAGTTATAGCAACAGCCGCACGCAAGACATGAAAACTGCAGGACAGAATGTTTCACGTAAGTAGTACAAATGCTTCCTGCTGCTAAACACTGATAAGAATGATAAAATATCTAACAATTTGATAGAAGCAATGAAAGGACGATTATCTAATACAGCACATAATACTGTCTCTAATTTGTTTTAAGGGCAGAGGCCAGTAAAATCAGTACTGTCTCAATGCCTCATGTAAGTTTCTCTAGTTTAGAAAATACGATCATCTGTGCCCAAGTGATTTGTCGTGACTTGAGTTCTGTATTTTATCCTTTTCTTTTTAAACCAGATTTTGTTATTAGAACCTTTGGTTATCAATGGTATGTAGGCACAAATGCTAGCAAGGGACTATGAAGTAATAGAGTAGAACACAGTTGTTGATATTTTTGACACAGGCGCGATGTGTAACCGTCACACCACAGTCACATCATCAACATCTTCTCGTCAGCTTGTCATGATGTCGTTTGAGGTGACCATGCCTAATAGTATTCAGAGAATAATGCTGTTTTATAACCCTTCTATTTGATACTTTACCAAATGAGCTACAAAGATCAGAGAAGAGTTATTAATGTCTGTACACACCTGACTAAACACACATCGCGACTGTAAGCAGTGAGGGTGGGACCATGGCGGTGACGCAGTACCTCGCCTGTATCCGCCTTTTGAAGATTCTTCCTGTCAACTTTTTGTGCTCAAGTCTTTTGTGTTCAAAAGTCTCCTGCTCTCCAGTTCGTGATGAATCAGTGGGGGGTACAGACACAACCGTGGTGACAATCGAAGTAATGTTTTATTCCTGTACTTAATTTAAAACTGTTTTCTAGTTTATCTTTTCTTTACATTGCTGGTAACTATTCTTTTATTGTTTGATCATTTTAAATGTTTTACATAAAAGCAGCAAGCTATCATTTATTATCCGAAAGTCTCGTGTTTTGATGTAGGCACTTAGTTTTTAGCATTTCTGTCGTAAGGCAGAAAATATTTTTTATTTCACATCGTCCCTTATGCGAATTTAGATAGGTTTCAATTGTATAAAACATTTTCAAGGTCTGTAAATCGTGAGAGATATTTAGTTTTAAATATGTGTGTGCGCATGTGGGTGACGTGTGCGTGCGTGCGTGCGTGCGTGCGTGTGTGTGTGAGAGAGAGAGAGAAACAGTAGGCCACGTTTGAAATAAAAAGTTTATGTTATTTGTAAAATAGTTCTTAATGGAGAAAGCTATTTTCTGATTCTTATAAATATTTTAAGGAATTAAAAAATATTTCCTTACAATTAAACCTGAACAGTGCTTCATAGCAGTGAAGAAAATAAAAGGAAAGAAAATATTTGCTCGTCTACGGCGGGGCGGAGCGGCATCTAGGCGCTCCTAATCGAATGTAACTATGAATCTCGTTTTGGTTCGGTCAGGTTGTGCGCTTACCAATCTTCTGTCTTGTTCTTTGTATTCCCGCGAGCCGTTTCCACTTACACATCACTTCGTCCTCTAACGGTCTATGTAGCTTAATTTACGTCTTTGCCGTCTGGTCTGCGCTTCTTCCCTTCACATCTTTCTTCTCTACATTATCTAGAATGTTAGATTTATTTTCTGCGGACCAAACAATCTCTTATACTGCTCTTTTGCCACTTCATCTTGACTGCCCCAACATCATCTAACTGCCGTCTCGACAGGCAGTAACTACCATCCTTGACCTATATCTTTATATAATGTTGTCTCCAGGTCTGTTTCCTGATATTTCTTCGCTATCCATGTCTTTTTCTGAGCCATTATTTCTGTATTTGTATATTTACTACTGCGTTGCTCAGCGTTGTACGGGGTTCTTTCTTTCAAGGCTCGATTACTGTAATATATTACTCTCATTATGCTTTGCATTCTTGTTCACAAACTTCAAAAAGTACAGAACTCTGCTGCGCTTCTTGTGCTAAAAAAACACAACAACAACAAAATGTCACTCATTTTTTTCATTATCTACACTAGATTCCCGTTCCTTTGTGTATTCAGTACAAGTTGTGTGAGTTCTTCTTTCATTTTTTTAAACTTGCCTTGACTACTTCGCTGAGCTTCTTTTCCCTTCAAACCTATTTTGAACCCTTCACCCTTTGTCTGACCCGCGCAGGTTGACTATTCTTGTTATCAAAACAATAACATACGGTCACTGGCACAGAATTCTCTCAACTTACATATGCATATCCTCAACTTACCATTTAATGAGTCTTTTAAACATTCATTAACATACACATTTTCCGTGATTACTACTCCTGAACACAGTCCACTACTAATGTCTTCTACCTCTTTCTTCTCCACTCTTCCTCCCTGTTATCTCTCTTGATTAGTTACTTCTTCCGATATTACTTTTCTTGATTACATGTCGTTGCTATTACCCATGAATCTCTACTTTATTCAAGCTGATTCAGATATAAACAATATATTTTGTCAACTCTTCTTCTTTTTAAGGTGTATGGAATATATTTTTGCAAACCTTTATTTATTATGAAGATAATTGAAAACGTCGTCATTCTTTTCTTCTTGGAATACAATATATTTTTGTCAACTCATACTTCTTACTGACATAAAAAAGAGTATATTTTCTAGAAAAAAATGACTTCTACAATGATCATTGATAATGAAATTCTTTAAAATTGGGAAAAAGTGTAATTTTTTATCACGTTTTGTATTACAATCTGTACAATAAAAGTCGTTTACAATCTTGCAAAGCTGGTCTCACCCATTAGTAAACAGGCTCGCGGTTATTTTCTTCGAGTGACTGAAGTGCATTTCTTGGTATTGAAGAGTCTGCCCACAGGCTCACAGAACACAGACTGCTTTCCTCAGTCCTAACATTCAGTCGGACATCGTTCCTCATCAGACGACTATCCTTTTCTCATTCTACCACTCCTTCTGGGTGAAGTCTGCAGACATCGCGACACCGATCGTCACTATAGTGCAGATGAACCAGCGACATCGACAACAGCTTCCATTGCTAACATACGCGACAACAGTTTTGTCTCTTTGAACTGACTGACCACTTAGAATCTCAAAAAGGCATCTGTACTGACCGGGCATTGTTTCTGAAGCCGCGTTCTGCTTTTATAGAGGCAAATAAAACAAGAGATCCACCAGACGTGTAGAGGATACGTAACAGAAATAACACCTAACCAACTAATTACAATAAAGCAGTCGTAGTTAAACTATATAGCAAAGCCAAAGGACTATTATGATAAAGAAGAAAGCCAGAATGACCTGAATGTTAAAATGATTACGGATTCAACTATTATGTATCTGTGTCGGTGTCCTGTCACAATAGATGGGGGGGGGGCGGGTTTTATTTACGTCTGTTCACACCTCGCTCACTGCCTGATCTCAGAGACCTGTTCACACAGACAAGCCGTGCACTCTAGTCACCTGTGTTTGGTAAGTTTATGTGTGTGTGTGTGTGTGTGTGTGTGCGCGCGCTCGCGCATGTGTGTGTGAAGTTGGTGTGTGCGCATATTATGTGTGCGACGGTGCTCGCGTTATTTCTCCCCCACTCTACTGTTTCCCTTCATTTCCAACTATAAATGATTGAAAACCTTTCATTTCCCCAATTGTTGCTCAAGGCAAAAGGTCATGTTCATAACACCGATGTTTCAACGACGGTATTCAGGTGAGATTTGTTTGTCACTCTCTCTTTGATAATGAGTTTTCCCTATGAGTCTTGTTTCTTTAGTAACTTCACCACTGTCCCTCCTTCTGAAAGCATAAGCTGTTTGCAAGGGGAGCATTTGGGGTCTCCTGTGATTGTTCGACTCTGATCACTATTCTCTTGCCTGAGGTCACCATGTGTTTCCATGAGACAGTTGCTTTATGTATCTCGAATAATTGGCACGCGCATTTGTTGTGTGAGAGTCGTGGCTTTTTGCACTTTGAACTTGTACTTTTCTTCAGGATTATTCTCCTCGATCCAGATTTGCTCTGATTTTCACTTTTTCTAATGTGCTTCTTAGCTGCTTTGACACAGATGTAGTTTCTCTAAAGTATAGATTATTGCAGTGGTGAAGGGAGGTACTGGTTAAAAGATAGTTTTGAACAAACGTCCTAGGAACTTAAGAGATGGTTTTATTGGTAGAAAAGCATGACAGGCAATGCTACATCAGAGACAACGGCTTTGACTCACAACAGAGCAGCAGTTGTAAATTAAAGAAAAAAAGATCATAACTTGATTAACTGAGACTGCAATGATGAGGACAAATGCACAATATGCTTATCAAAATGCAAGAAAGATCGATAATCGTGCCAGATTCTTAAAGAGTAATCACTATTTCTTTGTCGAGCATTTTGTTGACAATAAAAACTGTTCTTAAGTACAACATGTTAAAAAAAAGTCCGAAACACGAAGGAAACGATTTTCCTACAAAGGTCACATGGAAACTTATGAAAATGGGGATTTCTTTTTAAAGAAACACTGTTTGTCAAACTGTAGAAGTAGACAAGAGAAAGAGAAAAGATTACAATTGATAAAGAGTGAGTTGACTAACCTCCTTGTCCTTGGTACAGATCCTTGATTAACCTTTCAGTGGAAAGATAGGGAAGTAAGTCCATGGTGTAGGTCACTCTGTCGGCTGCCTATTGGTCAGTCAAGATGAGGAGACTAAGACCAGTCTGAAGAATTTTTTGAATGTTTATAACGCATCACCAGTCTACATATCAGACTTCACTAATGGCATCGCAACCCTGGGAGTGCTATTGACCTTGACCTTTGCCTTACCAGCTGATGTCCTGCAACACTCAGGTCAGCACACGAGAGAAATCATATTTATGAGTGGAATAAGGAAATAATAAGGTTCAGAATGAATGAAGGTAGAAACAAAGACCTGCCTCTTGCAACAGTCTTTAATGCAACTTAAGGATATTTTAGAGTCAAAAGAAAGCTGCATTGTTGACCTTATCCTTCCAGGCTCACCAAAGCCTGTCCATTATACTCCTCCATGGATCTAGCTTCTAAGGGCGGTGGATGCTTACAACATTGACCAAATTTCCTCTTATTTCCGATTATTTTCCTTCTTCTTCTTTATTCACTTCTCTCTTTGTCTATCCACTTCTTTTATCGCCATACAGTTCTTTAATAGCGAGCTGTTTGGAGCAGTCTTTGTCAAAGACAGGCGCGTTACATCTGTATAAGTAGGAGTAAGTGCTTAAGTGGACGTACATGTAAGTGAATATACATATGCATGAAACCGTGTGTGTTTGTGAAAGAGAGAGAGAATTTTTTTTTAGAAATGATCAGTTTTATTGTCTCGGGTTAGACTTTTAGAAGAAAAACATGGAAAAGCTCCAAATATTCCAAAAGATATAAACACTCGCGTAAAGCCGCCAAGCCTCCGACTATAATAGGAGCATAACTGGGCCGGTTTTATGTCTGCTACCCTGTGCAATATTTTTTTAACATTTATTCACAGATACATAACGCATGTAATACAGTATATGCACATAAGGTAACATTCATTTAAGAGTACATCCATCCACCAAGCAAGCCATCAAACAGACAATGTATAATCTTGCACACCAAAAACATGCATGCACCAGTTTGTGTTCTTTTTACATCTCTCACAAATCAAACACAGACATTATAGCAGAGAGAAAGAGAGAGAGAATTGTGTACGTGGTTGACGTTCAAACAGTCTAAAAGTAGACAACAATGGTTATCTCGATCTTTCAGCCTCGAAACTTTCACTGTCGCCTTTACTAACGGCATTAAGCGATTTCGAGAAGAAGATTCAAGTCCTGGAAACAAATATTGGTAAGAAGAGAACAGGTTAGCTCTAGTGTTCACTGGCTGTGTGTAAAGTTG